>CM069443.1:2988478-3607460 GCA_035610835.1 Ophiura sarsii
CTGTGTAATTTGGAATGTGTAGTATAAGAGGAAAAAGTAAGGAGAAGCAATTGAATAACCTGTATACAAATATCAGTATTTCAAATAGCTAATTTTATTTAAAAATGCCCAGTCAGTGAATCACTAATATGGCGGAAAATCAAACAATTTAGGAAAAATTCAAGCAATTAACTAGTTTGGAAGATTCATATGATAGTTAACTAATTATCTGACTTATTCGCATGAAACCTGCAGAAAAAATGCGCATGCGCAGACGGCAGATAATTTTGAAACGGGCCAAAATGGCTAAAATCATGAAGTTTACCAGATAAAAGCTTACTGTGCCTTCAAATTCTAATCAGAATAATGAAAAATGTTTAAATCAATGAGTAAACATATTGTGATAGTCAAAATGAAGATATACATGAATGTATCAATCAAAGATGGCTGCCACAACCTCTCTTATTACTGTTATCTTAGAGCTACTAGATATGTATTGTGTAAGTAATCGTCATATAATTTCAATGGTTTGAGGAAATTTTATGACAGCTCTTTTGAAATCCCCACTATTATTGCTTTACATCCACAACAATTTATTAAATTATAAGCCCTCTATTGTTCTTTATCCTTTGTTGTTTTCTAAGGTATATTATTGTGGATTTTGCTAAATAAAAGCGTATTTGAGATGGTCCCTTCTTGTTCGTATTAAGGCATTCAGATCTAAAAAAGAGTGTCAAACAGAGATAAGTGTGTATTCTAACTATGTGCAAGTGTTATCTGTTTTTTATGCTTGCATTGCCGAGATATACGCAAATGTATCAATCAACCCATATTCAACATATTACATATCCAGCCAAATAATTGGCAGATTTCAGTCAGTGTCTGAAACCTATTGTGTTTATGTTAATGACGTTACATAACCAAAGGTATCTAACAATCCAAAAGTGTATTGTTTGAAAGACAAAGGTTCATACTTTGTATTGATCACATTATCCCCTCAATAGAATCACTCATGCATCCCATACCATGATCACTTTCATTATTTATTGACTGCCCCTCGTATTTACCTGCTTGCCATGTGCTTACTGTACGTAACCGGTCTTTAAGATACTAAACATCTCTTAGGTGATCCAATTCAACTTGATAGAGCACAGAAACACATACAGAATAAATGAACTGGATACATGTAAGTAATAGTACCCTGTACTAACTGCCCAACCTCATTAATACAAACGCGTCGATGTAAAACAATTCAATCATGATTGAAACTTACTATATAAGTTCTAGCTGCAACTAAGCAGAGGTGATGGTATGTTCATTCATTGTCTAGAGTTATAATGCTATTGTACACATAATGTCTTCATGGTCTTCATTTTGAAGTACATAAATATCACTCTGCTTCTACTTCTCTGAAGATCAAAGCCACAATATAACACACACTCCTGTAGTACAATGGCCTCCTCTCTGCCTTTTTGTAAAGCAAGCCTTCCCTGGTTGTTTTCTCATAATTTAAGTATTAACAACCTTTGTAACTGCCAAGTACATGTGACCATAATCTGACTGTGTATTTTGTTCCAAGGGAACAACACCATCCGATATGACATGAAGCACGAAATAGGAATATATTGCATCAGATGATGGCTGAATTGCAATGACAGAGTCCTTCACAATCAACCCAGTAGTCCACCTGTGGCAAATTTAAATCTGTGTCTGCTGATCAGCAGAGTCTTCTGATACATCCTGATCACTTGCACTCACTCAATCGAGAAAAGCTACTGATTAGAATGGCGCGACATTGTAGCCTTGTTTTTACTTCTGTTCAATTTGGTTGCTAGTTAAATATATTATTTTAATTGGCTTAATTAGGCTAAGTATGAGGTTTATGTAAGTTTCAGATTCTATGCAATAAGCCCTACTCCAAAATAATAGTATTATAGGCCTTTGCCTAACCGTATGTGCTGGTAAAAGACGCTGCGTCGGTACATATCCATCCAGTCATACACATGTAGTTCTTCATTGCAATGCGGGTCTGTAATTATTGATTAATTCTTTATTAATTAAGGTGATTACCCATTATTAAACATCTAAACTATTCAAATCAGTCTATTTACCAGAGTTTATGTACTTAGATGCAACAATTCATTCATAAACATGATTTAACTCAATTGCACTGAACTGTACTGTAGATGCCAAATTTGCTGCGCCGGACTCTCCTGCGCGGACTCTCCTCCACCCCTGATGTTGGTTAATTAGCCATTAATTAACAAAAATGACAAAATTTTAACACATACTAATACTTTTATCTTCTTGCCCTGCATAAGAGCTTATTTTGATACCAAATTTAGCTATGTAGGTGGTACCTTTATACAAGAAATTGAATAGACAATGTCATTTTTGATGTGCCGATTGTCACAACTCCACCTTTTTGCAGGCCCAGTTCAAAACGCATGGCCGTATGAAAAATTGTTTCGCAACTAGCCTATAGACATATACTATCATGACCAGTGATGACTAGTAGGCCTATGGAAAGCAGTCCTTTTGGCCAACGAAAACCAGCGTACACGATTGCTTGATGATGTATGAAAAATTGTTTCGCAACTAGCCTATAGACATAGGGCCTATACTATCATGACCAGTGATGACTAGTAGGCCTATGGAAAGCAGTCCTTTTGGCCAACGAAAACCAGCGTACACGATTGCTTGATGATGTATGAAAAATTGTTTCGCAACTAGCCTATAGACATCATGACCAGTGATGACTAGTAGGCCTATGGAAAGCAGTAAGTTCAGACCTGAGTAGTCGGTGTGCACCGCACTCTTGTATAGGCCTACACGGCAACCGTGAGTATCATAATAATACGAACCCGATTCATATTGGTCATCAAACCCGCCCATCCCAACCCACCCCACCCGACACACATGCCTGTCCTGCCTCGCATCACACCAATTTCCCCCACCCAACACCCAAATCAATGTTAGTCACGTCTTTTTTATTATACTTGGAATGCATTTTATGTTCAAAAAAGAAAACTCGTGATTTTAGCATGTTTAGTTTAAAACATAATTTTACGCAATGATTTACGATACTTGTAGCCTATTATTTTTTTCAAAATGAAATCAACCTATTATCATTTATCAACTTTTTTGAGAATTTGGGGCAATCAGTAGGCCTAGGCCTTACATAAAATTTCCATGACGGCGGCTTGTCAGGGTCCACAAATATTCGCGATTTCATGTAAGGATATGGTGTTTATTTATTGCAAAAATAAAATGGGGGCCTATTTCAATTTTCAAGATAATCAGTGCGTCCTTCCATTTTTATATGGTTCTTGTTTTAGCCATGTTTTGCTTGACAGTGGGGGGCATCCATTATTGCTAACAAATTGTTAACTTCTGTCGCGCCGATTCTAGCATGGATCATACCTGAATTAAATAGAAATGAACATAGTATTAGTTTGAGAGCACAATGGTTTCCCCGGCTTGAGTTCGGCCTGATGGCCTGGCCCAGAGCACCAACAAGGTAACTCCTGCGCTGAATACAGACTAATGAGTTGTAACCCTATAAGGCCAAGTAACAAAAATAACATGTTACTCATCCCCGCCCGCTCCAATTTTGGACGCCGCACCGGTTTCTTTATTTGTATTAAAAACAAAATCAAAAAAATCAACAAAATCAACAACAAAAAATGTGTACAACAATTCGAAAAACCCTCTATTTATAACCAAACTACTCTCACACCTATTATCAAATGTATCCTTCATTTTATTGAGCAATTAAATCAACAAAATCAAAAAAAAAAAAATGTGTACAACAAATTCGAAAAAACCTCTATTTATAACCAAACTACTCTCACACCTATTATCAAATGTATCCTTCATTTTTATTGAGCAATTAATGTCATCATCTTTCTTGCATGAATTTTGATTTTGAGGACTTAAATGCAATCAAATCAGGTGATACATGCTCCTCATTTTGTATTACTAATTATGTTTAGATTTAAGAATGAAGCACTTTTATTGATATTGCTGGAATGCCAGCATGGGATAAAATATCGAAATTCCCTTATGAGTGGGGCTGATCTGGGATCATTGCAGCCTGCCATAATTGTTATATTTTAAAACGGTTTCAAACGAATCAAGTGAGGTTTTTGGGATTGCATTAAAACATAGAATATTCTTTAACATTGTGTATGTGTTGCTTATTTGCATGCGTATTTGCATGCGACATCAATGTTATAGTTGGTGCAATCAAACAATCCTACATTGATCACACACTATTCATTTGTCATTCAAGCTGCAAATTATTGTTTGTGATCATGGTGATATTAGCAACTTTCTTGAAAAGTGGACAGTATGATTTATTAGGCATTTGGTCAATCTACATTGCACCTAAATAAACTTAAACGGCACCATAAAACCATTTCTAAATATGTTATGGCGGCCATCTTACACATGGCGCCAATCTTGGAAAAAATAACAAAAAAATGGAAAATAACAAATAATAAGGGCCTCCCTCACCAACTTTTTGAAAAGCCCGGATGAGTAACATGTTATTTTGTGTTACTTTGCCTAATAGGCCTAAGAGTTATAACATTGCAATTGCTTTAGGCCTACCAGTGGCGGATCCAGGATTAAAATGTACCGACGGAACCTCATGTTACCGACGGGGTTATTTTAAGGGGAATTAGGGGCGGACCCACCCTGGGTACACCACATAAAAATTACTTAAACATTTACAGTGGTAAACAAAAAAGGTATATGGTAACTAGAAATAGGATAATTTCGTAATCATAGGTTCAAATAGCAGTTCAATATGGCCGTGTACAGCCTACTGGCTAGTCATTCGCGTCATGCACCCTCCGTCTAAATTGAGAACGGGTTGTACCTTTCAGTGTTTCGTTTGTATTAAAACAGCACACCAAGGCTAGCTTTTGATCACATTTGCAACCGGCAAGGAGCGGACGGATTACACCGTATATGGCCCGCTGATGATGTAAATCGACCATTAAATTGTCTTGCCGCCGCGCACGAATGATAGCGCATTTAATGCGTGCGTTGTTGAAATGTTTAACGCGACAGTTTGCGTCAAAAGAACGCTCGTCAAAATGCGCGTGTTTGCGAGCGCATACAGCGGAATACGCTAGCATTTTCAAGTTGTTGAAAACCAGGTGAAAACGGCATGCGCGTGCTCTATGTGTCATGAAACCCCTTAAAGGGTCTATTACATTATATATATAATTATTATTGAAGAAAGGGCCAATTGTTAACACACCCCTATATGCCGTTTTCCGGAAAGGCCGCGGCACAAGAGATCAGATAGCCAATGTACGTCACAAATTGGAAAAATGTTTTGAATTCCAAAGGGAGCTCTTCATGTGCTTCATAGACTACGCTATAAGGCCTTTGATTGTGTGAGATATTCCGCATTGTGGACAGCACTGCAAGAAATGGGAATCCCTTACCACCTCGTCCACCTAATTCGCAATCTGTATGATGGTCAAGCTGCCTGTGTGCGCACTGAGAAAGGAAATAGTGACTGGTTTGCTCTAGGTCAGGGAGTCCGTCAAGGGTGCATACTTTCACCAGCACTCTTCAACCTTTATGCAGAGTCTATAATGAGACGTGCATTGGATGATTGGCCAGGGGGGCTGTCAGTAGGTGGATACCAAATACACAATCTACGTTATGCCGATGACACCACCCTGTTTGCAACAAATATGGAAGAGATGGCGGAACTCCTGAAGAAAGTCAAGGTGGAGAGTGAGCAGCTTGGCCTACGTCTAAATGTCAGCAAGACCAATATCATGTCCATAGGCACAGATGGTGTTGGAGAGCCTCTCATAGTTGATGGTAATGAGGTGGAATCGGTCTCGAAATTCAATTTCCTTGGATCCCTGATCACCAAAGAGGGTGGTTGCAGCCAAGAGATTAGACACCGTTTAGCAATGGCCAGATCAGCAATGATCAACCTAAGCAAGATCTGGGCTGACAGAGGAATAACCAGAGCAACAAAAACCAGGCTAGTCCAAGCTCTTGTATTTCCAATTGCCATGTATGCATGTGAGACGTGGACCCTAACCAAAGCTGACAAAAACAGAATAGCTGCTTTCGAGATGTGGTGTTGGAGGCGTATGCTTCGTATCGTATGGACAATGAGAAGGACTAATGCCAGTATTATTGAAGAAATAGGGGTGTCTAAACGACTTCTTCATGCTATCAACACCCAAATGCTGAGCTACTTCGGCCATATCTCACGTCGCAAGGGTAACAACCTAGAGAAGATGATCATGCAAGGCATGATTGAAGGGAAGCGCAAGAGAGGCAGACCTCGTTCCCGGTGGATTGACCAAATAAAATTGATTACTGGACACCCTCTCCGTGATTGTTACTCCTTTGCTGAAAATCGTTATTTGTGGCGTAGTATCTGTAAGGTCACCAGCTGTCAGTCATGACAGGACCGAACCAACCAACCAACCAATATGCCGTATTTATCCCGTACTGATCACCGCGCATATCCCTCAATTCGCGGGCTAATTCAAATGTAAACTGATGCATGGGTGAAGGATTTAAATGTAAAGGAATGTTAATGGATGGGGAGAACATGGACAGATTAACCAAATATTCTCGTGATGTGTATTGGAAATGCGACTTTGGAAATGGGATATTTTCCTTTAAATGGTGCTATCATGGTTTATCTTTGTTGTTAGGGGGCAAATTTGGTATCAAATTATGCCTAAAAGATTCATCTAAATGCCTATCTAGCCTGTTTGGTCGAAAACAAATTGAAAGTTACTCAAAATGACATAAACAAAGTGGTATACTTTCTTTTGTTGAACCCTTTATGTACACGCTAGTCATTTTTATGGTGCACTGCAAAAACACCGGTGTTAAAAATAACACAGTTCTGAGAGTTCCACACGGTGTTTTTGCAGTGTGTTTCACATGATTGGTTTACCAGTTATTTATCAGACAGAAAGCAAGAAGTATGTAACTGGTTTAAATGTAATAAATTATCGTTAAATGTAACTAAAAGACTAACTTAATGCTCATGGGAACGAATTACAAAATCAGAAGTGCTCGAAGCGATAAACATGTTTTCCTTTATGGCTGTAAACTAAACCATGTTTCCGCGGCAAAGTTTTTAGGAATAGCTATTGATGCAAATTTGTCATGGAAATGTCATATAAATAATGTTTGTAAAATTTGCTCGAGAAATGTTGGCGTCCTAAACAAAGTCAAACACTTCTTGCCAAAAACGTCTTTGTACAAATTATACTGCACTCTTGTTATGCCTTATTTGACTTATGGGATTTTATTATGGGGTAGTGCCTCAAAAGAATACATGACAAAATTATTTAAAATACAAAAGAGAGCTTTAATACCCACAGTGAATCAGATAAAACATTTGATATGAATTCTATCAATTTCCCATCTAAAGTATTCAATCACTGCAATATGCCAGGCAATTTGCTTTCCAATTAATCAAAACATGTTAAACTCAGTGAATATCTGTATTAAGGGAAGTGTCAACCCTATTATTTTGATGATCAACTTTTGCTTCTAAGTTTGAGAATATTGAATAAAAGTACATAAAAGTATACATTTTTAGAAAGGAAATTTGATAAGGAATCCGATGGTGATATCAATGTGATACCAAATAATCTAAATTTTGAGAAATGAACCAAAAAGCGATATTTTTACCCCAAATTTTTCAGACAGCATAACTATAAAATAAAAAATGGTTATTTGTTCAAATATACGTTTTTGTAAACAAAACAATTTTGTCTAGGAGGCAATTTTTTCTTTTTCCAAAATAAAGCTTGGTTTTGGAAATATTGCTAAAAACATCGGAAAAGTGTAAAAATCGTGTTTTTTTGCATACAATTCGCTAAAAATGGATGCATATCTCGAGTTTAAAATCCATAATCGAAAAAATAAAAAATTGCCTCCTAGCGCTGAAAGTCCTTTACACAATGGTAGTAAAAGCTTACCTGATAGTTTGATATATTTTTAGTTATGTTGTCTGAAAATTCGTAAAATTCGTTCAAATTTGAACTTCTAGAAAACATCGATTTAGTAAAAATATTGACATTTTCCACCATTTAAAGCTAAATGTTCACGGAATACACGGCCGTGTGACCTAAAAAGCGAGTATACTATTATGAACAATCATAATAAACTATCAGATTCAATTTATATTGTCACAATGTGAAGAAATTGGAAGAAAACTGAAATTTAAATGATCGTAAGATTGGCCTTTGTTTACATTTTTAGACATTGTTTTGCGCTCTTTTGTTTTTCGCGTCTACGTCGCGGATATTAAGCGGCGCGTCTAGTATTACGCGCGGGAAGTTTCAGCGCGCGACGCAATGATCGAACAGCTGTCGCAGCATTTGAAAAGCACGGAACTCCGCTTATATTCCCGCCAAATAACCATGCGCCTTTTCCTGACTCAAACTTACCAAAACAACAATTTAAAATCACCCAAAAGAACGGGAAATAATCGCTTCCGATTAGTTACTTATGATGGTAATGATAGAATACATATAAAAGTATTAAATAATAGAGAAATATGAAATTCAATTTTTGAAACAAGTGCCGGGTTGACACTGCCCTTAAACCATTTAACTGTACAAACACTGGCAAAACTAAAAGACGTCAGTCCCTTATAATATGATTGTTTTGAAAAGGGTTTTAATTTTAATTTGAGCGACCAGAATCCATTTAGCTGTATTTACTGGCTATTTAAGTCCCTGGAGCAACAACTCATATACTGTTTTCTTTTTAAAACATTGATTATCGAAAATGATTGTTTTTCTTATGGGGGCTTTGGTTTGCACCAATATACTGAGACAATCAAAATCCAATGAACACAAATGATTTATATTTCTTATATATTCCGTTTCTTGCTGTTATCATTTCCCCCTACATAAATTAAACTTCCTGCCTTGCCACACTTGACGTTCTACAAAACTAATAATATTTATATTTGCCTAAAGGTTGACTCACCATTCATATACATATTTAATTACAAAATAACAAAAACATCTCTAATATGACAACAACTATGGTGAGCCGATAGCGCTTATCATACGTAGGGGAATATGGGGCAACTGGACCGTGGGGCAAGTGGTCCGAAATTAAGGATTTTGTAATTGTATGGGCATACTGCTTTCTTTTGAACAATACGACTTTTGTTGATACTTGACATATATCTTTACCTTCTACAATCCAAAACATTTGGAACTTTAGGGTATTTACACATGTGATTTTTCTCCATATCTTTGAAGCTAACTCCTTGAGTGACTGATTGAAAATTCACAGATAGTATGGGCGATATATGAAGATGGGTTTAGATCATGTTTAATGTACTTTATATGATTGATAGATATGCAACAGTAAATATATACATGCAGTACAGTCGTCTTAAGGTGCATATTGCATTTGATGGGTGCTATATTGTAGTGTGCTTGGGGACTTTCCGAAATATGATTAAAACCATAGGTTGTGGTTGAAATGACCGTAAAATGGCGCATATTGCTAATTTGGGACATTGGTGGTTTGGATTTCCGATCAATATTATCATTTAAAGAATGCCTCAACTTAAATCATTATCACGGGTATTCATTTGGTAGAGTTATTAGTTCATGAATTTGCAAATAACAAAGTACACCATTTATTACTTATCTAAAGACACTTGTCTACTTGTAAAATTCATTTTGAAAATGGGTTGTTAGTGTCAATAAAACATGACTCGGTATTGAAATGTGAATAGAATATGAAATAATTCACATTCTTTCAAGTTCTTAGACATTTTGGGGCATTTCGGGTCTAATATCATGGCAGAAGACTGCGCAATGCAGATTCAGTTTCACAATTACCATTTAGAACATCCCGCTTTCAGAACAGCCCTGTGCCTTAGTTTGTCAATCTTTTGAACAATTCATTTTAGGTGACTGCCCAGTATACATGTATTGTGATTTTATGTTCTGTTTACATTTACATTTTGTGATTATTTGATAATGTGCAATATTAGGTCAATATCATATTGGGGGGGGGGGGGGGGGGGGGGGGCGGGGGGGGGGGGGGTGTTTGTTTCATTTGCTTGTAAATGTGTGTGTTTGGATTCTTAAATAATTTTTGTGTGGGGATTTGCAATCATTATTATGTATTTTATATGTTATCGCTGTTTTATCATGTATTTATATGTATTTTTGATGATAATATTATATGTTTTTATATTGTAAAAAATGCGCAACTTGGCCTTTGGCCACGATGTTATTTTATAATAAATTGAATTAAATTGAATTGAATTGAATACCACTATTTCTGATATTGAAGGATTACAATATGACATGAAATTGCTTTAGAATGGTTTAAAACCTCGGTATTATGAATTACATCTTTATCATATTTTGAATGGTGTCTGTAAAGGTATTTGCTATGACAAAATATCATGATTTATGTATTTTATCCACTGCCTTTTGTGTATATCAACCGTTGGGTCATCATTGTCATATTGACTAACTTCCCCTGTAACATGAAAAGCTGGCTAAATATCAAGATGGTTTATTATAAGTACTAAATGATGATTATATGAAGTAAATAAATTCATTAAAGAAAGGGATATATATAGACAAATGTATGGGGCGTCTGAATATCACAACCATGTAATCATTTAACTAGGTTCATACCGTTTTATCTATAATAAACGTGCAGTCGAAAATTGCGCTTGCTTTGTACACCATTAGTATTACTGCTTTTTACACGTTAACCACGAAAACTGTATAAAACATGGGTTTCATGAGACCTGTATCATTTTTACACGTTAAATAATATGGAAATGAGTTTGTAAAGAAAATACTGCTTAGTCACCGTGTTATCAATCAATGATTTCTGTGTATTCTAACCGTTGGAACATATATATAGGACCAGTTGCCCCAACGATGGGGTAACTGGACCGTGCCAAGTAAAGTTTTTAGCTAGTGGTAATTGGCCTTTTGTTTGGTTATTTTTTAACATTGATTATATGTTATATGTAAACAGTTACATGGGTGATATTTTCATAGCAATTCCATAAATATTTACACGAGCTTTAAGCTTTTATATCATGAAATATGCTTAACCGGTCCAGTTTCCCCATCCTCCCCTATTGGCCGTTCGTCAATTACCCCGGTACAGGTATGTAATGGGAAGAGTTGAAAATGCTTTATTAACCTGAAACAGCAAACAGTTCGTTTAGGACAAATAAGATGCAACATGATTACATAGCGAAGTTTTATTAACAAATTACAGATATTTAGTACTTACCTCCACATATGCCATCGCAAAGTGTTCCTACCTCGAAACCGAATAGCAACGAAACAACAAACGACCAGAATCGTCGTGAAACCATAACGAAATGATAAAATATTGTTCCTGTAGCGAGTCTGAAATCAGCTCACATAGCAATATCCTCCATTTGACTCCGCATCAACATAATAATAATACCACTGCTGGAGACTTAGCCAAGTATAGTAATGATGGAAAGCGAAAAAACATGCGAGGGTATTTAAATGGGCGTGTGGGCATTTGCTGACGACATACATGGCTAGTCACGTGCTGTAAGAGAGATTTAAAACAAATAAAGGGTTCAACAAAAGAAAGTATACGACTTTGTTTATGTCATTTTGAGTAACTTTTAATTTGTTTTTGACCAAACAGGCTAGATAGGCATTTAGATAAATCTTTTAGGCATAATTTGATACCAAATTTCCCCCCTAACAACAAAGATAAACCATGATTAGCACCATTTAAAGGAAAATATCCCATTTTCAAAAGTCGCATTTCCAATACACAGCACGAAAAGATTTGGTTAATCTGTCCATGTTCTCCCCATCCATAACATTCCTTTACATTCAAATCCTTCACCCATGCATCAGTTTACATTTGAATTAGCCCGCGCATTGAGGGATATGCGCGGTGATCAGTACGGGATAAATACGGCATATGTGTGTGTTAACAATTGGCCTATTAATAAAAGCAAGGGACGTGTGATATTATACAGTGCGTGTAAACAGCAAACATAAGGTGCGGCTAAAAACAACTCGGCTGGCTTAGCGGAGCTGGACGGATTGCACACCCTGCTTGACGCTTTCAAGAGATGTGCAGTTGGGCAGAGCTTGGGGCAGTTCATTCCAAATCCTGATGCTCTCCGGAAAGAACGACTGTCTGTAAACACCTATTCTGGCGAAGGGTATATGTTATCTGGAAACATGTCCCCTCAGAACAACGGTTGGTGTCAGGAGTGTTTGTGGTACATCAACAATGCTATTTACAATTCTGTACATCATGGTAGCCTTGGCCTGTGCACGCCGCTCTTGAAGAGTTGGCCACTGAAGTTGGTTGATCATGGCTGTAACACTACTGGTGGTTCTATAGTCTCCACACACAAAGCGTATGTACCATATATAACTAGCATTGTTAATAAATCACTGATGACAGGTACTTTCCCTCAAAGTCAGAAAATTGCATATGTTCGTCCTCTCATCAAGAAGCCTAGTTTGGATAAGGACATCTTAAAAAACTACAGACCGATATCAAACTTAAAATTTCTCGGAAAGACGATTGAAAGGATTGTGTCAAAAAGAATATCTGATCATATTAATACCAATTCCTTATCGGATCCATATCAATCTGCATATAAACAATATCATGGAACAGAAACCGCTCTTCTCCGAGTAAATAATGACATTCTCACTGCTCTCAACAATGGACAAATTACAGGCTTAATTCTCCTGGATCTAAGTGCTGCATTTGACACTGTTGACCATAAAGTTCTCATCTCTCGTCTTTATGATTATCTTGGCATTCAGGATCTTGCTTTCGATTGGTGCAAATCCTACCTTTCCAACAGACCCCAATATGTTCGCATTGGTACTGCTACTTCTCATCCCACTGTGCTTGATTATTCTGTTCCACAAGGATCTGTGCTTGGACCGCAATGGTTCACTGTATACACTTACCCTGTCCGTGACATCATTCTTCGCCACAAATTAACCTATCATGTTTACGCTGATGACACACAGCTTTATTTGTCATTTGATTCATCTCAACAAAATGCTGACTCTGCCATAGCTACCCTTGAACTATGCATCGATGAAATTCGTAAATGGATGAAATCAAACTTCTTAAAGCTAAACGACGAAAAAACTGAATTTCTACTGTTTGGATCCCACCACCAATTGTCTAAGATAAACATTGAACACGTGCATATCGGCGACTCCAAAATTGCCTCAGTTGCCAAAGCTCGGAATCTGGGTGCAATTTTCGACTCTTCCATGACTATGAAACCACACATCTCCAATGTCATTCGTTGCTCAGCATTTCAACTACGTAATATCAGCAGAATCCGCAAATATCTTAGTCGTGATGCTAGAGAACAATTAATTCATTCGTTTATAACCTCTCGTCTTGATAACAACAATGCTCTTCTTTATGGATTACCAGCTAATGAACTCTATCGTCTTCAGAAAATTCAAAACACTGCAGCTCGCATTCTCACATTCTCTAAAAGATCTTACCATATTACGCCAATTTTAAAGGGACTCCATTGGCTCCCTGTAGCTCAGAGAATTGTTTTCAAAATATTGCTTATTGTATATAAATGTATCAATAATGTTGCCCCATCATATTTATCTGAATTGTTATCAAACTATGTGCCAACTCGCACTCTTCGTTCTGGACAAATGCAACTTCTTCAAGAAACTATATCTAAGCGCTCTTGGGGAGACAGATCTTTTGCTATTGCAGCTCCTCGTCTCTGGAATGAACTTCCTATCCATATTAAAACTGCAAAAACTGTTACAATCTTCAAAAAACTGTTGAAAACACATCTGATGTCTGAGACATTTTGTAATAATTAAGTAGTTTTATTGTTGTTTATCGTTTTCTATTATATTGTATTTTATGTTTGTGCCTTGAGCGCTCTTATTTAGAGTGGATATGTGCCTTGTCACTATTATTATATTATATTATTATTATTATAACGCCGCTGTACCATCTCCAACTTATGAATGTATGTAGCTGTGAGAGGGTCCCATATGATGCTGGAGTACTCTACAATAGGGCGCACTAAGGTCTTGTAGCACAGCTCCTTTGTTTTCCTGGGACATTGGTAAATGTTGCGTTGCAGGAAAGCCCTGGTGGAATTTGCTTTGTTTGTAATAGAATTGATGTGATTGTTCCAACTAAGGGTTTTGTGGATATTAACGCCAAGATATTTGGCCGAGTCAACTTCTTCCAGAGTGTGGTTATGGATTGTGTAAGTTTGCTGAATGAATTGTTTTTAGGATGGAATTCCATTTTCCAATCACTTTCCCATTGCTGTAGATGGTCTAAGTCCTGCTACAGAATATTTGCATCTTCCTCTGTCTTGATGTCACGATACAGGATGCAGTCATCTGCAAACAATCGGGCTGTTGTGCCTGGTGATACGCAGTCAGGAAGATCATTTATAAACAGCAGGAACAGCAATGGGCCAAGGACACTTCCTTGCGGAACTCCTGATTTGACTGGTGCAGGCTTTGAAGCAGCTCCATCTATGGTTTCAGTTTCAGTTTATTTCCCACAAATGAGATACATAATAATGACAATACAATTAATATACTATGGTAGGTTGACCAAATCAGAGCAGAGCTCGGGAATTACTGGCCACCTAAATAAAATCATTAGCTATAATGCAAAGAACTCGAGTGTATGTTTGCAACGGCATGAACAAAATTACAATAACAAATCAGTAACGATTATAATGTACATCTGTGAATAATGATTATGTAAGACATCAAGGCGATAGAATACGGATTGATATAAGTACCGGTATAATTATACATATATTAGGAATGAAGTTCCTTAGTTATGACCTCATGAATAAAACGATAGTAAATATTTTTTATATCTATTGTTAAAACTTCTGACTGATTTACAGTGTCGAATATCATCATTAATATCATTCCACTCCAATGGTCCCTGTCTTCTAATAGTATGTCTAGCAAGATCAGTTCTAAATTTTGGGGGTCTATAAAGATGTGAAAACCTTGTTCCATAGGAGTGGAAGAAATCTGATTTATTAAAGTAATGAGAAAATAAATCAGGTAACATGTTATTTGCAAATTTATACATAAAAATAGCCTTCTGTAGCCTATGAATGTCATAAATAGTGAGGGTTTTCAATTTTGCAAACAAAGGGGTAGAATGAGCTAAGTAATGTGAATTTGAACAAAGACGAATAATTTTCTTTTGTTTCACATGAATTGAATTAAGGTTGCAGTTGTTAGAATCAGCCCATATGATGTTGCAATAATGAAGGTGAGGAAGGACGAGGCTTGTATAGAGCGAAAATAAGATGTGAGGTGACAATGTGTGTTTTTAGCGGAAAAGGATTCCCGAGTATTTTGAGACCATATTTGTAATATGAGTATTATGACGTTGCCAATTTAGTGATTCGTCAAGAATAACACCTAGAAATTTTGTGCTCGAAACTTTAACAATTGGAATATTATTTATTGTTATGCCATTATAATTATTAATTCGTGTATCATACCTGTTTTTAAAATGCATAAATGTAGTTTTATCAACATTTAGGGATAATTTACTAGCATCTAGCCAGGTAGATATTTTGGTGAGCTCAACATTTACAGTGTTGATAAGATCGGTCATGTTGCTGTGAGAGGCAAGTAAGTTTGTATCCTCGGCAAAGATTACAAATTTAAAGAAATTACTTGAAAAAACAATATCATTTATGTAAATAATAAACAGGAGGGGACCTAAGATTGAGCCTTGTGGAACTCCGCAGGATAAATCTAAATTAGACGAAAAATGGCGGTCGAAGATAGTAAATTGAGATATGTTGGTTAGGTAACTTCTGAACCAGTCCAAGGCCTTCCCACGGACACCATAGTGGTTAAGTTTCGATAATAGAATATCATGATTTATTGTGTCAAATGCCTTGGAGAGGTGACTTGTTGAGTGCGATTTTCAAGGAAATTGCGGACCCACTGATTGAGGTTACCACCAACGCCATAGTAGTTGAGCTTATGAAGCAACCTTTCATGTGGCACCTTATCAAAGGCTTTATAAAAATCTAACAAGATGGCATCTCTTGGCCTTTGACATCAATGTTGCTAGCAAGATCTTGGATGATCTGCAGTAATTGCGTCTCACATGAACGCCGCTTCCTAAATCCAAACTGAGCATTAGTGAGAATATTGTGTATGTCACAGTGACCTAGGATTTGACTACACAGCACATGTTCCATCGTCTTACAAATTATGGAGGTCAGCGACACTGGTCTGTAATTTTCTGCTTTGTTCCTCTCCCCTTTTTCAAAAATGGGCACAATGTTCGCTTTCTTCCAGTCATCTGGTAAAATGCCTTGATTGATAGAAGCTTGGAAGAACAAAGCAAGAACAGGAGGGAGTCAGATGCTTTATGGATGTTCAGACCATCAAGTAATTTTTGAACTCCTTCGGTTGACACAGTAATTGAGTCCATGGATGGATACGGGCTAGGTCCTTTGTTGTTGATGGTTGCCTTGTCCTCATTCTTGTTAAAGACTGAAGAAAACTGTTTATTCAGTATATTTGCTTTTGTCACACTGTCCGAGTAAGTAACTCCATTGTTTGCCTTTAGTGGAGAGACACCTGAATTGTCACACTTTTTGCTTTTAAAGAAACACCCAGACTTTTTTAGGGTTGGTTGTTGACTCAGGGCTGATAATGTTCACAAAATCACGAAACTGTGTATTAGGAGAGTAAATTGCTGGTATATTACCAGGATTACCATGGTAACACGATGTAAGAGTAGGATATGTATAATACAGGGTGACTCATTGGAAATTATCAGTTACTTGATTTGTATTTCATTTTTGGGGGAAACCCACAAATTACACATACATGTATATTACAGGATGTCCCAAAATTATGGACAATAGTCATGTTTATATATATAAAACTACATTTAGTTGAGAAACCATATTAAAATTACTAACAAGACGTCATTTGTAAAGCTGCGACCTGGGATATTTGATTGATACCAATCATGAATGTAAAATTGTTTCTTGTTTAAGCTGTCAAAATAATGGGGGTTGGGGAGGGGTCTGCATAATCGTACATCCTTATTACGATGTCAATTGTATACTTAAGGCTCGCTCATAGCAGGTTATCAGAAACTAATATGCTATTCATGCAAAGAGGTAACATTGTTGTTCTTTAGTTAGATGGGTATACAAAAACATTCACCATGTCTATTTCAAGACTGTTGTAACAGTTAAAACAATATCATTAATCTAGTCAAATTGGACCCTATTATAGTTATAACCAAAGAATAATAATTCATTGGTAGATTACCAGTGCAGTCATCATCGAAGCCTATTTTCACACTTTTCAAGATGAGCGCTCCCGATGTTATTCTCTTGGAAGATGGCTATTGGGGTAAAATCATCATGTTGCAGAGTATAGCTTTTCTTCATTATCTTCATTTAGGGGTTCAATAAGGTTTCGGAGTCAAGATAAACAACGACGAAGACCTTGTTAAACCCCGTCCAACAACGACCAAACATATTTACATCATTCATATGTGAATAGCGTTTTGGAAAATTGATGAAATCAAGTAGAAAACGTGGTTTAATAGGCTTAATTTGACATAAAAAAATAGCTGCTCTTTAAAAAACGGAACAAAATGTTTACGTTTTATTATAATTAGGCCTTATTTGGACATCGTCCGTTCCCTGTAAATGGGCGAGTGAACTTCTGAATGGGATGGGTTACAATAGGTAAACATTAGAGAAGAAAAATTATTGCGCAAGTAATTGTGGAATTTAAAATATTTTGTAAATAGCATTTTATTCACACACCACCTTTAACATTCAGAGAAAAATTAAATCAAGAATGCGTTTAATTTACATAACACATTTTGATATGTTTACAGAATATTTGTATCAAATTAGACGCACCCCTCTATTTCAATAGTGGTACGGTCCAAATAGATCTGAGGGTTGTCATTTCACCGCGCGATGATACAAAATGGCGATTCTCTTGTGCTGGGTAGCGACCGTTTCGGCTAAAATTGTGGGTTTAGGAATGGTCCGTGACATATGGCAAAAAAAGCCTGCCTCGCAAAAAGTATTTTCCTCAGGGATATATCTACATTTTGGTATATAAAGCTGTTTGCTAATTTTAAGGATCGCATGGCGAAATGCATTTATACGCCGAAAAAACGGGCGAAAGAATGAACACATTTTGCGAACATTTGTTGTTTGTTTACAATTTGGCATCGATGCATGGTTTCCAAACAAGGGCGCAGATCCCGGGGGGGGGGGGGGGGGGCGGGGGGGACACGTCTCCCCCATTTCCTGACACAATATCAAATGTCCCCCCCCCCCCACTTTTTGTGGCGATCTAGTGAAAAAATGGCAATGTCCCCCCCACTTTCAAGATTGTCTAGTGAAAAATGGCAATGTCCCCCCCACTTTCAAGATTGGATCTGCCCCCTTGTTTCCAAATAAGGTTCGCCATCCTATTAATTTGCATATGAAATGTGGGTTTATCCCCGGGGTTTATCTCAAATCAACAATGCTTTGTTACTGTTACTTAAGGTATGGGGGACCCAGCAAACACAGAACGTTTCCGCAACGTTGCACCTAGGTTGCAGTTAGGTTGCGTCATTTAAAACGTTTTAACAACGTTTTTATAACGTTACGGTTTGGTTGTGATTTGGTTGTTTTAAGTTGGTCCGATGAAACGTGAGCAAAACGTTCTCTGAACGTTAAAGTTTAGTTATAGTTTGGTTGCACTTAGGTTGTGGTTAGGTTGTCATTATAAACGTTCTTACAACGTTATTATGACGTTGCGGTTTGTTTGTTTTAGGTTGGTTCTTGGAAACGTGATTAAAACGTTCTCTGAACGTTGCATGTTGATCATCGGAAACGTTTACATAATGTTTTAACAACGTTGTAACACTCAAATAGTTGGTTGTTTTAGTTTAATCCTTTAAACGTGAAAAAGATGTTCCCTGAACGTTGTAGTTTAAGTTCTAGTTTGGTTGCACTAAGGTTCTGGTTAGGTTGTCATTAAAACGTTCTTACAGCGTTATTATAACGTTGCGGGTTGTTTGTTTTCAGTACCAAATCACACCCAAACCGCAACGTTATATATAACGTTGTAGAAACGTTTTAATGACAACCTAACCACAACCTAAGTGCAACCAAACTAGAACTTAACTGCAACGTTCAGAGAACGTTTTGCTCACGTTTCAACGGACCAACCTAAAACAACCAAATCAAACCCAAACCGCAACGTTATAATAACGTTGTAGAAACGTTTTAATGACAACCTAACCACAACCTAAGTGCAACCAAACTAGAACTTAACTGCAACGTTCAGAGAACGTTTTGCTCACGTTTCAACGGACCAACCTAAAACAACCAAATCAAACCCAAACCGCAACGTTATAATAACGTTGTAGAAACGTTTTAATGACAACCTAACCACAACCTAAGTGCAACCAAACTAGAACTTAACTGCAACGTTCAGAGAACGTTTTGCTCACGTTTCCATGGACCAACCTAAAACAACCAAATCACACCCAAACCGCAACGTTATAATAACGTTGTAGAAACGTTTTAATGACAACCTAACCACAACCTAAGTGCAACCAAACAAGAACTTAACTGCAACGTTCAGAGAACTTTTTGCTCACGTTTCCATTGACCAACCTAAAACAACCAAATCACACCCAAACCGCAACGTTATAATAACGTTGTAGAAACGTTTTAATGACAACCTAACCACAACCTAAGTGCAACCAAACTAGAACTTAACTGCAACGTTCAAAGAACGTTTTGCTCACGTTTCCATGGACCAACCCAAAACAACCAAATCACACCCAAACCGCAACGTAATAATAACGTTGTAGAAACGTTTTAATGACAACCTAACCACAACCTAAGTGCAACCAAACTAGAACTTAACTGCAACGTTCAGAAAACATTTTGATCACGTTTCCATGGACTAATTAAATAATGAATTACATTTTATTTAAAAAGGTTTATTACGAATCAAAATTTTAATACAAAACAATTTGGCATTACAAATTTGATGTACTAATCTAGGCGTATACAGGGTGACCCAAAAAATGTTAACACTCTGGGCACATAAGATATCTTAAAAGGACAGGAACACACGGGTCTAATCTTGATGTATTATGAAAGCTGAGTAAATCAGCTTTCATTTGCATTTTATTGCGTTCCAATTGGTTATTTAGAACGGGAGATATGCTTCAGCAAACATGAGGAAGCAAAATCGGCTTGGTCCAATTTGCATTAATTACAACTATGATTACGAGCTTGTAAGAATGCCAAAAACATTATTGTGCAGTAATTCAAAAGTAACAATACCATTGCAACATTTAATCATAAGTTAGAATGTATCGATTATTGAATATAATTGAATCTTTTCATTCATTTATCCAACGATACAAGCAAGTTATAACAGGTGGTATTACCAATTACCATTGACATTAATTGGATGGACCATTTCAACAAAGACCATGAAATGCAGGGGCGGAGCCAGAGATTGAATTTACCGGGGGGCTGAAAAGAAGATGAAAAATCTTGAATTTTGTGTAGGTGGACTATCCAATGCGGTGCGCAGCACCGCCCTCCGAGCTCTGTTCGGACAGGGGGGAGTCTGAGGGGGGATGTGCCCCCCTCTGAAGTAGAAAAAATTTCAATTTTCGAACTCATTTGGTGCGATCTGGTGTATACTTTTGACCAACATTTTATTGAAAAGCCACCTCTTCATTTCCATAATTTATTTTTATTTTTATCAATACACGAAGTTGAGCATATTACTGATATATTTTCTTGAATTAGGTTTAAAATGTCGAACAGGGGGAGTCTGAGGGGGGATGTGCCCCCTCAGAAGTAGATTTTTTTTCAATTTTCGAACTCATTTGGTGCGATCTGGTGTATACTTTTGACCACAATTTTATTGAAAAGCCACCTCTTCATTTCCATAAAATATTTTGGTTTTTTATCAATACACGAAAGAAGGTGAGCATATTACTGATATATTTTCTTGAATTAGGTTTAAAAGGTCGAACAGGGGGAGTCTGAGGAGGGATGTGCCCCCCTCAGAAGTAGATTTTTTTTCAATTTTCGAACTCATTTGGTGCGATCTGGTGTATACTTTTGACCAACATTTTATTGAAAAGCCACCTCTTCATTTCCATTAAATATTTTGTTTTTTATCAATACACGAAAGAAGTTGAGCATAACTGATATATTTTCTTGATTTAAATATACATGGTTTAAAAGCTCGAACAGGGGGGGGGGGGAGTCTGGGCTCAGAAGTAGAAACATTTTCAATTTTCGAACTCATTTGCTGCGATCTGGTGTAGTAAAAAAAAAATTCAATTTTAAAAATCATTTGGTGCGATCTGGTGTATACTTGACCAACATTTTATTGAAAAGCCACCTCTTCATTTCCAATAAATATTTTGGTTTTTTTCAATACACGAAAGAAGTTGAGCATAACTGATATATATTCTTGATTTAAATATACATGGTTAAAAAGCTCGAACAGGGGGGGGGGGGAGTCTGGGCTCAGAAGTAGAAACATTTTCAATTTTCGAACTCATTTGCTGCGATCTGGTGTATACTTTTGACCAATATTTTATGAAAAGCAATCCCTTTCCTCCGTTTCTTCTCTTTTTTTCCCCTTCTTTTTTTCTTTCTTTACAAAAAAGTGGGACGGCCGCCTATATAGGCCTACGTGTATATCACGACATACAACGTTATTTTATTCACCAATCCGTCGATCAATTAAAGGCTCTTTCTCCCTTTTTCTTCCCCTTCCCCCTTTCTTCTCCCTCTCTCTTTTCCCCTTTTTTTTTTTTTTTTTTGGTCGATTTTTTTACCGGGGGGCGCGCGCCCCCTCCGCCCCCCCTGGATCCGCGCCTGAAATGTTTCAATTTCAATTTTAAAGACTGCTTTACTGACAGCTACCCATTGCACATGGAAAAAGAGTATAGAACTTGAACTCATGACAAAATACCTGTATAATTTATGTGGAATATATTTATTTATGTCTTTTAAGCTTGAAAAGAATCGGAAGTATGCGTTGAAAAGAACAAAGAAGAGATTAACTGATGTGTGTGTGACTTAATCATGTTGTTTCTTGCTTCGTGCATTTTAAAAGCTTTACTTTATACTGAGAGGATTGGACCAAGACGATTTTGCTTCCTCATGTTTGCTGAAGCATATCTCCCGTTCTAAATAACCAATTGGAACACAATAAAATGCAAATGAAAGCTTATTTACTCAGCTTTCATAATACATCAAGATAACACCCATGTGTTCCTGTCCTGTTAAGATATCTTATGTGCCCGGAGTGTTAACATTTTTTGGGTCACCCTGTACAAATGAAATTAATTATAAATCAATTTATTTCTTTTTATATCTTTCTTTATTTTTTAAATTTATTTAGGCCTATTAATTTTATTATCAGACGATTTTCACTTTCGCGCGTTTAATTTTTCGCCGTAAACATGTAACTGTTTTACATCATTTTTTTAATCACTCACATCTGGCTTCATCACGACGTTCATATAACGTTTACAGAACCAAATTATGTTACCTGGGCTGTAATCGCTAATTTGCATATTTTACCTGGCCTTACATGAGTCGAGTAAATTGTGGAAATAGCTCATTAGCATAATTTCAATGGTACAAAAATTAGCACCGGTGCTCGTTTGCAACCTTTAAATTATGGTAATGAGCTAATTTGCACCTTTTATTTATTTAAACCTATTTTTTTTAAAAATTTAAGTCGATACATACATTTAACAGCTTTTAACACCATAGAAAGTATTTTGATCTGTATACGTAAGTTCTCATATGTATAGCTAAAGGCAAGTCATTGTCCACTAATGCCATATACATTGAGCAAGAACATAGTACACATGAAAAGGTCAATGCCCGCCCCCTCCCTCTATAATACCACTACCATTCCCTGGTTGCCATGGTGTAACTAACCGAATTTGATGAAAGTTTTTTACACGTTTGGGATAACGTTGTGAAAACGTTCAAGACTAACGTTCATACAACATAAAAATGTGTCGACAAATAAACGTTCTTTGAACGTTTAATCATAACGTTCCAAGAACGAAAGTGAAACGTTGTCACGACGTTCCAACAACGTAATAAATAGGTTATAAAAACGTCATTTGGACGTAATGGTATAACTAACAGAAGTTTTTTAAACGTTTGGGACGTTGTTATAACGTTGTGAAAACGTTCATTACTAACGTTCAAACAACGTAAAAATGTGTCGACAAATAAACGTTCTTCTAACGTTGGATCGCAACGTTCCATGAACGTTGTCACGACGTTCCGATAACGTAATAAAGACAGTATAAAAACGTCATTTTGACGTAATGGTATAACTAACAGAATTTCAAGAAAGTTTTTTAAACGTTTAGGACGTTGTGATAACGTTGTGAAAACGTTCATGACTAACGTTCATACAACGTAAAAATGTGTCGACAAATGAACGTTCTCCTAACGTTGGATCACGTTCACAACGTTCTTTGAACTTTTAATCATAACGTTCCAAGAACGAAAGTGAAACCTTGCCACGACGTTCCAACAACGTAATATGGTTAGCTGGGGAGTTGTTGAACTATGTATAAATAGTCTATACTCTGAGGTCTATGCGCTTCGGACCAGACATTGGCGGGTTAAACCGGTTTTGTTGGGCTCAACCGCAACACTTCCCTCGTGGAATATCGTTGGAGGTGGTATCAACTCCGACAGTATGAACGCTCTGGTGATTCTGCAAAGTCAGATAATGTAGCTTGCTCGCAGGGCTGTTTTGGTTGCTGTGTCTAAGATGGGTTTTCTCCCGGGGGGGGGGGGGGGGGGGGGGGGGCAGTCAAACATAATAGTGTACACATGCGTGACCAAAAAAACGCGTAAAAAGGGGTGTTTTTTCAGTGTTGGACGCGTCACGCGTTAAGGGTATCAAAAACGCTGATTTTCAAGAAAAAGGGTGGCTTAAAATACCGGTCGAACGTTTTTAGGGTAACTTATTTTGTTTCCCGTTCCCAGAAGAATGTTATCCCCGTTTTTGCGATTTCTTTTGAGCGTCTCATTTCCAATTTGAGACGTCTACAGCGTCATAATCGCCATAGCAAACCGAGATAGCAAAGACCGTCCTCCAGACCGTCGTTTTGTAGCGTTCACAATATGCGCTAGAGACTGGAGAATCCCGACGAATTGCAACGGGCTGACATTTCAGCTGATAATTTTGACAGCGGTAGAATTCTGACCAGAGAGCACGACAACAACTAAAGTAAAATCAATGGCGTAACCAGCGGGGGGGGGGGGGGGGGGGGGGGGGGGGTAGACTGGGTCCCCGCGTCCCTCTATATGGCCGCCATCTTTAAAAATGGCGGACCAAATATAGGGACTGGGAAAATTGTACGCCCAAAAAGTGTGCATCTACTCGTGGAATTCCACGAGTATTTTGCATATATGAATATTCATACCAATACCGAGCATGCGCATTTGCACACAGCAACAACAGAAATAGCATCCGATTGGTCCAATTTAAAGGAAGTGCATCGAACGATCGTCACGCTGCGTCCCGCGGGAGGAAAACGTGCGCCCTATCGCGCCACGCTGTGTACAACGCCGCGTGAAACTACCGGCGCACTGGTGCGTGAATAAGCTCATGTTTATTCACGAGTTTATCAGCGCACACTTTTAGAACTGTATTTTTTCCCGTCTTCACATTTGAGCAACCTCGCAGGGGCCGTGTGGAAAATCGGGAAGACAGGATGATCTAGTCTAGGGGGGGGGGGGGGGGGGGGGGGGGGGGGGGGCACTTGGAACCCTTGCCCCCCAAATGAATCATGGAATAATGATGGTACAACTTAGTAACAGATAAAAAATTTCGCGCGCATGTCTTCCCAAAATGCAATATGGTACAAGCTTGTTTAGAGCCGAAATGTAGCTCAATCGTGCAAAAATGTAGGTGTAAATTCGAAAAATTTCGCGCGCTACGCGCGCATTTCTTGATACTGAAATGAAGCCCACCAATTAGGAGCCCCCCATTTCAAGTCACTGCCCCTTCTTGCCCCCCAAATGAAAAAGTCTAGTTACGCCACTGAGCAAAATACGCCTCTGGTAAGCTTACGAGTTTGCTTATTTCGTGTAAATCAAATCTTTAGTAAATGAATAATGCGTATGTATTATTTTTAGCCATGAACGTGTAATGAAAAATGTATTTAAATCAATTTACTTCACTGTTCGTATGAAACCATGCCCGGCCATGGCGCAAAATTCTGCACCATGTTATTTCGTCTGCTTCTTTCCGAATGATCCGATTACACTACAGCGCTGCAAGGGCATTAATTGTAACTTCTGTGCTGAGCCCCGGGCTGATTTTAATTTTGTTTTAAAGTCGAGTCTTTATTTATGATGAAAGAAATAATGAGCAAAATAGACGTCCAAACCTTTTATTTTAGATTTTTAAATTTGATTTCCAAATCGCTTGTGTACTTCTATGGGGCATGCACTCACTCAGTCAGGCAAATAGACAAAACTTGTTTAGGGGTCATATTCTGGCAAGAACTTGTTTAGGGGTCAAAATTTGCAAGGAAAGCGCGCTAAAAACTTGTTTAGGGGGTAATTTTGCCATAAAGCCGCTCAAACTGATAATAGCGACAATAGCACAAAAGAGCACTGGTGTGCGCGATAGTGCGAGCCGTAAGTCAATCGTATTAGGAGCATAATAATCGCGCTATTTTACGCGATAGCGTCAATCGATAGCGTTAGTAGCACAGAAGAGCACGGGCGTATGTGATAGTGCGAGCAGTAAGTCAATCGTATTAGGAGCATAATAATCGGGCTATTTTACGCGATAGCGTCAATCGATAGCGTTAGTAGCACAGAAGAGCACGGGCGTATGTGATAGTGCGAGCAGTAAGGCGATAGCGACTATAGCAAAGTAGAGCACAGGCGTGTGCGATAGTGCGAGCATTAAAGCAATCGCACTATGATCTTTTGCGCTATTTTACGCGATAGCGACAATCAATAGCGTCAGTAGCACAGAAGAGCACGGGCGTATGTGATAGTGCGAGCAGTAAGGCGATAGCGACAATAGCAAAGTAGAACACAGGCGTGTGCGATAGTGCGAGCATTAAAGCAATCGCATTATGATCATATGATTGCGATATTTTACGCGATAGCGACAATCAATAGCGTCAGTCAGTAGCACAGAAGAGCACGAGTTTGTGCGATAGTGCGAGCAGTATAATATATATAGCGATTATAGCACAGAAGAGCACGGGCGTATGTGATAGTGCGAAGCAATTAGGAGCATATAATCACGCTATTTTACGCGAGCACATTGTCACATCACTTGCTATACAATTCGCGCTATTGTGCGATGTTCCTTTCAACACTAAGTTAGTATTGCGCTAATCGCGCTATTGTGCGAATGATCATTATACTTCGTTCATCTATGAGATATGCCAAGGATGTGCTATTCGCGCTATTGTGCGATGTTCCTTTCAACAATGTTAGTCGCGCTATTGTGCGAATGATCATTATACTTCATTCATCTATGAGATATGCCAAGGATGTGCTATTCGCGCTATTGTGCGATGTTCCTTTCAACAATGTTAGTCTCAGGAAATAAACTAATTTTGTCCGAACCTGATAAGCATTTAAAGTGACAATGACATTCTGTTGACATACTATTCATCAAATCTTGAAAATGTCCGACTTCCCCATCCGTGAACGCTTTTTGGAGTTAATCAGACGGTGGTGGACATGTCAGACATTTACTTGGTGAATTTCAAGATGTTACTAACACACCGTTTGATAGTATCAAGTGACAGGTTTGGCATAATAGATTATGGGTCGTTCTTTAAACGCCCCAATCAAACTATGAGCCCTCTAAAATGCATGGTGGTGATATAGTTTGTGTACTACTCAATGGGTACAGTTTACAGCATCTTTTGCGTCTAAAATAAGAACCATTAGAGCTATGCAACTCAAACTTTGAGCCCTCTAAAATGCATGGTGGTGATATAGTTTGTGTACTACTCAATGGGTACAGTTTACAGCATCTTTTGCGTCTAAAATAAGAACCATTAGAGCTATGCAACTCAAACTTTGGAACACGACTTTTTTAAGGATGACCTTTCATGTAGAATAGAAAATTTCAACAAAATTATGATAAAAGAGCGGTCGAAGATGCGCCCGTGGCCCAAAGATGCCCAATGGTGGGGCGTTCTTTAAAAGCGTTCTTTAAAAGCGGTCCTTGGTGCAGTGGACCCTGTTGTGCGTAACCGCCCAGAGCGGAGCAAGTTATATAGAGCCCCGCAGGGTTCTGGAAGATACACTAATCGAAGTCACAATGAATGATATCTTCATCAGTAAATGACACGCGGTGCATTTGTAAGTTTTGTGATTTTATAATGGTTTAAATGTGTTGTTGTGTCAAAAATAAGCGTCCAACAAAATTATGATAAAAGAGCGGTCGAAGATTCTCGTGGCCCAATGATGCCCAATTCCAATTTCGATTCAATGAGAGTTAAGATGGGCTGCTATCTTCTCAAAATAGCATTTACAAGTTGCTATCTTCTTAAGATAGCAATTAACGGGTTACTATCTTCTGTAGATAGCATCTAACATTTGCTATCTTCAGAAGATAATTTAGTATACGCCTAGCAACGGCGTCCATGCCTAAGATATGATTGGAAAACGGGCCGCTATACACCGATGGTTTGAACGAAAAGCTCGGGGTTAAGCTTAGGACTAGTCCCTAGCGTTAGGGTAAGGTTAGGTTAGACTTAGAGTTATGGTTAGGACTAAGAATAACTTTGGCTTTGGAAATAATATGATAAAAGAGCGGTCGAAGATGCGCCCGTGGCCCAAAGATGCCCAATGGTGGGGCGTTCTTTAAAAGCGGTCCTAGGTGCAGTGGACCCTGTTGTGCGTAACCGCCCAGAGCGGAGCAAGTTATATAGAGCCCCGCAGGGTTCCGGAAGATACACTAATCGAAGTCACAATGAATGATATCTTCATCAGTAAATGACACGCGGTGCATTTGCAAGTTTTGTGATTTTATAATGGTTTAAATGTGTTGTTGTGTGAAAAATAAGCGTCCAACAAAATTATGATAAAAGAGCGGTCGAAGATTCCCGTGGCCCAATGATGCCCAATTCCAATTTCGATTCAATGAGAGTTAAGATGGAGACATTGATAATGGTTTAAATATGTTGTGTCAAAAATAAGCGCCCAACAAAATTATGATAAAAGAGCGGTCGAAGATGCCCGTGGCCCAAATATGCCCGTGGCCCAAAGATGCCCAATGGTGGGGCGTTCTTTAAAAGCGGCCCTAGGTGCAGTGGACCCTGTTGTGCGTAACCGCCCAGAGTGGAGCATGTTTATATAGAGCCCCGCAGGGTTCCGGAAGATACACTAATCGAAGTCACAATGAATGCCATCTTCATCAGTAGATGACATTCTGTGGACATACTATTCATCAAATCTTGAAAATGTCCGACTTCCCCATCCGTTCACGCTTTTTGGAGTTAATCAGACGGTGGTGGACATGTCATACATTTACTTGGTGAATTTCAAGATGTTACTAACACACCGTTTGATAGTATCAAGTGACAGGTTTGGCATAATAGATTATGGGTCGTTCTTTAAACGCCCCAATCAAACTATGAGCCCTCTAAAATGCATGGTTCATCAGTAGATGACATTCTGTGGACATACTATTCATCAAGTCGAAGATTCTCGTGGCCCAATGATGCCCAATTCCAATTTCGATTCAATGAGAGTTAAGATGGAGACATTGATAATGGTTTAAATATGTTGTGTCAAAAATAATATGATAAAAGAGCGGTCGAAGATGCGCCCGTGGCCCAAAGATGCCCGATGGTGGGGCGTTCTTTAAAAGCGGTCCTAGGTGCAGTGGACCCTGTTGTGCGTAACCGCCCAGAGCGGAGCAAGTTATATAGAGCCCCGCAGGGTTCCGGAAGATACACTAATCGAAGTCACAATGAATGATATCTTCATCAGTAAATGACACGCGGTGCATTTACAAGTTTTGTGATTTTATAATGGTTTAAATGTGTTGTTGTGTGAAAAATAAGCGTCCAACAAAATTATGATAAAAGAGCGGTCGAAGATTCCCGTGGCCCAATGATGCCCAATTCCAATTTCGATTCTCGTTAAGATGGAGACATTGATAATGGTTTAAATATGTTGTGTCAAAAATAAGCGCCCAACAAAATTATGATAAAAGAGCGGTCGAAGATGCCCGTGGCCCAAATATGCCCGTGGCCCAAAGATGCCCAATGGTGGGGCGTTCTTTAAAAGCGGCCCTAGGTGCAGTGGACCCTGTTGTGCGTAACCGCCCAGAGTGGAGCATGTTTATATAGAGCCCCGCAGGGTTCCGGAAGATACACTAATCGAAGTCACAATGAATGCCATCTTCATCAGTAGATGACATTCTGTGGACATACTATTCATCAAATCTTGAAAATGTCCGACTTCCCCATCCGTTCACGCTTTTTGGAGTTAATCAGACGGTGGTGGACATGTCATACATTTACTTGGTGAATTTCAAGATGTTACTAACACACCGTTTGATAGTATCAAGTGACAGGTTTGGCATAATAGATTATGGGTCGTTCTTTAAACGCCCCAATCAAACTATGAGCCCTCTAAAATGCATGGTTCATCAGTAGATGACATTCTGTGGACATACTATTCATCAAGTCGAAGATTCTCGTGGCCCAATGATGCCCAATTCCAATTTCGATTCAATGAGAGTTAAGATGGAGACATTGATAATGGTTTAAATATGTTGTGTCAAAAATAATATGATAAAAGAGCGGTCGAAGATGCGCCCGTGGCCCAAAGATGCCCGATGGTGGGGCGTTCTTTAAAAGCGGTCCTAGGTGCAGTGGACCCTGTTGTGCGTAACCGCCCAGAGCGGAGCAAGTTATATAGAGCCCCGCAGGGTTCCGGAAGATACACTAATCGAAGTCACAATGAATGATATCTTCATCAGTAAATGACACGCGGTGCATTTACAAGTTTTGTGATTTTATAATGGTTTAAATGTGTTGTTGTGTGAAAAATAAGCGTCCAACAAAATTATGATAAAAGAGCGGTCGAAGATTCCCGTGGCCCAATGATGCCCAATTCCAATTTCGATTCTCGTTAAGATGGAGACATTGATAATGGTTTAAATATGTTGTGTCAAAAATAAGCGCCCAACAAAATTATGATAAAAGAGCGGTCGAAGATGCCCGTGGCCCAAATATGCCCGTGGCCCAAAGATGCCCAATGGTGGGGCGTTCTTTAAAAGCGGCCCTAGGTGCAGTGGACCCTGTTGTGCGTAACCGCCCAGAGCGGAGCAAGTTATATAGAGCCCCGCAGGGTTCCGGAAGATACACTAATCGAAGTCACAATGAATGCCATCTTCATCAGTAGATGACATTCTGTGGACATACTATTCATCAAATCTTGAAAATGTCCGACTTCCCCATCCGTTCACGCTTTTTGGAGTTAATCAGACGGTGGTGGACATGTCATACATTTACTTGGTGAATTTCAAGATGTTACTAACACACCGTTTGATAGTATCAAGTGACAGGTTTGGCATAATAGATTATGGGTCGTTCTTTAAACGCCCCAATCAAACTATGAGCCCTCTAAAATGCATGGTTCATCAGTAGATGACATTCTGTGGACATACTATTCATCAAGTCGAAGATTCTCGTGGCCCAATGATGCCCAATTCCAATTTCGATTCAATGAGAGTTAAGATGGAGACATTGATAATGGTTTAAATATGTTGTGTCAAAAATAATATGATAAAAGAGCGGTCGAAGATGCGCCCGTGGCCCAAAGATGCCCGATGGTGGGGCGTTCTTTAAAAGCGGTCCTAGGTGCAGTGGACCCTGTTGTGCGTAACCGCCCAGAGCGGAGCAAGTTATATAGAGCCCCGCAGGGTTCCGGAAGATACACTAATCGAAGTCACAATGAATGATATCTTCATCAGTAAATGACACGCGGTGCATTTACAAGTTTTGTGATTTTATAATGGTTTAAATGTGTTGTTGTGTGAAAAATAAGCGTCCAACAAAATTATGATAAAAGAGCGGTCGAAGATTCCCGTGGCCCAATGATGCCCAATTCCAATTTCGATTCTCGTTAAGATGGAGACATTGATAATGGTTTAAATATGTTGTGTCAAAAATAAGCGCCCAACAAAATTATGATAAAAGAGCGGTCGAAGATGCCCGTGGCCCAAATATGCCCGTGGCCCAAAGATGCCCAATGGTGGGGCGTTCTTTAAAAGCGGCCCTAGGTGCAGTGGACCCTGTTGTGCGTAACCGCCCAGAGTGGAGCATGTTTATATAGAGCCCCGCAGGGTTCCGGAAGATACACTAATCGAAGTCACAATGAATGCCATCTTCATCAGTAGATGACATTCTGTGGACATACTATTCATCAAATCTTGAAAATGTCCGACTTCCCCATCCGTTCACGCTTTTTGGAGTTAATCAGACGGTGGTGGACATGTCATACATTTACTTGGTGAATTTCAAGATGTTACTAACACACCGTTTGATAGTATCAAGTGACAGGTTTGGCATAATAGATTATGGGTCGTTCTTTAAACGCCCCAATCAAACTATGAGCCCTCTAAAATGCATGGTTCATCAGTAGATGACATTCTGTGGACATACTATTCATCAAGTCGAAGATTCTCGTGGCCCAATGATGCCCAATTCCAATTCAATGAGAGTTAAGATGGAGACATTGATAATGGTTTAAATATGTTGTGTCAAAAATAATATGATAAAAGAGCGGTCGAAGATGCGCCCGTGGCCCAAAGATGCCCGATGGTGGGGCGTTCTTTAAAAGCGGTCCTAGGTGCAGTGGACCCTGTTGTGCGTAACCGCCCAGAGCGGAGCAAGTTATATAGAGCCCCGCAGGGTTCCGGAAGATACACTAATCGAAGTCACAATGAATGATATCTTCATCAGTAAATGACACGCGGTGCATTTACAAGTTTTGTGATTTTATAATGGTTTAAATGTGTTGTTGTGTGAAAAATAAGCGTCCAACAAAATTATGATAAAAGAGCGGTCGAAGATTCCCGTGGCCCAATGATGCCCAATTCCAATTTCGATTCTCGTTAAGATGGAGACATTGATAATGGTTTAAATATGTTGTGTCAAAAATAAGCGCCCAACAAAATTATGATAAAAGAGCGGTCGAAGATGCCCGTGGCCCAAATATGCCCGTGGCCCAAAGATGCCCAATGGTGGGGCGTTCTTTAAAAGCGGCCCTAGGTGCAGTGGACCCTGTTGTGCGTAACCGCCCAGAGTGGAGCATGTTTATATAGAGCCCCGCAGGGTTCCGGAAGATACACTAATCGAAGTCACAATGAATGCCATCTTCATCAGTAGATGACATTCTGTGGACATACTATTCATCAAATCTTGAAAATGTCCGACTTCCCCATCCGTTCACGCTTTTTGGAGTTAATCAGACGGTGGTGGACATGTCATACATTTACTTGGTGAATTTCAAGATGTTACTAACACACCGTTTGATAGTATCAAGTGACAGGTTTGGCATAATAGATTATGGGTCGTTCTTTAAACGCCCCAATCAAACTATGAGCCCTCTAAAATGCATGGTTCATCAGTAGATGACATTCTGTGGACATACTATTCATCAAGTCGAAGATTCTCGTGGCCCAATGATGCCCAATTCCAATTTCGATTCAATGAGAGTTAAGATGGAGACATTGATAATGGTTTAAATATGTTGTGTCAAAAATAATATGATAAAAGAGCGGTCGAAGATGCGCCCGTGGCCCAAAGATGCCCGATGGTGGGGCGTTCTTTAAAAGCGGTCCTAGGTGCAGTGGACCCTGTTGTGCGTAACCGCCCAGAGCGGAGCAAGTTATATAGAGCCCCGCAGGGTTCCGGAAGATACACTAATCGAAGTCACAATGAATGATATCTTCATCAGTAAATGACACGCGGTGCATTTACAAGTTTTGTGATTTTATAATGGTTTAAATGTGTTGTTGTGTGAAAAATAAGCGTCCAACAAAATTATGATAAAAGAGCGGTCGAAGATTCCCGTGGCCCAATGATGCCCAATTCCAATTTCGATTCTCGTTAAGATGGAGACATTGATAATGGTTTAAATATGTTGTGTCAAAAATAAGCGCCCAACAAAATTATGATAAAAGAGCGGTCGAAGATGCCCGTGGCCCAAATATGCCGTGGCCCAAAGATGCCCAATGGTGGGGCGTTCTTTAAAAGCGGTCCTAGGTGCAGTGGACCCTGTTGTGCGTAACCGCCCAGAGTGGAGCATGTTTATATAGAGCCCCGCAGGGTTCCGGAAGATACACTATTCGAAGTCACAATGAATGCCATCTTCATCAGTAGATGACATTCTGTGGACATACTATTCATCAAATCTTGAAAATGTCCGACTTCCCCATCCGTTCACGCTTTTTGGAGTTAATCAGGCGGTGGTGGACATGTCAGACATTTACTTGGTGAATTTCAAGATGTTACTAACACACCGTTTGATAGTATCAAGTTGCATTTGCAAGTTTTGTGATTTTATAATGGTTTAAATGTGTTGTTGTGTCAAAAATAAGCGCCCAACAAAATTATGATAAAAGAGCGGTCGAAGATGCCCGTGGCCCAAATATGCCGTGGCCCAAAGATGCCCAATGGTGGGGCGTTCTTTAAAAGCGGTCCTAGGTGCAGTGGACCCTGTTGTGCGTAACCGCCCAGAGTGGAGCATGTTTATATAGAGCCCCGCAGGGTTCCGGAAGATACACTAATCGAAGTCACAATGAATGCCATCTTCATCAGTAGATGACATTCTGTGGACATACTATTCATCAAATCTTGAAAATGTCCGACTTCCCCATCCGTTCACGCTTTTTGGAGTTAATCAGACGGTGGTGGACATGTCAGACATTTACTTGGTGAATTTCAAGATGTTACTAACACACCGTTTGATAGTATCAAGTTGCATTTGCAAGTTTTGTGATTTTATAATGGTTTAAATGTGTTGTTGTGTCAAAAATAAGCGTCCAACAAAATTATGATAAAAGAGCGGTCGAAGATTCTCGTGGCCCAATGATGCCCAATTCCAATTTCGATTCAATGAGAGTTAAGATGGGCTGCTATCTTCTCAAAATAGCATTTACAAGTTGCTATCTTCTTAAGATAGCAATTACACGTAATAACACCACCCCGATTATGAAAACTGAGAATTAGACACAATATTTTAGATTTGTCTTTCTTTTAGATTTGTTGAAAACCCGTATTAGTATTATTAGTAAGACCATGCGTTTAATTTAAACAGTGTTTTAACAAGGTCATTGTTATTGATTAGTGTTTATATTGGTGAAGGTTTAAAATATATGTTTAGATTAGCATTATAGATTATCTTGTCATGCCATAGTTTTCTAAATGTCTGTGCATTCATGTTGGCAATAATTGCCATTTATTCCCCATGTCAATTGAACTTGTTTGCATGTACTGAATTACAATAATAAGGATTGTGAAAATGATTTGTTTACATTATTTACACCGTAAGTTTAACATTTCTAGTGATTTCTCAAAAAAGTTGACACTCCAATTCATAAGACCGCGCGACCTCTACACCATACACAATGTAATCATTTGTAAACGTAATGATTTGATTGACGTTTCACCACTCCTAGCCACAGCTAACCAACGAATATAGGTTTAGCGTCCTAACTTGTCAAACAAAGAATATAACATCAATATTTTGTAGTGCAAAATCGTCCCTATTTGCGTTTAAACAACGAAGCTTAAAAAGAGGAGGCGTTTTTAAAGTAAAATAATGTGGAATGAAAATGCATATAGTGAAAATCGTTTCCGGACGACTTTTTGTCGATTTTTGAATGGGAACATGCATTGCAAGCAGTATTTCCTTTGTCCTAGCACTTTCCTTTAAAAATTAAATGGTTTTTACTTTTTACGTGCGTGGTCATGTATAGAGGAAAGATTTATAATGATCTCACTTTAACTTACGAGGCTGTCTCTGTATTTATAATATAATTGACCGATTGACGCTATATTCACGATTGTATATTATGTTTCTCCTATGTCTTGTTTTATTTGCTGTATTGTACAGTATATGCAAGTGTAAACTTTGTGACATTTACAAGCTAGATTCAATGTCAAATAATGAGATTTTCACGACAATCATGGGTGTCTCTGACTATGACTGCACTGCATTCATTATTAAATATGTTAAACAAGCTTTTGAGGCTCACCAATCATTGGCTATATCTAAATACGATGACTCTATAATTATGTTAACATCACGTCTATTATCTATAACAGTGTTAATAAATATTACATTTGCATATTGTTTTTATTTAAGTATTACTTTTTCCAATTTTAAACTTGTAGTTTTAGTTGATGTTTTGTGTATTTTGTTTCGATTACACCTGTTTGTTTGGGAAGAAAAGAAATCAAAATCAGGCTGCAGTCACAACACCATGCTACTATAATATAGCAACAGCAAAATGCTATGCATGAGAATCTCGCCATGGCTGAACAAAAATGCATAACTACCACTTTACAGAGCTGGATGCGTGAATGTCATTGCCTGGTTTAGCTATCTTTCCAAGGCTTTGTTTTACAGTATTCAACATAATGTATTATTACTTAAGTGCTCTTCACAACAGTCAGTAAATTTCAAAGCCAACAATCATAATGCGCAAACACAATGTACTAGTATTTACACCAAAGTTCATTTTATTCGGAGCGATCCACATTACGAATTCCACATGCAATTGTAATTATCATATAGTACAAAAACTCCCCGCAAAAAACATCCCATTTAGAAATTAAACGTTAATGTGTGATAAATAACTGCCAAAGGTTTTTGATTCCCAGCCAGTTTCAGAACTACTTACTCTATGGGCACATTTATTATGACCTACTGCTTTTTAACATATTGCGTGGTTGTTATTTTGAAGTATGGAACTCAACCTTTCGAATGTGACAATTTAAAGGATGAATTTTCATGTGAAATAGAAAAATCAAGTTGAAAACCAAGCCATAGTGTGAATAGAAAAATCATCCTAAATTCACTGTTAGAAATATGGACAGTTTTGGATCGCACCATCAAAGTATTTTAATGCGGCTTTCATGTTACTTTAAATTACACAATCCCAATTCCAAACACAGTAAATCAATATTTGCAATTCACTTTATGAGTTATTGCGGGAGTTATTGAATAGTTAATCTGCGACATTTACATTTCATCGGCGACAACCTTAACGCGACTTTCACGTTATCCCGCAAAAGTTACCCATCATAAAGATACATTATAAATATTTCAGAAGACAGTACGCATGATTTAGGTAATCCGGCTTTATCCTCACGAAACTAAACGTGATAACACGAGTCCGCGAAGAAATCAATGAAAGGGCTCTCCCCCTTTTTGATAACCAGATAGACATCTCGTCTGGAGTGACAAATTCACACGGTTTTCATCAGACATTTTATTATACTAAACACTTTTTTACAATGGGGTGCGGTAAGCTTTGTTGCTCAGTAACTGATACTTTGACTTTTATTCAGAAGACATGTCCGCGTGGACTATAATACTTCGTTTACATTACCTAGATCTTCATATCATTTTCGATTGACAGTTCTCTATAGGAACATGTATCCATCGAAAACCTCTCGTAAAACATCATTAAGATATGGTTTGAATACGGCATAAGAATGTTATTCGTTTACATAAATTTGTATTGTTAGTGAACATATTTCAAAGGTTACAAATGTTTGTGATACAAATGAACTACAAAACACGCCGATCTTTTTCCACGCGGCAGTTGGTTTTACCAAGAAAAACAAGATTTTTTCAAAAACCTTTCTCAAATGTCAAGACCTATGATCATAACGATTACAAAATCAGTACTACCCAGCCAACACAAAAATGTTTTATAAATGTTGTTTAAACATTAGCCAAAACATCATGAGAATGTTATTTGAAAATGTTTATGACGTTAAAATGTATGGTTAGGATTTGGTCGGGAAACCATTTTAGAAAACATTTTTAAACATGTTTTAACAATGTTTTTCAACCTTTTTTTTTCAGTATGTTCACCAAAATGTTGAATAAAGGTTTTTAAAACATTGGCAAACATGTTTTTCAGACTGTTTTCCCGTCTAAATCGTAACCATACATTTGACGTCATATAAACATTTTCAAAGAACATTCTCATGATGTTTTGGCCAATTGTTAACAACATTTATAAAACATTTTTGTGTTTGCTGGGTACTTGCCATTAAAGTATAATATAGTGCTTCATGTGGATCGAATAATTTATCAACATTTATAAATATGAAATCCATAGCGTTACAAAATCAATATAAAGGTCAGTGCGCATGCGTGGAATTGCCCTGTTATAACCCACGTGGGTCACATTTTAAACATTGGCACTTAATAAATCACACATGTATCTATTTTCCACCTCTAGTCAATGTAATTGTAATGTCATGTGCATAGAGATAGTGTCATTTGTTAACATATTGCTAATACATCAAATTGCTCCAGTTCATTCACTTGAACTCATACACATAAAGAATGTATAACGGTAAAACTCATCGAACCCGTGGCACAACTATAAAAAAGAATAAAAACATGCCGGGCATGCCGGGTAATCGATGACAAATTAATTCATATAAACTAAAAGTGTAGGATGTTCCACGACATAACCAATGTGTTGCGACTTGATTGCTATAGTGTAACATTAGATAGTGTGAGAGTATACATGTAGTAATACTATTTAGTAATCATTCAACTCAATAAATATTTGGAACTTTTAACATTGTATTGTGATATTTAAATAACAGTTGAATAAACCATATTTGAACGAAAGTAAACGATGCATACATCGCGGATATTGTCTACTGATTGTTATTGTTTGATTGTGTTGTGTTTATCTATTATAGGCATATTATGTGATTTTTTTCAGAGAGCGCCCTCTATTCATTATTTCTTTTAGAAAGTAGATTTTCTTGCAGATTTACATTTCTGATCATAAATCGTACATACATTCCAAGTTACAGAGCGATACGATTCCTAATTACCTCACAATCATGGTTTTAGAGTGCATTTAGTCATCTTGTTAAGCTTAAATAATGAAATATTGAAACCAATACGTGCGCATTTCTAACACTAATTGTCCAGTATGATAATAACTTCCCCACATAATATTTAGACTTTTTGGTGTTGTTTGAGGGTCATAATAATGTTAAAACCTGTATTCGCGCGGAGTGCACAATTTTTGAGTTTTTGAACTAAAATTGTTCATGGAAAACTGTCTTGAAGCCAACTTGTTAAGCTTAAATAATCAAATATTTAAATTAATACGCGCAAAAATTGGCATTTCTAACACTTAAAATGGTCCAGTATGATGTTTTTAACGTCCCCCACATAATATTTAGAATATATTGGTATGTTTGAGGGCCTTTATAATGTTAAAACGTGTAGAAAATATGCGCGTGTTCTGAAGCCACCTTGTTAAGCTTAAATAATGAAATATTAAAATTAATACGCGCGCGAAGCGCGAAAAAAATTGCATTTCTAACACTGATGGTCCATAATTATAATTACGTTCACCACATAATATTTAGAATTACATTATATTTTTGCATTAAAACTTTGGTCCAGTATGAAATTTTTAACGTCCCCCACATAGTTAGTTTAGTTGGTCTGAGGGCTAATATAATGTTTCAACCTGCATAAAATATTTTTGACTTTTTGAACTAAAATGGTCATGGAAAACTGTCCTGAAGCCATCATGTCAAGCTTGTATAATGAAACATTGAAACTAATGCGCGAAGTACGTACAAATTGACATTTCTAACACTTAAATTGGTCCAGTATGACGTTTTTAACGTTCCCACATAATATTTTAGAATATTTGGCATGGTTTGAGGACTATTATAATGTTAAAATCTGTAGAAAATATGCGCGCTAACTGAAATGGTCATGGGAAACTGTCCTGCAATGCCATCTTGTTAAGCTTGAATAATGAAACATTCAAACTAATGCGCGCGATGTACGCAAAATCTGACATTTCTAACACTTTTAAGTGTTAGAAATGTCAGATTTTGCGTCCAGTCAGTATGACGTTTTTAACGTCAAAACAAAATGTTTAGAATATTTGGTGTGTTTTGAGACCCATTATAATGTTGAAACCTGTTGAAAAAGTGAGCGCGAATCGAAAAAACCCAGTTTTTTGAACTAAAATGGCCCATAAAAACGTTCCTGAAGCCCTCTTGTTAAGCTTGAATATTGAAACATTGAAACTAATACGTGCAAAGCGCGCAATAATTGGCATTTTAACATTAAAAAGGTCTAGTATAACGTTTTTAACGTCCTTCACATTAAAATTATGGGGACGTGACCCCGTAACCCCCACCCCCTTTTGCGCCGCATATGTCCCTACCCTTCCTCCTCCCCTACCTCCTTCTCTTCCTCCTTCTTATCCTCTTCCTTATTTTTTTTTGACTATTTTTTCAATAGGGGGGCCATGGCCTGCTGGGCCACCCCCTGGATACGCCACTGCAGCCGCGTGGAAAGTGTTAACCACATGTGAATGTATTGTGTGATCAGTGACCTGAAGATTAGTTGACGTGACGCATTCTAAAAATCTCATAGAACTACAATTCTATAATTCTCAAGGCAAACATTATTTTCACTCACAGCCTTCAAAATAAGTCCAACCTTGAACTCGTCCAAGATTTGTACATGTTACGAAAATTGAACTTCAAAAATGCGATTGCATATACAATTTTTACCGCCGCAATCTCTAGGTCCGTATGCACAAACCAAGTTAGACCTGGTTTAACTATATGAGAATAGTCCGCCCCGAAAGGATCTTCTTATGCTAAGATGAGCTCATTTTGCATTATAAATGGAACTTATAAGGGGCAATACATGTTAGTGATATATTAACCTAATTAGGAGAGTCCAATGTTACTTTTAGACAGGAATAAAAGAGGTCTTCCTGAAGGACTATTTGTCATAGGTCTAACGTTAGACCTGGTTTACTGTAAAAGCTGAAATGTTCGCGGTGGTTTTAATTTAACATGCGAAAACATTGTTTTCAACATTTGAGGTCAAAAAAAAATCACACAGTACATGTACTTCATGTACAATTTTGCCTTATATTTGACTATTTGGGCTGAATATACCCACACATAACCAGTACCCCTCTAGGTCTTTTATCATATTTTTTCCCCTTTTTAATTATTTTTAGAGGGGGTGGGGGGCGGGGGGGGGGGGGGGGGGGGGGGCACAAATGGTTTTTTTCCGCCAGGGGGGGGGGGGGGGGGGGGGGGGGGCACAAATGGTTTTTTTCCGCCAGGGGGGGGGGGGGGGGGGGGGGCCGCCCCCCTGAGCTACGCCACTGTCATCAATAACAGCCGCAAGATATCTTCTGCAACTGAAGACGACAGATTCAGAATTTTACAAATGTTTCAAAGATATCAAAAATATTGAATTTTATTACCATATTTGGAATTGCTTTTGAGAAATGCATTGAAATGAAACTACAAACATGCCTTGTATTGGTTCAGTAATCATTGAAAAAGATCTTGAAAGATGGGAATGGTTTCTGTATATATGGTATAACTAATAGCCACATGGAAAGTGTTAAGGTTGAGCTACATTCTCTTATCCAAGGCTGTTTAATTGGGATTAAAGAAAGTGATGCTTTTACACTTAGTGTACACTTAGTGTATCCAAAGCACCGGTTGACACACATTTGCCTGCATACTAACATCTCTTTCACTGTCAATTGATGACCATGTGTTATTCTAGGCCTGTTCCAATCATACTATTAGTTATCACACTGTTTAATCACGATTCAGGACCCAACATCATCATCAGATTTTGGTATGAATATGTGATATGTGACGCATCACATCAAAAAATACCTCTTGGGGTCTTTTTCCAATGGCTGATGTTAACATCATCAAAACATGCAAAGGTCAAGCTTTAAATTGAAAACTCATAATTGAAATTTAGCCTTAGGAAATATGATGAATAGAAGCTTAGCATTTCCTTTTAATTTCTTTATATTCTTCAAGACATTTTACTTCATATCTAGATACTAGAAAATCCAACAAGAGGTATGTATTGATGTGATGGGTCACACAATCCATACAAGAACCCTTAGAATGGGTCTCCATATCCCTCTATATGGCGGACCAAAAAGAGAGACTGGAAAAATAGTATAAAAAGGGTGCGGTTCACTCATGGAATTCCAAGAGTATTTAGCATATATGAATATTCAAACAATCCATCGAGCATGTGCATTTGTGCCAAGCAATAGCAGAAATACCACCAGATTTGTCCATTCAAATGCAGTGCGTTGAACGATCGCCACGCTGCGCCTCACGCGGTGTACAACGTCGCCAGCACACTGTGGCGTGATGGTGCATGAATTAGCTCAAGTTTATAAGCTCACACTTTTGGAACTGTATTTTTTCCAATCTTCACATTTGAGCACCCTCGCAGGGGCGGTGTGTAAAATAGGGACGACATGAAGGATCGAGTCTAAAGAACCATTTGCCTGATTGTCAAAGGCTTGATGTTGATAAAGACTTATGTTAAAAACCTTTCAGCTTTTCATTAAAAAGTCTCATATTTCTTACACCTTCCATGCATTAACTGCTTTGGACACACAATTCCATAATAGTCATGGTTCAGTCTTGTTTTCCATAAAAGTCACAGAAATATTAGTTTTTAAAATAGAGTAAAAACATTTGTGTTCGTCCTTTGGCTATACAAATTCGCCACAGTCTGCTATAGTGACTTTTTGTGTAGGTTTACCAGATTTGGTTCCCACTGCTTCAATCTTACGTACTATATCTAGACCATCTATAACCTGCCCAAAAACTACATGCTTGCCGTCTAACCTGTAAGGGACAAAAAAGAGAAGAAATACATGCAGATTATGAAATGTTTGTGCAGATAATATATTGATCCAATCAATCAATCAATCAATCAATTTATTCGAATAAGGACAAAAAAGTTGCACTAGAATTGGTTTCCTATGGGATACCCTTGATTAGATTTGTCTACTGTGTGCTATCTGAACCAGTCAGGTATCTGGATGAATGGGTAACAGGCATTGAAAGGGAGACTGTACACACACATTTTACATGAGTAATCACACACTAAGAATGATATTCCATAAAAACCCAATTTCAGTGCAACAATTTTGTTGGTAACTTCTAAACTATACACTCGTATTATCATACCGATTATTGATTTGGATTAACCAACATCAAAGCACCTGGTCATATAATAATGCCGTGTCAGACCTGGATGGCTGCACATAACAGTTATGAATAGGGCTTCTTATCCCTTTATAGTATTTGTCTCAGGTTTTATCAACACTTACCAGTCTGTTTTTTCAGTGCATAAGAAGAATTGTGAGCCATTTGTGTTTGTACCTGAATTTGCCATTGATAATACACCTGTAAATAAAAGGAGGAAAGTACAAATAATTACGGTTTTTATTAGTCCCATCTAATCAAAAGCGACTTTGTCCTCAAGAGGTGCCCTTGTTTCGGTTCTTTGCGTTTTGCTTTTGGTTGGAATATTTCAGAGGGGGGAAGGCCACCAAATTGCCCCTCCTCGGCCCCTTACGGCATATGACCTTAAGTGGCATTAAGCTGTGTGCCTTGGTGTTCTATTAAATTTTGTGATTGGCCATATTAATATTCATGCCCGATTATTCGTCCAATTGGGTAGCGCGTTTTATTGGGTTTGCTCAATTGCTGGTTGGAGTTTAGTCACGTTGCATGGTGAAAATTTATCTCTGCTAATTGTGTACAACTTTTTGATGAAAATCTCACGGATTTTCGCGATTGCCTGATTATCACCAAGGAAGATGTTTTCCTAATATGCTGCAGTCACTTATCCGAGCCGTTTCTGGTCATAAATATGAGGATTGGCTGTGAAAAGTTGAATTCGAATCCTGTGTGCAGCGTCGGCAGCGGACGTAATAAAATGGACTCGTACAAGGATGCAATGCAACCGTCTATGCTATGGGTTAGCCTACTACGAGATCGAGCGAGTGCAGTTCTACAGCGGTCGTACAGCCTAGGCTACATTACATGTGACACGGAGCAAGCCTCTTTGATTTTACTACGAACGAGTGCAGTACAGGTGACACGAAGATAAGCATGTCTTCGGGGAATTCAGCGGCTATTACTATAGGGAAAGGAAAACATTGGCGAAGGGGCGATACCGCTCCGCAAGGCCCGGTGAGTGCACGGTTTAGATTATTTATAGTTGCCGCAACGCCATGATTAATTAATTCATTGTTCAATGCGTGAACTCTGAACTTTTATTAAAGACGCAAAATAGTCTCGCTACTGGTTTTATGTCCTATGCGTGTATGTTCTCACGTAAACATATTAGGCACCTAATGCCAAGGCTATGAATGCGGCTAACCGTGGAGAAGAACACTCTGCGCAACTTTCCCACGCACCATTTTTTATCCGATGTGTTCCGATGTTTAGTCCACGCGCCATTTTATTATTTTATCCATCTCATGTGTTTGTTTGCGATGTGGTCGTTTTTACTACTTGTCGCCAGACGAAAGCGGGGCAGACAGCGATGCTTTATTTTCTTCTTGCCTATGTTTACCTATAATATTAGTCTTTCATGTTTTACTGGGTAGTTTTCTATCCTCCGCATTCACATACGCACGCATCGGTTTATGGGTTCATTCGGTTTTATAGTGGGTCAGGGGAGGACGCGGCAAAGCCACTGGGTATTGCGATTGCGCAAGGCCACGCGCACGTGCGATTCGATGGCGTTTTTCTCAGGCTATTCAATGCCTTGCTCTAGTTATTTTATAGTTTATATTGATAGGCCGTATGCGGTAGGCCTGGGTTGATAGTTTTAATTCTACGTGGTGTGAATGGATTTAAATAATAATATGGTAATGCATAAATATTGATAATATTTTAAAAATAAATTGGGGTAACAAATGCATGGGTTAATAGTTTTAATTCTACTTTGGTGAATGGGATTAAATAATAATACAGTATTTCATAAATAATAATATTATTTTTGAAATAAAAAGTTGAGTAAACAAGGGGCAAATTAGATGGGATAAGATCTGGATAAATAAATGTTGTTAATTATGCAATACTAACTAAATTAATTAATTAAATAAAATAGGAGGGAGTTGGTCTGATCGTCACTGGTAGATTGTTTAAATTGGATAGTTTGATGGATACACTGTGTGATGAATGATTGACTGATATGGATAGTTTGTTCCATGGGTAGATCGTCGATTGATAAGACAGAGTGATGGTCTGGGGGTTGATAGAATGATAGGGTGTTGTTACATTGACAGGTTGGTATTGATAGGTAGTTGGGTGGCAGTTTGTTTTGTTATAGTTTGATACCTGTTTGGTGATTTGACGGGGGTTATATAAATAAATATATTGGGCGTTTAGTTTGTTTGAAAATAAAAAATAAAAATAAAATAAAATAAAATAATAATAATAATAATAATTTAAAAAAAAAATAAAAAAAAAAAAAAAAAAAAAAAATAGCCGGGCTGATACCGGCAATGCCGAATAACTAGTCGTATCATGTTCTTTTGCAACACCATACTGCCGTTTCTCTTTCCTTTTGTTTTCTGTTTGCATTGTCCTAGGACTTTATTGAGATCGCGGGAGGCGTTTGTGAGGAAAATACACCAGTAGGTCCCAAGTCATGTCGCTTCGCGCTAATATTGAATTTGCTGTTTGTACATCTAGAAACGCGTGAAGGGGGTATTTCTGTGGCTGTGTAAGAGTCTCTAGTTATATCGTAAACAATGATCAAATTATTTGTCTCTGTTTAAACGTAAAAAGGTTTTTTATTACACGATATTGAAAGATAGGAAATAGCATGGAAATAGTCACATATGCGGAAATGTAGCTATATCTATGAGGAACATATTTTGGGCGAGGACCAATGTCAAAGATAACTCCTAAAGCGTGATTTTAGATTGAAACGGCGGCTATACAGTGCCAGAAAATCGACATTTTGAATTTATCAAGTGAGCAAGATTCGTCTCTTTGCGAAGACGTATATAAATATTCATATACTTCGTATTTATCGTGTCTGCCATTGGTTAATTCTGAACCCCACGCGAACAAATTGCTCATTACATATGCGTCCAATTTTTGGACGAGCACCAATGTAAAAGTATACGGAGGTCAACGAGGTCAATCCAATGCAAGTAGACCTTTTTTCCCGGGGTGAGATCAGAGGATGGGGAGCGGTCCATGGGGAGTGAGCCCTCTATCGGTACAGTGACAAAGAAAAGGAAAAAGGTATACTAAAGCAGACTAGATACGTTCATGCAGAAAAATACATCAGCAGCTCTCTAAAGTCATGCCGCGGGTGGAGAAGCAGATCGGTGGAGAAGTAACCCGGAGGTGGTTGGGCAGAAGAAAGATCGGCACTGGTTATGAGTTGTACTTGTGGGTGTAGAAGTAGATGGTTGCACTTTGTACAATGAGTCTGGTGCAGTATTAAGGAGTCGTGCTGATGAAAACCAACGAATGCGTACAAAACTTGCAGGAGGTTTATATCTTGAGACAGTTCGCCATAAGTCAACCGCAAGGGGGCGAGCGCACAGACTCGTCGTTCTGGCTCTAAATATCTTACACGGGTGTTTGTCACCAACTACAATAGATGGTCGCTGTTCTTCCAAGATACGTCTGTCGAAATTTGGGACAATGTACTTCATCATTAAATCAACAACAACAACAAACTTTAAAAAAAAAAAAAAAAAAAAGTGTCCAGTTCGAATCGTTGATACAATTTAATCTCTGATGTTTGAAATGGTTACTTCCTCTTATTGTGTTGCTAAGGTATTATCTGTTCGGTGATAATGTGCTTCTACGGGTTATATCTTAACTTATGTCTTAACAGATCTCAGGCTGCATAGGTTAATCCTTCAAGAGTTGAACACGTAAATATGGCATATCTCAGGGTTGAATATATAAGGGCCACGGCGTTTTGATATGCTTAAATTGTCCACAATATGCTGTAAATGGTAAAAATATGAGGTTATAGGCTATATATATTGCATAATTAAATACAATTATGGGAGACACCCAAATGTGTAATTTTGGTTTGAATAAGAATTGACTATATGAAAATGGTGTAAGTTATATAAGGCTTACAATATCGATGACAGTGAATTATATTGAATAGACGACCATATAATTTAAAAATGTGTGTGTGTTAAATTGTTATATTATGAAATGTCGTAGATATTCATGAATGTATTTTGAAGTAATTAATAGTATTCATTGCGGAAGAAAACAGGCACAAACGTCAATTCCTGAGGTTCTTGATTTGATTTTAAACACCCCCAGTGTTATGTATTTAAATGAGAAGAGGTGGTGAACATAATAAAGAAATGATTGAAGCAAATTTATTATGCGTAATATGCCATATTGGTTGTTTTAATATGTTTCCATGGTAAATGGGCACTGTCATTATGGTGACACCAACTGTATTTAAATGTTGTGGAATGTGATTGTTTGATTTGATTAGGTGTGTACTCAAACTTGGTTCAAAACGCAAAACTTATGAGCTCGGTCTTACATTTGGTATGTAAATATGAATGAACATTTGTAAATTATAGACGTTGAAAATGGAAAGAAATATAACAATTGGATGACTATTTTGGATTACGGTTGCAGTGTTAGTGTTCTTTTCTTTTTGAACAAGATTTGAAATATCACTGTTTGTTAGGAATATTTCTATAGAAAAGCAAAAAGTTAGAATGGTTAATTTTAGAATACTTTATAACTAAAGAATTATGGTTAAAATGTATATTATGTTGTTTAATATAGACATACAAGCTAATACCAATATACTACCAAAGTATGTATTTTTGATGAGATGTGATTGTTTGATTACGAAAAGCATAGAATAACATATTGGGCTGCGTTAAATTAGTTATTATTGATTGTAAGTGCTAAAACATGAGATTTTGATATATTTACGAAATGTATTCACAAAATAAGGGATTATTACAATTGTAGATGTTTTGAATGTACCAATTTGTAGAAAATATAATTTTTGTGATACTGTATGATTTGGTCATGGATGCAAACATGGATTAATTGCTGAACTACTGTAGGGACTAAAATGTATTATGTAATGTGAAATGTGTATATGCCCGTTTTGATTATCACAATTATAGATGTTTTGAATGTTATATTGTAGGATTTGGTCATGTAATGCTAACATGGATTAATTTCTGAAGGTGTGAATGATGAAATTTGAAAGAAAAATATTTATTTCAACTATAGATGTTTTGAAAGTACCAATCTTTTAAAGATGTATTTGTTATACGTTTTGGGTCGTTTTCAGGCATTATAAGACCTGATTTTACCGGCTTGGGTCTGAGCCGGACTCGGCCGATGACTGGCGGGGTTTTTGTGTAAGGGGTGGGGCAGGTTTTTGTAGGGGGATAAGGGTCTGGACCATATTTGTTGTGCTCGTTTCATGGATTTGTGGAAGGCTAGAGGTGCTCCTTTCGGAGGTCTCGATCCTTTCAAATTGTGGTCCGGATCCAGATCCTCGTCCTACGTAGGTTTGGCTTATATTTATTGGTTTCTAAAGCATGGTGTATTGTTTACTAAAGCATGGTGTATTGTATACTAAATCATGGTGTATTTGTATACTCAAGCAGGGTGTATGTTTACTAAAGCATGGTGTATTGCATTATTGTATACTAAAGCATGGTGTATTATTTTCATGGTGTATTGTATACTAAAGCAGGGTGTATTGTTTACTAAATAAGCATGGTGTATTGTTTACTAAGGCATGGTGTATTGTATACTAAAGCATGGTTATTCTTTACTAAAGCATGGTGTATTGGTTACTAAAGCATGGTGTAATGTTTACTAAAGCATGGTGTATTGTTTACTAAAGCATGGTATATTATTGTTACTATGATAGAAGAACAAATATTTATTTCAACTATAGATGTTTTGAAAGTACCAATCTTTTAAAGATGTATTTGTTATACTGTATGCTAACATGGACTAAGTTATGAATTTGTGAATATATGTACTGTGATCATGCTTTGCAAAAGGTGTGAATGATGACTTTTAAATCAATTTGAAAGAAGAATGATGTTCTGAATGTACCAATCTTTTAAAAATGTATTTGTTATGCTGTATGGTTTGGTCATGTGATGCTACATGGATTAATTTGTGAATAGTAAAATAGAACAAAAACGGGGGGTGGGGCAAGGGTTCCATGTTCCATGGAGCCCTTGGTTGGCAGGTTTTTGTAGGGGGATAAGGGTCTGGACCATATTTGTTGTGCTCGTTTCATGGATTTGTGGAAGGCTAGAGGTGCTCCTTTCGGAGGTCTCGATCCTTTCAAATTGTGGTCCGGATCCAGATCCTCGTCCTATGTAGGTTTGGCTTATATTTATTGGTTTCTAAAGCATGGTGTATTGTTTACTAAAGCATGGTGTATTGTATACTAAATCATGGTGTATTTGTATACTCAAGCAGGGTGTATTGTTTACTAAAGCATGGTGTATTGCATTATTGTATACTAAAGCATGGTGTATTATTTTCATGGTGTATTGTATACTAAAGCAGGGTGTATTGTTTACTAAATAAGCATGGTGTATTGTTTACTAAGGCATGGTGTATTGTATACTAAAGCATGGTTATTCTTTACTAAAGCATGGTGTATTGGTTACTAAAGCATGGTGTAATGTTTACTAAAGCATGGTGTATTGTTTACTAAAGCATGGTATATTATTGTTACTATGATAGAAGAAAAAATATTTATTGCATTGTGTGTATCAGGCAGTGATGCTTTGACTACTCCAGCTCATCCCACATATCAATAAAGTTATTTAAAGTAAATGTTGAAATTGACTGTGTGTTGTAGTTTCTTGTCTACAGTACGTAGTTAAACCTTCTGAGGACAATTACGGTTTTTATTAGTCCCATCTAATCAAAAGCGACTTTGTCCTCAAGAGGTGCCCTTGTTTCGGTTCTTTGCGTTTTGCTTTTGGTTGGAATATTTCAGAGGGGGGAAGGCCACCAAATTGCCCCTCCTCGGCCCCTTACGGCATATGACCTTAAGTGGCATTAAGCTGTGTGCCTTGGTGTTCTATTAAATTTTGTGATTGGCCATATTAATATTCATGCCCGATTATTCGTCCAATTGGGTAGCGCGTTTTATTGGGTTTGCTCAATTGCTGGTTGGAGTTTAGTCACGTTGCATGGTGAAAATCCCACCCAACCCACCCAGTTATCCATACTGGAGGAGTTGATTGGGTCGTTTTCAGGCATTATAAGACCTGATTTTACCGGCTTGGGTCTGAGCTGGACTCGGCCGATGACTGGCGGGGTTTTTGTGTAAGGGGTGGGGCAGGTTTTTGTAGGGGGATAAGGGTCTGGACCATATTTGTTGTGCTCGTTTCATGGATTTGTGGAAGGCTAGAGGTGCTCCTTTCGGAGGTCTCGATCCTTTCAAATTGTGGTCCGGATCCAGATCCTCGTCCTACGTAGGTTTGGCTTATATTTATTGGTTTCTAAAGCATGGTGTATTGTTTACTAAATCATGGTGTATTTGTATACTCAAGCAGGGTGTATTGTTTACTAAAGCATGGTGTATTGCATTATTGTATACTAAAGCATGGTGTATTATTTTCATGGTGTATTGTATACTAAAGCAGGGTGTATTGTTTACTAAATAAGCATGGTGTATTGTTTACTAAGGCATGGTGTATTGTATACTAAAGCATGGTTATTCTTTACTAAAGCATGGTGTATTGGTTACTAAAGCATGGTGTAATGTTTACTAAAGCATGGTGTATTGTTTACTAAAGCATGGTATATTATTGTTACTATGATAGAAGAACAAATATTTATTGCATTGTGTGTATCAGGCAGTGATGCTTTGACTACTCCAGCTCATCCCACATATCAATAAAGTTATTTAAAGTAAATGTTGAAATTGACTGTGTGTTGTAGTTTCTTGTCTACAGTACGTAGTTAAACCTTCTGAGGACAATTACGGTTTTTATTAGTCCCATCTAATCAAAAGCGACTTTGTCCTCAAGAGGTGCCCTTGTTTCGGTTCTTTGCGTTTTGCTTTTGGTTGGAATATTTCAGAGGGGGGAAGGCCACCAAATTGCCCCTCCTCGGCCCCTTACGGCATATGACCTTAAGTGGCATTAAGCTGTGTGCCTTGGTGTTCTATTAAATTTTGTGATTGGCCATATTAATATTCATGCCCGATTATTCGTCCAATTGGGTAGCGCGTTTTATTGGGTTTGCTCAATTGCTGGTTGGAGTTTAGTCACGTTGCATGGTGAAAATCCCACCCAACCCACCCAGTTATCCATACTGGAGGAGTTGATTGGGTCGTTTTCAGGCATTATAAGACCTGATTTTACCGGCTTGGGTCTGAGCCGGACTCGGCCGATGACTGGCGGGGTTTTTGTGTAAGGGGTGGGGCAGGTTTTTGTAGGGGGATAAGGGTCTGGACCATATTTGTTGTGCTCGTTTCATGGATTTGTGGAAGGCTAGAGGTGCTCCTTTCGGAGGTCTCGATCCTTTCAAATTGTGGTCCGGATCCAGATCCTCGTCCTACGTAGGTTTGGCTTATATTTATTGGTTTCTAAAGCATGGTGTATTGTTTACTAAAGCATGGTGTATTGTATACTAAATCATGGTGTATTTGTATACTCAAGCAGGGTGTATTGTTTACTAAAGCATGGTGTATTGCATTATTGTATACTAAAGCATGGTGTATTATTTTCATGGTGTATTGTATACTAAAGCAGGGTGTATTGTTTACTAAATAAGCATGGTGTATTGTTTACTAAGGCATGGTGTATTGTATACTAAAGCATGGTTATTCTTTACTAAAGCATGGTGTATTGGTTACTAAAGCATGGTGTAATGTTTACTAAAGCATGGTGTATTGTTTACTAAAGCATGGTATATTATTGTTACTATGATAGAAGAAAAAATATTTATTGCATTGTGTGTATCAGGCAGTGATGCTTTGACTACTCCAGTTCATCCCACATATCAATAAAGTTATTTAAAGTAAATGTTGAAATTGACTGTGTGTTGTAGTTTCTTGTCTACAGTACGTAGTTAAACCTTCTGAGGACAATAACAAGCTTATTCAACTAGTGATTGACTTATAATACAGATAATTATACACACTTTCTACCAATAATAACTGTCTAACCATAGTTTGTTGCTACTTTGCCAGATATGTTGGTCTCATAATGTATAGGCTGTACCATATTTGGAGTCGTTTGTGGTTGCCGCACTTATTTAGTTTATTGGTTATTTTGATCTTTAATCTTAAAAATAACGCTTTTTGTTAGATTTGTTTTACTCAAACAACAACAATTGGTGAATCCAACTTCCTGCTTCGAATAATCGTGTTCTTCAGCATACACACACACACGTGGCAATGCTGCTTTATACGCACAACGCATACGCCGGCAACTTGGTGTAGGGCACGCTTGAACATTTTAACACGATGACCATATGCACTGAAGGTATTATTATTCGAATGAATTAAGCCCCCCCCCCCCCCCCCCGCAAACTGTATATTATCGTCTCATTAAATATATAGTGCGTATCGACTGATCAGCCCAAAACAAATTAAAATGCCCGCTGACATCTAAAACCGCACCCACTATATAAGAATGAGGCATCGTAATATTAATCTCAGAGCTTGAAAGCACAATTACATGTTTCTGAACTGTAGCATATTGACACAACATGTGACCAAATTTGTCCTTCTTATTGATTGCACAATTTATACATTATATTACATACACTTTACATTGCAACAGAACCCATCCCAACCAGACAGAGTTGATTCAAATGTGTAATATCAAATTCAAAATTGCAGACTTCCATCTATCTCAAAATATCATATTATAAAGGAATAGACATTATTCGTAATTGGCGCACTTACGTCTAAAGAGGGCCGGCCATGCTATCCAACTGAGCATGCTCAGAGCAATTAGTGCTCCGAAAACGAGGCTAGTTATGTAGCCGAGATGAGAGTGATGTAATTTTTCAATGTGGTGAACTTTGCACTAATCATACAAATTCTTCATATTTCTGAGCTGTTCAATATTTGACCTCGTTACATTCGTGAAATAAACTTGAAAGTATAAACCATCTATTCCACCCAGTGTTCTAGCTACGCCGGTCGGCGCCGGTCGGGGCTGGCCGGCACGGAAGTGATCCGACCGGCACTAACCTTAAACCTTGCATCTACCGACCGGCACAAAAAGTCTCCACAAAACTCCGAAAATGGCAATAGTGGGTGTTAAAAGTTGACTATTATTGCAATAATGAATGTTAAAAGTTTTACTATTTAAATCAGAATGTCTACTTATTAACAAAAATAAGAAATCCCCACCTTAAAAGTCCTACAAATCACCCCGTTTCCGAGATTTACGCAAGCATAGCGAAATAATTCTGTCAATTAATTATTCACGCTAAAGGTCTGGTGACGTAAAGGGGAATACCAGGGAATCCCGGCCACGATTGGTCCTTTTCGCTAATTGAGTGCAAAGGTCAAGAGACATCGATGCCTCGTGGCATGGCCTGGGGATCGCTAATCTCTGGCGCATGCATTATTCACCGATATGAAAGCTTATAGTAGTTTACTCTGATTTGGCACGCAACTAGCACACATAACTTTCTCGCTGCGTCGGGGTCAGCAGGCAATTGTCTAAATGCATTGAGGCAGCAGGAATAAATACCCGGGTAAATAGAAGTTTTTAACTTGGAAATAAGCGAGGAATTCTATTAAATATGTCACAGCAACGCATCACAAGTTTCTTTGGGAAATCGGGTGGAAAACGCGGAGCAGCAGAGATGGAGGATCGTCAGGAATCGGGTGAAAAACGCGGAGCAGCAGAGATGGAGGATCGTCAGGAATCGGGTAGAAAACGCGGAGCAGCAGAGATGAAGGATCGTTACTTGCAACCGGCACTCAACTTGGGCTAGCTATAACACTGATTCCACCGGTTTGAAATGAAATGTTTGCTGGTAACTGACAGTATCTAGGAAAATGTAGAAGTTCAAAGTTCATTATATTGCAGTAAAAGTACGAGATTGTATGTTTATCAGCGTGACATCGAGTATGTCTCCCTTTTTGACATGAAATCGCCAATTACGAATAATGTCTATACGACTAAACTTTATAAAGGCAACTTACCCGGTCCTGTGTGTTTTAATACAAAGTTTTCATCTGCAAACTTCTTTCCATATATTGACTTTCCGCCGGTACCATTGTGATTTGTAAAGTCACCACCCTGACACATCTAGATAGAATTTGAGTTAAGGTCAATTAATTTAACTGGTATTTTTTCTTACCATATTATTACAAATTTGTTCTTTATCACAAAGATAGTAATCAAAACAAAGGTATGAGAAAAGACTGAATTCTACTGAAAGAGCATGTGACATTAATTAAAACGGACCTAAAAATAGATTAAAAGTGTAGAAATCTGACTAACCAAAATTAAGATAAAAAAAAGCTTGATCAAAAAGAAATGATGTCTGTAAACTCTTGTTTCACAAAATTTTATTTTCAATGAATGTATATTTGAATAAAGAGAAAAATCCAGTTTATTTTGGTTGGGCTCTTCTATCATGGTGGCATTTTTCATATTGGAGATATTTATATCATAAGAAAGCTAAAACTGCTGATTACAGAACTGTTTCGATCATTTTTCTACCATCACTACAAAAAAAGTTAATGAATGAATGATGATTGTGATGTCATAAAAATCTACAAAACAAGAAATCATGAAAACAGGCCAAAAGAGATATATAATTCAATAGAATAACATTATAAGGTTAATAATAAAAGTGACTTAAAAGTATAATATGTGATCTTTTCCAGGGGACGCCCTCAATCCTTGAAAAAAAATTGGAAGCAGATTTTCTTGCAGATTTACTTCTTTGATCATAAATATATTCCAAGTTACAGAGCGAAACGATTCCTAATAACCTCAAAATCATGGTTTTAGGAGTAAAATTTGAAAAATAGATTGTACCGCTCGGTTCAATCTATTTTCAAACCACGATTTTGAAGCAATTAGGAATCGTATCGATCTGTAACTTAGAAGATCTTCATGATTTATGATCAAAAATGCAAATCTGCAAGAAAATCTGCTTTCATAGTAAAAATCAATGATAGAGGGCGCTACATGGAAAAGATCACATAATATGTGCTTAAGTAAGTTTTTGAAGGTGAAATTTCATGAAAGATGATGACATAAAGTATTGGAATTAAATTCTGTTTTAAAAAAATCTTTAAAAAAATCTAAAAAAATAAAAAAAATAATTTCACCCATAATCCCTAGTTCACATTTTGTGACATCCGACGGGTTTTCACGGATCGCATCACATTTCACTTCTCTCTAGCTGTAAGAGTATTTGTATTATATCTGTACAAATCATTTTTACGATGTAAATTAGGATACAAATTGTGGTATAACCCTATGGAACGAACTTCCCTTGTAGCCATAACCCTTCTCATGTGTGCATAAACATCGGAAATTTTCTGAAAAACAAAAACAAAAATGATATAAATGAGGAGGGATGAAAGATTAATGAACATTCGATACTCCTTGGACACATTTTAAGTTCAGGAATGTTAGAGTGTGTCTTTCACAGGGGTGTTTTGGAAATGAAACAACTAAGAACAAAAATGGGCAAAATATGGGCAGAAAATCACTCACAAACCTGTGTTACCAGTCAGTGGAGTATCTCCAGGGGGTCAGGGGGACGAGTTCCAAAGAAGAACAGCTCAAACTATCGGGCTAAAACTAAAGATGGAAGTGATTTTTTTATTTTCTGTAAATACAGTGTGTGTGGGGCCCTAATTTGGGTGGTTTTAGATTAGCACTGATTGTTAGAGTATAAAAGCAAGACATCCCAACTGGGAGTGGGGAAACAGGCAATGACAAGGGAGAATAACCGGATAAAACAGAGAAATAACAAATAACAATAACACACGGAAATGCACTGGGACAAGCAATAAAACAACAAGTATATAACGTAACAATAAATACCAACACTTCAAGTGGATATATCACCCTTCATCAAAATATAAAAACAAAAGTGGTAAGAACTCAGTGTTTTCACTCACCCCATACAAAGGGTGAAATACCCTTCCCTTTTGATTTTCACCCTTCAAAATTTTTCTCAAGAGTGAAAAATGTTGACAATTTCATTGTTTTATTGTCCAAAATACTGCGGGAGCGCACATTTTGCCCATCATTTTCTTTTTCACCCTCGAGAAATTAACCCAGTGAAATTGCTGGAACTATATAAAGAAGATAATGAACTAGTCCACCACTATAATTATAGCACAATGCCAGTAATAGATGTTGCCTACTTGACATCCAAGTTACCACTGTTGGGTAGTTATCGAGCTGGATTTTTCGCGTCAGTTTGGGGATGCCAGATCACAAGCCCCCCCTCAAATTTCTGACTCGGCGGCGGCAATCCTCAGCTTGGTAAAGTTAAAGTCCACCGGGAAAAATACCTGTTGCCCCCTCTGACAAGTGACCCCAGATACGCCACTGTTACCAATGTGGGGGTCCAAGGCAATTATCGCAACACCACACAGTTGCAATCTTCAAACCTAAATTTTCATTGCACTAATGACTGGCCAGGATTGCCCAATTAGGGAAGCAAGGCTACCAGCACAACATTTCCTTGTTCATTTGTGGTATTGGGTTCTGTTACAAAGTTGTATTATTTGCCTAATATAAACACTGCACAAAAAGAAAGTATTCACTTTTTTCGAGGCGTCATGTGTTTAATTCTTAGGACCCAAAATAAATTCATCAAATGGGAAAGAACAGGCATTTCCTCCAGCGCATTTGGACACCTCATTTGTCACAATAGCATCAATATTGATGAAGCAGTGGCCATATGAATAACAAATTAGGCTGTTTCTATTGTTGCACTTAACCCTATACCCATGAAGAGAGCGTTTACAAAACAGTATAAATCCAAGGATGAGTCTTACACCGGTAGATACAGTGAGGTGTTGGAAACAATTAACGATGTCACATGTTCGGATTATCTTTTCATGGAGAGAGAGAAAGAAGAGGTACACTTTAGATTTACTGTTTTGTTTACGCTCTTTTCATGGGTATAGGATTAAGTACAACAATGGAAACTGCATCAATTTTTATTTAAATGGCCAGTGCTTCATCAATATTTGTGCTATTGTGACAAATGAGGTGTCCAAATGTGCGGGAAGAAATGCCTGTTCCTTCTTACTTGTTGAATTTATTTAGGGTCGTAAGAATTAGACACAGGGCACCTTGAAAAAAGTGGATACTTTCTTTTTGTGCAGTGTTTACTTACCTGCCGTCATTGGTACTACATCTGCTCTGAGCTGTATAGTGATCCTCCCTGCATCTTTATTCCCTATCTTGATGTCAAAATATACTTGAGGGTTAGCTTTGGATCTTTTGGCTGCTGGGGCTGAACTCTGATGGAGAAAGCATAATATTCACCGACAATGTTAACACTTTCCACGCGGCTATTGTTTTACCATATTCATGTATACAAAACCGATTTTCAGAAACCTTTCCCAATTTTCGAAGTCTCAAGAATTACTGAACCAATCAATAATCAATACTAGGCATATTTGGTACTTATTTTAATGCACTTCTTATGGTGATTGCACATTTGGTGATGACATTCAATAATTTTAACATTTTTGAAACATTTTGTGAAATTTTGGAACTGTCATGCAAGGTCTTAGCCAGGATTTGAAAGATACATGTAAAGTTCTGTCCAAATTTGAACATAAACTTGTACCCATCATGGGTGGGTCCAGGGGCCCGTCTTAGCCCCCACAAGCTCTGAGCATTTACGCTTATTTAGGAATAAAGAAAAAAACCTTTAAAAAAATCTTTAAATGCAATATTATGTCGCCTCATAATCCCTTGTGTGCGTGAGTGGTGTACATGTGATATTGTTAAACGACTAAAGGATTTAGCGATACAATGCAAAATCAAAATGGCGACTGACAAAAGTGATGATTGAGGATTTTCCCACTCATCCACTTTAGAAACTGCCCGTTCAAAAGACGGATGGACGGGCCGCTGGTTAAGACTGTGTGCGCATGGAAAGTGTAAACACTATCAGGTTAGCATGCAATATTATGTTAAGGATAATAGACGAGTATCACGACATTCGTGGACAATTCTTTTCCACGAATGGCATGAATACGAGGCCATTATCCGACTTAACGCACATCTAGGACGTCATACAATTGTTTTTGATTTCTCAGGATAATTTTGCATGAGCTGCTGACATGATTTGCATTGTCCTTGCGAATGTAGTGAAAAACACACCAATACCCTTACGAATGTAGTGAAAAACACGCCAATACATTATTGACCCTTGAAGGGCAATGACATTATAGCCAATGCATTATAGGCCCTTGAAAAGAGGCAATGACATTTGCATAACCACATATTAAGGAAAGTATATGATAAGTGTTGTAACTTTAAAGAAACTTGAAAGATATAAATTGATCATGTAGTCATATTCATTGATAAATTACGTAATTTTAAAGAGACGATAGTGAAATTATTCTTGAAGATATTATAAACTCATTCTGACTCTGGGTATTGACTAGTAAAGATGGCAAGCGAAAGCGACTCCGATATATTTCTGACACAAAATTCGTTTCAAAATGAAATGAATGATAGTGATGGAAATGATGAAATAAATTATGATGATGTGTTTCCTAATGAAAACGTGGAAAAAGAAACCAAGAAATTCTATCCAGCGGTTTCCGATATATCGGATGATGAATTGATCGCGGCAAGCCTGGCTATGGAGGAGAAAGAAAAGATTGCTACGGTTCCGTCGGGACCTTCTCGATTCGACAAACCAGTCAATGACGAAGAAATGGCCAACATTTCTAGACGAAGGTACATTATTAATTTATTTTAGAATACTATTATAAATCTGACAATATTCACTTGCTCTCTTTAGTCAATTTGTAAGGGTGATGGTCTTCTATAAAGACGGTTTGTATACGATAACGAATCAACATGTTGTAAAATCATATTAAGATCATGACAATAAACATGATAATCACAAACGAGGCATGTTTTGGAAAGAAACCGCAACATGAAAATGAACACAAAATATGAAAAGCTCTATTCCAAAAGCAAAGGGATTAACTCCACCTTTTGTCGAAATTGAGTTAGGTGCAGAACATGAAAGAGAGTTCTGAAATACATATGTTACACTTTGATCTAATTTCAGGAAATGTCCGGTAATTTCCGGAAATTTGAATATAATTCACTATTTAGTAAGCCAAAATGGTAGAAATATGGTTCTTTTATCATGGTAAAACATCGATCAGAATGTCCTTAATGAAATGCAATGAAGAAAACGTAAAATGTATGGGATAATTTTTAATAAAATTGCACACAAACAGAAGTGTTTTTATTTCAAAAATGTGCCAAATTGTCAAAGTTTTCAGGTTTTTTTCAAGAAAAAACAAAATGTCATACTTTAAAAAAAGGTATTTGAATTCAGATTTCTGTTTTCAATGTGATTTGATAATGTCTTTCAGGTGTTCCTTAATTGAAAATAACGATTGTTTAGTAAAGTGGTTTTTTTTACAAATTGGTCGAAACATTTATGTTCCAAAAGGGATCAACTCCACTAGTTTCCGAAAAATAAAGAATGACATAAGAAATTATAAGAAATACGGTGAAAATTAAACAAATGAAATGAAACCATTTTAAGCTTACACGTATTATAATAGAAGCCTATCTTTCATATGGCAGAAAATTAGCATAATCAAAGAAGTGCAACGTCCTTAATTTCACTTATATGGAGTTGATCCCTTTTGGAACATAGCTCTTCATATATATTTTCATAATTATTTTGCCACACAAAGACACCACCTAAATATATTTTGTCGTACTATTTACACTACTTGCGTTTCAGTTTCTTGTTATTGTAAGAACATTTTCTTGGTGCTATATAGTTACAGTTATTTCCTGTTTTTTTCCCGTTTATGCAGATTATCTGATAGTACAGAGAGGAAAATCTGTTGGGCTGTCAACCTCTTTAACCAGTGGCAAAAAGAGAGAAACATACAAGCTTCATCGAACCCATCCCTCAACATAAGTTCCATCAATGTACATCTCGACAATATGACGAAAGACGAATTGAATTATTCAATATCTAGGTTTCTTTGTGAGGTAAAAAAGCATAATGGTGAACATTACCCTGGAAACACACTTCACGAGATGGTTATTTGTTTCCAGCTGCATTTCGAACTGAAGGGAATAGCCTACAAGTTCCTGAACGATCCTGCTTTTCTGGAACTTAAAAACACACTGGACAGAAAAATGCAGGAGCGTGCCCAGTCTGGTATAGGGGCACATACAAAACAAGCCCAAGTTATCACAGTGGACGAGGAGAACATGCTATGGAAAAGTGAAATCCTTGGATCATCAAATCCTACCCAACTTCTTAACACCCTGGTTTACATGGTTGGGTTAAATTTCGCATTGCGTGGTGGCCAGGAGCACAGGAGTTTAAGATGGAAAGAGCCCCAGCTTGAACTCTTAACAGACAGTACAGGAAACAATTTCCTCCGATACTCAGAGGATTGCTCTAAGACCAATCAGGGCGGTTTGAAGCATCGCAAAATTAAGCCGAAGGTAGTTGATGCATATGAGAATAAGAAAGACAGAAAACGTTGCCTTGTTACTCTCTTTAAGAAATACATGTACCACTGCCCGGAAAACAAACCAAATGGGTTTTATCTACGACCCCTCGCCAAGCCTAAGGGCGCAATCTGGTATGCAGCAACTCCAATTGGCAGACACAAGCTTTCCCAGGTTGTCTCAGAACTGTGCAAAAAGGGAGGCCTATCTGGACATCGTACAAACCATTCTCTACGCGCTACTGCTGCATCAAGGCTCTATGATGAGCAAATTGATGAACAATTAATATGTGAAGTCACTGGACACAGATCCAATGCAGTCCGGAATTACAAGCGCACAACCGACACCTTAAAGCGCAAGGTAAACGCCGTCGTCCAAGGACTAACAGTAGCTAATCCAAGCACAAGCGGTAGCAGTAATGTAAGTAATGAACCGGATGAAGATAATAATCAAGCACGTCATCAGTCTGTTTCAAGTGTCATTGAAAATACAGGTCTTCCTGGTGCTACCAAGCACATTTCACTAACACTGAACTTTAATTTATAAATTGAACTGGAAAACGTTAGAAAAATATTGAAATGAAATCAAGAGAATGTGATAGCAGGGGTCTTATTTGACAAATTAAAAACTTGTCATCTAAAATGGCAGGTTTGTTTGAAATATTCTGTAATGGTGTACATTTATTTGTGATGCTAAAAGAACAATTTAGAGTGTTTCTAGTTAATTTTCATTGTAACAAACATTTGCTTGACTGAAATATATTTAACTTTTAATGAATGAATGAATGACAAATTAAATGACAAATTAAAATTACTTATCATCAATAAAATTACAAATTAAAATTACTTATCATCAATAAAATTACAAATTAAGATTAGTCATTTAATTTGTCATTCATATTAAATGACTAATTATTGATTAAAAAATATTCTTTTAATTTGTCATTTAATTTGTCATTCATTTGTCATTCATTCATTTGTCATTCATTCATTTGTCATTCATTCATTTGTCATTCATTCATTTGTCATTGAAAATCAAATATTTATGAGTCGTGAAAATATTTGCTATGTTGAAAATTCAATTAAAAATACTACTAATTGGTAAATTATCATTAAAAATAATTGTTTAGCATTACAAAATATTGTTTAACTGACGAACCTTCCATGACAAATGTTTAATTTGTCAAATAAGACCCCTTTTTTGACGAATTAATATTCTCTGTGTATACATGTACGACTATGATAAAATGTACAGTGAATTAAAGATACGCTTTGATATTAAACGCATTGTTTTCAATAATCAATTCCCGATCAGGATTGAATGAGTCTAAATCATTATATCAGTAACTGTAAAATACAAATAGGGGGAACATCATTTATGATTATGAAGTTTGGCGGTTTATGACCGTGCCATATCCTACTGTGCATTTGATTTTGTCGCAATATTATTTACTGGAAAATTACTTCAACTGATCATGAATGAAGAAATATTATGTGTTTATATGACTTAATGATACAAAAGATGTTATTATTTATGTGATATTAACAAGGGTTCTAGTAAAACAGTCTTTGAAAATAAAGATTGAAAAATATAAGTGTATAAAATGTTCATAATATGCGTGTGTACAATAACAAACGTACATGTATATTTGTTATAAATTGGATACATTTTGCTTCAATTACGATTAATAAATGTACAAAATATTGACTTGATTTGATAGTAATGGTGTTGTTTGATTGTATTGTATGAAGAAAGAGAGTTTTGATATCCAAATGTTCAAAATATTGACTTGAAAGCAATGGTATTGTGCAACGACAGAATGTTGATACATTTTCATGGTATTTCGACTTGAAGGCAATGGTATTGTATTTGTATTGTATAAAATAAATGTTTCGAGCTAAAATACGATTAATTTAATTATGGTATTCTGGAAAAAGGAGTTCACTTCTGTGTGTGTGTGTGTCTGTAATCAATTATTGTTGTATTTATTTCTGTAGGGGTGAGAGATATCTAAGGAGAGAAAAACAACTCTCCATGGCTCTCGATTTACGAATGGAGGGATGTTGTTCTCTAAACAATTACTCTCCATTCTTAACAATAACTCTCCATTCTTAACAATAACTCTCCATTCGTAAATTTACGAATGGCGTGTTATTGTTCTATCTCTCCATTCTTGGAAAATAATGGAGTGAGAAAACAATGTCATGACGTCATAGGTGTGCGTTAAGAGCATATGAGAGTGCTGTGAATCGTGCCCTGGGCTGAAAATAAAAAGGTAGTGGGTTCAAATTCCGATGTGGTCTTGTGTAATGCGCTGTATTTAAATGGGTACTGGCATTCTTCACAGCTGGAAAGGTAACATACTAGCTATGGTGTCGTTGTAGCAATCAAAACACAGCAACAATACAATAGAAGTATATCACTTTGATCGAGAGATTGACACTATATGCTCTGTGATCGCAGGATCGTCCGTGTTTACTTTTACCGTCTTACAATACTGAGAACAACTGGGGCAATGGCTGACCCCAAACAATAGGATATGGAGAAAGACAATTAGCTATATGTTCTAAGGTGAAATATGATCCCTCTTCCCACTTACTTCATCTGTATCCTCTGCAGATCTCTTGTTACTTTCTTCACCTTCTCCTTCTCCTTCTTGTTTCTCCTGTTCCTTTATTGTGGAACCGGCATATTTTGTTAACCAATTATCGTCCGACCACACTGCAAAGTAGACAGAAGGATTGTAGTATATAATGAACACAAACTATTTATATGACAGTGAATCGATAACAAGAGAACTTTAGAGGTTATTGGCATCAGCAATATAATAATTTCCTATAGTAATTAATATTTTTATTTACAACATTTAAAAATGATATTTTACTAAGGTTGTCGACTTTGAGGTAACAACTCTTACCAATTTATCCCCCAAACAATCAAGCGGTTTGAATTTCAATTTGTATGCCAAAATTACCTTAAATTAGAAATTGGTCTAAAATGCTTAGATTCATCCCAAATTAACCTAAATTAGGCAAATTTGACATAATAATAAGGCAATTTCATCATCGAGCCAGCCCATTTTTCTCTTGGCTCCCTCAAATGAATACCCCCCCCCCCCTCCCTAAGTGTAATTTTCCACAATTGCTTATATTTGAAATACATACTTTCCTCCTTATGTGGCTGGCCCTCAAAAGAAATGAATGTGCCCTGTTTTAAATCCAGTTTTTCTCCTGATTTCAAGCACTATAAGTACGTACCTGGTTTAGCATGTCCCTCCTTGATTTTCATAGGCTTGGCCAAGTTTACACGAATCGTTCTTCCAAATAATTCAGAGTCATTCTGAAATGTTATTAAATAAAGGTGTTAAAGAAGATATAAGAATTAAATCACATGGAAGACATAATAGCCAGTAGCGTAGCTAGGTTTTTCATATTGGAGGGGCGAGAAATAACAGGGAACCGACCAGGCTGTTACCGACTAAACTAATGCGTGCTCTTCAAGGCTCAAGATAACAGCTTTTTTACCGGGAGCTACTTTTTTTCAATAGTAGCGCCCGGATCATGGGATTTAGGCCAACAAAAAAAAGAGTTGACTTGCACTTTCTGACCGACCCGAATTTTCGGAAATCTAGGGTCGCTATTTTGTTGTTGTTGTTGAAAAAAAATTGGAAAAAAAATTGGAAAAAAAAAATTGAAAAAAAAATTGGAAAAAAAAAATTGATTTTTTTTTTTTTTTTTTTGGAAGAAGCACATAACAATAAAGAAAGATGAAAACGTGTTTTTGAGTAGTATCTGCTTGTTTAAAAATAAAAAAAATCAATAAAAAAAAATGTTAAAAAAATCTTTAAAACGTGTTTTTGTGCAGTAAATTTTCAAAAATAAAAAAAATAAATAAAAAAAATCCGACCATCCGACCCTGACTTTGACCCTGAAAGGGCAAGTCAACTTTGTTGTTGTTGTTGGCCTTATTGAGAACCGGGAGCTACTTTCAGTCCACTGGGAGCTAAATTTTTATTAAATCCAGCGTGGCAGCATTGTCAAATCGAAATTCGATGTCTAGGGCAAGCTTCCTGATCGTCAACGGGCGCTGGTTTGGACAAAATATCAGCGCTCGGTTGTTTATTTTTCAGCATTACCGGGCGCTATGGCAGGAGGACCGAGGGGTAAAAATTGCCCAGCGCCCGGTTATCTTGAGCCTTGGTGCTTTTATACTTATTTTGCCATGATTAAGGTACATGTTTGGCTCTAAACGACCTCCTAAAAACATAAATTAATTTTTGGGGCACATGCGCATGTAACACACGAAAAATTGCTATTTTTTTTACTAATTGACAGTCATAAATCCATGATTCCCCATGTAAAATTGTCTGACACTGACAGTGCCAATCACAAACCACAGACTTAACATTTTGGTGGGGCAATTGCGCCCCCCCCCCACCCATGGCTAAGCCACTGATAATAGCATAGGATCACATTAGGTACACCTCAACCCTTAAAAAGCCATGGATTCATGGAATGAAAGAAAGAAAGAATCATGGAATGACGGTAAACTTACAAAGATAGCAATTTTGTGGGCGCTACACGTGCATGTGTTCTTTTTTTAGAAGCTCATTTAGAGCCAAAATGTACCTCAATCATGGCAAAAATTGGTGTAAAAGATCTAATTTTTAAATGGTGCTCGCGCATTTGTTTAGTCAGCTTTTGTCGGGTCACTTTTATTTCTTGCCCCTCCAATATGAAAAACCTAGCCACTGATAGGGTCCAAATAAACACAACAAATACCAGCTTATTATAATGGACTGACTGACTAACATTGGGAAAGGACTGACTATGGGAAATATTACAGACATTTATGAAATTGAATTGGATACATAAATACATGTAATGTTTTAAACACTTGAACAGGGTGTATGCACGAAAACAAGGGGAACAGTATACAGTAGCGTAGCCAGGGGGCAAGGGGGGCAGAGTGCCCCCCCTGAAAAAAAATTGACCGGGAAAATCGGGAAGACAGCGAAAAATCGGGAAGGAAAAGAAGGGAGAAAAAAAAAGAAGATAAGATAAAGGGGAGAGAGAGGAAGGAAAAAAGGAAGAAAAAGGAAGAAAAAAAAGGGAAATTATCAAAAAGGTAAATGATAGGATAAGGAGGAGAAAAGATGGAAAATCGGGAAGGAAAAGAAGGGAGAGAAAAAAATAAGATAAGATAAAGGGGAGAGAGAGGAAGGGAAAAAAGGAAGAAAAAGGGGAAAAAAGGTAAATGATAGGATAAGGAGGAGAAAAGAGGGAAAGGGAGATGGAAAATCAGAAAGGAAAAGAAGGGAGAGAAAAAAATAAGATAAGATAAAGAGGAGAGAGAGGAAGGGGAAAAAGGAAGAAAAAGGGGGAAAAAGAAGGGAAATTATCAAAAAGGTAAATGACAGGATAAGGAGGAGAAAAGAGGGAAAGGGAGATGGAAACGTTTTTGTACAACGGGATGAAATTCCAAGATCGGGAAGAAAATGGGTTTGCCCCCCCCTGACAAGGAAAGCTGGCTACGCCACTGACAGTATAACAATTTGGGCAGCCATTATGAAGGTTTAGGCTAGTCTCGTATTCGGAATGACAATTAAATTTTCCTCTCCATATGTGCTCTGATTAAATCATATCGTTCATTGGTATTGGAGGCACAGTTTAAATGAGGACATAGTGAGGTAGATATGCATACACTTTACATTGTTTGCCTAAAAGACAAGGTACCAGAATTCCAAGTGGGACACAATTGTGTATTTCTTCTGTGTAATTTAATGATAAGTGGTTAAGCAATGTATTAAAATCAAGTTTGTACTTGTTCTTAAGATACTCAATTTGATGGAGCTTCATCCCAACATGTATTGAAATAATTGTCAATACAGGGTGAGTCAAAAAGAAGTTGCACAGAAATGAATGTTTGGTTTAACAAACCAATTAAGCATGTATCAAAAGAGCACAATCTTCCACTCATATGTAAAAAGGAATCACTGAAATTGACCCTTGCTATCAAGAATTATGCCTGTTTTAATAAAAGAACCCATTTTGGAAGCTGTCCACGAAATGCTAAATCCTTTAAAATTATCAATGTAAGTGAGGAGCGAAGAGTATATATTCACAAAGAGTCATTAATATTCAAATGAGATTTAAACCCAGGAGTTTTAAACATACAGTAGGATGTTATGTATAAATCCATTATCTGTCGCCAACAATTGATTCAACATTAAAATATTCCCTTTTTGTCTGATTTTGTATTACATATTTTGAGGAATACAAATGTATGTAAATCCAGGTGTAAATCAATTTCGCTCTGAAATGAGAATAACAATTTAAATGTTTCTGTTCATTACAAATTCTGTTGACAAGAATTGGGGTTTCAAGTAAAAAGGCATACCTCTTTGTATCAACGATTATTGACTTTATCCATACATTAATTTATCTCTTTGTTTGAATGTCCCAGGTATGTACATTTAATTTGAATGAGTCTGTACTATTTGCAAGCTCCTCAGTTAAACAGATCATTTCAAAGCAGTAAGCTTTCCCCGGACAGTTGCCAAAACGGGGTCTTTTAATAAAACATGCATAACTCTTGATAGCAAGGGTCAATTCCAGTGATTACTTTTTTAAGATGAGTGAAATAATATGTTCTTTGAATACTTATTTTAATGTCTGAATATCGTGGGAATAAATACCTTTTGAATGTTAATAAATCGGTACTCTTTGCTCCTCACTTAGACGGATAATTTCAAAGGATATAGCATTTCGTGGACAGCTACTAAAATGGGTTAATTCATTAAAACAGGCATAACTCTTGTTAGCAACGATCAATTGCAGTGATCCTTTTTTTCATATGAGCGGATGAATGTGCTCTTTGAATCCTTACCTCAATGGTTTGTCAAATTTGTTTGGGATTTTGGGGTGAAAATATTCATTCCCATACAACTTCTTTTTGACTCACACTGTAAAGCCCTATAATACCCTCTCAGCTCTGAAAATCTACCTAAAACCAGGTTTTTATTCCCTCTGACAAAAGGTGACCCTTTCTGTCAGGGGTAGTACTGGCTCAAAAATGTGAGGAGTCCCATTACATTTTTCAGGACTCTTTAAGGACTGCAAAAACTAAATTCAAGGGGTCCCCCAGAAATATAAGGGGTCCTGAAGTTTGAGCCTTTGAAAATGGTCAAAAAAACCAAGAACGCGACCCTTGCTTTCTGTCCTTATTTATACGGTACATACATACCATGTTATCAATAGCTGCAGCTGCATCCTGTATAGGTAAGATTAAACATGTGAGGAAAATGTTATCCTTTATCGTACATGTACAGATATAGAAAATATGCACATTTTCATATCAAACTGAGAATTTCTTCCAGTGATAAATGGAAAAGTATTACCTTTGTGGTTTTGATAATGTTGTAATCATCCGTGTGAATGAAAACGCGGAATATGGGTGCTTTTTTTCGACCACCCAGAGGATGTCTTTTTTCAACATGAATCCGTGCTAGGGTTGCTTGTGCCGATAGTCATGTGTCATCATTAAGATAGCCCCTAAAATGGTTGGCCTTGGTATAAATTTACCAACAAAACTGAATCCCATACTTATACATACACCTATCAGTTGTAAGACGCACCATACGACCCCCGGGAGAGGTGCGTCCTGGTGCGTCGTTTACCACCACATTCTTGACGAAGGGTACGTCAGTGGCAGCCTTTGGTCCGTCACGAAATTGACGAAGGTGCGTCAAAATCCGTCACTTTACATGGGTGCGTCACAGTGTACATTATTTTTAGGAACAACAAAATACAAACTTTATAATTTAAATATAGGCCATATTATACCACCAACCAGGCTTTACTTTACGGCAAACATCATTTTCCCGATATACCGCATGTTCTAAAATGCCTGAAATCACTCGATTGCCGTGCAAGTGTGCAAGAGTTGGGCAAACAGAAAAAACAAGGAACCGACAGTAGACCGAGAACCTTACATTTTGATAATATTGTCACATGTATAGGGGATCAGCACTGCGCTATACCACGCAAGCGCAGAACAGTCTAACCACAGCAGAGGTTGGAGGACAGGCCCGTTCACTAGGATTATGTACAAAAAATAATCGCCAACTGGGGTTCGTCATATGGTCCGTCAGAATCAACCAATGGTGCCTCACAAAACTGACTGAGGGTGCATATATTGTATGACAAAGGTCCGTCACTTTTTTGACACAGGGTGCGTCATGGTACATGAGAAGTTGGCGCACCTCGGTAAAGTGACGCACCATTCCCGGGGGTCATATAGTGCATCTTATAACTGAAGGTGTATTACTTCATACATGTACGTCCATGTCAGTCTAAACTCTGTCTTTAGGGCCTACATTCTTTGAGCTGTAATCCTTGTTTAAGGGTCACCTTTTCCCTCTTTACGAATCTGTGTTAAGGGTAGTTTTTGAGAGTTGATTCACACTAATAGATTACAACTTTATACATGAGTGGCACCCCGGGTTACAATGTTACCCAGAATATCAATTTACATTTACTATAAAAAATCCGACCGTCCGACCCACATTCTTGGCCTGAAAGGGCAAGTCAACCCTTTTTTTGTTGCCTTACCTCAGCAAATTCAAATTCCACAAATGCAAAACCTCTGTGTTTCTCTGTCTCATAGTCTAATGGTATTTGAATATCCATGATATCTCCAAATGGTATGAAAGCTGCATGCAGTATCTTTTCATCCACAGCCTCATCAAGGCCACCTGCAAAATATAGGGATTTAATAAAGGATTAAAAAGTCACCTCGTCCCTTTTTAGATATTAAACAGAAAACTTAAGCATGAACTGTGAAGGCCTATGTTACTATGTATCTTATCATTCACACACTGTTGTATAGGATTAATTAAGATCTTTTTGAATCATGGTTGTTGAGCTCCGTAGCTTTCGAGGTCATTGCGACCCCTTCATTCAGCGTAATGTTTACTTCCCTACACTTGAATGAAGGGGTCGCTATGCCTCGAAAACTACAGAGCTCAATAACCATGGTTCAATAAAGGTATCTTTAGAAATTAATTCTAAAATCATGATCGAACCCAATATCAGTCTACATGCTGCTAATGTTATGTATGTGGGTATCCATAAAATGTTCGCTCTTTTTCATCTAAAAGCTGTGAACGTTGTTCAGATAACAGATGATGAATGATGATCATGGGAGGGCTTTGAGCTATAAATGGCTGAAAACTTTAAAGAATTAACCAAGATATGAGCAAAAAAACCAGGACAATCCAGGGCTTTTTCAGATTGTTGCAATGAGCCATGTTTATTGCATAAGTACTGCAACCATGCAGTCTGGGCGTAACACATAAGGCCAAACAAAAAAATAGGTTTGTCTCAAAGCTTGCGCGCGCATTGGTTTTGAAATGCCAAAATACCGCGTCTGAAATGCAGGAAATTGTAAAATCAATTTTTATTTTCCCTACAAATTTTTATTTCAAGTTTTTATTAAAAATATTGGCAGATTTTCCTTTTCTCAAACTTTTACATAACTCAGTTCTTCAAAAAACGCTGCAAAATTGTTCTTTACACAACGGCATCACAATATTCATTTCAAATAGAAAAAAACAATATCAGAAAGTGTCAACGGTTGCAAATAGTAAGAGTACACAAATAAAAAAATTGTAAAAAAAACAAAAAAAGGAAGACAAAAAACCGCGCGCGTCACCCGATTTTGAAGCCTTCGCAAGCTTTGAGACAAACTTTTTTTTTTTGCCTAAGAGGTCGTAGTGCGCCATACAGAATACTAGACGCGTCGCGAACACATGGGTGCGCTCATGCGGTACTACTCCGCACATGCGTGCACTCCCATGTACCCCTTCACACGCGGGTGGGCAAATAATGGAGAAAATGGGAAGCAGATTTTCTTGCAGATTTACATTTCTGATCATAAATTATATACAGGGCGATACAATTCTTTACAACATTTTGACTTCTCAAAGGCGTTCGATACGGTGGCACATCAAAGACTACTGAAGAAAATAGGATAGCCTACTATGGCATCAGTGATGCCGCATCACCAACAAAACCAATGCCTGGATCAAAACGTGGCTAACCACTAGAACTCAGAAAGTCGTGGTTGACGGAGAAGCCTCCTCTACAGTACATGTTGACTCAGGAGTGCCGCAGGGCACAGTACTTGTTCCTCCTATACATATCAATGACATCGGGGATGCACTTCCTCATAAAACATCACTGGGCTGCCCATGATTGAGCGGTTCAAGGGAGCCATCCGTGGCTGAGTCATGGAGCATATATTTTTTAATTGCACCAATTTGTATGCGTTACTTGCAACAATTTGTAAATACTGTAAATATGAGAGCACACAGCGCATGTGTAAACCAATTGAGACGCAACACCACCCAACCCTGCCCTCGTTAGTTGTAGGTTAGTTGCTACAACTAACTACATTTGGTTGGATCTATGATTCAACCAAATGAAATAGCCCCTGGTTTCAAAGCCGATAAAACTGTGTCACAGCAGCGAATAGTTCACATAAAAATATTTCTTGAACACCGCAAAGGTAAAACGTTTGCAAATAAGATTATCAGTAATACGTTTTCCTACAGAGCATTCCTACCTACCTTATTTTTAAAACCGAAAAACGGAAGCAGAAAAACAGCGCATTATCTGAGGTGTGAAAATGAAAATGCGTGAATACATGTCGTCTAAACGGATTAAGATACTGGCTTCCTTTGTGTGTACCACCTGTGTCTCTTCAACAACTGTCAAAATCCCCGAATTCCACGCATTGATTTGTCGGACCGCAGATAGTCAAAACAGTCGGACACACGGAATAAACCGTATACTCCATGTAAGTATTTTATAGGGTATCAGGACAACTCGGCCTTCTAGACAACTCGGCCAAGACAACTCGGCCTTCGAGACAACTCGGCCAAATGACAACTCGCCCTGCAACTCGGCCTCCGAGATTCTACCTCCCACACAACTCGGCCAATAAAACAACTCGGCAACATTGAAAACGAAACATCTCGCACACATTAATTTTTGTTAATTGTTAACTTAATATTCATATTGTACTCGCAAATATTAATATAAATAATATTACAGAGAACATAGGAAAATGTATTGATCCCGCATTAGTGGTGGGTGTGAATCATAGCCCATTAGATAATTAGCCAGGGGTAGAATTTCGCCGCGAATCGATTCGCGTGAAATCACTACCGCGCGAATCCAGTTGGATTCCCGCAAAAAACAAAAAAAATTTTTTTTTTTTTTTTTTTTTTACTTTTTTTTTTTTTTTTTTTTAAAGTCCAAAACAGGACATATTAGATGACTGGTAGTTGACCCTTAGTCAACAAACATGCCGAATTTGGAAGTTGTGCAAGCTTATAGCCTTATTCTGGATATTATTTTCATTAATTTCGCAATAATCCATGGATTTTGCATGCTTAGTTATTTCTATGAATATATTGTTTCTATTTTTCTATATATTACATATTGTAAATATTGTTGTAATTCAGCATTTTGCTGCGATAATGATATGTTTATTAAACCTTGAATTGAAAAAGAAAAAAAATGAATGTGGCAACATCACAGTGGCAAGATCTCATAAAAAGAATTCATACAGATCATCATGTAATAATGTCATTAATTTTGAAATTCATTTCAATCAGTGATGAGGAACTGCCAAAAAAAAATCAAATATATTCTGAAGTTTGACATGTTAACTTAAAATTAATTCATAAGCTTATCATGCTTAGATTGTCGAATGGCAGAGTTGTGTGGGCAGAATCTCGGTGGCCGAGTTGTCTCGTAGGCCGAGTTGTCTTGGCCGAGTTGTAATGGCGAAAAATTCATGAAGTATACGGCATATCCCAGCGAATGCAAAATATCGCGCACGTGCTAAACTCTGAAGTAATTGCCGAGATTGAAGCCTCTAATGTGAAAGCGCCCTCGATTTGCGAGTCACATCGCGCGTCTCATTTGCCTTATAAGGACTTTCGTATTGTCAATCATAGCATCGCCCTCGATTTACGAGTCACATCTCTCGTACCCACGCCCATATGCCCATATATGGGAGGCTCTTGTTTTGCTATTCGAATTTCTCCTCCCTGGACGTGTCCGAAGCAATCAGAAGTGACGTAATATCAAAACAATGTCGCCGAATCATGGTTTTTTTCGACCACACCATTTTCTTCAAATACAATTTGACGACGATGTAATCCACCGATTTTCATGTTTGAATTATATTTGTAACTCTGAAGTATTTGCTAAGCCCAAGTGGCATTTTCTAAGACGTCAAATGTAGCCTGGACGGTAAGTGCATACCACTGAAAATTGGGTTTATATGCCACCACACAACACGGGGGTTCCGTCACGTTCGATCCCGGGGTAGAATTCGCGTGTAGTTAGTTGCTGCAAAGGCGTTGACGAGTACCAGCATAGAATATGTAGATTTGCTTGATGGATGTCTCTGACACACCCCTTGTATTTCATTGGCTACAAGTACTCATTTAGGCTAGTGGATACACCCAGATATAGTGCTGGGAGATATCAAGACTCTCAGTCTCAAAGTCAAACCCAAAATCACAAAATGTTCTTCATCTCTTCAACAAGTACGTTACTAGTAGGCCTATCAGAATTTGCTTAATTCAAACAGGAAATCAAACATAAACCTTACCCCAACAGATTTCTACTCCATTGGAATAATTATTTTGGGTTTCAAACATGAAAAATAGTGAATTTATTACGCATTTTGTCTTGACTCTTGGTGGCCAAATTTGTCCACTAACTAAGTAAATCGGTGGGACAATTTCAATCTGGCCACCTTCTTCTTCTTCTTTCGTAGTACTGGCCAACGTTCCACTGGAACCAAGCGGTCAGGGTTGTTGTGTATGCAGTTCTACTTGGGTTGGTTGCTTAGTCTTGTTTAGTTGCGAGGTAAACTTTGGTTGCTTTTTTGAATTGTTCACTGTCGTTTAGTGTGACAATAGAGTCCGGGAGACTGTTCCAGTCTCTGATAGTCTTTGGGAGAAAAGAGTACTTATAACAGTCTTTCGATGCGGCGATTGTTTGAAAGGCTTGAGAGTTCGTGTGCCGTGAGGTACGTGATGCTGGCTGGGTGAGGTTACCAATTGGGATGGATAGGTGACCGTGGATCGCTTTGTGAAGGATGACCAGTCTCCTGGTTTGGCGTCTATCTGTGAGTGATTCCCACTGCAGTTTCCTTAACATGTTGGTGACGGATCCAGGAGATCTTGATTTGAAATCATTCATACAGAATCTTGCTGCTCTACGTTGTATAGCTTCCAGCTTGTTGGTGAGGACTTTTGTATGAGGTTCCCACACACTCGAGGAATATTCAATAAGTGGTCGGACTAAGGTCTTATATGCCGATACTTTGATTTCCTGAGGGCATTGGTGGAGATTCCTCATAACAAATGCAAGTGTTCTATTTGCTGTTGATGCGACTTGTATGATGTGATTATTCCATGTCAGGTCATTGGTTAAGGTGACACCCAGATAAGCGTGACTTTTGGTCTCTTGCAAGATTGAATCACCCAACTTGTATTCATACAGCTTTGGGTTTTTTGAATGTGTGAGTCTCATAGTATGACATTTTTTTGGGTTAAAACTCATTTGCCATGTATTTTGCCATACTACCAGTGTATCAAGGTCGTCCTGAAGGGACCTGTGATCAAATTCATTGTTGATTTCTCTATAAAGTACACAATCATCAGCAATCATTTCTCTATAAAGTTAGTCCATGCAGTACCCATATCCATGATATGGGTACATGTTCAAGCACCTCTGTAAAGTGGAACCAGAACTGTGACTTGAACTGTGACCCTCTAAAAGTGACTAATTTACATAAATAATTAATGTCTAAATTCTGTTTTTACGGACATAACGGACATATTTAACTTAAAATTTTAGTGTTCACCTGGCTCTTCACCAATATGTATCTATTATTTGGATGAAATTCAATCCGGTAGCCTTGCACAGAAAAATAAAAACCTAATTGAGTAATTGACCTCGTGTAGTTGTTTCTTTCAAAATGGCCGACAAAAATGTGATTTTGTGTTTTATACCCTGTTTTTCTTGCTAGTGCCTATATAAAAAATTCCAATGCGACTTTTCAGAACACTTTTGCTAGCTCTTAATTTCATAGCAATGCCATGACTAAATAGTGAACATTCAAGGACAACTTTGATTCTCCAAACAGGTGAGTGGGACATAAAAACGGAGGATTTTCAGGTTCCTAAATTTTCTGTCTAGAACGGTTCCTTTCAACATATTAGCATTGAGCCGATACCCAAATCATAGATTTGGTATCTATCGAGACTACTATAAAGTACACAATCATCAGCAAATAATCTGACACTGCAAGGAATGAAATTTCAACTTACCTACGTACGCGGTTCGCTTGTTATTTGCCATAGCTATTTTACCTAGGAGAGCTATAGAGACTTACAAAGGCAACTATAATTAATTGAAAAGCGAAGTAATTTTATCAGAGCATGTGTGCGAAAAACTCTAAAAAGATCAAACAACACACATTCGTTTTCGCTTCGATTTGCCGGGATTTACTCTTTGACCTTTGACCTTTGACCGGTTCAACAAGTAGAAAATGAAACATAAAAACACCAATTTTAGTTTAGTATCGTTTTCTTGTTTTTATGTATCCATCCTATTAAATAGCCTGTATTCACATGATGTTGATAGAACAGTTGTAACTCATATTGAAAGATTTTTGAATAATAAAATGTTAAACATAAAAATAATATTTAGGGATTTTTCGTTTCATTTTGACACTAGAAACTGTACTTCCTGTGAATTCTTTTTCGCGCGGTTAGGTCAATTCTAAGACTGCAGATTTGCAGAATGATTTACAAATTTACAAATACAACTCATGAACTTGCGCAAGTTGCGGCCGGTGGGAATGCTCCCAAAAAATCAAGGTACCATAATGATATAACCATCTAATCATCTTTACACAAAATGCTGATTTTCACATATTTTTTAGGGGTATTAATGTCACAACGGAACCCGTTCCCGTTGGCGTTGGAGAAAGTAGGCTACAACTTGAACTTCGCCTATATGGCCTGCGCCTGTTTACTCCATCCAGCAAACCAATCAGATCATGCTGATCATCATCATGCATGCATGGCATTCATGCTGATGCGTAGCTGTTTCATATCAATCATATTTAGCTCTCATATACGTCGTGTAGTCCCAATCGTTATCGTTTAGTAGATGTACATACTGTAATTTCACCCAGCTCACTTCTGTTGCAGACTATCCGTACCTCGGACTCACATTCTCCACCGACTTGTCCTGGCAGAAGCACAATTTGCCATTGCAATTGCATGATTGGCAACATAACCAACAAACATGACAAAGCCAACAGGATGTTAGGTCTGCTTCGACGTAACCTAAGGAACTGCCCAAAAAGGATCCGCCAGCAAGCATACATCGGCCTTGTCAGACCCCACTTCTGCACTTGGAGTACTGCAACACAGTCTGGAGCCCTCATACGAAGAAATCCATCAATTAACTTTAAGTGGAAAGGACCCAGCGTCAAGCCGCCAGATTTGTCACGCAAAGATACCGGAGAAGAGACAGTGTCACCTCCATGTTGCAGGAGCTTGAGTGGAAATCACTGGAATGGAGAAGAAACGCTGCAAGCTTGTCCCTACTGTATAAAATACAACATGAACTGGTTGCCATCAATCCGACCAACTACTTATCGCCTATGATTGTGAGTAACACCAGGTCCAGGAACTACCATCCTAGCAAATTCCAAATAATCACCAGCCGCACACAGCTATACGGGAATTCGTTCTTCCCAAGGACAGTCATCATCTGGAACTCTCTCCCTGGCATAGTTTTGACTGCACCGACCCTGGGAGCCTTCAGGGGAGGTCTCGTCCAGCCTGTAATCTACAGTTGGAATTTTACTCGCACGTCGTCAACCCCCGTTGAGTTCAACAGTCTGCTCTCAACGTCTGCACCCTCTATTTCGTCAATATTTTGTTCCTGTTTATTAGCACCAGTACTTCTGCACTGCACGAGATCAACACCAGCACCCTTGGCATTTACGTCCTATTTGAGGATCCTGCTAAGTATTCAACGTAAACGTAAACGTAAATTGGTTAACACGTATCCGTATGAAATCTGATCCATATCGTGTAAACTAGAATTTGAAAGTCAAACCACACGATATATTGATAATCCATATCGTCGATTAACCGCGTCACCAGATGGCGTGGTGCATGCAAATTCTAGGCCGACTTGCGCTGTACATCATAAGTCCAGATAACATGTGTACATATCAATCAACATGATTTTATCGATAATTCCTACCTTTGTACATGTAGATTACATAGATTCTTAATTATTTTGCAACTGTGGGCTTGGTGTATATCCTATGTACGCTTTCGTGATTAATGCACAGACATCGCCATCGGGTTTTTTTTTCTGTTAAAAATAAGAGATGCGCCACTCAAGAAAATAGTGGTAAGCCTAAACAACAAAATATCATGTGCGTTGATCAGTCTCTGCAGATTTGTACATGTGCAGCGTTCGTCTGAAACCACAGTAAAAAAAAGAGACTAAAATGACTCATCGCTTCATTTACATCGCGGTCCGACAAATCAATGCGTGGAAAATCGAGAACTTTGACAGTTGTTGAAGAGACACAGGTGGTACACACAAAGGAAGTCGCTATCTTAATCCGTTTAGACGACATGTATTCACAAATTTTCATTTTCACACCTCAGATAATGCGCTGTTTTTCTGCTTCCGTTGTTCGGTTTTAAAAATAAGGTAGGTAGGAATGCACTGTAGGAAAACGTATAACTGATAATCTTATTTGCAAACGTCTAACCTTTGCGGTGTTCAAGAAATATTTCCATAGTAAATTACTCGCTGCTGTGACACAGTTGTATCGGCTTTGAAACCAGGGGCTATGTCACGTAGCAATTGCTACGTGAAGTTAGGTATAATGGCGTGGTATGAATGATCGGGGAAGATATTACGTGTTTACCTGTTTACCTGTAGTCTCGGGCACATAGGGAAGGCTTTTTAGCCTATAACGCCCATCCAATTTCATCATTACTTGACTGCAATACATTAGAGTAATAGTTTAGTTAATTTTACATGTCACTTGTTCGAGAGTAGTTGACCCCATGTACCATATTATCCCTATTAAGCGCCCAGGGCGGTTAGCAAAGTCATTTTGGGTGGGCGCTTATTATGTTACCTTTTATAAACCCATTTATCGTACTAAATAAAATGTATAAGTGGTCATTTGAAGATGCTGACCATTTGATGTACTAAATACAATGTACAAGTGGAAATTTGAGAAGGCGGACCACTTAACGTACTAACGAAAATGTACAATTGGTCATTTCAGGAGGCTGACCATTTCATGTACTAAATGAAATATATGTACAAGTGGTCATTTGAGGATGCTGACCATTTGATGGTCATTTGAAGATGCTGACCATTTGATGTACTAAATACAATGTACAAGTGGAAATTTGAGAAGGCTGACCACTTAACGTACTAACGAAAATGTACAATTGGTCATTTGAGAAGGCTGACCATTTCATGTACTAAATGAAATATATGTACAAGTGGTCATTTGAGGATGCTGACCATTTGAAAAGGTGGGCGCTTATAAGGGATTGTTTGTTGGTAGTCATTGAGAAAAACAGGGGTGGGCGCTTATAAGGTCCTGGGCGCTTAATAGGGATAATACGGTAGTCATATTTGCTAATATGCTTGTCAAGGAAGGAGTCGATTGCATTCTTGAAGCTGTTGGTTGTCTTCACTTCTACAATATGCTCTGGGAGTTTGTTCCATAGGTTTACAATTCGCTGAGAAAAGCAGTTTTGTCTGATCCTTTCCTTGTTGCAGTTTTTTTGCACTTTGTAGCTGTGACCTCTCAGACTGTCAATTCTCCTTTCCATGTTGAAAAACTTGCTTGGTTGAATATCGGTGAAGCCATGCATAATACGGTACACTTGAATGAGGTCGCCTCTGAGTCGTCTGTGTGCCAGTGATGGAAGGTTGAGCTTTCTCAATCGAGCTGAATAGGGAAGCTTTCTCAGGGTCGGTACGATTTTTGTGGCTCTACGTTGTACTTTTTCCAGCTTATCTACATCGCCTTTCAGGTACGGACTCCAGATGCAATTAGCGTATTCGAGATGCGGTCTGATCATGGACTTGTAGATTGTCTTGAACATTGTGATCCATATGGTCAAAAGATCTTCTTGTGATTCCTACAACACGATTTGCTTTGTTGACTACTTCTCCAACATGCCTGGTAAAAGACAAAGATTTGTCAAACAGGACGCCAAGATCTTTTTCTTCCTCCAGCTTTCCTAGCTCTCTTCTGTCAATTCCCTCTGTCATTGTATAATCATGTGTATCTCTTGGTTTGCCATAATGCATGACTCCGCATTTCTTAACATTAAACTTGAGCTGCCATTGGTTTGACCATTCTCCTAGTTTATCCAGGTCATCCTGAAGCTGATTACAATCATCTTCACTGTGAACTTGTGTGAAAATCTTTGTGTCATCTGCACAAATTCTAACGAGGCTGGATAACATGTTGGGTAGGTCGTTAATGAAAATGATGAACAAAATGGGTCCAAGAACACTGCCTTGTGTAAAGTGATTGATTTGCGTCTGTGCATTGGGCAGATCTACTGTGTACAAATCACAAGTCCGTAGTGTAATGGAGTATGCTTCACTAGGCTGGTCTAGCGCTTCACCTACTATCCTAAGCCAGCTTGACAACATCCAAAGGAAGGCACTCAAGATCATTGGAGCTCATGATGCTACTGGTCTATCGCATCTCAGCATCACAAGCCTACTTCACCGGCGACAGGTAGCAGCAGCCACGGTCTTGTACAAAATGCATACCAACCACTGCCCACAAGATTTAGCAGCACTGCTCCCCACACCATATGGGCAATTCCATGTTACTCACGTTACGCTTTTTCACTACGTTACACTTTTGGAAGTGCCTTATTTTTTAGAAGAACAAGCTTGACAGAATTATTTTTTCTGCAGTAGTTACACAAGACCCAACACTAACTTTATATGCAATTAGAATTGCAGGACAAGGCATGACTTGCGAGTGAGAAGGAAAACACTTTTGTTACTCACGTTACATTTGATTGGCCATCATAAAATGGCAACAAGCCTTCATTCACAAAGTGTCCTCATACAGGATATTTTTGGAAACAAGTTTAACACGGTTGATAAAGCTAACATTAAGATCTACAAATGCAAGGTGAAACTAATCTGATTAGACAAACACTTTTCAGAAAATTGACCAAAATAGCTGTTACTCACGTTACGTTACTCACGTTACTTGTTTTTGCAAATTCAAATTGTATTTATATAGCTCATGCATATTAGCTCAAAATGTTATGAAATAGTCTTGACATGATGTATTTCATTTCCCAAAATGTTATTATGTCTCGAAATGGTCAATTATGACCGCTACACAAGTTCACAGGACATTTTGCAAACTCTCTACCTGTTATATCAACAATATATTGATGAAAATGGTATCATTTTGCATTAAAACAGAAACAATTTGAGAGCTATTTTCTTTTTTGAAACTTAACATTATGTTTAACAAGTGTTAGTTGAAAATAATTACATATAATTGATGAATTACACCATAGTTATCAAGGTTGCCGAATTCAGCACCTTTGCACAAAATCAATATTTTTGAACTTAGGAACGATGAACGCAAGAAATATGCAGAAAATGCTCTACAATATTTGTGTACATAAGCTATGCATGTATATTTAATACTTTGTAACCAACTACATTGAATATTTTCCTTCAAAAGTGACTTTCAGAGGACAAAGTTACTGTTTTACTGTTGAAAAACTTGGAAAGACACGCAATGACCCCTGGAAATAGTGCGTACGAAGTGATGGAAGTGCCAGACTGACATAAGACTGATAAATGAATAAAACTAAGTGCAGTAAAAGCAAAAAGAGATCCATTTCTTATTGCCACAATGCATTTTAGGCCGTTACTCACGTTACATTTTTGTTACTCACGTTACAATTGTTACTCACGTTACAGTTTTCAAACCTCTGCCATTTTAATAAAACTACACATAGCCCATTATATTTCCTGTTTTCAAATTAAGTACCTGGAGTATGATTATTATTCCATTTGGCAGAATTTAAAAGCAAAGAACAATTGAGTAGGACAACTATTTGATGTTTATCGTTACTCACGTTACATTTTCAATTACCATCGGACACACAGGAGATTCCTCCGAACTTGTGTCAATGCATAGGTATTTTTCATAGTTGATAACTTGAAACTAAGGTATTATGCATTTCAGAAATCAACAAATATTTATATTTACAGTTAATATTAATATGTAAGAGGTCAACATAACCTGAACACGCATTTTCACTTATTTTTTATGAAAAAAACATTTTCCAACTTATGACGATAATTTCTTGAAATTTACAAACAAATCATTCAAACATTTGATTGTCCCATATACCTACAAGTGTATACAATAAAATAAAATGGGTTAATAAGCATCCAAATTGAATTTAAAATTTTCAGGTCATATCACCAATCTATGGAATTGCCCATATGTTCATCGTCGTGCTACCCGTGCAAGTGTTGCAATGCCAGATCATGCCCTTTCACTGCCGCCTGCCAGAACTTGCTGCTTAGACAGAAGTTTCATCCATACAGTCTTCCAGTCAAGTTGTTGGCAACATCCAAGAGGAAGGACTACAATCGTTTAAATTCGTGTTAACAGACACTTTCTCTACAACTCTTCAGAGTATGTTGGCTAAGCTCTCTCGATGTATCAATGACCTCCAGATATTATTTTTGTCTTATTTTTTGATGTAACTCTCTATGTTTGGGTGTTTATCCTATTCCTGTCCCACGCCACTTTCATTGGCTTTTTACAATTGCAGTGAACCAATTGATTGGCCCATCAGAGCTCTCTGTTGAGAGTTACCCGTTTGATTTGTAATCACTCAGTTCATTAACGTTGTTAATGTCTGTTGGACTATTGTTCATATTTGCTCTTTATATACAAAAAAAAGAAGGTCTGTGGAAGAGTTGCTTAAAAATAAAATATGACACGTAAATAATAAACAAATAAAATGGTGGATGATTTAAACGCAATCGAGTCAATTTCTGTTACATTCTGAGGCCGAAATAGACCGCAGAAAGGTGTTTCACACGCCGAAAAATAAATGATCTGCATTTGTTAAATGATTTAACATAACCAGACATGTTTTTCGCGATGATTTTATAGAGAGTGACGGCGTAGAGCCTGTTAAAAGGGTTGAATTTTACGGAGGTAAGGAAGGGAATTCAGCGCCTTGCTAAGCATGTTCATAAAATTTTGAAAATAAAAATATCTCTTTGAAAATGGAATACATGGAAATTGCAATAAAAACTGATGGTTCAACCATGTCAGCAGGCTGAATAATAACAAAGTTATAACCAAAAGTAGTTTGCCTTATATTGCTAAAACTGGTCAAGTCATGCAAACTTTAAACTATTTTAGCTTGTTAGGGCTTTAAAATTATGATGTCCAGTTGCTTGTGTGTGATCAGAGATGTAAATCTGCAAGAAAATCTACTTTCTAAAAAATATCATGAATAGAGGGAAAAGATCACATAATATGCCTTTAACACCCACCCTTTTTATTTTGTCTCCACGCTTTATACAACTACACCCTTTATATCAGAAATATTCTGACCCCCACGCTTTTGTTCATTTTTTGATTTCTGGAGTCCCACGCATTATAATGCGTGCCGTCCGGACTATGTATTCCTGATTCACAAACATTTCTGATTTTACAGTATCTTCCTCCCAGTCTAATTTCTAGCTGCATGACCTACAGTGTTGTCACTAGCCAAAATTTAGTGGCGGTTAATTTTACTGACAGTGAACGGAATAAGTGTTGCAAACGAAGTGCAGTGGATCATAGCATGGGGTCTATAGGCCTTCTTAATGGTTTTTTAGTGGTTTTTAATGCACTTTGAGGGTTCTTGCCACATAATTTCTTGTTTTATGGGGCAGTTAAATGATTTTATCCACAAATTGTAAAAAATTTTTAAAAATTTAGTGCCGGTTTTTTTACCCTTTTTTTTAAGAGTGCCGGTCGGTAATTGCGAGTGCCGGCTCCTCCCGACCGCCACCGACCGCCTTAGTGAGAACCCTGATGACCTAATAAATTTTGTGCTTATGTTTTCTCATCAGGTTTACATACAAATCAAACATCTCATATTACTAGACTAAACTACACCTATCAAAGAATACAACATGTCTGGAAAAAGACGGGCTTCCAGAGAGGCAGCTGTTCCTCATAAACGTAGCCGTGTCTCTGAAGAGGATGATGATAGTGAGGGGGATCTATCACAAGCCCCGGATTTTGCGCCACAAGCATCTCTGGTATGTATTCTGTGGATGTACCGTATTATCCCTATTAAGCGCCATGCCCTTAAAAGCGCCCACCCCTCTTTTTCCCAATGACTACCAAAAAGTAACACCTAATAAGCGCCCATCTTTTAGCCACTGCAGCTCAAAATAAAGCATGAAAGTAGCGTCTGAAAGTTCCGGCATCAACAACATGTTGGTGATCCACGTATTGGCGGGCTATGCACATTTTCCACCAAAAATGTGCATCAAAATTCGGAAACAATTTGACAGTTTCCATGTAACTTAATAAGCGCCCATCCAAAATGACTTTGCTATAAGAGCTCTGGGCGCTTAATAGGGATAATACGGTATGTATATTTCCCGGACCGAACCAGTACAGGGGTCGGGTCGGTCGGGCAGACCTGCACATTTCCTGTATCACATCACAATTTGCACCTTAAAAATCATCAACTGCGGTACAACTTCCAAAGGCTGGTGCAAAATTGCTATACAAGTTTTTGCAGACCTAAATCAAGTTGCTATCACGATTCAATGCAAGCATTAAACGTAAACACTGAATGCTACAATAATTTAAACATCTCTTTTTCATTGTTTTAATGCCCAGACACACAGCAGAGACACACAGTGTATGCACCTTTCAAGCAGAAATTGTGCTTCAAATATGATTGAATTTGTTTTATTATTGCTTCCATGTTTGTTTAGAGTACATGTACTGGCAATATTCTTGCCAATATGTTGTTTCTCCTGTTATTAAACTCAGCCATGGAAAGGATGAACAAGCACAAACATATTTGACAGTTGAAATAAAATGAGGTCTTCATGTAGATGTCATATCATTGTCAATAGCCCTAACCATGGATCTATTATTTATTGATGCATCCCAACGCTGTACGGTGCGACTGATTCACTCGCATAGGCGAGCATTTTTTTTCTGATGCGACCACTTTTTCAAACCTAAGCGCGAGTGGCGATAAAATATTTAAGCTTTCAGTCGCCAGCACCAAATACTTTGCCAAGCTAAAAGCCTTGTCAATAAATCTGTATCCGTTTCAAAAAACACAGTTCCAAATACGTATTTGTATAGGCAAGCGAAGTTCTCACACGAGGCTATTAAATGAACCTAAATTGGCGCAAATTCCCACTCATTCCCACGCTGGCATTTAATAAATGAAGCTCGTAATTAGAGACACGGTTCAAAAGGTCAACTTGATACTACGCATACTGTAATACGTGGAGGCGATGACCTGTGAATCATGCCGTAACACGCGGTTATTTTATATTCCAAGGCGCATTGCCATTGCGCAACTCCCTGGGCTGCCGAAAACTGGTTCTGTGAGAGATGTCATGTGCGATCGCGATGTGAAAGGTATACAGATATGAAACGATTGCAGAATAAAATAAGACTGATTTGCGCCTGGGATTTGCGATTCAAATGATACATTTTGATGGCGATCTTTTTATGTATGAATCCATTTTTTATTTTAAATTGTTGATCTTTCAACCAGACGCACGCATCGCATCCCAGGTACAATTTGTCGGACAGAAAAAGCAGGAAATGCTGGCGCCAAATCTTTTTTACTTGGGAGCCAAATTTGGGCTCCTATTTTTTTAAACTTAGGAGCCAGTGGCTCCACAATTAGATTTTGCACCGTACAGGGTTGATGCATCCTCGAGGCAATCATACAAAAAACGATTCTATACTTGACCATAATCTAAGCCATACTGTGAAAATATTCTTGTTTTTAAACTGATCTTGGTGAAATAACTTGTTATAAACATGATTATGTCCTACATTCATCATAAGATGGCACATTACATGAACATTAAATCCGTTGTGTTTGCAATAAATAAATAAGTTAAATAATGTCCATGTCCCACCTTACGTGAAATATGAATGTTTCAAATATCAATATTGATGATCAAAGTAGTTACCTTTTCAAAATTCAATGTAAATTCAATATTGTACCAATGTGCACAGTATTTCAAGTTTTATGTGTGTGTTTTGTTTTGATTGCAGAAGGAAGCCGAGTATGGTATTATTGAGAGCATATCTCTCAAGAATTTCATGTGCCATGGGTCGCTGCTCTTTAACTTTGGACCAAATGTTAATTTTGTAGTGGGCAGAAATGGAAGTAAGTTCATGTACCTAATTATATATTTGGGCAATTCCACGGTAACGGAATTACAATTCAGACAAATTTTGCTCATACTTTTTCATAATATGGATTAGTCCTATGACCTATATGTTTATCATTCACTTTGACACGTTCTGGAGATACATATGTATACCTGCTGTCATATAGAAACAAAGAAATTAAAGTTCATACATGTGGAAAGAGCTAGCACGTATGATACTTTGGTAACGGAATTATGGCCTAAAATGGGCCTGTTTTCCCACCTTCAACTGAAAATACATTTTGTGTGGATTTATCTTAAAGTTAATTGCCTATGGTGTCAACTTCATTACGGTAGTATTCTTTTTCCGTTAAGTATTATATCTTTTTGCTCCTTAATCGACCATGTTTCCAAAAAAAGTAGCGGTAATGGAATTACAAAAATGGTAACGGAATTACGCCTTCTGAAGTTTTCTTGAAAATTCTCATTAATATCAGGTTTTTAAAGAAAAATAGGCATGCTGACACTTGCTATGTTATTGGCTTTAAAATAAGCTAATTACGCAAGTCAACTGGATGTCAATACCTGATAAATCCAAATCAGAACCCCATAAAGGTTTGAAAAATAAGGGGTTATTTTGGATTTTCAGCTAATTTACTGCGCCCAAATGAAAAGATATGCGCTAAACGCGCAAGAACCCCCTTTAGCGCTATCCCTGATTGATGCCCCTGGACCCGAGGCTAAAATTGTCATCTGGACAGGCACACTGGATAAGCGGTAGATTTATTTTAAGCTCGAGACTAGTCTTGAGACTAGTTACCATTTGAACAGGCCTAATGACCATTAGTACAAATAAAAGGGTCTGCTTTATTACGCAATCACACAAAGGTAGGCTCCGAAAAGCTATTTTGTGGAGCGCGACCCAGTAGCCTGATAAACGATCACCAGGACTTCAGCCATGGCAGCCCAGGTACGATCCCAGGGGTGGCACACCCCATTTATTGTGTCATTATTTATCCCAGGTTTTCCGCTGCAGCTTTATTGCTATGAACACACCGAATGGGTTATGCTTACGTCTACAGACTTATTTTATTAATATATTTCACTTTTTTCAGGTGGTAAGAGCGCAGTGTTGACCGGAGTAGTGGTTGGCTTGGGTGGAAAGGCATCCATAACAAACAGAGGAGGCTCCTTGAAAGAGTTTATTAAAGCAAAACAGAAGTAAGATATAGACACATGTAGAATTCAACCTTTTTTATCACATTACAAGATTTGTCATACACATGTTTTCTTCAAATAACTAATCAGCGGTTAATGACCGTTAATAGGGTTCGAGACCTTTTGGACAAACACCATTAAAAGGGGGTCATGGTCTTCTTGGTAGAGAACAATTGAGGACCCTAGATCTAAAAGTGGGTTAAGTCACATTGAGAAAAATGGCAAAAACTGGGTTTCATTGTGTCGATGTGTGGACTTGACCCACTCGGGTTGTACCTCTCATGGACTCTTACATAGCTTTACCACATGACTCAACTGTAACATTTGAACAGAGGGTGCAGAGATCCTCCTTGTAGCAGAAACTGATACTTAACTACAATTTCACAAGATTGTGACTTAACCCCCTTTTAGATCTAGGGTCCTCAATTTTGTCCATACTTTTATCTGTATATAAACAGAACTTGTAAGATAAATAGAAATTTCCAGAATGTTCAAGGATTTTTGTACTAATATTTTAATAATGTGAATGGAGGACATCGCTGTTAAAATAACTGAATATGTGATGTGATAAAGCAATGCATGTCGGTAGTCGGGTATATTGTTTTTCAGATGTAATTAAGAATAGGAGAGAACTTCTTCTCAAGCTTTGTATTGTTTTGAAAACATCTCAATTGCCAATATTTAGAATTCATTGTCTATTTTTACAAAACTTGAGTAGAAAGATAAAATATTTAACATGCTAAACATCGACTCCATTTTTCGTGATTGCATCACATGCATGTGACCAGTCACATCAAAACATACCCTTCAGGGTCTTTTATACAATGTCTGATTTTAACATCTTCAAAACATTCACAAATAAAGCTTTAAATTGACACCCCATAATTGAAATTCAGTCTTAGGAATCAGGAAGTATGATGAATTGAAGCTTAGTATTTCCTTTCAATTGCTTTGTATTTTTTAAGACATTTTACTTCATAAACTAGAAAAATCGACAAGAGGTATGTTTTGATAGTCAACCATTTGTGTTAAAAAAATCAATTGAACAATATCACAATTGATGTTTTGGTAACCAATCTTTGTATTGCATTTGTCTATAGCCAAGCCTTGATCACAATTAAACTACGGAATCAAGGTAGTGATGCCTACAGACCAGAGCTTTATGGTAAATCTATCATAGTGGAGCGTAAAATCTCTCTAGATGGGGGATCATCTTACAAGTTGAAGTCAGCTGACAAAAAGACCATCTCATTGAAGAAAGAGGAACTTGACCATATACTTGATCAGTTCAACATCCAGGTAAAACCAGTAACCCTAACTTCCTAAGCGTGTTTTTGAAAATTAAATATAGGGGGAGAAAAACGGGTTAAATGTTTGGGGAAGATAACTGTTCTCCCGTGCTGGTGATCGAACCTAGGCCACCAGCGTGGAAGGCGGATACCTAACTGATTGTGTTAACGGGGGAGCTTGAAAAAGTTCGAAAAAGTTAGCTTTCGAGAATCAAGACTATTTGACAGCTCGCCGGATCGTGCGACGATCATGAGGCACGTGATACAGCAGCTATTTGCTGTGGCCTCTGGTAATGTTAAATTTAAACAATCTTAAATTGCACGTCATCACAATGATGCAACCTCAAGGCGAAAAGGTTATTTTTTATCTTGTTAAGTTTATTTTGTTTATTGAACTGTCACCAAGTTTTTGTTAGCAGACAACATCCCTTTTGACACATTTTCAGGTCTAGAAATTCGCGCTGCAGTGCGAGAATCCATTTAGATTCTCGCGGAATAATTTTGCAAGAATCCTGGATTCTCGCCAATTTTTAGAATCCATGGATTATTGCGAAATTAATGAAAATAATATCAAGAATAAGGCTATAAGCTTGCACAACTTCCAAATTCGGCATGTTTGTTGACTACGGGTCAAATACCAGTCATCTATAAGGTCCTGTTTTGGACTTAGAAGAAAAGAAAAAAGTTAAAAAAAATCGAATCCATCTGGATTCACGCGGTAGTGATTTTACGCGAATCGATTCTCGGATTCGTGCCGAAATTCTACCCCTGCATTTTGCCAAAGTTTTTAACCTACTTATTTATTTCATTCTCTCATCAATAGGTTGGTAACCCTGTATCCATTCTCAACCAAGACACCAGTAGAAATTTTCTCAACTCAAAGAACCCACAGGACAAGTACAGGGTAAGTAAAAATAATTATCTCTAGAGGTTGAGAACTTATCTACCAACCCAATTAGAGTGAAGGCATGTACAGAATGTAGCATCAAGCAGCAGATGTTACTCAATTCATCAGCAGAGGGGGAAAAATGGTAGTAAGACTGTTTTACGGGCCCGAACAACCCACTTTTTGCATGTTTTTTTCACAATTTTTTTCACAATTTTTGGTGACATTTTAGATTAAATTAATAATATTTTGTTAAAAAAACCCCAGACCGACCGACCCTACTTGACAGGTTTGTCCGCCCGTAAAACAGGGTGGTTTTTTTTCAATGAACAAACAAACTGTATGGGCAAACTGACTTCTCAGGTAGGTTCAGTCAGGCGTATTTTGGTTTTGTTTTGTATTTTAACCTTTTTTTTTTGGGTGGGGGGGGGGGGGGAATGTGCTGTCGAATCAGAAATTTGAGGGAGTGGGGGTCTTCCGTAAATGTTGGGAGCGTGGGGGAGGGGGGAGGGGGGGGGGGGGCAGGCAATTTAAACTATTTCTCTCAACAATTTCTACAAAAACTGACTAAAAGATTTTTAAAAATTACAATAATATATACTTGGTGGCAATCTGCGAACCAGTCAGTGTTAAAAGGCTTAAAGGTAGATGACCCGATCACATTTCCAATTTTCAACTTGAAGTTTTCTATTCTACATGAAAGGTCATCCTTAAAAATGTCGTGTTCCAAAGTTTGAGTTGCATAGCTCTAATGGTTCTTATTTTAGACGCACAAGATGCTGTGAACTGTACCCATTGAGTTGTACACAAACTATATCGGTGGTATACCACCATTCGCGGTAATTCGACGTTATTTCATCGATTTCTCCGTAATTATACCGATTTAGGCCATCAAATTTCAGTATGATGATGAGAAAAATACGAGCTTTCATATGATATGAAAATCTCCGTATGTTTGAAATAATTCTGTGTTACGAAAATGTGATCGGGTCATCTACCTTTAATATTCACTAAATATTTCAAGATGCATACCTACCCTCAGAAAATAACAATTCATACCAATTTTTGATTACAAATCCCTCTAGTTAGGGCAAAATCAACTAATTAAGAGTCAATTAGTCCATTGGTGGCAATGTAAACTAGGATTTTCAAATGCATTTTTCTCAAATTGGACCTGTTGTACTAAAAGAAACAAACAATTTTAGTGTTTGGTTGTATCAAACTGATACATTCAGAATTTTATTAGAAACATACCGATACAAAAATGAAGTGGTAAAAATTTGTAAAAAATATTGTAATTTGCATTTTAAATACGTTTTTAATTACTTAAACTCAATTTTGGTGATTCTCACACAGTTTTTTATGAAGGCAACTCAGTTAGAGCAGATGTCATCTGAATATGTAAAGATCCAGGAAGATATAGCTGTGACAGAAGAAACTCTCAGGAAGAAAGATGAGGTAAAATATAGGGGTTTATTTATACTTTGTTCACTACCAAGTAGGCCAAAATTGTGAAGCATTATGCATCTGTTTGTTAATGAATTCCTTCTGTTGGGCACATGTAATGACATGCACCATGCATATCACCATTACTAGTACTACTACTACAGGGTGAGTCAAAATATTCAGGTCCTGTTTTTTAAAATATTAGGAAAAATACTTCTGGTCAAAAATTGGTCAATTTTGTCATTGATTATAAGAGTGAAAACACTTCATCGTGCTTAATGAAGTTTTCAAGACAATACCTAATTGCGCGTCATAATTACAACATAGTTACGAAAAAGTGCGAAATCCACAGATTTCCAAGAATACATGAATGAAGCAAAGTTGGTGGATGTTACCATTAATACAGTAGTAGTTATTCACACAGCATAACATACTTTATACCTGATAATTAGAACGATATTGCATGCACAATATTGTGATGTTACTATAGTATAACAACAGTATTGCACAAACATATTCATAACGCTTAATTAGGTACACTCATGTTTAGACACTTTTCAGTGGGTTAGACGCACGATTAAGTTTCTTTTAAACAAATTTTCTAGAATGGCGTTTAGTTAAACGATGTATTTAAAGTAAAAGTTGAATGCGTGTTTAGCTTAGAACCTTGTTTAAATAAGCATGAGAATACAGCCCTAATTCTGTGTAAATTACCGCTTGGTTTATTAAAATATACCATCCTATGTAAAATGGACTGTATGATCAGTAATTAATCTATATACTAATTTTCGGAACATGGCTTTATTAGATAGTTCAATATAATTTTACACTCGCGTCCCTCCTCAACTGAAAAAGCGTGGTAATTGCGCCTCTAATACACGAGCTAATTAGATAGTTCAATGCCCGTTTTTTACCGTTTTCAGACATGCGCAGAAAGGATCACATGTGAAAATCCGAAATGTTAAATTTCTTTTACTCGGGTAGCTACTTTCGGACACAAATTGTGGTTTTCGGAACGAGTGATGACATATGGTCTTCACCCAAAATATTTTCTTCAGTGATATAGCTACATTTCTGTATATGCGGCTGTTTGTTATTCTTAAAGATCGCATAGTAACAAGCATTTATACGTCCGACAAATAAAAATATTTCACGACATTTTCTAAATGTAAACAAAAACTCTTACACAGATCTTAAAGTGACACTTTCACATTAGTAACATAGATGAATGCGACGTTTGCTAACGATAAAGAAACTGGCAGTACCATGTCAACCGTTTCTATGTTGTGCTGCGCGACCGCGTTTAACATGGCGCACGCGGTTCGGCGCACACGTAATGACGCAGACAAAAAGTGAACGCGTTTGTGGCGCAAACCGTGCACATTGTAACGGAGCAGAGTGAAAGCAGGCAGTCCGTACACTTTTAGAAAAAGGATGCTTCAGGCTTCAGGGGTTCTTGGCTGTCCCGTATGGAACCCTTTATATTACCTTAAAAGGTTCCAAAAAGAACCATTTTAAGGTTCAAAATAGGCAAAATATGGGCAAACATTGGTCTTTAGAACCTCTAAAGGTTCTCTACAGAACCTTTTGGGGCCTTTAAAATCAAAGAACCTTTAAACCATTATACGGGACAGCCAAGAACCCCTCTGAAGCACCCTTTTTCTAATAGTGTACCCTAAAGCCACCTCCTCCACTCCGCACTTCCCTTACTTGATAATCTGGATATAAGGGCACATGGGGCATCTGGATAAACGGAACGTGTGGTACATTATCATGATTATTATAGAGTGTCTGGATTATTCAGGGCATCCGTGGTATCATGGATTACGGGGTTCACTATTATAACCAGTCTCGAATTACCTGGATATACTATGCGCAGGTGGGCCACCTGTGATAACTGGATTTTAAGGGTGTACACTCAGGTAGTATCTCGGGAGGCTTTATAGAACACAGCAAACATGATAAAGGGACTACATACTATACGTTAAGGCCCCACATGCCTATTGGAGGAATAACTTATTTAATATAAATAGGCCAAACAAAACCCGGATGGCACACATTGTGCTCAAGTACAAGCGTGGAATGGTACAAGTGATCGTGATGATAGACTCCGCCGACCATAAAACTAAACGACCGACTATAAAACAATAACGCTCAGAACGTAGGCCTACTGAATTACCTGGATATAGTATGTGCATATGGGCAGTGGCGACACTTGCACCAGCACCATATGTTAAAGGCATGTTATGTGATCTTTTCCAGAGAGCGCCCTCTATTCGTGATTTTTTTTAGAAAGTAGATTTTCTTGCAGATTTACATTTCTGATCATAAATCGTACATACATTCCAAGTTACAGAGCGATACGATTCCTAATTACCTCAAAATCATGGTTTTAGAGTGAATTTAGACTAGATTAATATAAGTTGTCGGATATCCGACAGTTTATTTTCACTCTAAAACCATGATTTTGAAGTAATGAAGAATTGTATCGCCCTGTAACTTGGAATGTATGTAAGATTTATGATCAGAAATGTAAATCTGCAAGAAAAACTGCTTTCAATTTTTTTTTTTCGATGTTGAGGGCGTTCCATGATCCATGGAAAGATCACATAATATACCTTTAAAGGAGGAATACGGGGTGACAGGGCAATAAAAGAATCGGGGGAGACATTTAAAAGCTAATTTTAAGTAACTTTCAATTTTGACATTAAATTCAACTTTTTATTATTTGGGGTACAAAATAGGTAGAGACATGCGCTGACAGGAGTATAACTGGGGGTATTAGGAACACGTGGATGGAGTAGGCCTACTTGGATTAGGTTCTTGGGTATCTGTATTATTTAAGAGCACATTGGGCCTAGGCTCATGGTGTATTAAGGGCACCATGTTACTTACATTATATCAAGGGCACCTTAGTACCTGAATTATTTAAGGACATACTCTTGATTGATATTTATATAAACATTTATAACGCTTTGATATTACTGACCTCTGCCTATTGTGATATGACTTTTACTGTCCGCTATCTTCGGCACCCGCGTTTAATTTACTTGACTTGACTATGATCATGATGATAAAGTAAGGGCACCTGGGTATCTCGAGATAACGGCACACTGCAGTGGGCAGTGGCGTAGCTCAGGGGGCGGGGGGAGCAGGGCAAATGCCCCTCCCCCCTAACGGAAAAAACCCATTTGTGCCCCCCCCCCCAGCCCCTCAAAAAATAATAAAAAGGAGGAAAAAAATGAAAAATAGGAAAATAATGATAAAAGACCGAGATGGCGGGCGGTTATATATGGGTATATTAAGCCCCCCCCCCATTGAAATTTACGAGTTGGTGACTGGGAAAAAATTCGGGGCAACCTTTTACGATAATAAAAAGGAGGAAAAAAATGAAAAATAGGAAAATAATGATAAAAGACAGAGATGGCGGGCGGTTATATATGGGTATATTCAGCCCACCCCCCCCCCCCCCTACTGAAATTTACGAGTTGGTGACTGGGAAAAAATTCGGGGCAACCTTTTACGAAAATTTCAGAAATCTTGCCCCCCCCCCCTGAAAAAAATCCCAGCTACGCCACTGGCAGTGGGCCTACCTTACACAAACGTAGGCCTACCTAGAATAAGGCAATGTATAACCTGGATTATCAAAAGCACCTGCGATATTCGGATTATTTAGGGCCCCGTACATTGTATAGGACATGTTCTTGATATTATTGTATCAAATTTTCTTACGCTTTGTTTACTTATTCCCCGTGAAATCTTCTAGCGGGTCCAGCGCGAAGCGCTGGTGCCCGCTAGTGTTTATAATGAGTAAAATAAGTAAGAATATTTTGAGGTGAAATGTGAACTTTTTCAATCCTTGCGATTCACAATATGAGGCCAAAAAAAAAAAATAGTTGTGTTGCCCTCATCCGGCCAGGTCAAAATTCTGAGAATGTGGGCCGGGTATTTTTTTTAAATTTTTTTTTTTTCAAGATTTTTTTTTTTTTTATCTCTTTTTTTTAAGATTTTTTTTTCTTTTTTCTTTTTTTCAAGATTTTTTTCTCAAGATCTTCCAATCTGTGAAAAGAGATGGGCAAGAAACCAAAATATTCACCATTGGGTTGAAAATACATCCAGTAAGCGTTTTCCTTAGTATCTTCACACATGTTGACTGAAATAATAGGTATAAAATCGTTGATTTGGTAAAATTTAAAATTAAAAAAAAAAAAAAAAAAAAAAAAACCGGCCGGCCGTCCCTCCCGATTTTAGGCTTGTGAGGGCATCACAACTTTTTTTTTTTTGGGCCTGATGCACCACAAGTGGTTGTGTTCTTCCCTAAGGTCAACACCACCATCCTAGCCACCATTGGATTGTCATGCAAATGTCATAATAATCATGTTGGAAACAGCTCATAATTAAAGGTTTATCGCGAATCGGAAAAATACATTGATTATCCTTTTCTGTTGCATTGTGGGATTGGAAAGGGGAAAATATGCCCCCTTTTCTATCCCACAATGCATCAGAAAAGGATAATCAATTGCTTTTTCCGATTGGCGATAAGGCTTATTGATTGACAGATTCCGTATGATCAATAGAATGAAAATTAATCTACTATTTTGTAGATTGCTGTTTTAGTGTGCATTCATGTGTATTAACCAATATATTGATATATTTAAACACACAATGACATGTTTCCATCATGTGGTGTATTTGTTTTATGCGGACTTTGGATGTCAACTTTCCCCCCATGATGCACTGCATATTTTGGTCTTTCCAAAGCAACTACTGGTATTGCATCATATTGTGAATCTCAAGAATTGAACTATGCTAGCCGAGTTGATAAATCCACTTTTATATTAATCATATTGTATGTCAATTTTGCATTGCATGTTCGAAATTGTATAACTTATAAACTAGGAAACATACTGTAAGGCCAAAAAAAAAAAATTGTTATATTGGCGTAACCCGCCCGACCCTAAAAATACGCCCGACCCTACACTTTTTTTTTTTTTTCAGTGAAAAAAAAAAAAAAAACCCAACCGGCCCTAAAAAATAAAAAAATGAAAAAAATAAATGTTTTTTCTCGAACGAAATACGACGGTGCTTCTAACAAACAATAGGGAATGTTTAAACTCGGTTAACATTGTTCAAAAACAGCTGCTAAAAAAGAAAATTTTAAAAAAAATTTAAAAAAAATCCCTACCTACCTACCCTAATTTTGTTCAGCCCGTTACGCCAATATAACATTTTATTTTTTTTGGCCTAAGTGTGCATGATTATAATCCATTCAGGTACTCCCAGTATTAGAGCGGAACGTAGACAACTTGAGAAGAAAAGTTGAAGACCTGTCATCCTTACAAACATTAGTGGAAAAGAAACTAGACCTGGTGAGCACGCAGTGTTGGGCTATAGTGGCTGCAGAGGAAAAGGTAAGAGAGCCTTAATGCTTTCCATGCGGCAGGCGGCTGCAGACGACATTTCCAAAATTTGACAAATGATTCAAAAATGTCAAATATATTGAATTTCATCACCATATTTGGAATCACCATGATAAATGCATTAAATTAATTACAAACATGCCTAGCATAATTGGTTTAGTACTTCATGAGATAAGACCTTGAAAGTTGAGAAAGGTTTCTGAAAAATCTGTTTTGTATGTATGGTAAAACTGATAGCCACCTGGAAAGTGTTAAACAACACTAAAAACACAAATGAGCGGTATGTAGACCTGAAATATGTATAAATAATTCTTAAACAGCTAAGAAAGTGTAAGCAATCTCATTGGTTCTCAGAGAAATCGGCGACATTAAGATGAGACAACTTAACACGGGGAGGTGGGGCTTACGTTTTAACAGTGCGTCCGACCTTCACAATGCGTGGTTTGCTCAATAACGCGCACTTCTGCAGTGCGTCTTTGGCGCCTTTCCTGCGTTTATGCCGGTGCCGCGACGATTACGCATGGTGTACTCATTGCATGGGATTGGATGGAATGTTTGTGGGTTATTCGATCCTAGAAGGGGTAAAAGTTGTCAAATGTGGACAACAAATTGCACTTATTTCTTTGATAAATGTCTTCAGTATGATTGTTTAAGAATGAGAATAAAGGTATTGTTTTTAGACCGTACCTGTGTTATATTGTCTGACATAACTGCGTTCGGTAGTATTATTTTTTGCGTAGAACAACTCCGCCTGCTGCGTCGTTGTTCTACTTAAAATAATACTATCGTCCGCATTTATGTCAGACAATATAACACGGGTACGGTCTAAAAACAATACCTTTATTCTCTAAATATAACACATCCATCTATATCTGTTAGAGAATCATTGTAAGACACAATTCATGGAATCTGAACAAATTCCTAGCCCTGATTTTCATTGAATATAGGTCATCCTGGTGTATGCGGGCTCATTTTCCTTTCAAGTTATCTTCAAAACAAATTGTATTTAAACTTGTTATTATCTTATATCATTATTATCTTATAGGAAATGGGTGATTTGAAGAAAGAATTTCGAGTAAAGGATGCTAGTACAACAAAGTACACAGATAAAGTAGTTGTGTATGAGGTAAGAATGGTGTATATATAGTTACATGTAGTTGTCATTCCTTCAGACAATGGTCAAACATTTATGCACATGGATATGCATACACCAAGGGGGTGTGCGGCCGTAATTTAGCAAAACAGCGTAACTCGAAATATTGACTTTTTGAGTTACATGCATTTCTGGGGAAATCGAGGGCGCTCTTTTCATCTGTGAGAGTCTCAAAAGACCTCGACGCACCGTTTTAAAGATAGCGTAACGTATCTCAGCCTTATTTTGCAACTTTTAGCATTTTAATATGGTAAAACAGCGTTACTCGAGTTACGTGTTTCAAAATCTATTATTTTTCTTGGCAAAACAGCGTATCTCTAAGTTACGCGTCTTTTCCAAACAACTATTTTGCTACGAGATACGCGGGTTTGGCGAAAAAATAGTAACCAAAGAATTACACGTAACTTGAGTTACGCTGTTTTGCAAGATTAACTCTGCGTATAATTAGATGTCGGATTGTCAAACCCGCGTATCTGGACAAAATCAGCTGTATCTTTAGTAAAAATAGTTTACTTTACATAAGTTTTTAAAAATTAAAAAAATTAAACATAATGCACGTTTCCATTTTGAAATTAATTTCCTCTGTAAATAATAGAGAAAATGCAAACACTTGAACTTTAAAGTGCTCATATCTCAAAAACGTCATTTTCGAGTTACGCTGTTTTGCCAAATTACGGCCGTGTGGACCTCAGGCATATTCAAATGGGTAAATCTCAAAATTAACCAATTGTTAAATAGGCAGGTAGTGCCCAGGTGGTTAAGGAGCCACCCCTAAGTATTATCCTTATATTTTACAAACAAGGCTAATGTTTATATACATGGTCGGTTCATACACCCCCCCCCCCCCCCCCACTTACACACATTGTGGGCCTGATGATGGTTCCAGATTCAAGCAAATTGCTTGTGTCATGCTAAGAAGTCTTTATATACACCTAGCAACAAAAGTCCCGGACCAGGTGCTTTGAGGTTGGCTAATTCAAAATAAATAATCGGTACCAAAAATCTGAGATATACATTAAATGAACAAATTTCTTCTCCGCAGTTTGATACCTCATTCAACAAAATAGAATGGATACTTTTAAAGTTATGGCGATTTCAATGACTGCGCATAACAACAGCAAAGTTGCACTAGGTATAGGAAATCATTGATTTGTGTGTGATTACTGCATGTCATGCATAACTCTGAGCTATCTGAACAAGCCACTAATGTATCTGGATGAATGGGTCTGGAGTGATACCGCAATTTGCTGGACAAAGCGTGTGACTAGCTGTGAAGAATGAAAGTCTTTGCTATCTTTACACACACATTTTCAGTGCGTAATCACACACAAATCAATGATATCCTATACCTAGTGCAACTTTGCTGTTGTTATGAGCGGTAATTGAAAACGCTGTAACTTAATAAGTATCCATTCGATTTTGTTGAATGAGATATCAAACTGTGGAGAAGAAATTTGCTTATTTAATGTATATCTCAGATTTTTGGTACCGATTACCTATTTGGAATTAGCCAACCTCAAAGCACCTGGTCCGGGACTTTTGTTGCTAGGTATATAAGCATGCTAGTTGAATAAAATGAAAGTTAGAAAAAAGATGGGAGAAAAGAACGAGGTAAAGGAGCTACTACTAATAAATCAAATGAACAGTTTACCTGCCAGTCACAGGAAATGAGAAAAGAATAGTCTTGATACAGTTTCAATTGCCATACAGGCTTTATTCTGCAAATATCCAAATAGGACTAAAGTTTTTTCGTCAAAAGAACTACATTTTGTTGGAGCAAAAAACTGTTAAGAACAGGGTATTTCAAGATACATTTTAAAGAGAATTTAGCTTTGATGGCTATATTTTGTCGTATAAAAAATTGAAAGATTGTATAATGTTTCTACTTGTAAACAGAACAAAGTGTGTGAATCAGAGAAAGCTTATGATGAGATACAGAAAGAGATTAATGATCTAGGAGCTAAGATGAAAGAGGTACAACCACAGCATGCTATGGCTAAGGATCAGATGCAGACTATCAAACAAAATGTCAAGAAAATAGAGGTTAGTTATTCAGGTCAGATTTCTCAAAATTGGGGAGATTTCCTGAAATTATGTTGACATATTTGTACGATATGCCCAAGGAAATAAAAGGTCCGTCTCACATACCCTGTGCACATAAGTATGCAAGACATTTAAGCCACATAACCCTAGGGGAAGAGCCCATTTTGGTCTTTGGGTGAATTTTTTGAAAAAAATGGCTCGAAGGGGGGGGGGGGGGGGGGGGTGGGGGAAAAACCACTGCATATCACATGGCTATTTTTCCAAATGTATATGAGACAGACCTTTTTTTCCTAACCAATTTATGTTGTAGAAATTAGGATTTGAAATACAGGTACATGAGACATGTTTGAATGAAATAAAGATGCATACATGTAAAGGTTTATGTACATTTTCGCTCTTCTGTAGGCAATTTTGTATTGTCAAATTTCTCAAGAAATCAGGGCATTACCTTTTTTCTTTTCCAATTTTTAAACTTCAAAATGGTATGTGAAATATATATTTAAAAAGCCATCCATACATATAACAATGGTAATTATAACAATATGAACATGCAACAAGCATAGACTAACTCTTGTGTTCTTGCATATTTTTGTGGTAATAGAAAAGCATTAGAGATGTTAAGAATCAACTAAGAAACGTGGTAACTGATAAGGAGGAGCTCGAACAACGGATAAATGAGCTCCGTAATAGGTAAGATTTTTCCTATCTTAAGATTGATTGGTGTGTTGATAAGTAATGGCTACAGGGTGTGAGTAAAAGGGGCACCATGGAGACATATCCTTCCTTTCATATTTGTAAATAGTTGACAAACCATACCAACCAATTCTGATTCAAGAAATAGATAAGCCTGATGCTATTGATATGGGCAAGGAGGTGAATAGCAACTCAATTCAACTTAATAACAAGACACTTTTCATAAAGAAGTGGATCAAAGCTGGCATTATTAGACTACACCAGCTATTTGATAATCAGGGTAATCTTCTTTCACTTTGATAGTTTCAAGGATCGGCAACAGTTATGTCCTAATTTGATTATTATTTCATTCGTAATGCTCTCCTTGGGTTTGAAAAATGATGTGTAAAACAAACGTTGATGTTAACGCAGCTATTTCTTTTAAATGGCATACAGATTAATATTTGCTCTGTAAAGATGTTCATAAAGGACATACTTAAATCCCTTGCTGCTCCCAAATATGCCAAAACCTCTGGATAAGACGTTTTCCGAATTTCATGTTGAATTGGAAATCTATCTGGAAAGCAATTCCAAAATGCACTCTTGAAGCAAGGTTGATTTATACACTTAATTGGAAAATTCTTCATAACATCTACCCGACAAAAATATTGCTACACAAAGTGGGTAAAGAGTCGTCTAATATTTGTAATACATGTAATGTAATTGACTACACAGAACATTTCTTTTACTTCTGTGAAAGGGTTAAACCGTTAAAGTTATTTGAAATCGGGCAGAAATCCTCATTTCTGCCTAAGTAGGCTTTTTTAAAAATGTAATGTTGAAAATGCTATTTTTGGGGTAGGCCTACATAACTTCAAGAACTCTGATAACAATTTCATCAAATATGTGGGAGCTATTGCTTAACTTTGCAGAAGTAAATTATTGTAAATACTAATCACCAACATTTATTTGCTATTTCTCTTTGATTCAGAATTAAGAATGCATTTTTATAAGGTTATTACATTTCCATGATAAATTGGCATACAATAATACTGTACAGGGTGTCCCAATAAAAATTGTGATGCTTCATTAGGTGATCATAACTTTCTAAATACAAGGTAGAATAGAACAACTGAAACGACAAAATAAAGTCAAATTAATTGGCTATAATTTGGAAGAAAACCGTGTTTGATTCAGTTTGGTAATTACGAAGAAATGAGCAATTACGTCACAGTAGTCGAAGAACACTTCCATCCAAATGTTCTCATAATGAGTGATTCAGACAACACAGACAAACAATTAATGAATACTTCCTCTCTAAAAGATAACATTCATTACATTTGTTCTTGTTCTCTTTTTCTTTATCCTTAATAATAATGTGCCAGTTGTTAACCAAGTTCAACATATTAATATAGCTCACAAAAGTTATCAGGATTTTTCACGTTAAAAACTTGATAAAAGTTGAAGTTTGCTATCGCCAATTTTGCTCAATAATGAAAATTCAATCTTTCATTTAACATGGTTATTTAGGATGCGAGAGTTTTTAATCTTCTCTCAAACCATGCCTTTATGATTTAAGTATAGACCAATGTCCGAATCCATTTTAATGAATAACATTTAAGACCAACAATAGTACATCAATTAAGATTGCCATTGTTTGGTTTATTCACCCGTTCTTTTATTTTTCAAACCTTCCGATTAGACTCAAGTAGCCTGAACTCTTAAATTCAACCATCTTTTTCACTTTCTCAAGAGACTTTAGAATTCTCTTAAGATTAAAAGAGTCAATCGTAATATCTCTCCTTACAATGAGTTGTATTGTTTTTGTATAGTGGGTGTTATGAATATCACAATCGATAATTACTCAGTATTCTAATGATATGAAGAAAAGTATTCAACAGTGCTGGCTAATTGAAAAGAGAATGTTTAAGTGACCACCTGCTATGCAAAAGAAAATTTGTATGCTTCACAAATTCATAAACTTGGATGGAAGGTTTATTCTTCGACTACTGTTACGAAAGCACTTATTTCTTCGTAATTACTGAACCGAATCAAACACGGTTTTCTTCAAATTATAGCCAACTAGTTTGTCTTTACCTTGTCGTTTCAGTTGTTCTATTCTAATTTGTATTGATGAAGTTACGATCACGTAACTTAAATGTTCACGAATGTGTTGAATCAATTTCCAATACAAGTAACCTCTCTATCATATATATAGGGTTGCAGGGTGTGTGTTAAGGATTTTGTTGTGTGTAGCAAAACTGCTATGCAATTATTTTTCTCTATAGCAATTTACAAATTTTGCATAGCAGTTTTGTTTTACTTTTTTAAATTCCAATTTGCTGTTGATCCGTTAAATCTATTTTCAATTAGTACAACAATTTTACATACGTTTATGTAAGTGTGCCGCGGTACTGCCAGAAACTTTTAATATAATAATTATTAAGTCGATTTAAAAAAGGGGGGTGAGCTTTGGTACAATTTTAAACATTTGCGATTTCAGAGTAATTTGTTTTCTAGAATAGGAAGAAAACTGATAAAATCAAATATTTACAAATACAATATATATTTCAGATAATTTCACTAGTTAGCTGTCCGCTGACCCGTTCAGAAGCAAACATTAATTAAACCCATTCATTATTTACTATACGATTACTCGCCCCTCTCTCTCACCCCTATATTGGAAAACGGTCAGGCCCGGGTCGAAAGTCAGGTCGAAGTTTACGGCATAATAAATTGCGTACATGTTCATCTGAGCTGTACATGTAATGGGAATTCCCGTGTGTATCGTACACTGTTACGAAGCAGAGGGTGATTTAAGGAAGCCCCATAATCCTTTGCGAACTTGTTGTACCCAGGATTTCACCCGCTACTGTAGCTACGCACAGCTACCAAATATTAGTGAACCATGAAAGTAATTATGTTGTAAATTATTTTGAAACTATCACAGAGCTGTGTGACCGTGTGCGCTACATGTATTCAATGGTATTACAGTCATGCAACCACAATAGAGAGGCCATGCACTTATTCATCGATCGGCTTTACAGAAAGGGATCAACCATGCGTCACTCACCCGAATCATGGCGCGTTATAACCCATTCAGATTATTTTTTGAATTGACGCGGGATTTTTGAAAGTGATGTAAACTCGCATGAATGAAATGGAATTCCTAGCTTCTTAAAGTTTTGGTGAACAAAGAACAGTAGTCATATGCAGGGCCTCTCTAGATGTTGGGTATCAATCCCATTGTTTAAAACTGTTTGAACGGGCATGACTCCTGTTTATTGATACGCCAGCTCGATGGTTTCAGAAGTTTTCTAGGAAGGAACTGTGCCTTGTTTCTAAGTAATTAATTAGTCGATAAGAGAAATATGACACTCATATGTTAGAGAACGTTCTAATCTTTTGGAATCTGCTTTCAAAATCCTTATCGACTGATTTTTCGCAGAGAATGAAGCACTTGAAAAGTGGCTATCGGGTGTCTTTTACATGCAAAAGAATAGGCAATTAAAGGAGCGATTTTGATGTCAATTACTTCATTTATCATATCGTACTGCATGTTGGGGCTTCCTTAAATCACCCTCTGGTTACGAAGTGTAAATGTAATGTATGATGTAATTTGTAAACAATCAGTCTGGGACGTGTCATGTGGCGAGTAAACTCGACGAATGAAGTGAGTTTATCAATTTAAACGTATCCAAATACGGAATACTGATTAAATGGGGTGAAATGGACCATTTACATCACTAATAATAGTAAGTTAAAATCAATCGGAACTTCGGAAGGAACTAATAGTGTCCCGAGTCAAAAATGTTGTGTAGCAAGTTTGCTATGCATGTACAAATGTGCGTCGCAGTTGTGCTTGATTGTGGCGCAAACTGCGATGCGATACCGGTTAACACACACCCTGTAGGGTTGTCATAGGAAATGTAGATATTTTATGTGAAAAAGAAGTATCCCATTTATGTAATGCTATTGTGAGATAAAATGATTGTATGTGACAATGAATATATTTGTATGGAGGATAATAAATATAAAAGATTAAAAAAACACGGCCATGTGGCCAAAACTGCGTGGGTAAGGCCATAATCGTGCGCGTACACTTGGATTACTTTAGAGCACAAAGAGATCAAAACAAATATTTGGAACTATTTAAACTATTATAGTTGTATGTTTTTTGTAATACTTCTTTCAATTGTTTACCTTTCAACCTTTACATAACATTATATACAGTGCTCAGCAGGACTTCGAGGAAGAAAAACGCATCCGTGAAGAGCAGATGAAAGCACTTAATGAGAACATGATGTCATTAGAAGCCAAAATGGTAAACACAGAGATGGAAATAGACCAGATGTCTAACTCAGTCAATCAAGCCAAGACTGAAATGTATCAGCTCAAGTAAGTTCAGATATGAAAATGGATCCATGCTCCCCAGCTAAATTTGAAAATGTACCCATGCTCCCCAGCTAAATGGGAAAATGGATCCATGCTCCCCAGCTTCATGGGAAAATGGATCCATGCTCCCCAGCTTAATGTGTAAATGGACCCATGCTCCCCAGCTAAATGTGCAAATGGACCCATGCTCCTCCCCAGCTAAATTCCAAAACATTGCACACCGCGGCTGCGATAAACATGTTTTTGAGGTGTGAGGGAGGGGCCTAAAATAATAGAAGAAAAAAAGAAATATTATGAAAAACTAAACAAAACAACAATTGATGTTGTTTAAAGAATTTGATAAAATTGAAAAAAATTGGGGAATAGTTGCACATCCCTTAGAATTACAAAATATTGAAAAGAAGTTGGACACTTTTTAAATTGCATTCATGCCTACTAAATGATAAACTTGTTACCCCTGTTTGTTCTCACGCAATACTGGAAACTATCTATGGTTTGTTTCCAATATCATATACGTCTATTGCCTCATGTGATATGGGAAACAAACCATAGGTATTTGTCCATATTGCGTGAACAAACGGGATAACTAATATCGTGTCGAATTATAAGTCTCGTAACATTTATGCATTGACATATGTACAGTCGTGACTTAGAGATTTTGGCATTGTAGGGGATAACTAATATCGTATCGTTTTATCAGTCTCGTAACTTTTATGCATTGACATATGTACAGTCGTGACTTAGAGATTTTGGCATTGTATGTGGCACTTAACTTGAGGTGACATTGAGAATAGACTGCCTACACTTAATTTATATTATACTTAATATATAGTAAATCAATTCTTCTTTCGCAAAGTGCCTTCTTTCAACACGACATCACATTTAATCCTGGCTTAACGTTTCAGTCCACGACAAAATCTTACTGTTTCATTTTCATTTTTCTAAACTAGAATGTTTAGAAAAAAATTCAAATCTGAAGACAATCTTTTGTTTTGGCTTTTTCATTTTATTATTTATTTCAAAAAGTATTGTTAAAAACTAGAATGAAATAAAAGGTCCTCTAGTAGTCCTTAGGCCAGTACCACAGCAGCCTCAATGATCCCGCATCGCGTAGTATTTCAGCCTGTAACCATTTTTAGGTCGTCCGTAGGAAGAGACCTTATGGCAGCATCCTTCGTGTGTGTGGGGTGGGGGGGGGGGGGGGGGGGGGGGGTGGGGGGGGGGGGAGGGGGGTGGTGTGTGTGTGTCAACAATTTGGTATACACTTTTTGTTTAGTCCATTTCTTTTCCATACAATGACCAATTGCAATCAAACTTCGGTCATAGATGCAACATGGAAACCTTCATATGTTAATGAGGTCAAAGGTCACATACCAAGGTCAAAGGTCATCTGAGGTCAAGATGTAAAATTGAGTATACACTTTTTGTATTGTCCATTTCTTTTCCATACAATGACCAATTGCAACCAAACTTCGGTCATAGATGCAACATGGAAACCTTCATATGTTAATGAGGTCAAAGGTCACATACCAAGGTCAAAGGTCATCTGAGGTCAAGATGTAAAATTTAGTATACACTTTTTGTATTGTCCATTTCTTTTCCATACAATGACCAATTGCAACCAAACTTCGGTCATAGATGCAACATGGAAACCTTCATATGTTAATGAGGTCAAAGGTCACATACCAAGGTCAAAAGGTCATCTGAGGTCAAGATGTAAAATTTAGTGCACACTTTTTGTCTTGTCCATTTCTTTTCCATACAATGACCAATTGCAACCAAACTTCAGGCATAGATGCAACATGGAAACCTTCATACGTTAATGAGGTCAAAGATCACATACCAAGGTCAAAGGTCATCTGAGGTCAAGATGTAAATTTAGTACACACTTTTTGTCTTGTCCATTTCTTTTCGATACAATGACCAATTGCAACCAAACTTGGGTCATAGATGCAATACTGAAACCTTCATATGTTAATGAGGTCAAAGGTCACATACAAAGGTCATCTGAGGTCAAGATGTAAAATTGGCTGTATATGTGAAATTGATTACATTTAAACAGATGAAGTACAATTGCAACCAAACTACCCATATAAACGGACGACCTATTTGGGACCGCTGTCCCTATTTTTAACCATGGAACCACCATACAACTTGCAACGGTTCATGTTCAATTCTCAAAGCCCTAGCGTACGTAATACTGAAGCAATTCGCAATTGAATAGCACCCACAAGAAGCTTATGTCCTAACGAACAATTCACATTGTTGAAAATGCTAATCGCTTCATTATTTTAATTTTGAAAGAAGTATGAGATCAGCAACACGTAAGAAATGCGATGCTTGAATAACTCCATACTAAAATAACTTTAACAACGACTTTGCCAAAAGAGTTCATTCATATTGGCTCAGATGATGCTTATTTTGGAATCCAATGTTGCTAGACAATTTGCATCGATTTATAGATGGAAAAAGGACCCTACCCAAATATTACACTTAATATTTAAACTTCTGACCACCACCCGCTGGAAGGTGCCTATACAGCATCCTCCAGAGGGCTCCCCATCTCTACCCAGAATGCCAAGCATACTTCCTCTTTCGAAACGGGTCTCGCCAATACAGGTCATGTTTATATTTTCCTCTCCCGAGATTCCTTTTTAGAATGAAATTTAGGCCTGCCACTAAGGCCAGGATTGTCTAATATTCCTACCACGGGTATGTTATTAGCCCTGGAGTCAATTAGGAGCCTGTCCGTGGGATTTCGGGAGATAAAACCGCTGGTTTTAACTCCCGTTTTTCCCGCGATTTTGGCCATGTGCGCTCGCATGTGCGGGGGTAGCAGAATTCGGAGGTTCCGAATTTTGATACTTCCTTCCTTTGACTTCCATCCCCTTGTTACTTGCTCTAGTTGGAATAGTATGAGCATGTTGTTTACTATTTTTGCGAGTAACTTGCACATCCCTCCTGGCCTCCTGGCTGTTTTAGTCTTTCAGTTAGGAAGGTGGCCGCCCGTTTCCACCCCAGAAGGGGGTGGTCTTGGCCGGCCTTCATTATTAGATCCCCCGTATCCTAAGGCGTTGGTTTCCAACGGGTGGGATTTTCAGGGACGATGTTTATATCGTGGATCTAATTATTCACTCGGAGTTGCAATATACTTCGAGTCTGTCGGGGCAGCGGTGTGTCTTTCTAATAAGAAAAAGACTAGTCGCTTCCATTACCGACATGTGTGGGGGGAGCCTGAGTCTATTCTCAGGTCCAATATTATGTTCCCCTATGAATCCCTCGGGCATTGTTTGTTTATAAAAACAAGTCGAGGCATTCATAGGCGTCCCTACGTCCATTTTGTGTTATATGGGTTACGTCACATTGATGATACGCGGGGGCGTTCATCACGACGCAGGTATAACGTTCATTAGTCGTAGGTTGTACGTCAGTCTGGCGTCAGTTTTGATGTTCATCATTAGATATGACGCCGGTCTACGTCAAAGTTTGACGTAGGTAGGCCCCTCACGTTGACAGTTTGTCGAACGTGGGTTTTACACGTCAGGTATGACGTAGGTTGGGGGTTATTTCTGACATAGGTTTATGTCAGAGATATCCTTGACGCCTTGTCAGATATATGACGTTGGGCTTCATTATGTCGTTCATAGCTCCATACAGGATAGCTTGGTATAGGTGCTGACTTTGACTCTTTCTTCCTTATACAGGTGATATCAGTGAAGGAGTGTAAGTCTTGATAACGGGTGTGGCTTTGGGTCTCCCCTGCTGTCGTTAGTCCCTATATTTATATTTATCAGGTTATTCTAATTCACTCGGGTTTTTTCATAACTATTGGGGGGAAAGCGTTTCCAGCGTGCAATAGACGTTCCGCCGTGGGAATTCTCAGGTGATACCTCAGGGTTCGTCCGCTGCTGGTCCCGGTTTTTCGCTGATTGTCGAGCGAGCTAAGTTGTGCCAGGTGGAAAGAAGGTAAGAAATCTTAGCCTTTTCTAAATTTAGCGACGTTAGTATACATATCTTAGTTTAGATTAGTATCGTCGTTCTACCGGCTATAGTGTTCATTCACTATTTATTTGACTTAGATCTCTCCGTTTTTTCTTGAGTGTAGTCCTACTTTAGGTCTCCTTTGGGTATTATCTAAGACCTATTATATAGGTATCTTATATAGGTCTCCCATAGGTACTTTGTCTAACACAGCCTCGCCGCTCAGTCGAGGGTACGGCAGTGTTATAGGCCTATCGTATAGATATTTTATTATATCGTTGTATATATATTTGCGTGTATTATTCATAGCCACCGCTCATAAAGAGCTACGCTCGTATAGAGCTGTTATATATATACATTATATATTACCGTGTCCGTGTGTATTACTCATAGCCACCGCTCATAAAGAGCTACGCTCGTATAGAGCTGTTATATATATACATTATATATTACCGTGTCCGTGTGATTTTTATATAGGACCGTGTTCTACCATATCTTGTTGTACTGCTCGGGCCTGTAAGTCCCGCAGTAATCATGGGTAAGAGCCGCCAGTGTTCAATGGCGTCATGTGGCGTACTAAACATGGCATGGGATCCACATCCCTGGTGCTTCCGTCAGTTCTGACGTAAGGTTTATGTCAGAGATAGCCTTGACGCCTTGTCAGGTATGACGTTGGGCTTCTTTATGACGTTCATAGCTCCATACAGGGTAACATGATATAGGTCCTGACTTTGACCCTTTCTTCCTTACACAGGTGATACAGTGAAGGAGTTGTAAGTCTTGATATCGGGTGTGACTTTAGGTCTCCCCTGCTGTCTAAGTCCCTATATTTATATTTATCTGGTTATTCAAATCACTCGGGTTTTTCATAGCAATTGGGGGGGAAGCGTTTCCAGCATGAGACGTACTACCGTGGGTGTTGTTCGTCCGCTGCTGGTCCCGGTTCTCGCTGATTGACCAGCGAACTAAGTTATGCCAGGTGGAAGGTAAGAAGTTCTTGGCCTTTTCTTGATTTAGCGACGTTAAAATACATATCTTAGTTTAGATTAGTATCGTTCGTCGTTATGCCGGCAATAGTGTTTCAACACTATTTATTTGACTTGGGTCTCTGCGTATTTCTTGAGTGTAATCATACTTTTATAGGTCTCCTTTGGGTATCATCTAACACAGCTTCGCCGCCCAGTCAGAGGGTAGGGATAGTCCCAGTGGGACTTCTGTGTTATAGGCCTATCATGTAGGTATCTTATATCGTTGTGTATATATGCGTGTATTATCGAGATATTATCACCGCTCATAAAGAGCTATCATATATATATAATTATTATCGTGTCCGTGTGGTTATTATATCATAAGGCCGTGTTTTCTACCATATTTACTAGTAGCTGTATCAGCTGCTCGGGCCTGTAAGTCCCGCAGAAAACATGAGTAAGAGCCGCCAGTGTTCTGTGGCGTACTGAACATGGCATGGGATCCACATCCCTGGTGTTTCCGCCACCGCTAGTGCGGTAGAATCAATCCGTACCAGATGTGCAGTGGTTTCTTGACGCAGCACTGGGAGGCGATTGAAGCGGGACGAGCGGCGCTTATTCACCTGCAGGAGAAGACAGGGCTGGGTGTACAGCCACCGTCTAGTGAGGTGAGTGGTATGGTAGGAGGGGGTGCCCGTATAGACTCAACACCACGTGGTGGTGGCGACTCCGTACACATGGGTACCAGCGGGGCTCCGGCCCCAGCCAGTAATGTGGTTGAAGGCTCGGGTGGCGGTTCTGGCTGTGCTGGAAGACCGCTCCACCTAGGCGGTACGAGACCGGGGAAACCTGGACACGTACCAGTCGGACCTACCACGGTAACGAGCGTAAGCTTGTTGCCAGGCGGGACTGACACCACCCATTCCGATGCTACCAGGCACTTGATGCTGGTACCAGAGGCTGAGGGTGGTGGGGCTCCGGCCCCAGCCAGTAATGTGGCTGAAGGCTCGGGTGGCGGTTCTGGCTGTGCTGGAAGACCGCTCCACCTAGGCGGTACGAGACCGGGGAAACCTGGACACGTACCAGTCGGACCTACCACGGTGACGAGCGCAAGCTTGTGGCCAGGCGGGACTGACACCACCCATTCCGATGCTACCAGGCACTTGATGCTGGTACCAGTGGCTGAGGGTGACGGTCTTGCGCTGCGGACCAACGTTTCGTTGGTTAGCACGCCAGTTAGTTCTGCACTAGCTGGCACGCAGGATTTGCCGGCTATGTCGGCCTGTCTAACACTATGGTCCACCCTCGCAAGAGGGAGATCCGCTCACGCTACAGCAGTGTCTTTGGGCACGGCTGGGCGGGTTAGCTACACTGCTTCTTCAGCGGCATCTTTGGGTGCCGTTGAGGGGGTAGGTCATGCCACCACAGCGGCACGAACCTGTACCACAGGTGGTGGCGGACATCCCTCTCTCGTAACAGGGGTGTCAGTAGCTTGCGCCGGGCCGTACGGCTCAGCGAGCGGGGTTATACCAGTGTTCAGTGGTAATGTGCAGCACCCGGTAGTACAGGCTGCGCCGTTACCCATTCACACGGCGTTCATGAACGCCCCTGGACAGGCTCAATTTCAGGCTCCGTTACCATCTCAGAATATGCTTCCGCAAATGAGCGGGTGACCCGGGCAGATGTTTGCTCAGGTTCCCAATCAACAGTGGTCAGGCATGTTTCAGGGCCCCCGGGTAGCGGTAGCTATCCCCTATGGGTTGCCTCAGGGAACTTGCTCGCCTTGGTCGCCCGCGTACACACCGCACGGTGTCTCGCCGCTAGTCTTGCACTAGCTGGTCACGCGGGATTTACCGACTACGTAGGCTTGTCTTACTCAGGGTCCACCCTCTCTAGCTATAGCCCATGTCGGGGTAGCATCAGAGGGGGAATTCGCTCACGCATTAGCAGTGTCTTTGGACGCAGCTACGCGGGCTAGCTACACTGCTTCCTCGGCGGCATCTTTGGGTGCCGTTGGGGGGGTATGTCACGCCGTCACAGCGGTACGAACCTGTACCGCAGGTGACAGCGGATACTCCTCTCTCGTGAAGAGGGGCGGTGGCTAGTGCCATGCCTTATGGCACAGCGAGCGGGACCCTGCCCGAGGGCAGCGGTAATGCTGAGCAGCCTGTGCTGCACGCTTACCCACTCACGCAGCGTTCATGAACGCCGTGGACAGGCCCAGAATACGTATCGGTTACCGTTACGGCAGTCTATAACACACACGCTAGTTCTACTGTGGAAGAGAGCCCCGATCTCTTCCGACGGGGATGAGCAATAGCTTATCTCCAGGTAGAGCTGGCGACATTGTTCGTAGATCTGGCAACACTGCATCCTACCAGCCGGTGGCTAGTGTGTACGATTGGGCAGTGTGAACGGGCTACGGTCCCTACCATTACATGGTAAAAGTGTTAGGTGCCGGCATTAGCTGTGCTGAAGGCTCGGTTCACCAGTCAACTCTACCTCGGATGCGAGCTTCGGCTCAAATTCTACGGGGATGAACGCAAGTTTATCTTCAGGTGGAACTGGCAACACTCATGCTATTGTTACTGCGCATTAGTTGGTAGTTTCAATGACTAACACTCATTCTATTGTTACTACGCACGAGTTAGTGGTAGTTTCAATGACTGAGGGTGATGGATCTGAACAGCCAGTTACCTTTGTTAACTGGCAGGCTGGCTAGTCCCGTACTAGCTGGCATGGGATCCCCCCGACGATGTCGGTCTGCATTGTGCAGGGTCTACACCACCCAAGTGGCTGTGTTTTCGAACACTGCTACGCGGGCCAGCTACTCCATACTATCATCTCAGCAGCATCTTCGGGTGCCGCTGCAGGGGTAGGTCATGTTCCATCCACCACAGTACACTTATTGCTGTAGGTGGGGGCGGGCATGACTCTCCAGCGGCAGCTGGGGGTAGCTGGGGCTATACCTATCGGTATGGCAGGTAGGACCTTGCTCCTGAACAATGGCGGCGCCGCTTAGCCAGTGGTATAGCCACAGGTGATGACAGCGACGTTTGCTATTGGTCACCCAGCGTTTTCGAACGCTGCTTTGCAGGTACTGACAGTCCCGGGTATTCCAATCAGTCCCCGCGCGTGTTCATGCTCTCTTCACACTTTCCACGCGGCTATTGGTATTATATTCCATAATACAAAACAGTAGTTTCAGGAAAGTGTTGAACAAGGGATTTGAATAGACGCAACAACGGGGCAGAGTATCCACACAGTGTGATGGTGTTTCTGCTAACGGTGTAGGATCTGGGCGACCGGTTAACCTGATACTGACCGGTATGCGCGATCCTCCGATAGTGTTGGCCTGCATTGAGCAGGGTCTATAATGAATCCTCTACGGTAGCCCCTGGTAAGGGGCAGCCACGAGGGTTGGATACTTTCCACCGCGGCAGTGTCTTCTGACATGGCCACAGGAATCAACTACTATCTCTCCTGGCAGCACCGATGAGTGCAGCTTTAGGATTAGGTGACGCTCTCGTCTCAGCGGTACTCACAGTACTATCTTTGACGACGAGTAGACCTTTTTCCTTCGGCAGCTAGGGGAAAGTAGCTGGCGCTGTTTTCATTGAACAGCGAGTAAGACCTAGCTCACGAACACTGGCGGCGCTGTCCAACCTGTGGTGTGGCCACAGATAGTGACGGCGAAGCATGGTGATGTTCCTCCAGCGTTTTTACGTGGAGGGGCAGGCGTTGATACTTCGGGTGGGACCTACCCGGTCCCATCGCCCTCATATACCGCAGCCACCGAATGGACACCCTGGTCGAGGGTTTACCACGGGTGGTCCTGGTTCCGGAGCTAACTGACTAGCATCCTAAATGTGCCAGGGGGTCAGGTTCCAACATTAGTAGTAGGATATTTTCCCTGTCTGCCATGACATACCTTTAGTTACAGTTATGTCTACAGATAGGCCCATGGAACCCGTCACAGGTACTCTTACCACGACGGTAGTACATGGGAATTGAGTCCTGCGAACGTGTCGGGTACCGTCCCAGCGGGTCCTGCGATAGATCAGAGTTTTCAATCTCACTCCTGAGCAGGTCAGGCGACGTTGATACCGAGACAGTCACACTATGTTGTGACCATACTTCATTATTCTAGGTGAAGTAGGAATATGATGTCGGTGTGTATCCCGGTAATAAAGCTGGGACACTGCCGGACACCAGTATCTCGGTGAATGGACATCGGTAGTGCCACATAGACTTGTACTGTCTGGCGCGAGGGTTCATTCATCTTCGTCTGTCTTAAGGGGCAGGTTCTATCCTATCCTGCCGCAGCGCCTGGTGGCGTAGCGGCAGGGCCAGGAGGCCGACTCCGGGACGGTGTCTTACACACTGTTCCCTGCTAGGTCGGTTTTTGAACTGGTTCGTGATCTAGTCGCGTACCATCCAAGTTTGCCAGAGCGGTTCTTACCGCATAAGCAAGACATATCCGATAGGTATGTGCAAGGGGGGCTTCTCGCCCTCTTAAGTCTCTGGGTCTCTGGGTCTCTGGGTCTCTGGGTCTCTGGGTCTCTGGTTTCTTTTCTGTTTTTGTCAAGACGGCTTTTGGGTAAGCCGGGTATTTAAGCTTCTGACCTCCGGTATTGTTGTTTATTGGAGATTTACCCTCGCTCCTCCGCCTGTACTCGGTGCCAGTCTGGATGGAATCCAATGATGCAAATTGTCTAGCAACATTGGATTCCAAAATAAGCATCATCTGAGCCAATATGTATAAAACTTAATGTTTTACATATTGGCGATGATGTTAATTGCTTATTTTGTCCAATGTTGCTTCCCGGGCCCAGCCCACCCCACAGCGAGGGTGCATTCTCGGTATGGCGAGATATGGGTTCGAAAGAGGAAGTATGCTTGGCATTCTGGGTAGAGATGGGGAGCCCTCTGGAGGATGCTGTATAGGCACCTTCCAGCGGGTGGTGGTCAGAAGTTTAAATATTAAGTGTAATATTTGGGTAGGGTCCTTTTTCCATCTATAAATCGATGCAAATTGTCTAGCAACATTGGACAAAATAAGCAATTAACATCATCGCCAATATGTAAAACATTAAGTTTTATACAGTGTAGCATAGTGGCCAAGAGCTCCCACGCAGGAATCCCGAGTTCAATTTCTCAACCAACCTACATGTATATTATTATATATTGCTGTTTGTTTTTGTACATAGTTCACCTCACCGGATGTGAACCCGGGATGTGAACAAAAGAAACCCCTATCACTTATATATTTACTAGTATTATGGGATGAACGCTTAGGCTGCAATTGTGGGCCAGTACTAAATTCTATGTCAATACAGGCCTACGTATTATACAAATACTACATGGTTAGAGGGGAAATAGTGCAATCTATTTTCCCGAGGTACTGGCTACAGGCCTACCACCCCGAACCCAGAGGGTGAGGGGTGGTAGGCCTGTAGCCAGTACCGAGGGAAAATAGTGTGCCCTATTGCCCCGATCATACCATGTAGTATTTGCTTTATTACACCTCACTGTGACTCTGGGGATGAGGTTGTAGGGAAGTAGCCAAAACTACCACACGGGAAATAGCTCAATTTCTTCAATAGCTCAATTTATTATCACTGTGGCCAGCTCAATTGACCAATGAAATTGCAGTATTTATGCCTATTATCTCATGAATATTTATGAGGTGTAATAACACACAATATCGGGGTGAGAATTCAACACAATGTATTGAAAAATTGAAAAATATGTAAAAATTACACTTTATATCAATATTTTGGACCCTATTTTTGGGATCAACTGTATGATATTGATATTCTGCTTATATACTATTTTCTATGGATTGCTTTTATAATATACCAACTAATGTATTCGCTTATCTACAGATCACAGAATGGTGATATAGACCAAAATATTCGTGGGAAAAGGCGCAATTTGACCCAATTAAAGGGCAGTCGGCAGGACAGGCTAAAACTGTATGGGAACTATATGCCAAATCTCTTGAATGAGATTGATAAAGCCGATAAACGCAACATGTTTCATCGCAAACCAAAAGGACCTCTAGGTAAGAAGTGATGAAAGATGAATGCACAGGCATGAAAATGTCCCTCTAATTCTGTCAATTTTGCTGAGTCCATAAATGAAATTGCTCATTATTCCTCCTGAAACCACCATAGATCAGATATAGAGCCAATCTGGTTCAACAGGTATCTTCCATGTACTAACAACTCGGGTATCACCGTGTTGTTAAACAGATCAAGGTAGTGTTAATCATTCATGTTCGCATCTATGAAGCCCCATCACCAAAGATTCTTTCCCGAACAAGCAGTTTCTGTCTGATTTTGGGCGGTCATAAGTAAAAACTAGAGGAGGGATGATTCCTGTGTGCATGACTGATGAGACTGGTGTTCACTCTGCTATCCATAAGAAAGATTGCTTTGGTTCATCTCCAATGAAAATATCATGCCGCCAGACAATCCACTTGAAATGAACCATTGTCTCACAAGAGCGCTCTATTCCTATATATTTATGGTTTGACTCCATTCATACAGTTCTTCCCAGAGATTTAGCCAAAGTGGCCCAGATGGTTTCACGACTACTTTAGACAATTGATTATATCTCTGCTTCCTGACCACCGATTTATATGAAACAAAGTTTCTAAAGATGCTGAGAAAATTCCCTTTGCATTTGATTAATAATTGAAACAGAAATAACTTTGAATTTGTTTTAATTCTTTTTTTCAAAATTGTATAACTTTGTTGTTACACCCTGTATACGCCAGCACCTAAAGTAGGCGTGCGTGCACATTATGTGCTGCAATTATTAGAATAAACAGTTTTATATAACGCATGAAAATATTCCTGTAATTTTATTGGTGGAAACTGCATCACGTGACATAAAATAGTTTCACCTTTTCACCCAAATAACGGGTCAAGCGGTCAATAGTACATTTTGATGGGAGCTTTTGGACCTGGCGGTCAATAGTACATTTTGATGGGAGCTTTTGGACCTGGCAGTCGCCCACTTTTCCCCCGACTCGCCCATGCCCCACATACGCCCATCCCTACCTTCATTTCGTGAAACGGTGAGAAAGTAAACAAAACGCGTCGTCTGCAGCTGTTGCTGCACTCCGACCGTATCACTATCACTGATGGTTGATGAAAATGTGTAAAATGACAGAAATATTTTCATGCGTTATATAAAACAAATATTTAATGATCTTTATTCGGGAAATGGTGCAAACTATTGGCCCCTCGGTGACTGGAGGGCCGCGGGCCTACTATTTTCCCTCGACCTCCGGTCTCGGGAAAATAGTAGGCCCACGGCCTCCAGTCACCTCGGGCCAATAGTTTGTACCATTTCCCTCATGATCATTAAATATTTGTATAATGTCACCATCTCGTGATTAACCCTTTCCACGCGGTAGGCGGCTGCAGACGACATTTCAAAATTTCACAAAATGTTTCAAAAATGTCAAAAATATTGACTTTCATCGCCATATTTGGAATTGCCTTTAGAAATGCATTGCAATAAGTACAAACATACCTAGTATAGGTTCAGTAATACTTGAGATAGAATTTGATAGTTAGGAAAGGTTTCTGAAAATCTGTAGTGTGTATATGGTAAAATAATAGCCGCGTGGAAAGTGTTAAGAAATAGTCTATAACATTAGGTGCCTCAGGCTTTAGATTAAGAAATGGAGAGGGCAGGCAATTTAAGGCAATTTGAAAGGGGCACCAACTTTCTCCAAGGCAGTTAGTACTTTTTAATGAAGTGAAAACAGCCAGAAATTGAGGGCATCAAGGCAACTATGACGGGCATCTTCGATTAATTTAAGCACTGTATACGTTGAAGTGCACTATAATGGCAAAAACGGGGACCTGATAGTTGAACCAAACAGAGTATAAGGTGTTTATATCATATTTAACCGCATGAACATTTATCATATTTTCAGGAAAATTCCTCAACCTAAAGGATCCTGAGTGGGCCCTAGGTATTGAGGTCATACTCAAGAGTCTTGTTTACTGCTTCTGTTGTAATGACTACCATGATGAGAAAATTCTCAAGGAGATAATGCAGCGAGTGATCAGGGATGCCAAGCGGCCAACCATCATAACATCCAAATTTGAGGTAGGAATCCATAGATTTGTTTGATTTTTATGGTCATTTTCAAGGGGAAAAAGTAAACAAATAAAAAACACCTGACCGACCGACCCATCCTGAGAGGTCTGTTAGCCCGTAGAACAGGGTCTCTTTTTTCATTGCCTATAGCAAATTTGTATTTATCTAACGATAGTTGGCAAAAGGGATGTCACTGATAGCCTTCACGAATAATAATAATAATACAAGCATTTATATATAATTGGTGAGAGTCAAGATTGTCACCACCTACTTTCTTTGCATAAATACATACATGTGCTCGTTCGCGGTTTGGCCAACAATATTGACGGTGACTAACTATGAGAGTTGGGCATAGAGTAAAACAACAGAGAAAGGATTTGACTTATATTGCTATGATTAGTATTGTGGTAAATACCTCATTGTTTTTTATGTCATTCACCAATATTTTGTCTCATTCTTATTTTGTTTTCAGGATCAGAAATATGATGTGAGCCGTCAGGCCGTTCATTGCGATATATATCCAACAGTTCTTCACCCGTCTGTGTTGGAAGTTGATGACTCAGTTATATACAACTGTCTCATAGATCAGGTTGGTTATTGTATGTATATGGTTTGCTCAATTCAATTCAATTCAATTCAATTCAATTCAATTTATTCAGCAAAAGTAATACAACAAATAATAATACAATATGAAGTAGAGGCTAGGAACCCCAGTGGAAACCCTGAATGATAGCGAATAGAGCATGTATAATGACGGGAGAACAGAAAACAGGAAACAAGATCAAACAGAACAGCACAAAAACAATGTGCTCAAACTCTTTTGTGCCCTGCATATGTGACCCATCACATAGAAACAGAGCAGTTGTCAAGAAACTTTATTTGCAAAAAAAGAACAAAAGAAGATGAGAAAACATAAAGGAATTTATCGAAACTCAAGCTTTCACAAAATCTTTTTTTATGTTCAATCATGTTGAACATGAAATTAAAATATTAATTTTCCTTTTGGAGACAACTGTTTTGATGTGATTGGTGACAACTGACATAGGGAAACATGGAACTAAAACCTCTGCCCGAGGGCAGGTGGACTTTTCAAGTATGGTCTGCCACCTAAGTATTTCATTTATCTATTTTGTGTGTGTGTGTCAGTTTTCTTTTCAATAATATGTTTTGTGGTATTCAAACATCACACATTTTGAAAGAGAATAAGTGTCGGTTTTTTTTAATTACTTTAACACAACAATCAATATTTTAACCTGAGACTATTATATCTAAATCGTCTCAGATTTTAACATTCTAAAATGCGTTGGAATGAGAAGGACAAAAAATGTATTTTCAATTTTAATCGTTCATTTTGTTCGTTTCTTTACAGCGTAGCGTTGAACTGGTTCTCCTGATCAAGGATAAAACCGAAGCGAGAGATTTCCTCAAGAACAGACCTCCAAATAACTGTCGTGAAGGATTCACACTGGAAGGTGATCAGATCTATGCAGGGGCTGATCAAAGATTCTATTCTGCCTTTCAGAAGAATGCTAAAGTGCTGAGAGGTGATGTGGAGGCTGAGATCAGGTAATCACATGGATAATATCTAATGTTGGGATAGAAATCTCCTAAACTGCACATTTACGTAAATAACAGGTCACGTTCCATAACGCCATCAATAGTATACGCCCCAAAGAGTTACAGTTATTTCAGAAGGTTTATCATGTAACAGTGAATTCTGTTAGTTGTCACTGTCAAAATGTCTGTTTGTTTACAGGGATACAGAGGAAGATATAGAGAATCTTGAAAAAGAGAAGTTATCAAGCCAAGGAAGGCTACAGGAGCTGCAGACTACCATACGGGATACAGAAAGACACACAAAGAAAATGCAACAACAAAGACTCAAGCTGCAGGACAGCATCGGACAGATCAGATATGTAAGCGATGATTGGTATTTTGTAACGAGTCATTTATAATTGTGACTCAAGCTGAGTTATTATAATTGAGTCAAATATATGAGATAAATTAGTTGAATCAGTGAAGTGAGGTCAATAAATATGTTTGAATAAGTCACCTTATCCCTTTATTCCAGTGGACAGTGTATTAGTGTTAATATACAACCAAAATATAATTGTACAGGTCATTTCATGAAATTCAAGTTCTTTTGTCATAATTGCAAACCATATCAACAAAATAATGAAGAGAAAGTTTGAGTCATGATCATGGTGGATACTTCACATTACAACCAAATATCCCATTACCGCATTCCTGGGGGAAGGCAGGCAGGGGGGTGGACCTGTAGTAACTGGAGTACGACTTTAGCGTTCTATAGCTATTACCACATTCCTGGGGGGAAGGCAGGCAGGGAGGACCTGTAGTAACTGGAGTACGACTTTAGCGTTCTATAGCTATTACCTCATTCCTGGGGGAAGGCAGGCAGGGGGGACCTGTAGTAACTGGAGTACAACTTTAGCGTTCTATAGCTAATACCTCATTCCTGGGGGCAGACATGGCGGCTGGGGACTTGTGGCAACGGGAGTACGAAGGATTTGTACACTATTGTATGTAGAATGCAAAGAAGTGTGATGCATGAAAGAAGACCGTGCATGCACATTGTCTATATCGTATTTACAGCATATTGTTATTAATCACACTCGGGTATAATGCGATGCGTCATAGATCACAACAATGCAGAGAAGATTTGTCGCTCTATTTCATTCTCATGAGATCAATTGAAATCAACATATCCTCATTAGTGCTGGGACCGTGTACACGGGCAACCGTGTACATGAACGAAAATTCACTACACGAATAAACAAAAGAAAAAACAACTCATCTGTTTTTCAGCATTATAAATTGCTGAAGTCAACATTTCACAATACAATAATATGCGGCATCAGTCTTAAAATAAAGTTTAAATTCCAATGCTACTTCATAAATTATCATTTCCATTCACTGTACATCTTTGATTGATCATACGAAATGCGAACTTCGTCGGGGAAATAACTTTTACCAATGTAAACACTTTTTTGGTTCCCGTATGTTAGTTTCCCCATGTAACGTCGTGCGGTAAAATTGGTACCACCCATTTGAGATTGCACATGGTCTGACATGGATGATGCAATGCATAATGCTGCCGCCAGCGGTTGATGAAACAAAGAATAGACTAAGACTCTGCCGCCCTACATTTTGTCATCACTGTTCCATTCGGTATAAATGTTCAAGATCGACTGGGGGATGTAGAGCAAGATGGCCGCGCGTGTACGAAACATTTTTATGAAGTCGTACAATTTGGCAGTCATGTATGCTGGTCTTACGTTGCCGAAATACTGCTTTTGTTTTTTGTAAATTTTATTACTGTGTACACCAACGAAACACTGCTAATTACACGCTAACTCCCAGCACTAAATCCTCATTGCATCTTATCCACACAGGATCTACAGCAACTAGCGTCAACAGAAGAGCCAGCACCTATAGATGTTTACACATTAGAGGAAGATTTACTGACACAAACTAAACAACAGCAACTACATGAGCAAGAACTTGATCAGCTGGGTCTTGCCTTCAAGGACAAACATCGCGAACATGAAGCAGCAAAAGAGAAATTTGCTCAGCTACACGAGGAAATGAGAGTACTTGCTGACACAGTGGATCCACTCAAGGTTAGTGGTCTTGTTTGATCATAATTCAACAATCAGTACCTTGAATATACACCTAATGCTTAGGCCAAACATAGAAGATAGTCTGTCTCAGAAACATTTTGCAAATAAGCTAAGTGCTGTGCGATTTTTTTTAAAAATTTAAATTTTTAGAAAATAGACTATGAGGTATGCGATTCTTTTTTTTTCTTTTCTTTTTTTGTTGTTGCTAATCCAAGCTTACAGAGAACTTTTTTTTAAAAATCCAAAAAAAAGGTTAAAAAATCCAACAACAAAAAAATCCAAAAAATCCAACATTTTTTTAGCCCTCAGCGCATAGACCTACGCGCCGTAGCTCATTTCACATACCAATGCGGGTAGGCTTCTGAGACAGACCTTCTTTGTTTGGCCTTACGTATGACAAAATGGTTGTTAGTGACATGATATACTTACTAATTGACAGTTTTACTGCAATGAAATTTTAAATAGTTAACACCTTTTTGAGTTTTTTGTAATGTCTAACATTATTTTTGACAAATCAAGTTTGGGGACATCTTCACTATTCGACAAAGTTGGTTATCAGTAATCAGCAGGGTCCACTGTTATTCTCGGGCACTTATTACCGAGACGTTTTGCAGAATTTACCCCTTTGACAAACAAAGGTGTTTTCTACGAGCAGTTTTTTTTTCAGTGTAATTTGTATTTCCTGCTCAGTTCATATTTTCCCCTCAAAACCAGTCTTGGTCAAATTTGCGTAAGGTAAAGGCGGTCGATCCTGTAATACCAGGAGCGGAGTGCCCATCTCCCTTTCAAAGCGATAGGGCCAGACTCACTCCTTTTTATAATGTTGCTGTGTGGGGCTCGCTACACCTCCTTCACAGCGAGTCTGTTACCTTCCCAGCACTGAAGAATGCCGGTACCCATTTAAATACACCTGGGTAGAGAGGAGTAATTGCGGTAAAGTGCCTTACTCAAGAGCACAACATGTTGACCACAGCGGGACTCAAACCCACAACCGTTAGATCACAAGTCCAGTGCTCTACCCACTGCGCCACACATGCCCAAATTTGTGTACATGTTTTTAAATACTGTCAGAACACTTCAATGATTCAGTTGAATCTTTTTTATTTCCTCCATTTTTGATAAATGTTTATTATATTATCTTGTCAGGATCAACTCCATTTAACACAGGACGAAGTCGTTAAGGCCAAGCATGATCTTACTCATTATTAAATGTTTATTATTTTATCTTGTCAGGATCAACTCCATTTAACCCAGGATGAAGTCGTTAAGGCAAAGCATGATCGAACTCATTATGTGGAGAAGAAGAAAGGCCACTTGAAGGAAGTGTCAGCCCTGCAGAAAGCATTGGATGCTAAACAGAAGGAGATTGAGGTGAGGCTTATGTTGTAGTTAAACCACTCTAACCTTGGGAAGTGATTAACCCCCTGAGAACTACCTGCCGATTGGTCAGAAAGATGGATACATGATTTATTGCACCAATGAGAGACATTGTTAGAATGCGGTATAGATTAGAGTGAAATATTTCAGAAGCAGTATTTCAATTGGTTATTCAAATGAGTATATCTAGAAATTAACCAATCATAAACGTTGTTTAATAGGCAGGTAGTGCCCAAGGGGGTTAAGACCTTACCAAAATTCTATGTGATTTCATTGATCAATAAGAAAAGAATAATTTTGTCAAACCTGATTTTTCTTTGGCATATGCATCCAAGTGAACTAGACTCCCTTATGCAAAATGTAAATATTAATGCTACAAATCTTTTCAATTTTTCTTAATAATATTCCATATAGGTAATGATTGGAAAGGCTAAGAAGGTGCATGAGGAGAGAATTCATACCAACCGTAAACCTCGTAGTATTGACAGTGAGATACACCAGATTACAAAAAGAATTGACAAGGAGAAAGAACAGTAAGTAACAGTTCCATCCATAACTTAAACAGCTATGAATGTAGTTATACAATGCACTTGCGCAAGTAAGAGCACCAATAACCATGACGTCATCGACACCTGGACTTTCAATCACCGCATGTTGAGAGATGGCAGTTTTTGATGTGTTGTTTAGTTTTTGTTGAAAATCGGACTAAAAAGTAAGCTTATTTACTTTCAAAAACTTCACATCGACGCACACATTTCCGTTTGGACACAATTTTTCGCCACCTCGTCGGCAAACTTTAACAGGAAGCCTGCCAAGAACACAGATACACTTTATAATGGGCCAGGTAGATGGGGCTATTGCAGTACTAATTGATTCACAATCGCAGATTCCTCCACCCTTATGACCTATTAGTTTGGTATAAGTCATATGAAAGGTGTTTTCAGATTCAAGATATGACCTTGTTCTCTTCGTTTTATCACATAGGAGGGGAGATCCTGTGGAAATCAAGCGTGAACATCAAGAAGCCAAGCTGAAGTTAGAGGAGATTAAACTTGTAATGGGAATGTTGAAGAACTTTGTGCAGGTAATTCGGATTATTGGGGGATTATTGGTTAAAAGTTACATAAGTGGGCCAACATTTACTTCAATTAAGGTAGAATATTGCCAAACAGTGATACATTTTATGTACGCTATCTGTCTTTATTTTGTATGTCTTTTGTGCTATTTGCTAGAAATTGAAAGAATTGATAACCATTCCAAATTATGTATATCTAGATGATCAAGAGCGTGGGAATGCATGTTTCTGCAAGTTATCGTTTAACCCTTTGAACACTGACACCCCTGAGTAATCGGTAGCCCCACCCTGACACCCCTGCCGAAATACCCCTCAATAGGGCATAATGTTACTGTCTGTATCGTTCCCATAACAGTTACTAGCACTTTTTTAGTTGCAATATTCATGCTTACCGTGTCTTGTTCATCCTTATTACTATAGTCAGATTCATATATATCCTCCGTATCAGAGTCCATGACCCTTGCTAAAACATCTGCTGCCGACGGCGCCATTGAAAAATCCCGAAATTCTGACCAAATTGATGAAATAACCCCCAGTTATCAGAATAGATATCGTTTTCAACGCATTGTTAGACAAACTATGTGCAGCCCGTAGCCCATAGGCTAGTCTCCGGGTCAAAGGGCATGTTTATATTCGATGGGGATTCCCTCAGACATTGTAAACAGTGCACACATGTTAGCGACTTTATTCTGGTCGCCAGTGTATATACGATACGCGTATTAGGCTTTATACCGGCCGCCAGTGTTCAAAGGGTTAAACCACTTACCATCTAGATCCTTCGGGAATATCTCAAGGTTGAGATTTCTCCATATTAACTCTATTTCATCTGTCACCATATTAACAGGTGTAAGCCACCTTTGCCTTTAAGGTATATATTGTCGCTATTCTTTCAAAACCTTGTATGTTTTTCGGGCCCTTCAGCATATATAAAGTAAAACTACCCTACGGTTATGCTTAGGAAGAGTTGTTCCGGGGCAAGAAAACTTACAAGGTTTTGATAGATGTGATTTTGTCACTTAAAAATGTTTAGAGCAGACCTCTATAAGGTCATACATAGGAAGTATTACTTTATACATGCTGAAGGGCTGGATGGAGATACAAGGTTTTGAAAGAATAGCAATGATATTCAAACTGCTGTCATTTTCAAAGTATTGTGCCCCTTGAACATCTAACTTTACCAAAGGTTTCTTGGGAAGTGAAGCGGTGCTCTTGTCTTGCAACTGTATTATATAAGCTTAAGGGGGCTGTGCACCTTCAGGTACAGCCTCCGTAAAACTGCCGTAACTTCTTTATTATTCATCAAATCTATATAAAATTATACATTTTCTTGCAGAAAAGGGTTCAATGAATCCAACCATGATCATGAAATTGACCATTTTGGGAGAAAATTATAAAAAACACGTTTTTTGACCCATTTTAGGTTTGGAAAAGATAACTCAAAATATATTTTGTTAAATTTTATCATACTAGTTTAATTATATTCCTCATGCAATTCCCTAGGAATCGCTTTTTTAAATTTTAATTTTTACTTTATTATTTTTTGAATTATCGAACAAAAAGTGCCAACAAATATGATTTTTTACCAAAAAACATGATTTTCACGATTTTGGAGGTTAAAAAACAGTTTTTTTGGCACTTAAGGGCAGTGTCAACCCGGCACTTGTTTTAAAAATTGAATTTCATATTTCTCTATTATTTAATACTTTTATATGTATTCTATCATTACCATCATAAGTAACTAATCGGAAGCGATTATTTCCCGTTCTTTTGGGTGATTTTAAATTGTTGTTTTGGTAAGTTTGAGTCAGGAAAAGGCGCATGTTTATTTGGCGGGAATTTAAGCGGAGTTCCGCGCTTTTCAAATGCTGCGACAGCTGTTCGATCAGTGCGTGCGTCGCGCGCTGAAACTTCCCGCGCGTAATACTAGACGCGCCGCATAATATCCGCGACGTAGACGCGAAAACAAAAGAGCGCAAAACAATGTCTAAAAATGTAAACAAAGGCCAATCTTACGATCATTTAAATTTCAGTTTTCTTCCAATTTCTTCACATTGTGACAATATGAATTGAATCTGATAGTTTATTATGATTGTTCATAATAGTATACTCGCTTTTTAGGTCACACGCCCGTGTATTCCGTGAACATTTAGCTTTAAATGGTGGAAAATGTCAATATTTTTACTAAATCGATGTTTTCTAGAAGTTCAAATTTGAAGGAATTTTACGAATTTTCAGACAACATAACTAAAAATATATAAAACTTTCAGGTAAGCTTTTACTACCATTGTGTAGAGGACTTTCAGCGCTAGGAGGCAATTTTTTATTTTTTCGATTATGGATTTTAAACTCGAGATATGCATCCATTTCTAGCGAAATGTATGCAAAAAAATACGACTTTTACACTTTTCCGATGTTTTTAGCAATATTTCCAAAACCAAGCTTTATTTTGGAAAAAGAAAAAATTGCCTCCTAGACAAAAACTGTTTTGTTTAAAAAAACGTATATTAGAACAAATTACCATTTTATATTTTATAGTTATGCTGTCTGAAAAATGTGGGGTAAATAAATCGCGTATTGGTTCATTTCTCAATCGTTTATTTGGTATCACATTGATATCACCATCGGATACCTTATCAAATTTCCTTTCTAAAAATGTATACTTTTATGTACTTTTATTCAATATTTTCAAACTTAGAAGCAAAAGTTGATCATCAAAATAATAGGGTTGACACTTCCCTTAATTCAAAAAATAATAAAGTCAACATTTAAAAAAAAAACCAATTCCTAGAGAATTGCATGAGGAATATAATAAAACTAGTATGACAAAATTTAACAAAATATATTTTGAGTTATCTTTTCCAAACCTAAAATGGGTCAAAAAACATGTTTTTTATAATTTTCTCCAAAATGGTCAATTTCATGATCATAGTTGGATTCATTGAACCCTTTCCTGCAAAAAAATGTATACTTTTATTAAGATTAAATGAATAATGAAGAAGTTACGGCAGTTTTACGGAGGCTATGCGAAGGTGCACAGCCCCCTTAAGGAAGGTTGTATTTCTGTGAAATGTCTCTACCAACCATTCTAAAACATATGTCACACTTAATTCTTGGAACTTTGATTATGTACATAAACAACATACAATGTGACCGTAACTTTTTATATTTCTGTGGAAATTGATAGAATGTTGCAATTTAATATGCCCTAACAAACCTTGATATTGCTGCTGTATAGGTGGAATACGCAAAAAGGTTCACCAAAGAAAAACGAAAAATACGATTGACTTCATTTTTCACACAAATATATCATTCTTGCAAAATGTTGAAACAATTTCAAACCTTTTTTTTACTCATCCTGTACAGGGTTGTCACCAGGCCAAATTTAGATCCAGGTAATTTTACTGACAGGGAATGGAGAAAGTGTAGCGAACAAAGTGCAGTGGATCATGGCATGGGATCCAGAGGCCTTCTTAATGTGTTTTTAGGTTTATTAAATGCACTTTGAGGGTTTCAGTCACATAATTTCTTGTTTTATGAGGCAATTTAATGATTTTATCCACAAATTGTTAACAAATCTTTTTTAGAGAGCCGGGCGGAGATCCCTTATTTTTTTAGAGTGCTGGGCGGAGATTGTGAGTGCTGGTCAGGGCCGCCCGGGGTAGCTACAACCCTAATCCTGTATGTGATTGGTTCTCACAAAATCAGGCAGATTGATCTTATTTTGTATAGTTTGATACAGTGAGCAATGCTCATTAATCAACAACATTTGTATGAATGGGTCAATTTCAAAAGGGGAAAATTGTTATAGTGGCCTAAAGTAACCCTAAAATAACTTGACTAATCTAAAGTTGTGCTCCTCAAAAAAATAAGGAATCCTGTAATACGGCCTTCAGTGATTGAGCATATTCTGATTTGAATGAATATTTATACTCCATCAACATGTTTGAGCGACAAGGAAGGTGCATGTTTTTGATCCTATAATTCAGCCATCATAACAATTTTCCTGGCCTTAAAAGTCAGTTGACCAATTGATAACTTGGATCGCACATAATAATACCAAACAAAAACAAACCATTATTGTTATTTTAACCGCAGATGCTCCACGATCAAATGCGTGTGAGACAGATGGCGTTTGCCCATTTTCGCAAGTACATAGCTCTTCGTACACGATACTATTTTGTCCTGACGTTGGACCAGCGAGGATATAATGGCAAGATGACGTTCAACCACAAAAAGGAAGAGCTTCTACTGCGGGTAAATGTTTATCCTTTCTTGTATTCTGTTTGTTTTTAACCCTCAGCAACTTCAGGATACGCTACAGGAGCGAGTAGACGTCTTCAAAAAGATGCGAGGATATATCTCCATGTGGACGCGGTACTGGTTCCTTATCTTCTTAACAAAAAGAGGATATGTGGGAAATCTGCGTATCAGCCACACCAATAAAACTCTAAATTTATCGGTAAATCAAATGTTTCTTTGATGCGTTGTATTGTTTGTACTAGAGCCTTGCAGGGTTTTTTTAGGACTTATTTGTAGAACCAGCACTTAACCTATAAAGCAGTTTGCAATTTGTTTGTATCATGATGAGTACTCTTATGAAATAAATAACTTGCATACTATATTTTAACAGCAGTCACAAACCTCGGTGGTATGGTAAAACCAAACATAGCCACGGAAACTTGGCACCTCCCTATAAACAGTGATAGCTACCAGCTTGGTCATGTGTTGATTATAATTCAGTCTGACGCTAGAGAGGTCCATATCAGAGCACTCCGGTTTAGACTTGTCTAGAGAAAGACCAAATCTGATAATGTTTTTTGACCTAGTGTACCAAGCATGTTCAAATCATGGTCTCATGTGTTATTCACAGCTATAGCTAAAGCAAAAATGTGCGGTTGTGTAACATACTCTGAAATGAAAACTATAAAACAGTTTAATTTCACGGCAACTTAGTTTAGCGAATTAGCATTTAGTCCACTTTTTGCGGCAATTTAATTCCACTAGTTTGTATCATCTTCCTATATATAACCAAAATATACACCTAATACAAAAAGTCCCTGACCAGTTGCTTTGATGTTGACTAATCCAAAATTATAATCCTTACCAAGCACATTTTTTCTCTAAAATTTGATACCTCATTCATAAAAATTGAGTGGATAGTTTTGAAGTTATTATTGTTTCAATGACCACGACTAATGACAAAAGGTTGCACTAGAATTGGTTTCCTATGGGATACGATTGTGTCATATTGTCCACTGTGCTATCTGAACCAGTCAGGTATCTGGATGAATGGGTATCGAAATGGAGTCTGTACACACACATTTTCACTGCGTAATAACATCAAACATAAAGCAATACTATCCCATAGAAACCCAATTTTAGTGCAACAATTTTGTCGGGAGTTATGGTCATTGAAACAATTATAACTTCAAAACTATCCACTTGATTTATTTGAATGAGGTACCAAACTACAGAGAAGAAATTTGTTCATTAAATGTATATCTCCGATTTTTCGTATCGATTATTGATTTTGGATTAGCCGACATCAAAGGCACCTGGTCAAGGACTTGTGTTTGGCGAAAATTAATTCAGCGAATAGGATCTCCTAGCGAAATTATCGAAATGAAGTTGTTTTACAGTATATGAATCAACTCGATGGATTTTTGCACAAAGACACTCCTTTCTAAAGTGACATTGCTCTGCTTTACTTCATGATCATCATGTCTTCAAATGTCTGCAGGGTAACGCACCAGATTACCTTACAAACTTTCTTTCTCATAAACTCAAACCTGCTACTGTACCCATTACACGTTCATCATCGGACACTTCTCTTCTCACTGCTCATATGGGGGGAAATCGTATTGGGGACCCTCACTGTGGAACAGCCGCCTGAAAAACATCAGGGAGGCAGGCATGTACACTGCCTAGTTTCAAGGAGATTTTGAAGTTTCATTTCTATCCATCAAATTGACTCTATTTTCATTGTTCTATTTTGTTTTATTTAATGTTTTGTTTTATGGCGCCTTGATCTTTCTGAAAAGGCGCCTTATAAATTTTGATTATGTAGGTATAAAAACATGTTTGGGAAAAATATTTCAAATGTGTGTAATCATTGCTGCATCAAACAATTCATTGCATATCTCAGTCAAAGTGGTATTCATTATTGTCATACAAAGAAATGTAAGTTGCTCTTCAAAAAGCTAGTTTTTGTTCATTATGAAATGCCTAAACTATGCCCACTCATCAAAACAAATAGAATTATGACTTAAAATAATGTGTCAAATCACTGAAGCATATCAAACTAGGTGTCATCTTGAAAGAAAAGAAATTGAAATATTAACTGAAATGTCTGCAGAACAAAACTTGAACTTCTGAATGTTTTTGTTTGTGCCACATACTCCATCATTCCCTTGGTCAGCCATGTGGATTTCTGTCACATTACCCAGCATTCACTCTTAATTCTGCCAAGTGTGCATAGCATAAGCCAACTTAGAATATCTCCCTAATCCAACTGAAAAGCTGAGAACAATTTGTCAAAGAATAATGGAACAATAAAAAAAACCATTTTAGTACACACCTCTCCAATGGGAATTGGCAGAAGGCTTTAATTAAAATAAAACAATGTAATAACATTAAACACTAATCATGAAATTATGACCTAAATAAAAGAAGTAATCCTCTATAATGTTTTATTTCATAGAAATAGGTCTTTATCTATGCAATAAGTTCTTTGAAGGAAACCCATCAATTGGTTTAGTTAACTTAATTTATCTTTACACATATTCTATACTGAGACACAATTCTATGTTTCTATTTATTCATGTATTTTTTAAATACTTTTTAACACCTGCAAGGCTCTTGTATCGTTTTTCCAAGCTATTCTGCACGATCCGCTCCACCTCCTTGTATTGTAAAGCATATCCTTTGGCAACTCTAGGGTGTATATAATGATACTGTTACACCAAAAACTGTGATAATGTTGTGTAGATCCATCAAATTGGAAGGATGTTCATTACAATGTAATAAAATTATTGTTTGGGGGCTAACCCACTTTTTCCAATTTCAACAATATTGGCACAATATAGGCAGAAAAGTAATAGCCTAAAATAGGCAAATGACAAGCTACAATCTCGGCCAATATTGTTGGAACACTTTTATACGTGTGTTTAAAAACTCCCCCTCTCCCCCTGGATCAATGTTGAAACATGATTTTTGGGTTACGGGATACTGGGAAGGGCCAACATTGCCCAGTGGGGAGGGGGGAGTTATTAATGTTTAGGAAAGGCTTTAAGCCTTCCGTCAAAGACAGCAATGTTTTGATAGTGTACATTTTGCGCAAACGGGAACGCACGAAAGGGTAATTATTACATGGATGTTCCAACTAATTATGGCCGCGATTGTAGTAGAGGACCAGTGTGTGGTGTTTTAACCACCCTCTGACCTCCTTTTCCACAAAAATAACCTATGTATACCTCTTTCACTTTCATTGAAAAGGGACCTATGGTATAAGAGGAATTAGAGAATAAATTGTCTTTAGACCGTTCCCGTGTTATATTGTCTGACATAAATGCGGGCATCAATATTATTTCAAGTGAAACAACGCAAAAAAATACTACTACTACCGAATGCATTCATGTCAGACAATATAGCATGGGTACGGTCTAAAAACAACACCTTTATTCTCTTTCTTAAACAGTCATACTTCAGACATTTATTTAATCAAACTGTAACTTTAATTGTCCACATTTGTCACCTTTTACCTGCGCAGAAGTGCACTTTATGGAAGAATACTTTAGTTACCATGCAATGCTCGAGGGTGTTTAGTTACCATTCAACATTCAATGCTCACGCTAATTATTGTACGCCGTGTTAAGTTGTCTGATATGAATATCGCTGATTTCTATAAGAAGAACCAATGAGAATTGACTCAACATTTGAGCTGTTTAAGAATGGTTGTTAGAATAATCTTAATGCTAACATTTTTCATACTTAATGTTATAATGCATGTTAATTATATACAAGGTGAGTCAAAAAACCAAATTACTCAAAATGAAATAAATGTTAAAATATTTCTCACCTTATTATGTCAAGGTAATAAGAGTATTTTATGCCGTTATCAACAAAAAGAATCACAGGATTTTATGTTTTTCTCAGTAGATATTACTATATTTAAATCTTTTTCTAATTTTTGGAACCAAACAGGTTTGTGACTTTCATAGTCATTGATCTAGTAGTCATTATGTGCATGTATGGAACACAGTAATTAGTTCATTGAATCAATTGAATACACATAAACCATGTTTAGATATTCTCTGCATTTTATTTGAAACAATGATAAAATAATGTCACCATTTGTTATTAGATCATTGAAAAGGTCAATGGTGGCTTATTTTTTTTCTTCTATTGATTTTCATTTTTTAAATTAATGGTGGTTTATGCCATTATATCCTGTGAGCTGTTAATGAACAATGATGGATATAGTGAAATTGAATAGGGGCTTGATCCCGCACGGGCCGCACCTTGTTCATGTTTTAAAACGTGTGCTCTAATTCAAATGTGTGTAAAACATGTTTTCCCCAATCACTTGCGAAACCTAAAGAATAAAGGACTTGGCTAATTTTAGCACAGATTTTCTTCAATAAATTCCTAAAGTTGATTAAAGGTTTTTTGACTCAACCTGTATGTATCATCCTATTCTATGTTATATGCTCTGCATGACATTGACATTCATTTCTGCTTTTCCAGGGCTTATTGTATTCCCTTATTAATTCTGTATTTTAATGTTATAAATCGGTTTGAATTCAGCAATGCGATGACATTTTACACTTGCGCTATAAAAGAAGAATGTCAGGTTTGGAGTGTAAATGCTGCGTCTATGACAAAAATACATGTTGATGTCACATCACAACTTGAGGAGACATGGTGTATGACTTAGATGTTTTACCCAAAGAATACTGATCTCTAGAAGTTACACTGGCCCCAAAGTTCAAAATCCCACATGATTTGTTATTGTGACATTCCACAAATTAAAAATGCAACGCAAGTCCTTGCATTCAAAACTGCGCTGTGTTGTGCCATGCGTTTTGCGTTTGGACGGGGCTGCGCCAGATTGCAAATATTCCCCGGGATGCTCAGTGGTCATTACAATGGGGTATCAGGCGTGTCAACAAAATCATGTAATTAGGGTAGTTTTTCACTCCGGGGCATGTTACGTATGTTAAGCGAATAGGGTATTAAAACAAGCAAAATTAAAAAGGGTATACTTTTCATACAATAGCCTTACGTATTTAGAGTTCTATTTGTTCCGTGAGGATTATAAATAGATGCGATATAATGGCGATACATTTTTCTCAATTTCTATCATCGCATAAGTAATCTGATCTAGATCAGCTCAGAGCATATTTGTTTCATATTACTTACTAGAGAAGGAAAAGAAGGTTTGAAATGTATCATACTTGGTGAGAGGTTTAAACTATACAAATTAACATTTTCTTAGGTGCTTTTTCACATTAATGCAATTACTTTATATTTAGGTTGCTTTTTCACATTAATGCAATTATTTATTAGGGTGTTTTTTCACATTAATGCAATTACTTATTTAGGGTGCCGTTTCACATTAATGCAATTACTTATTTAGGGTGCTTTTTCACATTACTTATTTAGGGTGCTTTTTGAAAGTCCTTGGACGAGCACCCCGGGAAATATTCAGCAACGCAACATCAAAAAGAGACGCACCGTGCACCAATATGTGCGTTAAAACGTTGTGTTCAAATGAGACGCTGTACGCCTTGACTCTGAAATCGAACAAAAATGCCAAATAACCCCAGATCACACAGTGATCAAAGTCCTTTAGTGCTCGGCCTGTGGTTTTACCAGCATTCTAGTACTTCCAAGCATTCTAGTGCTGGCATTCAAATATCGCTCACATAACTCCCAATTTAATAATATTCCCCCGCACTATCAATGAAGAATGTCAGGTTTCGTTCAGAAATGTTCCGCCTAAGCCATGCTGACATCCCCTCCCCAACTTGAGACGACATGAAGTGTACATGGAATACTTTGCCAGCTAACATACACAATTTGCTTCAAGTAACAGATGCATACCTTTTGCTACTTGAATACCATTTCATCTGCTGTACATTCCACCTCTTAGGCGACAAAAAAACAACAACATTGTTCTGCAGGCGGACGGACTGACTGCTCAGGTTTTTCTTTTCTCCCTTCAAAATGGCCATAAAAAATCAAAAAAATATCAAATTTTGCTAAGCCCCACAAAAGAAAATTTGGGTCGGTATTCATTTACACATGAATTTTGTTCAGCACGAATTTCTTTAACAATGGGCCAGTGAGGCCCGTAGAACAAGGGTGTTTTTTCGTCGCCTTTCCTCCATTGAACAAACATTTAATCTAGGCAATACACATCTAGATATTTGTTTGATATTTACTGCAAACAAGGTTCTTTTTCATTTTCAAATCATACTTGGTATAAAGTTTGGCGCACAAAGATTTTAAGTACAAAAATAATTAAACAATACTTAAAAAAATATAGCCCCATTTGAGTTAAGAGTCTATGCCTGAGAGAATAGGACGATATGACAAAATCTAGGAACATGAAGGTTGTCCAATATTGCTCATATATAGTTTGCTGGGTACAGTTGATGAAAGATTCAGGTTGACAAAGTTTGAAAATTCTGACCCCCCTGACTTGGATTTTCTGCCCCATGGCATTTTAGCCCCATTTTGAGCCATAAAATCATATAAAATCGTTTAAATTGTCTCTGTTTCTAAAGGCACAAAATGGGATTCTTTGCATCAACTGATTTTTGAATCCAGTCCATATATCATTGATATACAGCATTGGTATTGTGTAGATTCAACCAAAAATCACCCACCTCATTCTGAATTACGAGGGGGGTCACAGAAAAAAGTACCCCTACGAGGCATTGATTTTTGTGACGAAAAAGGGGCAATCTTAAAATGTGAATAGGATTTTATCCCAGCAGTGAATTGAAAAATTTCTTTCATAGCCGAATAGCTAAATCACTTGTCTCTTCAGAAAACGTAAATCTGTTCTGGGGAAATGGTTTCTAGATACACCCAATGTAGTGTTTCTATAAGGCATTTTAGACATTTTAAAACAATTGAAGATATATGATTTATTTGAGATATTGTTGTAATACAGGAATGTAATTCAATCAAATAGGTCACAGACTTTAAGAATATATTTATATTTGTATCTAAATGATTGTTTCTAGACAGAAAATATTTTTGAAGTGTTTTGAAATAAGATATTGTTGTTTTAATTTTAAAAGGTTACTTAAACCATACATTGCTGCTTCTGAGCAGCGATAGTTTTATTCCAAAGTCTCTCACATCAGAGAATTGAAGCAAAGGTTTGTGTAATCAAAGGTAATGGTCTTTTGAAGCAATCAGTGTTTCTAGATTGTATAGTAATATAAATTAGACACAATAGTTTGCTTAGAATAGGTCAGGTTCAAATACAAATAGCCTACGTCAATCAGTTTTTTACATCATTAGTTTTAAATACATTGATCCTAGTGTCAATCATACTGTAAATGTGGAATTGTCTAAGGGTAAAAAAAGTGTTTCTATTTTATAGTATTTTTTTCCAAACAGGAGGATGACTGTTCCATGGGTGGTGTGTGCTATAATATATATATTATACAAATATATACTGCCATGAGAGACTCTGGTTAAATCTATGGGCCCGAGGTGACTGCAATAGCCTATTGCAGTCACCGAGGGACCATAGTTTTAATCCAGAGACTCGAATAAAGGCAGTATATATTTGTTTTATATACGTCATTCATATATTTCTAGTTCCATAAAGTTCAAATTCAAAAATCATCCGGTAAGTTCCAATCTTCATCAGTTAAAAAGCTTTAAAAGTTCAATTCAAAGGCAGTGCATCGAACGATCGTCACGCTGCGCCCGGGGATGCAATCGTGCGCCCTCTTGCGTCACGCGGAGTACAACGCCGCGTGAAACTACCGGCGCCGTAAATAGTCTTCTTGGGAGCCGTAAATAGTACTTTTGGGAGCCGTAAATAGTACTTTTGGCAAAATAGCGTGTTTATTTTTGATCATGTGACCCACTTTTAACCAATCAATGAACAAGAATATATGAATGATGTATATAATCTACTATAGGGACTATAACAATTGGACTATGACAATTGAATATACATTATCACCCTTGATATAAATGTATATCTATTATAGATGCAATAGGACAAAGTGTTTCTATATAGTAGAGGCACAATTCCCATCATTATCCCAATAAAATAACTAGGGCAAAAGTTAGTCACATAGATAGATAGATGGGAAATGCATCACTTTCTAGTTTGATTTTATCTTGTCTAATTTTCTTCTAGTAACAGGTGTTTTAACTATGGGGCAATAGCCTACTATTTGGGCTACCACATTTTTTTAATAACAAGATGGTGAATGAGATGTCACACAAACAATATTTAGAATTTGTGTGGACCAGCTAGGTCTACTTATAGTATACTGATCTTTGGCAAACCATGCACAACTACAGCAGCCTTGATATCATCATCTACATGACTCATGTACACCAGATATTGGATATTATGAATAAGAAAATTAGTCGGGTATGGGGTTACCGTGCACCTCACCCACCCCACAGGACCAATTTTGGTGGCCATTTTGGATTATTAAGTATGTTAACAAATCAAAAAATATTGGATATGAGTTACTAGTACATACTAGTTACTAATACATACATCCCATCATTAAAACTATATTTTCATGATACATTTTGGTTAATATTATCCCATTTTACTGAATTCAAAATTGGTTCAGTCATTTTGGGACCCATTTTGGGCGCCATTTTGGATTTTTAACTATGATAACAAAGCAAAATACTGGACATGAGTTACTAGTGGTCTAACACATACACCCCATCGTTAAAACTATACTCTGATCATGCATGTTGGTTCATATTATGCCAATTTATGAAATTTTACCATTTTTGGCGGCCATTTTGGCGGCCATCTTGGATTTAGGTGTGTCAACAAAGCAAACGTTCTGGATATGAGAGTGTAGTGGTCTAATGCATACATCCCACTATTAAAACTATACTTTCACCATACATTTTGATTGCTATATGTCATTTTATGAGATCTGACTAGTTCTGGCGGCCATTTTGGACGCCATCTTGAATAATCCCTTAGCATAGCAAAATTATTTTTGGTAACATTCTGAATATGTTTTAGAACCATGAAAGTAAGTAAAAAAAAGTTGGTTTGGGGGAGTCATGGGGAGAAGGGGGTGTACGGTAACCCCTGTATATACCCGACTAATATGTGTTCTTGTTTTAGAAAATATTAAAAATTACTATATAGAAACACTATGTTTTTCAGTATCCAGACACATTTCCCCAGCTAAGTTTGAATAGTTTTTGATAGCCAATGTGTCATGCTATGAGACTACAATCAGGTTATTTTAATTCACTGCTGGGATAAATTCCTGCAAGCGATTGAAGATAGCCCCATTTTTACATAAAACATCAAGATATTTGAGGGGGGTCCTAAGTGGGACCCCCCTGGTGAGGAAGAAGGAGTTAAGTGAAATTTGGTTGGATCTTCACAATACTAAACCCATGTACTTACAATATTTTAACTTGATTAAAAAATAATTTGACAATGGACATCAAGATAACAAGTATGAACATTATGCAAAAATGGGCAATTATATCCAATTTTGGGAGATTTTGGGGCTTAAAAGGGGCTAAAACTTGATGGGGCACAAAATCCAAGCTATAGGGGCCAGAATTTTCAAACCTTGTCAGCATGAATATTTTATCAAGTACATATACTAAACCGAAAAAGAGCAAAATCCGACAACCTTCATGTTCCGCCCACCATTTGGTTTTCTCAGGCACGCACTCTTAAAAACACAGACACACAAATGGAATACATTATATTAAAATTTATTTTTCTCAGAATGTCATTTTTTTAGTTCATGAAACAAACGTCACTGATGTCACCTGTCCACAGACTGGGATGGTACAGAGTATACCATTGTATGATATCATGTAGACCAAGTGTTGTAGTAATACATTGTTTTAAACTTATATTTCTTAGTTCTTTTTCTATTTTGACGAGCAAAACAAGATATGTTGTCAATAATGATGAAATTGTGCCACATTTGAAGTTATATTTGCCATTGTAAGGCCAATCAAAAAAACAAGTTTATTTCTAATAGTGCGCATTTTCACTGAGACGCTTAATTCTTGCGCATTTAATTTTTGTAATAAAAAAAAAACGGGTGAAAATATCGTTAGGGCGCCATCTTTTGTCGAAATTATGTCCAGCATGTTTCCAGATGGCGATTATCCACATACGGCAAACACGAAAGGAAAAATCTGTGGCGAATGTCACATTTTAGTGAGAAGAGTAACAAAAATGCACAGATTTGACTAAATCAAACCATTTCAAGTGAATCTCCACTATGAATTTGAGCCAAAAAATGAAGAAAAAACGCATTTCGCATTTGACTTTTCAGGCTTGCTACTGGAAACAAACTTGTTTATTTTTTTGGCCTAATGCTGTGGAAATAATTCCAAATAAGCTTATGCTGCTTCAATTCGCAATCATCAACTCATAACAATTATGAGAATGCACTAGAATTGAGCCGCCACACATATTATGTATCCAGAGCATTATGATGGTATTTTCATTTAGTATAAACTCAGTTCATTTAGTCATAGTTGTTGTTTTGTTTCTTTCTAGGTGCAACCATCACAAGGGTCATCTCAGGGTTCATCTGACATGAAGGCGTTGTCTGGGGGTGAGAGGTCATTCTCAACTGTATGCTTTATAATGGCATTATGGGAATCTATGGAAACACCATTCAGAGCACTGGATGAATTTGATGTGTTCATGGTAAGCCATTTCTTGAAATGTTGTCAGTTTTCTTTCTCTCAGGCACTGAGTTTCTTGCCCATTATAAAATATGAATTTTCCCCTTGTTATCCAACTGTTTTCACATTTTTTCTTCCCCTTCCACCTTTTTCTCTTTCCCCCCTCTCTTTCTAAAAACCCCCACAGTTTTGCAAAATTGTTGATTTCCTCTTCCCTTTAAAGCAAGGCATTTTCAATTATATTTATCTCTGGATTATTTGAATAATGCTGCACACTGTTACTAACACTTCCTCCAGCAGAAGTGAGATTTTAGAGCGATTGGTCCTGGACTATATTCCGTAAATAGCATAAAGCTAGTAGGGTATCCAATATGGAGTTGACCTTGTTTTTCCAGCCTCTCCTGCCCTATGCACCTCTGTGGTTTGTTTGATTTTGTCGTTGTTGCATATCATTTCTATGATGTCAAAATTCTTAACTTATATGGTCCTGGACCATATAATCGGGCCAGAATCTCATACTTGCCTTACCCCACCTGTATAATGAATGCACTTTGTTTTGTTTATAAAGGACATGGTGAATCGTAAGATAAGCATGGACCTCATGATGAAGGTAGCTAAAGAGCAGAAGTCCAGACAGTTCATCTTCTTGACACCACAAGATATGAGGTGAGATCCTGGCATAGATTTTGGAGTCTTGTATTAGATAATGGACATAATTCTGTCCTTGCCTTCAGAATCTCAGGCTATAGTTAGATCAGTTCCAAATTGGTGAAGCCTCCTTACAGCAGTGAATAAATACAGAAGGATGTGGACGTGCATGAAGGCAGCAAGCGCACTGTGCATCATTTACGTGATGCGTGCGTGCGTTCCAAACCATGTACGTGTGGCCAAAACCATGTACTTACAGCACAAACAGTGTACACGTGGCCATAATCATGTGTGTTCTTTTGGATTACTTTTGCGCGAGCTATAAAAACCAAATATTTCTCGCCAATTTGGAACTGATTAGACTATAGTGTCATACATGGGTTGACTATCTGATGTGCACAGTAGTGTCATACATGGGTTGACTGTCTGATGTGCACAGTACAGGGTGAGTCAGAAAGAACAGGCACTTTTTTTACAGAAGCGTCACAAAAAGATGTAGGCATGCATATTCCAAATCAATGGTAGCGCTTTCAAGACCTACAATGTGGCTTTCATTCGAAAGAAGAATTTTAAAAATCGACCATTTTGTTATCCTGTTACATTAATTTGAGTATAGCCCCAAAAATCTGAAGCAAAACCACGGAATGGTCAAATTATCAAGCCATTCCTAAAAATATTTTAATGGGGTTTACCTCCTGAATCAGTAGATATGCCTCCTTTTACATTTCCTTCTTGATTTCAGGCTTTTATTACTCATAATTACACAGATCTATTTATGTTCAGTCATTTTAAGATATTGTATCTAACATTCATGTGCCTTCAGTTTTTTTTCACTAGTTTCATAACTTTCATTGATCAGCATCTCTGAATCAGGCAATCAACAATACTAATTGGCATTCCTTGGATTGGCTTTAAAATACCGGGTTCTACTCAAATGGTTGCAACTTTATGACGCAATGTTCGAAATTTAAAATTCTTTTTTTGAATGAAAGCCAAATATGTTTTCTTTGTAACACTATATTTGGTTTTGAATATGCAGGCCTACTATTTCTGTGGCGCTTTCCCCCAAAAAGTGCCCGTTTTTTCTGACTCACCTTGTACGCCAACCAAGCTGCTTTGTGGGTCTTTATCCTGTTGTGACAGTTAAAGAAAATGTGTGATGTTTATTTCAGAGTAATATGTACGCTTTTTGCAATTGGTCCAAGATTTTGTTAAGTGCCCATGCCCTTATAAGAAGCGCCCACCCTATTTTTCCCAATGACTACTAAAAAATAATTCCTTATAAGCGCCCATCTTTTCAATTAGCCACTGTGTATGGTATGTTTACCTAACGAAAATGTCTTCGCAACCTTGCTGAATTTGACAGTGTTTACGATAAATGACTTAGAAAAAGGTAATTTAATAAACGCCCACCCAAGATAACTTTGCTAACCGCCCTGGGCGCTTAATAGGGATAATACGGTATAGATAAATTGTAAGACCCACTTTATTATGATGGGTAGTATCTCGGCTGTTCTTTTCAAAAACATCTCAATAAGGTGTTATTTCTTAGATATGAAGGGACAGGGCTTCTTGTAAACTCGTTGGCATGGCCTCACATTTGCTTGTTTACCTGACTCCATTCAACTGCCTTTCATGTGCTTATGGTATCAATACATTATGTCTTTATCAAAACCTTTTTTTTACGAAGGATTTTTAATCTTGTGTATTTATGATTTATTACCAGTAAAATTGGTAGTAACCCCCTGGTGAGAATCTCCAGGATGCCAGACCCAGATAGAACAGGGAACCAGAGCAGACTACCATTCAATCCAGTAGGGGAAGAGGAGGAGGAGGATGGAAGAGGGGATCATTAGAGGGGGAACCTTGAAGACATCAAACCATGCTGCTATCTTATCATGTTGAGGAAGAGGGGATCATTAGAGGGGAATCTTCAAGACATCAAACCATGCTGCAATCTTATCGTGTTGAGGAAGAGGGGATCATTAGAGGGGGAATCTTAAAGACATCATCAAACCATGCTGCTATCTTATCGTGTTAAGGAGCTGGAGATTTATACAGACAAGTTGCTAGATGGGTACACATAAGGCAATTTAAGTGCATATATTGACTGTTTAATTAATCGGGAGAGGGGGAGGGACTCAAGTTTGATTTGGGTGGGGTTTACTTCAAGAAAATTAATAAGCACCCACTTTGCTGCAAGAAAAAATTGAAATTGTACGGATAGAGATACTAAATTTCCAAGAAAAGATACCAATAGATCAATTGACTAAATTTAAATGAAATGTTACCAAATTACATCAGTTTTATTAAAGACTTTGTGTGTTTCAAAAAAAAAAGAAATTGTGTTTAGGTACCAGATTTCTAGAGTTTTTTAAAGAATGTTAAAGAACATTTGTAATAATTTTACATTCATAAGGGAGTCCTTTGAAATACCAAATTGCTGATTTGCTGTAAATGTTTAGAACATATCGACTAACCTGCTTTGAAACAGTAAGGCCGATTGGGTATTTTCCCCATAAAGGTGGATGTTCTGATCATTTTAGCTTTTTTTTGCACATCAATATATTTTGATATCAGAAGAAACCCCATATTGTTCAGATTATTTCTGTAAAATGTTTGGCACAAGATATGTTCCATCTTGCCCAATGGCTAATCCTACCCTGCAAGAAACTAAAGAAAACAAACATAATTTTTTCCCAACCGACCCATTAAAGTTCATTCACCTATAGAACAAGGTCTATTTTTGTTTCCATAGCTTTATCAAGATATAATGGAGGTCATATACACATAGAACCGTGTAACTAAATACAGGAAGTGAGCGATGTTATAATGGCACACATGTATTGAGTTTCATATTGGATAGAATTCAACCAGGGAGGCCAAGTAAGAATATTAAGTAGTTTCTTGTCCCCTCGTGTATCCTTTTTTCAGAATTCTGTAATGCTCTTTTGTTTTCTTTATTTCTTCCATACTTTTTTGTTAAAATATTTATAAAGCTAACATCTTGATCATAGGTTAAGTTTAGTCCAATGAGCATTTTAAAGCATGTTTTGTGTTAATAACCAACTCCAGAACTATGAAATAAAAAGATTTTACAATGGCCTCATCCCCTTTAAGATATGCAACCAATCAGGCAATACCATGCTGGTAATGGTGATTTTGCTCTTTTTTTTAAAGTACCCTCATCCTCTTTTTTCCAAATGTTAGGACTAGAAACTAGTTTTTATTTTTATTTGGCCTAAAGGAAATGTGTTAGTTTTGTCATTGCTTTCGTTCCCATGGTGTGGTTGTTATGTGGGGGAAAGTTGTTCTTTTTTTCTGTTGTAATACCCATTGCTCATCCCTAACCAGTAATATTCTTGCTAATTCCATTTACCGATAAAAAGGCATTCACACCCAACTCTTGATAAGTAAGAGTTCATATGGAAGTGTGAGAAGTCCTGATAACTGTCTGTAAGGGGCTGACCCATTTTTGTTAGAAATTGGTGAACAAATTTCAGTGCAAATGAAAACCGACCCCCCCCCCCCCCCCCAAAAAAAAAATCTTATCATAAACGGCAAAATACAGATTATTTTAAATGTGTAATTTCTTTGGATTGTTACGCTCATTTTCAAGGGAAGCCAGACCGACCAGCCCTTAGAGGTCCGTTTTCCCCAACAGGGTTTCTTGATATCCATAGCCTAAGGCTCCAAAAAACATGCTCTACAGGTCCATTTCAAACAGGGCCAGTCAATCATATTTTTACCAAATTTATTGAACAGTTTTAATTTGTGTTATTTTTGTTTCTAACAACTGTGTTTAGTTTCATAGAAATAGAAATAATAGGCATATACGACGGGTATTAAAAAAACAAGGGATTGCTTCAAATTGGGTATCATTGTAAAAATGAACACATCAGCTTTTAAATGATATATTACACTAAATGACCATATTCCGATATATTTGAACAAATATCAAAAATCTTTTCTGATGGTACATTTTTTTCTTCTTCTGATGGTATATCCTCAACCTATCCCCATTTAGCAAATTTGTTTCACTGTTTAGTTTCAGTTTACAAATAACCTGCTCAAAAAAAGTTTGGAATATTTGTTCAATCACAATTTGTTCAGATATATCGGGATATGTTCATTTAGTGTTCTCATGCAAGTGGCTTAGCACTGAAACAAGGGATTGCTTCAAATTGGGTATCATTGTAAAAATGAACACATCAGCTTTTAAATGATATATTACACTAAATGACCATATCCCGATATATTTGAAAAAATTGTGATTGAAAAAATATTCTAAACTTTTTTTGAGCAGTTTAGTTACGATACACCAACAATTCTCATGTTATAGATCAGTAGCTCCAGTATAACAGGTATTACATTCATTGCTTAACGTAATCAAACTGTTTTAATTTGTGTTCTTTTTGTTTCCAACAACTATGAGGTTGTTTTGTTTCAGTTTACAAATATTTACTCAAGTAGAACAGGTTTTACATTATTTGTTTAACGTATTGTGTGCTATATAATGTTTTGACTTTTTATTTCGCTATATTTCTGTAGATTAGATACTAATTTTAGAACTTATTTTAAGATTTAAAAAGACCTAATCTTTCGAACATAATTAGTCCTGTATGATTTGTTTGTTGTTGAGTATAACTATAAGTCCATTTGATAATTACTTCCATAACATTACATTTATACTCATACGTTTGGGACTTTCTGAAAGTGAGGAGCTATAGAGAGAGGCTTGTGACCCATGCAGTCTTTAATTTTGGGATTTGAAAGAACAATTAACAACAAATATTCTGGATGAAATAAACACAATAACCATACATCACTTTTTCATTGATCATTCTGGAACACCCTGTATTTTTCCTAAACAGTTGCTATAGTGTATGTTGATATGATGAGGAGAAAGGTTTACGAGAACGCCATTGCATTACAATTTTGGTCAAGCAATAAAGTTTGATCAAAAAGCCATTTGTTGATGGCGCACTCGTTTAAAACGTTCTACAGGTCACAGATTAATGTATTGAAAGCCTTTCTAATTACATGTTTTTTACCAGGGATGGAAATTTTCAAAAATTCCTGGAATTCCTGAAATGAGGCCACCGTTTTTTGGTTTTTTTTGCCTTTCTGGAATCGGATGATGATTTTTAAGAGGGATGATAGACCCTGTAACCTAATTCTCTGGACAAGTCCCCATAAATGTTTGTCTGTGCACAAGCACTCCGTCCGTCTGGCTAAACCCGCGTAAAAAGTTCAGGAAATGGATCAATTACCCATAACCCCTGATGTTGGATATGGTTTATTTATGATATTATAATACTAATTTAATTCCTTATTCTTATCTATTAGCCAAACTATTTACAATTGAGAACCCCTGATTATGAACCAGGAAGCTATTCAATGTTACTAAGGCTTAAAGTTACAATAACCAGGCATTAGTTTCATAAATACAGTTCAAACCGTGTCTGTTCTGTATCAAAGGCCAAACTTTTGTCTAACTACAATAAAATAATACATCGGTTTCATACTAAAATGTTTGTTCAGAAGCAATGTTATACTTAGTGCCAAGCGTTTTTAACTCTCAAGTTTTGTATCTTAACACTTTCCACGCGGCTATTAGTTTTACCATATACAAAACAGATTTTTCAGAAACCTTTCCCAATTTTCAATGTCTATCTCAAGGACTACTGAACTAATACTAGGCATGTTTGTACTTATTTCAATCCATTTCTCCATGATGATTCCAAATATGGTAATGAAATTCAATGATTATTACATTTTTGAAACATTTTGTGAACATTTGGAATGTCGTCTGCAGCTGCCTGTCGCATGGAAAGCGCTACGGTTTATGCAAATATATGTGAATGTGAACTTCTTTTGTTTCTATTTTGATCCTAAATATTTGAAAGGTAAATATCCATTGTGTATATGGTTTACTGCGGGGTTTTTCAACATTATGGAGTGTCACAATTATGATATAAACTGTATGATGAAGCGCCAAATGCACCCATGTATTTCTTTATATTTTTGAGGAGGAGTCCAAGCGCCAACCACCATTGCTCCAAGTGCCACATTTAGTGCGTGCACCGCCAGTTGAGAAGCCCTGGTGTACTGTATGTTATTAATCTGTTTAGACATAATGTATATGTTTTGTTTGAGAATGGATTCGAGTTAACAACTTAACCCGTAAAATAATGTGTATGGACATGTACAAAGCGTTCAGAGCGTTTGAGAATGGATAAGAGTTTTAACTCTTATCCATGTTAAAACAAGTTAACCCGTAAAATAATGTGTATGGACTTACGAAGCGTTCATTTCCAAAGAGATTTAATCCAATTACTGCTTTCTGTCAATATTGTTTCAACCACATCACATAGACATCTAATTATATGCACCATTTCTATTTGGCTTCAATTTTGCGTATTGCTTGATCAATATTCCTGCAAAGGGTTTCTATAGGAACAAAACATTTTAAGATTTAAATTTTGGGTAAATTTGTATCTTGATCTTTTAATTAATATTGATTAATATGATATTAAACATAACATGTAACATTGTATAGAACAGTTAATCAGGCATGATATTTAGTAGATACAAATCTGAAAGTAGATATTTTAAACTCCTAAATGTAGATATTTCTGACCTAAATTTGCCTTTATTGAGCCAAAATATAGACATTTTGCACTATAGTCTGCTGTTTTTAACATTTGAATTTCAGATTTTTCACCTGATATGAATATCATGCCTGTGATGTGATCGACAAATAGACACATTATTGTAATTTTTGTATTAAATAGTACATGATTGATTTTCTGCTGGTTCATAGTTCAACATTCCATAATTTATTTAAAAACCTTTAGTTTCTTAGCATTGTAAGTTTTCTTGTAGTAGGATAAGTTTACTACCTTTTTTATCTAGGTATCTTAGTGTCTAACTCATGCCAAAGACGAGCGTCTATCATGTATAATAGTACTGTAAGATCAATCATATTTATGTGCTTAATTGTAAAGATGCTACTTGTCGTGCTTTTGCCTGAATCTAGTTTTTGTTACATATTTGCAGCTTTACTTATTTTCAGCACCCCCCCCCCCCCCAATACCATTTTAGCCTTAATCATTGGTATTAAGTTTCAGCTCTGTAATAATTGTCTAATCACAATTATTTCATTTTGTATCGTTCCATTCCATTCATACATTTGGAAAATATTCACATTCATTTTGAGTTAAATTGTTTATGAATGAAAGATTTATTGCAGCACAGCCTGAACACATATCAGTACATTTTTATTAATTTTGATAAGTGGTTTATTTTTGTAAACATAGTTATTCACATTCAAACCTGTAATTATCAGCATTTTATTTTATTGAAATACAATCAGATATTTGGTGTGATAATTACACATGTTCCAAAACTAAACATGTGCTTGAATGTTCAACTAAATCCAGTTTTGACCAAACTCGTTTGTAACTCCCCAAAAGTGGCCCTAAACTGGCACCCTGATCTCATGTCCACCCTACCACTATCATTACAGCCTGGATTTAGTTGAACATTTGTTTCAATAATACACTATTTTTGTTAATCTTTGTACCAAAAGGGTCCAAACTCAATGTTCCCTGTATTATCCACACTGATAAGTGATATAGGACTCAATACTGTTTCACTTATTTTCTTCATATGAACAACATTGATTGTAAAAATATGTTTAGATGTCCCGTCTGATTTTGTCCCAAGTAAAAGCAAGTTCATTTGCCAGTCTAAACCATCATACACTGTAAAGCAGGATCAATTTCGGGAATTATGCGAGGGCATCCAATTTGCGAAATGTTCATGTACGTCAACATTTGTTCCACGGCTGCCAGCAAGTAAAGAACTTAGCAATTGCGAAATATTCATACCTGGAAAATGACCACTATTGGTAATTTTGTGTGATGTTTTACAGTACATTCCCAACAAATATGGTAAAATCTGATTCTTGTCAGTCCCTATTTTGTCCATATAGACATATGAAGACAGAAAACAAAGACATGTATTTGCTCGTTTAAAATATAGACATGTACAACACATTGAAAGTGCATCTTTGAGTCCGTATTTTATTTTAAGCAATGTGTTATGGATGAAACTATACATTTAGGACGCATTCTCTTAGTGCCTTGATTCATTCTTGTTGAGCCTTATTTGAACTCGTTTGTAACATGATACTGTAGCATTTTGAGCTACTTTGTAAAAAGTGTAAAAAGTAAAACTGTTTATTTAATAAATATTCATCATTTGTTACACTTTGATATAAAACATGTGATTGTGGTCATTATTTGTTTCAAGTGTCAGGTGGGGGTTTTCAGTCAATAATAATTTTATTGTTGGTCATTATTTCATGTATCATGTAGATGATTCATAAACATGCTACATAACTTTATTATAGTTATCCCAAGAGCTGAATATCAGGGAATGAACAAAAAATTCTAAATATATACGTTTAATCATCAAATTGGTGGCAGTCAATAGTTAGGTCACCCAAGCCCTATATGAAAGCTATGAAGATTGTTAAACGGTGTCAGTCGTCACAAACACGCACAAACACAATAGTCAAACGACCTTGCTATTGTCAACACTCCCTACACAGAGGACTGCAGTGCAAATCTGTACGATTTTCGTCATGCAATGTCTATGGCGGATTTCATTCCATGGTATGATGCTATGAAGTTTCCGTGGTCTTCGCTATCTCCAGCAGATAGAGCAATACGTACATGGACTTTTTTGTAGACGAGGGTTCATTTCATGATTTGGTCAGAATGAGTTAGGATTCCTGTAATTTCGAAGACCACAGATTTCAAAACGTGAATTTTCCAACATTTTACGACAACAATTTGGTCACAAAACGTGTTTAATATTATACATTTTACTGTTTTGCAGATGTTATTGACCCTCCTCTAAAATTCTACATGGTTTTTAACACGTTTCTTAGTTTTTGAGATGCCCAAATAGACCATTTTCCGAAGCTAGTTCTAGCAAATATTGTAGTCACTGAGACTCCATTGTTTTCTTGCGTACAACAAAATCTGACATGCAGCGTAACCTCCGTGCTGGCTGGTGGTCGTTAGTAGTAGCCCCAGAGCTCTGTAATTGACCTATAACCTTCTTACATACTCTTAAATATGTTTCTATTAAAGCTACTTATTAGAAATATGATAATTGAGAGACCTGCTGCTCAGATTCTTTTGTGAATCAATTTTGAAACTTTCCATGCGGCAGGCGTATGCAGATGACATTCCAAAATTTCACATTAAATGTTTAAAAATATCAAAATAATTGAATTCCGTAACCATATTTGGAATCGCTACGAGAAATGCATTAAATTTTAAGTACAAACATGCCTATTATTGGTTCAGTAATCCTTGAGATAGACTTTGAAATTTGGAAAAGGTTAAAAATCTGTTTTGTATATAATGCTCTATGCTATAATGCTCTATATCGCGGAGATGAAATAGATCACCCTGGTAACGGAATAGGTAGTATATTAACCATAGCATTCATATTTCATGATAAAATACTTACAAATATATAAACATTATTACAGAAAAGCCCCCCCCCCCTCTAAAAAAATTTAAAAAGGGGTAAAAAAAAAGGAAATAGGAAAATAAATGATACAAGATCGAGGTGGCGTGCGTGGGACTGGTTATGTGGGGGTATATTCAAACGAAGTAGTCAAATTGAAGGCAAAATTGTACATGTAATACATGTACTGTGCGATTTTTTTTGACCTCTATCCCCCCCCCCCCCCCCACCCCCCACTTACGTGAAATTCACGAGTTGGTGAAACTGCAAATTTTGTTGGGGCAACCTTTTACGAAAATTTCAGAAATCTTCCCCCCCCCCCCCCCCCCCGAAAAAAATCCTAGCTACGCCACTGCATCTCAGTTTTTTTAAAACTTATTACTGATTTTAAATTAGCTAACATTAAAAGCACCTGGTCAGGAACCGTTTGTGTTATAAACACTTCAAAAGAAGTAAGTTCCCCTTTAGGGTTTCCCTTATATTTTCAAAAATATACATTGGGTTGAAATGGTTTTTCTGTCAAATTGTTATGAGGTTCATACCAATACTTGACCAAAATTTCAAATCAACAGGTTCTGTCATGCTTGAGTGAGCGTGTATTGAATGACAGAATGTCCCATTTCAAAAGTTGTTAACATAATGTTTAGTAGTGTGTGTATCCACCACGTCGGTGTATCAATTGACGACATCGATTTCTCATAGTGTTGATGAGGCGCGCTACTCGATATGGAAGTCCAACTCTTGTTGTACCAGAATTTTAACCCAACTGGTGCTTCCATGCTCAAATTAGCATGCATTGAAAGAGGGAATGTTGTTTTTGAAAATGAGCAATATCCTGTGATGAAGGTTGATCAGCCAGTCAATGTGGCTTTCACTGCCTGATGCTAATGTGTTTATGATCTTTGGTCCCCATATTGTGTATGCAACCATGCCCCATTTATCCAGTCAGGAAAGATCCTCCCGCTACTAAACATTATTTTAGCAAATTTTGAAATTAAAACGTTATTTTAGCAACTTTTGAAATGGGACATTCCGTCATTCAATACGTGCTCACTCGAGCATGACAGAACCTGTTGATTTGAAATTTTGGTCAAGTATTGGTATGAAGCCCATAATCATTTGACTGAAAACCCCATTTCATTCCAATGTATTGTTTTGGAAATATACGGGAACCCCTAAAGGGGAACTTACTTCTTTTGAAGTGTTTATATAAGTGCATTTCAAATGCTATGTATATACAGGGTGTCTAAAAAAACCGTGCACGTGTTTACCCAACTTATTGACCATTAACTTCTAGAATTTGGTGTAACAATTGAATACATATTGATAGACTAAACGCTTCGCTTTCATATTCCGTTTATTTCATCTGATTTGGTTTTGTCAATCTTGAGATATAACCAATTAGGCCTTACTAAAGTTACCTAAAATCGACGTTGTGCCGCTTTACAGTTTAGAATGAATAGAAAGGGTTACTCCGGATAGGGGGGGGGGGGGGGGAGGGGGGTTACCAGTTACCAAGCCCTAAAAAATCCAATCCGAAATGCAGAGTATGCTAACTTGGGTACCATGGTATAGCTAGAGGTTCCCTTTATCCATACATACCAAAACAAGTACAAACATCCCAAGCATGACGTCACAATGACGTCACCAAACATGGCCGACCTCAAAATTCCGCCGTACTCGCTGGACAGTGAAATATAGGGGAAAATAGAAATCTTCGCCAAAAAAGTTCCAAATATCGGAATTTTACCTGGTTTTTTGCTTATAAGTTAGGGAAATGGTGTTTCTAACATAGGCCTATGCTATAATATTCAGGACCATACAATTAAAATATTTTTCAAAATGACGATTTACAAAAATTGTAAGGTGGCAACCACCCCCTACTATCGGACTTTGACGGCTTACCCTACCCCCGGGTAAGGTCCCTCAATTTGTTTTCGTCAAAATGAGCGCAGGGGATGTAAAAGCGATCGCCTAGACGCCCTAAATCAATGTTCATTGCGTTTTAGCGCAATCGGCGACCACCCTCCCTTATGAGGACGAGGGTTTAATGCTATCTTAAGCATTCTTTCTGTAAAAGTGGCACAACGTCGATTTTAGGTAGCTTTAGTTAATCGATCATATCTCAGGATTGACAAAACCAAATTAGATAAAATAAACGGCATATGAAGCTAAGCGTTTAATGTATCAATATGTATACAATTGTTACACCAAATTCTAGAAGTTCATGGTCAATAAGTTAGGTAAACACGTGCACGTTTTTTAGACACCCTGTACCATTTCTACTCTTGCAACATGTTATTTCATTTCTGCCATCTCAATATATAGGAGATAGATTGGAGAATATAGTCCATTGTGTCTCTAACAAAATTCCAGAATTGGCCGAATTTTCGAGCTCTAGGGCTCTAATTGATCTATACTATCTATTTTACTGTAAAGTTGTAATAGATGATTATTCTTGTAATATAGTATTTGTGTAATCATGACGACACGACTGACCATTTTGTAGGTTCCAAAATACGGTATACCCTCAGTGATCGTTATTCCACTAATATAAACCGTAGTGTAGTATATAATTAGTATCCATTGGACAGATCTAAAGTTGTAACAAAGTTTTGGCGTCAGTGGCGTAGCTAGGTTTTTCATATGGGGGCGGGGGGGGGGGGGGGGGGGGGGGGGGGGGGGGGGGGGAATGAAAGTGAACCGACAAGGACTTATCAGAAAGTCAACCTTTGAGAATTTGGGGGGGGGGGGGGGGGGAGCTTGTGACGTGGTGTTCCCCAAACCGGCGTGAAAAATCGAACTCTCGATAACCGACAATGCCCATCTCGACCGACACGACTAGAATACGGGGGGGGGGGGGGGGGGGGGGGGGGGGGGATCACCATCCTCACCCTCCTTCTAGCTACGCCACTGTTTGGCGTGTGTGTATCAGAGCGCAATTCGTGGTACATTCGCCATGGTCTCCTACACTTGCAAAACTTATTAATACTGTACAGTTGTGTGCAATAGTTAGGCAACAATTTCGCATTTCCTTTCTGGTGTCATAAATACTGCATTGTATAAGCATTTATCTTGACAATAACGCTCGATCATTTTGAAGCCATATCGGATTACTGATTGCTGATTGTGTGACCCCAAGCTGTCTGTCAGGCAACACGGCTTGTTTTTAGTTATTTGATCAAAAAATGTCAAAACCTCTTTTTTTTCTTTTCCGAGTTAATTCTTGACATTTCGGCGTTTTGTATTCCGAAAGTTTAAAAACCGTACATAGAGGTTGGGAATAGATATGATGGCTGTCTATAATGTCCAAACCTTTTCATAAGTCGTATATATTTCTAATGAAAATTAAAAAGTGTACAGCAATTTAATTGACATGTCCTTTGACAATTGTATCCCGAACTCATTTAGCGGCCATTTTAACCGATTCTCTCTGGAGCGTCGTCCGCACGTCCGCGTACATGACAGCCTCATTGGCGTTCGGGTGCATGCAAAACAACCGAATTTGCTTTAGAAGAAGTCAAGTCCAGTTCACAAGTCGTATATCTTTCAAGTGAAAATTAAAAAGTGTTCAACAATTTAATTTACGTGTTCTTTCAACATTTGTATCTCATTTAGTGGCCATTTTAATTAACCGATTCTCTGTTGAGCGTCGTGCGCACGTCCGTGTACATGACAGCCTCATTGGCGTTCGGGTGCAAAACAACCGAATTTGCCGGGCGGTCGAGTTCTGATGTGCCCCCTTACTGATTGCTGATTGTATGACCCCAAGCTGTCTGTAAGGCTACACGTCTTGTTTTTAGTTATTTGATCAAAACATGTCAAAACTATTTTGTTTTCGTATTTGTTTTTTTCCCGAGCAGTTAATTCTTGACATTTCGGCGTTTTGTATTCCGAAAGTTTAAAAACCGTACATAGAGGTTGGGCATGGATATGATGGCTGTCTATAATGTCCAAACCTTTTAACAAGGCGTATATCTTTCTAATGAAAATTAAAAAGTGTTCAGCAATTTAATTGACATGTCCTTTCAATATTTGTATCCCGAACTCATTTAGCGGCCATTTTAACCGATTCTCTCTGGAGCGTCGTCCGCACGTCCGCGTACATGACAGCCTCATTGGCGTCCGGGTGCAAAACAACCGAATTTGCTTTAGAAGAAGTCAAGTCCAGTTCAACGTATGTCACGGTTTCTTTTGGCACGCGATTTGTCTTCTTGCTATCCTCAAATTGAACAATTTCACCCGCTTTGATAAATCTGCATGCATCTGCAATTGCAGATCTGTTTACATATTTTGGCTCTTGATTCGAAGGAGTCGTGAATCCACCGAGTTTTTCATTCGTTTTGTCTTGATTATTTTCGTTGGTCACAACTTCATCCTTCTCACATGCCACTCTGTCACCGTGCTCTTGTGATGTTGACATCGCTTTTTGTGTAGGCTTGCAATTGTTTCGTTTACAACAGTAGAAAGTGATGAAGATCACAAACATCGTCACAACGATTATTCCTAGAGAAGCACTCACCGCTGCAATTCGCCCCACTTTATTGTCATAAACCGGAAGATCTATGTCTTTATAATGACCGACAATGGTGTTATTTGAAGTTGCTGTAGGAGTTACTAGATCTTTGCCACTGGATTTGTCAGAATCGCTTTGTTGTAACTGTTTCGTGGTTGTTGTATCACCGATGTCTGTCTTTGCAATGGTTGTAGGTATAACCAAGTCTGGTGCGTCTGTGTTGCGTTTGACGGTTGGCGTCATTATTGAAGTCTGTGCAATATCTACCTTCTGTTCATCGTGGGGTTCATCGTTACTACTCCCGCTCCCGCTCTCTGTTTTACTACACGTTAAACAAATTGGCGCGAAGTAAATTAAACAGATAACGTAGACAATTACGGAAAGGAAGAGTTTTCTCGTGGTCGCCATGACCATGATGACTGACTTGTCACTTCTGAAGTAGTATGACCAAAGCCGAGGAGGCTTAAAAGGAAGTTTATTTAGAAATAATTCTTGTTACGGTTTCATAAGGAAATATTCTACAAACAGTTCTTATAGCTTGTAAAGCCTGCGTGGGAAAGGAGGAAAGGGTCACGTAATGTCGACGGAAATGAGCGATGCCTGCGCACTGCGCAGCGTGCTGGCCCACCACTTTTATGAGTTACAAATCGGCAGCGTATGGTCGGGGAGACCCCGACAATTGGGCATTACAAATCCCGAATGGTTTCAGATGGACCGTGCATGCGAGACCGATCATGCCGATAGCTGAGTGAGTTACTATAGAGACTGTAACCAAAAAAAATATGCACTTGCAATTTCATTTTTAACCAAATATTAAAATCATGCAATGTCAAAAAGATATTTACGCTATGTGATGAGTGATGTATTAACTACCATATTAATTTTATTTGGGCCTTTTAACTCTTTTTGCTTTAAAGAATTATGACCAATAGTCGTCTAGAAATCGGTTTTGGCCACTTTCAGCGCTGCATAGCATTACAATGGAAATATCACGCACATTTTCCTGACGTCCAGTTAGACACTGTGCATATTGGAGTTTCCTTGGAAAGTCTGCAGCCAGAAGATCCATTTGAAATGGTTATAAATACAATCGCTCTATTCCTATGTCCCTGGTTCAATTCCATTCATCATGTTCATCACAATGGTTTAGTCAAAGTGGTCCAAATGATTTCATGACTACTTCAGAAAATTGATCATATCACTGCTTACCGATTTTCACGAAACAAAGATTATTAAGAAGCTCAGAAAATTCCCTTTGCATGTCATAAATATCCAGAGAGATATTCAAATTTGTATAATTTCATTTGTTACAGTCTGTACTGCTACAACATTGACCTATATACATTCAATTTAGTTAACACAGTCACTCAAAACATATTATCAAAATTAGAGTGAGTACACCACGCCGGTATCATGAATCGAGATACTATAGTAATCGTTCATAATCGATCACTCAAAATGAGGTTGTAATACCAAACATGTCCATAACATGATAATTCATTTCAAAAGTATATCACGTAATGGGGCCCTCACATGTATCCGTGTGAGCTGAGCGGCCCTTTACCGTGTGAAAAATGGGTGCGGACGGCGGCACACACGGTGGGTCGTTTCCCGTCCGTTGAACACGTTCAGGGGACTTTGCCGGCCACCGGAGTTTTGAACATGCTCAAAACTCCTGGCGGGTGAGTAAAAGCGGCGGCGAACGATGAGAGCCCGGTATGAAGACGGTATAAGGACGGCGCACCCGTTCGCACCCGTTTCGCACCCGTTTCGCACCCGTTTCGCGCCCATTCGCAGGGCGGTGATGGACGGTGGTGGACGTCGACCATCTTAGCGACGGACTGCGAATGGCCGCATGTAGCCTAGTAACCGTTCGCGGAACGGACTCTCAGCAGGCATGTTGCAACTCTCTAAATGTAAAAGAGCTAAAACTCACTCTTTCGAGAGCTCTAGGAGGAACAGCTCTTTTTTTGGAGTGAAGTTCACTCTTAAAAGAGCGATTTTCACTTTAAAAAGAGTTAAAATCACTCTGAAAAAGTGGAAATCACTCTTAAAAGAGTGACAAATCACTCTGAAAAGAGTGAACTTCACTTCTTAAAAGAGCCGTCCCTCCTAAAGCTCTCGAAAGAGTGAGGTTTAGCTCTTTTACATTTAGAGAGTATTATAGATGTTGGTCGTACGAATTCCGGAATGCAAATGAAGCGGCGACTTGAGCGCTCAGCTTGAAAAGGGCGGTTTGATGATGTAATCAAGACGTTTTGGCCGGTACCCAGGCGTTTCGACCGGTTAGGAACCGGTATGGAGGTGGTATGCACACGGTGAGGACACGGTGAGAACGGCAAGCTAGAACTGTATGAGACCGGTTAACCCGGGACAGACCCGGTGTAGAACGGTATGGACCGAGGACCCGGTGAGGAGGTGTTATGCACCCGGTAAGAACGGTAAGCTAGAAATGTATGAGGACGGTGAGCCCGGTGAGCCCGGTACCCGACCGGTGAGGACCCGGTATAGACCCTGTTTATAACGTTATGGACCCGGTAGCCACAACAAAAGATGAATGCGCCCGTTGACATTTTTTACTGATTGTTTAATCTCTGTTGTTTTTCTATTTGACGGTAAGGTGGCCGCCTACCATTACCGCCCCGCGAACGGGCGCGAAACGGGTGTGCCGTCTTTATACCGTCCTCAAACCGGGCTCTCACCGTTTGCCGCCGCTTTTGCTCACCCGGCAAGAGTTTTGAGCATGTTCAAAATTCCTGCCGGGTCCTGCCGGGCGCGGATGGCCGTCAATGTCCCCGGCAACGTGTTCAACGGACGGGAAACGGCCCACCGTGTGACATCACGTGTGCCGCCGTCTGCACCAATTTGTCACACGGTAATGAGCCGGCCAGCTCACACGGATACATGTGAGGGCAAATGTATTTTACAGAGATTCCCGGAATGTGAGAGAAGCGGCGAGCCTGAGCGCCCAGCTTATACAGGGTAGTTTGATGACGTTATCAAGGCGGTTCGGTCGGTACCCAAGCGTTTCGGCCGGTGAGGACCTGGTGAGGAGGTGGTATGAGCTCGGTTCCAGGCCGATAAGGACCCGGTATAGAACAGTATGAACCCGGTGACAAAAAAAATAAAAATGCGGCCGTTGACATTTTTTGCTGATTGTTCACCGTGTTGGACTCTGTTGTTTTTCTATAAGACGGTAAGGGGCCGCCCAGCTCACACGGATACATGTGAGGGCCCCATAATGAAGACAAGTTATTTCAGTGAGATTCAAATAGTTTTCCAATTACAAAACATAGACAGTTTATTCAAGAAGATCGTTCGCCATTTATAACGTATGAACATTAATCATTACAAAGGCTAATTCGTTCCTCTTCGGAATTCCATCCAACCATGCTAACCCCCCCCCCCCCCCCCATACTCCTAGATGTCCAATTCAAAAAGTCTGCCGCAGATTCTTCACTGTTGATGGTCCTAAATTATGTAACGAACTAGGCCTATCCAGCAACATCAGACTCTGTGAATTCTTTACAACATTTTTAAGAGACACTTTTTAAGAGACAATTACAAACTAATTTGTTTCCTTATCAATGTACTTTCTGTTTGTCTTTATCTTATCTACCAGCCGGTGCAGATTTGTTGGATCATGCAGTACCTCCATAGTGTGATACATTACTGGTGATCTATAAACTGATAAATGAAATAGTGCTCTATAAAATCTCATACCGTAGTGATGGGTAGGGCGCTAAAGAGAGCTTTACTGAATACAAATTATAAAGATAAGAGTATTTAGAAAACGGTAATTATCGGAAGAGTTTATGGAAAACTGAATTGTATGTTCTGAACAAAAATTCGCGCCTCTATAGTATTACAGTTAAGATTTTTCTTCAACTCCACTTGATTTGTGCTCAAAATGGTATAGTATTGCACACCTTTTTGGTGATTTCCGGATTTATGTCATAGCCTAGTTGTATATACATGTAGTGCTGTTAATATAAGTCCTTTGGGGTCTATCGCTGGTACTGTTGGTACGGTTGGAACTGAGTTTTTGCCTTTTCGGCTATCACGGCTAATAATACTAGGACTACATCAGTGTAATTCTTGGAAAAGTGTACTTTAGGTCCCAGATTTTAGAATGTCTAGTATCGATCAATAGACCACTCAGGTACAAAGTTAGTCCAGCATTGCTTGATACTGGCACGTATACAAAAATCCAGTATCGCTCGATAATGAAACATCAAAATTAACCAGTATCGCCAAATACTGGAACGTTTTATCGCTCACTATATTCATTAGCAAAGTCGTTGATAAAGATGTATTTAGTAGGCTATGGAGTTATTCAAGAATCACATTTCTTATGCGTTGCTGATCCCCATACTTCTTTCAAAATTAAAAAAATTGAAGCCATTAGCAATTTAAACAAAGGGAATTGTTCATTATGACTCCAGCTTCTTGTGGGTGCTGTTCAATCTCTAATCGCTTCAGTATCACGTGCACTCGGGCTATGAGAATTGAGCGTTAAATGTCGCAAGTTGTATGGTGGTTCCATGTTCAAAATGGTAACAGGCCGAAATGCTACGCGATGCGGGAAGATCATCAAGTCTGCTTTGATTCATTGCTATAGAACAGAAACATCTCAATATCGTCCGATACTGGAACAGTTTTACCCCTTTATCTTCCATCGAGCGAAACTGGAACAAAAGCGGTATCGGGCAAAAATAAATCAATTACACGATATGATGGTCTGATACATAATATACATGTATACACAAGATGAATTAGGAAATGTGCGTCTTCTTCCTGGGTAGACTATACACACGGTATGATAGTCTGATACATAATATACATGTATACACTAGATGAATTAGGAAATGTGCGTCTTATTCCTGGGTAGACTATACACACGGTATGATAGTCTGATACATAATATACATGTATACACTAGATGAATTAGGAAATGTGCGTCTTATTCCTGGGTAGACTATACACACGGTATGATAGTCTGATACATAATATACATGTGTATACACAAGATGAATTAGGAAATGTGCGTCTTATTCCTGGGTAGACTATACACACGGTATGATGGTCTGATACATAATATACATGTGTATACACAAGATGAATTAGGAAATGTGCGTCTTCTTCCTGGGTAGACTATACACACGGTATGATAGTCTGATACATAATATACATGTATACACTAGATGAATTAGGAAATGTGCGTCTTCTTCCTGGGTAGACTATACACACGGTATGATAGTCTGATACATAATATACATCTATACACTAGATGAATTAGGAAATGTGCGTCTTATTCCTGGGTAGACTATACACACGGTATGATAGTCTGATACATAATATAAATGTATACACTAGATGAATTAGGAAATGTGCGTCTTATTCCTGGGTAGACTATACACACGGTATGATGGTCTGATACATAATATACATGTATACACAAGATGAATTAGGAAATGTGCGTCTTATTCCTGGGTAGACTATACACACGGTATGATAGTCTGATACATAATATACATGTATACACTAGATGAATTAGGAAATGTGCGTCTTATTCCTGGGTAGACTATACACACGGTATGATAGTCTGATACATAATATACATGTATACACTAGATGAATTAGGAAATGTGCGTCTTATTCCTGGGTAGACTATACACACGGTATGATAGTCTGATACATAATATACATGTATACACTAGATGAATTAGGAAATGTGCGTCTTATTCCTGGGTAGACTATACACACGGTATGATAGTCTGATACATAATATACATGTATACACTAGATGAATTAGGAAATGTGCGTCTTATTCCTGGGTAGACTATACACACGGTATGATAGTCTGATACATAATATACATGTATACACTAGATGAATTAGGAAATGTGCGTCTTATTCCTGGGTAGACTATACACACGGTATGATAGTCTGATACATAATGTATACACAAGATGAATTAGGAAATGTGCGTCTTCTTCCTGGGTAGACTGTAGAACTGAGAGTTAATCAGTCTCGATGTTTTATAACCAATTCGAGGAACTCATATCGCTCTATCATGTTTATAGAGTTAATATTTAATGACAAACACAGTCTTGAACATGTTGCACAGTAGAGGTGTTGATACGTTGTCAATTCGTCAATGTATCCTGTCATTCTAAATTAGTGCCCATTTTAGCTCATTTTCGATCCGGGCTCATTTTAAAGGCCATTTAATTCGTGTCCGTATTTACGTTCGAGTAAATGACAGATTCGTTTGCATCCGGGTGCAAAATGACATTACTTTCAGTTGAAGCGGTAAGGTCTAGTTCAATATACGTAATGCTATCTTTGTGCACGGGATCTGTATTGCCATCCTTTTCGAATTGAACAACTTCATCCTTTGTGATAAACCGACATGCGTCGACAATTGCAGGACCGTTTGCATAATACGACTCTGGACTCGACGTATCCGTGATTCCATAGTTATCATCATCGTCTTGGCTGGGTGCATAGGATACAACTACATCCGTTGCAGAACCATTAGCATTATATGACTCTAGATTCGTCTGATCCTTGAAGCCATCAATATTGTCTTGCTTGGGTATATCTACACCCGAATCAGATGTCATGCTGCTACCTGCATGAGCTATTGATAATTTCTGTTGGGCTTTACTTTTCTTTCTTTTGCAATAACAGTAAAACAGGATGGCGCATACCGTCACAACCGTTATTCCGACGAAGGCACTCACAACTGCAATTCGCACTGTTGTGCCGACTCCTGAAGTGTCATTTGAATTTGCCAACGGAGTTACGGACTCTCTGTTGGAACTACTACTGCTGAAACCCCTCGCCGTTTGCTTTAAAATGTTTTTAGTTGTTCTTGGGCTTGTGACCGGGTTTGTCCTGTGCGTTGTACCCTGTATTGGACCAGAGTTTGTGTCCTGCGTTGTGGCAACACTGGTTGTTTTGGTTGTAATAGCTGCAGTTTTTGGAGAATCTGTTCTGCGTTTTGTAACCATTGGTATTTTTGTCGTAGGTTGTTCACTTCCACCACTATTACCCATCTTTGTCTTCGGCTTGTCGATTTACAAGCAGACAAATATTGAAGTAAATTAAACAGTAGGCTGTATACTGAAATTATTACAGCAATGAAGTCATTGTGCAGTATCCGATGTTATTCCAAGTCTGATAAGCGATAAGACGTCGTGATACGGACTTATATATGGCCGGCTATATGACCAAGGTTGAGTACGGAAGTCGATTAGGAAACTCATTCGAATCATGGTATCATTTCCCTGTTTTACACCCACTGTAAACTCACAAACAACGTGCGTACACCTTGAACCAAGTGGAATTACTCAATAGCGTCAACAACTTCCACAATAACTTCCCATCAAATTTAGAATAGAGTGTATGAATTACTACGGTCACTATGTCCTCCTTTGAACTGTGCCGTCCAAGATGACGCCACAGAACAAGTCAGAGCACATGGCACCACAGAGCTCTGCGTAATTGTTGGGTGTGCTTTTCAATGGGACATAGGCCTACTTGTGCCGCTTGGATGATGCTACAACAAGGTTAGCGTCTTCCGTATAGAACAACACTCTTCCAACAACTACGCACATGACCACTCTCTAGAGCGGGAAATTTGATTGTCACTCCAACTACGTGACCCCAAATGGCTGCCCGAATACATCGTTATATCGCTCCGGTTGGTTTAGTGCATACACTTTATAATGACACAGAAAGATTATTTATTTCCCCAAAAACATTAAGTCCCATGTCAGTTTCTGATGACCGTGACTGATCACTGCTGAAAAGAGTGGTTAATATTTGATCGATCAAGAACACGGAAACCGCCAATTATTGATGAGAATGAACGCCCTCCTAGTTCCTGAGGAAAGGTAGCTGGTTCAATAGGACCACGAGCAATGTGGTTCTTACCGTTTAGACACTAGCTGGAAATCTGTGTATGCCACTGGATCATACCGACAAAAACCGGAATAAGATTGCGCCAATACTTAAAGGTATATGACCCGATCACTTTTTGGGGGCTATGATTTTTTTTTTCACATCAAGATATTTTGGTATCAGAAGAATCCCCATATTTTTCTCATTATGTCTGTAAAATATTAGGGCCCAGAAATGTTTCATTTGGAAATTATAGGCTAACATGTGGTGAATTACTGCCAAAGGTGGTTAATCACCAGCCAGTCTGTGTACTTCTCAATGGGCACATGTCTTTTGACCTTGCGCTTCTAAAAATAGAACCATTGGAGTTTTGCAACTCAAACTTTGGAATGCAACTATTTTAAGGATGACCTTTCATGTAAAATAGAAAACATCAAGTTGAAAATCGGGTCATCTACCTTTAAATCCCGCAATTGCATTCCTCACATCATACACATCTACACACAATACCTGAAATATCCATTAATATTTTAATTGCAAAAGTCATTGCCAACCGAAACATCCCTATGTATATAATATTGACATCACTACCGGTTTGGTTAAGTATCGATTGCCTAAGAGTCTATAATTCGATTCTCATGTCAATGCGTCATTTTTAATGATTGATTCAATGGAATCTGCTACTATTATTATTGGTATTTTATTCAGAAGCATCTCGTGGCCCGCAGGCCAAATTACATGCTAATATACAATATTAAAATTACGATATAAAAATGCACATGAATAACTCCATAGCCTACTAAATACATCTTTATCAACGACTTTGCTAATGAATAGTGAGCGATAAAAACGTTCCAGTATTTGGCGATACTGGTTAATTTTGATGTTCCATTATCGAGCGATACTGGATTTTTGTATACGTGCCAGTATCAAGCAATACTGGACTAACTTTGTACCTGGGTGGTCTATTGATCGATAATAACAAAATATTGCACTTGTAGGATTGAATCACAATTTACAAATAAAGATATATTACAGATAAAATGTACACAAATTAAGAAACAAAATGTCACACATCATGGAACTTTACTGCACGACCAGTCGTGAGAGATAATGGTACCTAATCATTTAAAATATTGACAAAATAAGGAACAGGACTATTTAGGAAACGCTGAGTCCTACAATGAAATTGGGTCAAGTTGCCACTATTACGAAGTGATCTGTCATGACACTCCAGTCTGGTAGGAGGGAGGAGAGATTTAGTCCTCTCTTTTTTAGGAAGCCCTTCAGCAAATCTTCGACAATGCTGCGACAATGACAATATACAAGTTGTAACTACTCTGTAAATTACAGCAATCGTTTATTATTGCTACTTTGTATATATTACTACTTTGTAGTGAGACCCAAATACTACTGTAACACAGATAAACGTCACTGCGTTGAAGAACACGTCACTGTGTTAAAGAACACTGGAATTCGATGTTTATGGGTAGGCCTACTTTTCTGTTAAATTAAAGGACACAGGATCAAATCACATTGTATACCTTTAAAGTAAATACAATCGTACCATGTTATCTATCACGATAGCAGTGTCACCTTTGGCCTTGAAATTGTACTGTCAATAGACAATAGAGTCTACGTGAACTTTTCCCATAACTTCGACGTCAGTTACACTAGACCGACTGAGACTTTCGAATAACAAGGCTTTAACATAAAAACAATGTATTCGATATTTTGATATACGGTATTCGTCTTTATGGTTTGTAGGGTGCGTGATCAGGTTAATTTACCAGTTTGGTGTCAATAATTCTTCAGACTTATTCATTATCTACAGCCAAAACCAAATGACTTTGCAATCAACGATATATGATTATATAGTTGTTGGAGGCGGTACATCAGGATGTGTTGTTGCTGCAAGACTATCGGAAGATCTCAACACGAAAGTCTTGCTTCTTGAAGCGGGAGATACTTACAACAGCAGTTGCGATGTTCTCCGTGTACCTGGTAACTTGGCTGCCACAATGAATACTAAGTACGACTGGGATTACAAGGTAGGATGACACAAATCATCATATGGCAAGGTATCAAACATCCTAAGATATTAAAGACCCCAACGACATCTTGGGGACGTCTTAAGGTCTTTTGATGGTATCATGTCCCATTACCATGATTACTAGTATTATTGCTGGTCTAATTACAATTATATATGAGTTTCCAAACACAATCTTTAACAAAATTTGTTCAAACACTTCGTGAAGGTTATCCCCTTCTTTTTAATTTTCATAAGATAATTCCGAAGTCATACTTGCGTTTATACCGTACAGACATGTTTCGACATCATATCGGATGTCCTTTTCAATGAACACATGAATGTATAACCACTACTGACACTGTAGATTTCGATTTTGGAATAGTTAATTACATTTTAATAATTATTCCTTGCATTCCGGGTGAAACGATTGGAACTAATTTGTTCTGCCTTTTCAGCATTCCGAAATCTCATCCACTTCTCTTCTTCAAACTACGTTTTGATGTGATCTCTGCCCATGCTTAATAGTTGAAAAATAGTCGATGGTGGCGACGGTGCAATAGAGAAGGAATACACGTATAGGTCAACGGATGGCCGGTCGCGGGTGGGTGTGGGTATGGTGGGGAAAATTGTCGGAGGGCAGTTCCAAGCAAAACAGGACATTACAAAATAATTGAAAAAAGGCTGTAAAGTACTACAATCACATATTTAGTATCAAATGAAAGATATTTTCAAGCTCTTTCAAATGAGCTATTTGTCTTTTTAATTGATATACATTAAGTATGTTTTTGTGTGTAAATAACCTGATTGTGATTTTTTTTCAGAAAAATTCCTATATATGTAGCACCCTTCTCTGACCCCTTCTTATGCTTTTATATAAGTTTTGTTGATTTAAGTTGCTAACTTACCGCTTAAATTTTCATAAATTTACAAGTTTAACATGACTTTGTTTTTTCTTATGTATTTTATTATGAATTTTGCATTGTGGACAAAACGTCATTCCGTAACGGTCATTCCGTAACGCTCTCATTTGTCGGTCTTTACGTCATATTTCAAAAAATATTTAACCAATTTTAACCAGGAAGTTGTCATATTGTAGCTAAAGGTATACAGAATCACCCAAAAGTCAATAAAACGTGATACATTTCTAAATATCACAAAGTTTTATCAATGTCTAAATGACTAGAAAAATCATGTCCATTTTGTGTCATTCCGTAACGGCAATTATAAAAATCAATATTTCGTTAATTAAAAATCTGATGGTCAAATTTTGTACCATATCTGAAAGTGTTTAGTAGTTGCTATTAAAATACGGTATATTATTAGTTTGGTGAGAAGTAATAAACTTTTCAAGATATTATGATTTCAAACATAAAAATGCTTTGTGAATGTCATTCCGTAACGCTTGGAACTGCCCGGAGTATCATACGTAACGTAGCAATGCCCATGAGTACGTTCACCATATTCATAGAAATATAGATGTTATTGTATTGTTAACTTTTAGAATTTTAATTACTTATAATGGCATGAATGGTAAACATGTGGCAATTTTTGTTTTACACTGTGAGTTCAGCTACTGGTTTTGATTGTAATATGAAAGAGCGCAGAGCCTTTTTAGATAAGACAAACTGTTTTTGAAACAAACAAGGTTAAGATGTGTAATATAAATCTGTTTCAGACTGTTCCCCAGAAACATGCATGCAAAGCCTTCAAAGATAACGTATGTGTTTGGCCACGTGGTAAGGTAAGAACGCAAAAGCTAGACATTGCTGTTCGAGTTCTGATAACGACCGAATACGCTATCTATAGGAAAATAAAACAATATAATGTTTGATGTAAACTTAAGATTATTACGGTTAAGTTGTTTTGGTCAGAGGTACTTTCCCAAGACTCCTATTTGCCTTCTTCACATTTTACTTGGATCCATAAACACGATTCATTGATATGATCAAATAAAAACAGCTAATTTCCTTTTAGATCTAAGTCAGGATGGAAATCATGTTTGAGTTTGCTATCACGTAGTATTAGAACGTACCCCATCGGGTACGGTTTTGAGGTGGTTATGTTAGTTCGGGTTCAAGGTCAAGATTTAAGGTCAAATAGTGCCCTGAACGGTTCCATCCCCTCTATGTTTTGCGCCAATTTGGAATATATTTTTGACATAATGACAGGCCAAAATATTAGTAATTGCTCCGTTAACATGTGTCCTGAGTCCCGACTCTGTCTAGCCAATACAGTATTTAGCATTTACTGTAGCCTAATTGGGCTAATAATTTAAACTAAAACCTAATCTAGAAATGCTATATCGAGACTTTTCCGGAGACTTTTTTTGTGAAGAAGGCAAATGTGAACAAATGTGAACATTTTATTTTACAAAACCTGAAATACTAAGCACTAAATGTATAACAAATTGAAGTTAAAAGCTAGACATTCTTTATACAACCTCGCTAAAACATTATAAAACCTTACAATTTGGGTGTTGGGTGATAATGATAATAATAATAATATATAAAGCAGCATTTATTAAGCGCCTAATCAAAAGTGGTCAAAGCGCTGTACAAAATAGTAAAATCTTAAAATACACAAAAACACTACATCTTACTGCAACATAATACTGTACAAAATAGGGCCTATACATACACAAAATATGACAGCAAAATATACAAAGCTAAAAACAGGATGGAATCCGTGAGGCGGGGGGATTAATGCTTAGGAAACAGATGAAATTTGAGAGCCTTTTTGAACTTATGAATAGTAGAACACTTGCGGAGCGAGGCGAGTAGAGAGGTCCATAGACGCGGAGCAATCGTTGACTGACCTGCCGTCCATGGACAACATGCCCACATGCTGGGCAAATCGTACTACAGTGCTGTGCGATCATTATGCTCTGCCGCGTTGTACAATCTATACAGTGAACATAAAACAGTTTCCCTTTCATATCTTCCGATATATACAACCGAATGTGCCCGTTGAAACTTTAATTTGTGGCTATATTATCTCAATTGCTCATTTTTGTATCTTAAATAACGAAAATCAGCCAAATGTGGATTTATTAATCTTCACAAGAACCCCCACTAGTGTGAAAGCCTTCCTATCAAAATACCAAGTCGCCCCTGCACCAACGGCCGAAGCTGATTTACTCCGGAGCGCCGTAGGCAATACACATGGTGTCGCAATAACTCAGAGAGTTGGGAAAGAGAATTTGAAATTTATAACTGCGAAACTATTTTTTTTTCTTCTTCATATTACATAGGCTGCATACAACCGACAACCAATTTGTGGGTATATTATGTCATTTATTAATGACTCCACTCTAGTGTGAAGGCCTTTGCTACAAAAAACTCCAGTCAAAACCAGCGTCGGAACGGCCGGAGCAGGTACCCAAGGCGCCGTAGGCACTAACAGCTGGTGCAATAAGTTAAAGAGTTGGGAGAGACAAAATCGAAATTTATAACCGCGGATACTGCTCCATAGCCGTGGTCAAAAAAATCTCAGAATATAAAGGGAACGGAACCCTAATGATGAGCGGTTTTTGTATTTTGTTTTATATTTGTCACAATTAATAAACAGGTTCTAGGTGGGTCTAGTTCCATTAATGGACTGGCCTATGTGCGTGGTCATCGTGAGGATTATGATTCATGGGAAAAGCTAGGTTGTACTGGATGGGGATGGAAAGATGTGCTGCCTTACTTCCATAAGTTGGAGAACTTCATTGGGTATGTACCACAATAAGCCTTAACCCCCATCGGAAAAAAAATCCATTGATTATCCTTTTCTGATGCATTGTGGGATCCAGAACGGGGCAGATTTTGCCCTTTTGCGATTCCACAATGCAACAGAAAAGGACAATCAATGACTTTTTTCGATTCGCGATAAACCTTATGAGGAAGGTATACACCAAAAGTAGCTCAAATCAAAATATGTTCACATCTGACACTTCTGTTTGATGTATGTTAATAAATATATTCCTAAGATATGACAAGGTAACACCTGTACAAAATGAAACACTTGGTCCTAGGGAAAACACTGGCACGCCTGAGTCCTAATCGATGGAACCAGAACGATCGAGAGAACCAAAACACTTTATTTGGGCCGGCTCTATTATAGATAATGTGCTCAATTGTTATACTCGCAAATGTTATACAGCATTTCGTTTTTATTGAGGCTGATTCAGAATTCCAGACAAAGCTGAAGGCTGAAGATAAGTTACTGGGAGGTAGGCCTATCATCAGTGTCAGTGTCCCTAATAAAGCGTGTCTCGGTATGTGATGATAAATGTGATATTCATATTAAAAACAAAACTTTGCTTCTATTTAATTTTTCTCGCATTCCATAGCACAGAGCATAACAAATCGAACAATGAATCCACAGTGGCACCTGTAGCAATATCAAACAATCTATTCGGACGAACTGAAGCTTCCAGATATTTTATAAAAGCAGGTTGGTGAATAAATAGGTTATCTTATGTTATCTTGTTAGGTGAAATCAACTGAAATGGCGGAGAAGGGATTTCAAAGAGGTTTAAATATCCAAAGATGCAAGTAAGCTACTCAGACCCAGGTTTGAAAACACCGATATTAGTGTATATTATATAATACAGGGTGTCCCAAAAGTTTCAATACCTTTTTAAAGCTGTGTATCTCTCGCAAAGTAATTCGCAGTACAAAACTGAAAACATATTTGGAAAATACTTAAAACACACGCGCACCCTGAAAGGTTTGGTCTTAAAACTCACAATACGTACGATTGATCAACTTGCAGGATGCAAAGTGTACACCCCTACTCGCTGTTATCACGTGCTGTATGTTCCTCACATTCTATTCAATTTACAAAAAAGGCTTTTACTTATTATATTATTTCAATCTCGAAATGAAAAGAATATTCACCATGGAAAACCTTTTTTCATCACTACCTCTCCATCTTTCTCTCATTCACTTTATTAAGTTCATTATACTACGCGTTTATATGAAAGTCCAGTTTTAGAGTTTTGAAAACGGAAGGAATTTGAATTTATACTTCTTTTTTTGTTGTCCGGATTGTTTTATAGGTTTGGAACTAGGATACGAACAGGTTGATATCAACAATGACACTGGAGTAAATGTAAGTATAACCAACATACACCAACACCATAAATAATGCGATATAATATTTTTACAACAAAAGTTTACACAACACGATGTAGATACTACATAGGGACATTTGGTTTATCTACGTATACATTGTATAGGCTTTTAGGAGATATGTTGTTGTTTAAATTGGTAAAAGCTTTGAAGAAAGAAATTACCCCATGACACCATTTTCTTTTTCAGATTGGTTTTGGTGATTTGCCGTCTACCGTAGATAGCAATGGTAATCGGTGTAGTACTGCTACCGCCTATATCCATCCTGCGATTCATAGATCAAACCTAACTGTTGTAACAAACGTACATGTAACAAAGGTATCTTCAAATTATATCACCATTAGATCTGTTTTACAAAGTGGAAGTATTGAATGGGTAGCCCACCCCATTGTTCAATTAAAATAACATGTCAATTCCTTATAGCTATTGATAATTTAGTTGATAATTTAGTTCGAATGTTTATACCGTAAGATATTTATATCAATGATATCATGCATATGTTATTTCGCTATGATAGGTTGAACATCCAGGTTGAACCCATCGACTGGTTTATTGTCCCATAATACCCTTTGATGAAGATTGAAAAACATTAAAATAATATACAGCTCATTTTGAATGCAAGATTCGAACCTTTATGGATACCTACATGTATATACAAGACATCCCTTAGCATATTCTAAACTCGAATACAGACTTCTCAACTCATTATAATGTCGCTTTATACCGCAGATTCAGGATATAGCACCGCGTAACTCATTCTTATCAAGGCCAAAATATGAAGGTTTGTCCGACTCACATACGTTTGGGTAAATAGCTATGCTATATGAATTTTTGCCTTAAAAAAACCCAGCTATGCTAAAGCGGACATTTTTTATTATGTTTTTGGCGCGCGCACTTTCTGTTGGTTTTCTTTTCTAACAAGTTTAAAAATGCCAAAAATTGGGCTAATCGCACAGGATCATGCGGTAACAGTGATTCCACTACTTAAGCGGTGCGCGGGTATGTGAGACAAATTTGGTGTTTTTTCTTGGCCGAACTTATGTAATTTTGTTAATCCTAACATGTTTGAAACATGTTAATTACTTTTTCCTGTTCTTGAGTCACGCAGGTCGACATCAAGCACTTGCGTGCCATTGGTGTGTATGCAACTGTTAATAACAACAGACAATATTTCTCTGTGCGTAAAGAGGTGATCCTATCCGGGGGTGCCATCAACTCACCACAGGTAGGTCGACTGTTCTAGTAATAATTACAATTATATTGTTAAACCTCAAGGAGAGGAGATATAACCCGACTTGCTTCACGAGTAAATTTGTGTTTTATCAGGGACAATCGAATGGAGGGACAAGAAACTATTGTACTATTATATAAGTATGCGTGTTGCGGGGGTACAAATATCATCAAGTTGAGCAAGCATACACAATACATTCATGAATGGGCACTGGTACAAATCTCAGCAATCATACTGCACGAGTCGCTGTGTGTCTTGCTCGATATGGATGGACCCTTAGTCGGGTGAAAGCTCGACATGACCGTGAAGTATAGTACAAATGTGATTTTATTGCTGAAAATCATGGATGAGTAAGTCTAGATTCACACCACCGGGTGCCAAAATGGCACACTTGGGCAACTTTTTTTTTATTGAAGTCTTAAGCCACACACCCTTTATCGATTATGTTATAATAATGACAAATATATTTGCAACACAAACATATCGTGTTTGGTATGAAATTAAAGCACGGCCTATAGATTCAAATTCAGGCTAATGACGCAATCGTTTTTATCTCAGCATTTTTAGTGTCTTAGCCGCTGTTCTCAATGTAGTTAGTTTCAAGATATAAGTCTTTGCTTCTATTTCCAGCTTATTTTGAATCACTTTACCCGCAATGTTATGCTATCTCACAGTGTTTCCAAATTAATGAGTCCTAATGTTGATTTACATGCCTGTACGCAACTATTCATATGTCCTTAAGAAAATCAGTGGAGAAGTAATATAATGAGAGTACAGGTAACTGCAGTATACATGGTAAAGGGGTTTCTTATGTTCTGAGGGTGGAATTGTGAAGTATTGTGCACGGTTTTAATTAAACAAAATAATCACAAATAATGAAGACCATAGTCTCGATCTACTTGTATTAAATATTTGAACGTTTTTAAAACAAATAGTTATCAGTATATGCTGATGTGCCTCTAACTCTAAATATATTACTAACAAGCACCTGATGTGTATGGAGACAGGTATTGACAGATTGACAGTTTTATTTGTACCATGGATGAAGTATCACATCTTCAAATAGACAGGTAGGATATAGCGTTTTATGTACGTGACATGAAATTACAGGTGCCATGAAATCACTGGTGCAGTAGCGTAGCCAGACGGGAGCAAGGGGAGGGCAGAGTGCCCCCCCTGAAAAATAATTTGACCGGGAAATCGTGAACTAAACGAAAAATCGGGAAGGCAAAGGAAGGGAAAGAGAGGGAGAAGAGGAAGGAAAGGAAAGGGGGTAGAGGGAAGTAGAGGTAAAACGGAAAGGGAAAGGAAAGGAAAGGAAAGGGAAAGGAGACGGACAGAAAGGAGAAAGGAAGACATATTGCAGTTTTTCACGCCGGTATGGGGACGCAACGCCTCTACCCCCCCCCCCCCCCCCCCCCGCAGCTTGTCATTTTCTTACTCGACGCCAATTCAAAAAGTTACCGGATCGGACTGGTGCTCACCGGGAAAAAATACCATTTGTCCCCCCCCCCCCCCCCCCCCCTCCCCTGACAAGTGACCCTGGCTACGCTACTGCACAGGTAGGTGACATGATATTACAGGTGACATGACATGTATGAATGAATACATTTTAATCACGTTTGACCTCTTTTGACTTGGGGGGGGGGGGGGGGGGGGTCGCATCACCTGGTTTCCTGTTATTTATCATTTTATGGGATTGTAGAGATCAGTGGATTATTGGTAGCGGTATGGTGTAGCAGTCCCAAGTATGCAAATGAGCTCACTGAATACAATGTCATGCTCTACCACACATCTACCCAGTACTCAACAACGGAATAAATCTCATTATCCTCATTTGCATACTTGGGACTTATACACCATACCCTTACCGGATTATTAGCTGCGCCATTTTGTTACGACTAACTCGTATTACGCATCGTTGAAGATTCCTATTAACTGGGAGCACATTCTAATTGTAAACACCGTGGGTGGTAAACTGTTTTATATTATGTATATGTGTGTATATATATAATTAATTTACTACAGATATTAATGTTGTCTGGTATTGGACCAACTCATCACCTGGAACAAGTAGGAATAGAATGCATTCAGGATCTACCCGTGGGACAAAATCTACAGGTAAGAGGCTATAAATACAGAAACATTAATACTTGTCATTTTCGTTGCAAATCTTAGAGAAGAGAACAAGGTAAATGAAGGTATAATCTCCTCTACATTCTCAACATGATACACAGGAATGGATATAAGGATAACGATGGATTGCAAGTTTCAAACAGCTTTTAGTCCTAGTATTGTTGATGTGATCAACCCTCTCCATGTCTTTATAATATGAGGAAGATTTGAAGTGCTACTTTATGACAGTTCGGGTCTATCTTACAGGATTGGGATTTGCCATGAATTCATTAGTCAAAACCGCTTTATTTGAGGAGCATTTTAGTTGAAATAGGTAGTTCTATTAGTATTTGGAATTGTATAAGAGGGTCGGCTCATCATGAATTATTTGCCTAGTATTATTGTCATTTCTATATCAATTACAGGATCATATGGACATTCATATTAAAGCTGACGTGAAGCCTGGAAGTGATGTTTTCACAGTTGAAAAAGTAATATACAATATCTTAATTCAACCTGATATTTGCAGAATTATCCACCTGTAACACACCTGTTTGAAAGCAGACGACACGGCTGGACACGGGCGTATTTACGAATATTCAGGTTAAAATATGCGAATGAGGTTACGTGATCAAATGAATGGGACGAACGCTTAACAACAGATTAAATTCAAAAAATGATACTGACACTGGAGTTGGTTATCTTACTCCAGCGTTTTAGAATAAAATAATTTAGTTCCAACGTGTGATGAATTTCACGGGGTCATATAATCAAAATCCATTGTTACATTGAAACCGACGGAAATTCAAAATTAACGGCCGTTCGTATCCATCTTCGTCTCTTTGAAAGTCAAGGTGTGAAAAAGCCCTCTATCTTGGCAGTTGGGTGCGTTAAAGACGGATTTTCCGATTTTACTGACACACCCACAAAATTTACGGGCCAATATCCAGTATTCTCTTACAATTTTACATGTATTATCATCCTCAATTGGAAATGAATTTCAAGAATAGGTAGGCCTTATTTTATGCCACTTAATGATTTTGACAGAATTTCCTATGCGTACACAATGAGCGACAAAGTATTTGGCCTGCTAAGTCCAATGGTGGTCGATACTCAGAAACACGTTCACACATTATATTGAGCGACATTTTAATTTAATTAACACACTACCAAGCACATTGTAGAGTTATTTCCGATACACAACAAAGCTCTTCATCGCGTAGACTTCTGCATGACATGCGATAAACTAGTATACCATCTACCATTACATGACATGGATTTTTCTATGAGCACCATTATATTAAGACTGTATAAGACACTCTTCTAATACTTTGAATTCTATTTAATTTCTTTTACATTCAGTGTATTGATAAGAGTAACCTATCTGAGGTAGCAGCATTCGTACACATTCAGGTACGTCCGATGTTGTATAAAATAATGGTATAATACATGTAGGCATATTCCGCAGTCTCCCTCTGGTGTTTAAAATGTTGATGATATTTACTTGATACTCCAAGCACAGCAACTGTAGGGTGACGACAACCGTACAACAACATATATACTTTCAGAAATACCACCAGTTCTCCTAGAAACAACAGAAGTTCTTTTACAAACCATTAGTGGGTCTTCGATCTAGAAAAGACAATTCTTACGGATGTACGCAGTCATAGCGATGGATTCAAATATCGATTTAAACAATTTGTCTCAAGACTTATTTCTTTATTCTTTAAACCCGTATATGGTGCCTAATAATATTAATAAAACATTTCTGGTGGTGGGATTTCTTTATATATGTTTTGCAAAACTTATAGGGCCATATATTCTGGTACTAAACGCGGCCTAAAATCGTCATTAACTAAGCTCATGTTTAAGTCAAACACTAACATAATAATATCTTTATAAAGGACGTTTAACAAAACACGTTTATAAACACGATGAATATCGTCACCAGAAAGTAGTAATTAAGCGTACTGATGTACGAGGGTCAATCGAATAAGTTCTACCTCCTCCCTCATAACATTGCTAATATGAATGTCAGCCTCATAACATTAAATGTTGTCATAATTATAGCTCTGAATCATAGCTACACATTTTTATTTAATGATAATCGATACCTGTCTTACTTTTCATATGATGTGGTCAAATCCGGAGAGAGATTTTGGACAACGGAAACGGAAAATTACCTTAAAATAAATGCATGTTTTTCGGGGGGGGGGGGGGGGGGGGGGGTTCCGTATTATATGGTTTGATATAATGGCATGATTTTGATACTGAAAATGGAAAGCAATGAATGATATCTGATAAAAGTATAGTATTATTATGTTTGAATGAGATTGTAAGCAATATTAACTCTTGTAGGCTCGCAAATAGTGTAATATCAACTCAAATGTATTGCTATGCCTTTGGCAGACTGGACTACTGATAATCAGTATAGTTTCGTTGTTACAACTCAAGCCACAGTGATGCTTCGACGTTAAATCTTTAACATAATAGTCACTTTATGAGTTTTCATTATGTGCCACTTTCAGAATAGTCAATCAGGTAGTAAATGATAGAAAATATCTCTTTGAGAGACTTGTAATTCCTCTATTTATAGTCCGGTATATTGAAAATCACTTGGTTCCCATGAAAGTTAAATAGCCTATGCTTTTTGCAGGGTGCTCTAGGGCAGGGTAAACTTATGGTTGTCCCGATCTGGTTCTGGTTAATCAGAGGGCATAATCTGTCCAAATAAATCAGTCACATTCAATGTTTATGGTCTGTTAAAGAGATATGTGACATTTCGAACGGTTATAATTGACCGATAGGTAAGTTTTGCTTCTTACAATAGGCCAAATGAATAGCACTTTGGCGATTTTTGGCTGTTTTACATCCGTTTCCGTCACACTAAATGTAAGCTTGGTTTTCACTGCACCTCTAAACAAGTACAACCATTACTCAGATCAATTTACAATGAATTTGTAGCTGAGGTTCCAAGCTACAATTGTGTGATATTTCATAAGACTAGCTTATATAATAAGAAAGTTATGAGGTAGGAGGTAGAACTTATTGAATGACCCTCGTATATGGTATATATTTATTTATTTAAAAATCAGCGATCCAAGTGGCTCACCGTAGAAATGAAAGAAATGCATCAATATACGTCTATTGTTCAACTTGAAATGCACTCAACATAATTTTTAAACGCCACGGTGAGTTGCGAAGGGAAAATCACGTCGTGTACTTGTGCAATGTAACGTTGAAGGCGACCATACCTCCATACCCATGTTTATTAGGGTTATCACGCAAGAATATCATTTGTTCCTTTGACAAAATGATGCTGCCAACATTGTGAGCTAGACTACTGGTAATCTTATTCTATAATTTACAGGATCATCACTGGCCAGATTTGCAAATGCAACCGCTGTCTTTGTTTTATGCTTTTGGGATATTAGCCACAACGCTTTATCCGCTCAAATCTCCCACGTAAGTAGTACGAGTTCACCCAAAGTTCAATGGCAGTAAAATGATTCCTAATATTATTTCACCATGGCGTTTTAGCATTAAAGAGTGCTATATTCGTTTGCAAATGGGAACACTGTGCACAAAAGTCACGAATAATGGATGAAACGATTCTCTGTCTACAAAATAGCTCGTGCTTGACAATGCTTGAGGATTGCTTCAAAAACATTAGGCTACAAGGCCCGCTTAGCAGCGCTATAAATTGGTGCCCTAAAAACCGTCACCAAATTTAAATATTCGCCTTCCATCAAAGCTGGTTGCTATATGACATACTTCTTGTGTGCAACCGACCGGCTGCAACATAATGGAAACTCACCTATGCAGTTAGCAAGTAGTACCGCTCGTACACGCCCCGAATTGAAATATGATTGCCTGGTTGTACACGCGCACTGGGCAATCCTCTCGTAGTAATTGATAACAATAGGTTTTCCAGACCTAATTAACGGCTCCTAAGCGGGCATTTTATGTCATGTGAGATAAATTTCACCGGATAATTTCACTTCGGTCAAGATAAATGTCCCAATGCGTAGGTATGTATGGAGAACATGCAATGCAAACATAATAGTATCATCAGCGGAGAGAAATAAAGATTAGGCCCACCGCATGAATATCAAAATTCGTCTTGCTACTCAGAAAAGCCAAGATTTCATGATTTTCGAGTGCGACCTATATCGTTCATTTCATTCACCGTCAGTCGGCTGATTTCCAAATTTGGGAACCCTGAGGAATTGCGTGCAAAATATATGCCTTTGTCATCATACTTTCCCAGATGTACAATTCATTTTAAATTTCAGATGTTCTAAAATGGAATGTTTTCTAACAAATTCAATAAAGAAAAATTATATATAGGCCTACACACCTCAGTATTGAAAATAATCGTTCTTTGATCGACCCCTTTTATTCTGGGTAGTAACGAAAATTGACAACATTGGCTGACGACAACTGTGACAACAAAACGGCCACACCAGGACGTAAACAAACTTGTTCCGTACGACACAAACGAAGCTCAAAGTGAGCGTATTCGTAACTTTTGTTCGCTATCTGAACTTAAGTTGGTGCATCTATTCTTGTGAACAGTTATTATATAAAAGTTGATGTTACCAAGCAGGCAGACCGCTTTCTACGGCTGATAAATCTATGGGTAAAAACATTCAACCAATTTGGAATAAGCTTATTTATTAGGCCTTATACTCCTGTCACACATACGGCGATCAGACCTTGCGCTTGAGTTGCGCTAAAAAAGGTATCAAAGCGCCAAGGCAAACGCATAAGAACCGATTGGGGACGCAGTGGACACTGGCTAGAGCGAGAACAGACGACGATGGCCACGCGATTTCATCGTTCCAATAATGGCAACGGGAGTGCGCCATTTTTGAAATATTTTTAACAGTCATCGCCCGGTTAACGATGAAAATAATTTAAAAAAAATAGCATTTACAATGGAGTTGGTTAGCCATCTCCAACGGTTTAGGGTTGGAAAAAATCTTCTAATTATTATGATGAATTTTTCAAAATGATAAGATTAACATTCGCGATTACGTGTTATTCCAATACGAATTCAAAATTTAGGATTCGCGTGCCCACCGTCGTCTGAGCGAGAGAGGGTCCCTATGTACGCTTACAACAAGGTGCTCTTATTACGACCCATTGTGTTTCTACTTTAAAGTCTCACGGGCTCACGCTTCCTCTAACTGTAAACATTTTTAATGCGTTAATCTAGCACAAGCACTGAAATAAATAAAATAAAAACATATCAGGGTTGTTGAATCCTGAACGTATGTGAAAAGAGTTATTTCTTCTGAAGATTTCGTCCTTATTCAGTGATTTTGATCCAAGTTAATTTTAATTTATCGTTAAATTTGATTTATTCGGTAGATACTATCCCTACTTCGGATTTGATACACCAGTCACTGAATATAAACGACGTGAAGGATACACATATCAGCTAATTCTTTTGCATCCCAAAAGTCGCGGTGAGATCAGATTAAAAAGTGATAATCCCTTTTCAGATCCCATCATTGACCCCCACTACCTTGAAAGCGAGCAAGATGTCGAAGTACTCGTGAGGGTAAGTAACATTTGGTGCTGGTAGTTTGTAGTTGTAATTTTGTTTTTAGCCATGGATTTTGTTTGCACACGTTTCCTCATCTAAAGCAAAATACAAAACCTTTGTAACCGGTGCGATAATTATTAACTTGACAAAATTATCCGCAATATGGTGAGGGGTCTCTGCTATCCGTAACTCATCCGGCGACATCGTTCTTCCCTCTGCGGGGTAGCGAGCGTCAAGGCAACTGATGATGGCGATAGGCGTGACGGATTATTCCTCATATGTGACACTGATCCCAATACAAGCACTTGGATTGATTACAAGCGCAACATGCATTATTGATGTTCTCTCAACATCATCTTACATGGGAGTGTGGGCTGATCCGGCAGCTTAATTCAGGAGAGGCGAGCGGAATATGTGGAAGCAAGAGAGCACTTTCTAGCACGAACGAAGTGACTTGATCATTATTACACACTGTGAAATTCACTTCGTAATACACAGGCTCGATGTGGCACGAGCTACCTTTGGTGATCACGAGCTCGACCAGTACTGACCACAATTAAGAGGAAGCATTCGTTTGTATACACCAAAGCCACGTGACGTTGTACTGACGGTCACATGACCTCACACTAGGCTGACGGGAGCCACCTATAATAGTCCATACCTTAATTGCACTTAGTTGAAGTAAGCCCACTATTATATAGTCCACACGGATTTCCGCTACAATATAATGGTCATTATTGTACCAAGGTGCCCTACAATCGCTACTCATCCAATATACTGATATTTTTCTTATTAACCACCTTTTGTGTTTATATTGACCGTCTATTGAAGTGTACTGAATTGAAAATACCACATAATGTTTTATGAAATAGAAAAATGTAACATTATAGTTTATTCACATTTTGTCTTTGTAGGCGATAAGGTTGGCGAAGAGGATTTCAGAAAGTGAAGCAATGAAACCGTTAGAGTAAGTATGAAACCATTCGGTGTATATACACATTGGTGGGTATGTGTGGCGCAGTGGGTAGAGCACTGGACTCATGATCTAAAGGTGTGGTTTCGAGTCCCGCTATGGTCAACATGTTGTGCTCTTGAGTAAGGCACTGTACCACAATTCCTCCTCTCTACCCAGGTGTATTTAAATGGGTACCGGCATTCTTCAGTGCTGGGAAGGTAACAGACGCGCTGTGGAGGAGGTGTAGCGAGCACCACACAGCAACATTATAAAAAGGAGTGAGTCTGGCCCTATCGCTTTGAAAGGGAGATGGGTACTCCGCTCCTGGTATTACAGGATCGACCGCCTTTTATATACACCTAACACAAACCGTTAGAGTAAGTATGAAACCATTCGGTGTATCTACACAAACCGTTAGAGTATGAAACCATTCGGTGTATATGCACCTAACACAGAAACCATTCGGTGTATCTACACAAACCGTTAGAGTATGAAACCATTCGGTGTATATGCACCTAAAACAGAAACCTTTAAAGTAAGTATGAAACCATTTGGTGTATGCACCTAACACAAACCGTTAGAGTAAGTATGAAACCATTCGGTATATATGCACCTAACACAAACCGTTAGAGTGAGTATGAAACCATTCGGTGTATATGCACCTAACACAGAAACCTTTAGAGTAAGTATGAAACCATTCGGTATATATGCACCTAACACAAACCGTTAGAGTGAGTATGAAACCATTCGGTGTATTACACCTAACACAAAACGTTCCAGACATGGTACTCCGTAGTTTGATACCTGATCCATCAACATCGAGTGGACAGTTTTGAGGTTATGATGGTTTAAACGAGCACAAAATAACGAAAACAAAGTTGCACACAAATTGGGATTCTATGGGATATCATCGTTCAGTGTGCATTATTGCATGGTGTGTGATTATGCAGTGAAAATGTGTGTGTAAGATACCCCCGTAATGCCTGATTCAGATAGAGCACAGTGAATCATACAAATCAATGATATCTCATAGAAAACCAATTAATGTGCAACTTTGTTGTAGTTAGGCGTGGCTATTGAAATCAGAACTTTTAATATATCCATTCGATTCTTATGAATGAGGTATCAAACTACGGAGAAGAAGTTCGCTCATTTGATATATGTCTCGGATTGTTGGTACCGGTTATAGATTTTGAATGAGCCAAATTCGAAGTACCTGGTCTGGAACTTTTTGTGTTAGGTGTATACTTACTACAACCCAAGTGATTTGATGCGCATCCTTCCACTCCATCATATGACTTCCAAACTTTGTATTTGTCTGTCAAATAATGTCACAGGATGAAACATATAGATATACAACTGCCTAGAAGTTCTCACTCTACCTGGTCAGAGGAAAATCTGAAAGAATTTGTGCGTCACTTTGCATGGACATTGTATCATCCAGTAGGCACCTGTAAAATGGGGATGTCCAGTGACCCAACCGCTGTGGTGGATCCACATCTAAGGTATATATGTTTTGATGGAATTCATGCCAAGTTTTTGAATCGTATCTCTTAGGACTAACTTTTGCTGTTACATTTTGGAAAATGTTCGAGTTTGGAACAAATGGTTCAAGTGTATAAAACGGAAACAATTACAAGTGATAGAAACATGAAGTAGCAATTAAGACAAATGAATGCATTGTATACTATTTTCATTCATGCATGTATGTTTTTAATATGTTATTCCATTGATTTTTAGGATACATGGTGTCACAGGACTACGGGTTATTGACGCATCAATCATGCCACATCTGACGTCTGGTAATACAATGGCACCATCTATAATGATTGGAGAGAAAGGCGCAGATCTCATCAGGAAGGAATCGCACATGAATGCTTCAAAACTCTGATGATAAGCAGTACATTTCGGACAATAGCAAGTTTGAGTCCGTTTGTGTAGCTAGATACTTCATTTTCCCAGGTCATTTGTATCCCATTTGCGAATGGATACATACTACACTGAAAAATAATTTGGTGTCATTTTGACACTAAAACAAGTGTCAAAAAATGGGTCCTCAGTTGGCTACCTAAAGGTGTCAAATTGACACCATTGTGGGTGTAAAATATGACACCTTTGGGTGTCATATTCATTTTGACACCTAGGGTGGTTACCTGAGGACCCATTTTCGAAAAATGTCATTACACCCCATATGGGGTGTAAAATTGACTCTCTTAAGTGTCATATTGAGATACATTTACACCCTAATTGGGGTGTAATTTTTGGAAATGGGAAAATGAGTATTTGTCACCTCTAGCACATGTTTACGAGCCGGTAAGACTGGTAAGTACCGATCTGCTCCATTTCCAGACATTTTTGATAATAATTATGATACAATTAGCGTATATAATGTAAGACGTCCGTATGAAAAAGACGACCACTGAGCCAGATGAAACGGGCTATATGTATTGTTGCATCGTATGCATGCATGACGAACACACACATAGTACTAGTAGGTCCATGCACTGACACACAGTCCAAAATGAGTCATGACACAACAGGCTAACAAAATGCTAGTCTCTGACTATGAAATTGTAATTTATTTCATCAGTTAGTTGGCGCAATATTAAACAACATGAACAAGGCTTACATTACGCTAATTGTATCATAATTATTATCAAAAATGTCTGGAAATGGAGCAGATCGGTACTTACCAGTCTTACCGGCTCGTAACATGCGGACAAAATGGCGACGAGAAAACGTTTGCGTGCCAAGGCGCATGCGTTGATATGTTGATAGACGCCCAATTTGGTGTCAGAATTACACCAATTGGTGTCATGCTGCTTCGACACCTCTAAAAACCGTGAGCTTTCCCGCCAACTATTGACGCCCTTGGAGTTATTTCAATTAATCTGACACCAGTTTTGGTGTAAATCACTAAATGATCACTGAAAGGTTGCCGTCGGTGTCACCGTAAATTATGTGCAAACCCATATCATTGACGATTACACCAATTTTGGAGTCAAAATAACACCTTTGTAAGTGTCATTTACAGTTGACTCCAAGAAGGTGTCGCTGTGACACCAATTTTTTTCTTCTTCAGTGTAGTCAGTCTGCTCCGAAACGGGAATGCGTTAGGCTTGACGGGGTGCTAAGATTGACGCCGTTTACACGGCGACGGATCAGTAACGGCAGTCCGTCTTCCGCTGGGTGCAGAATAAGTTCAGGCTTGGGAACGGGACTTCGTTTCCATGGGAACGGCCTCCTTTTTAACAATTATCACACAACATAATTAAAATGGTGCAAACTCGCCTAGAAAATGGTAGTCTCATCGCGGTATATTAGGCTCAATTTTTTTAATTTAAATTTCGACTTGTATTGCGAGATGCTTGGGGTCAATCGTAAGATGAAATCATCGGACTAGCTGCCGCGAGGAATTCTGGTACCTAGGCTGCCCTCAATGTGTTAAGATGTAAATTATAAAACCCACCTTCATCCTTTTCCTGGTGTCAAAATATTAGACCTAGACGCTATTTTCCGGAAAAAATATATCGCATAGGTGTAAAAGGAGCCATCTCTCCCTGGAGCCATGACAGTCCGCCCTGCACAGCATAAGTTACAGGTTGGTATATAGGCACTAGTCTCTACACGCAACTCTAGTTTCACGCTTCATTCCGTGTTTGTCTTTTGGCAGCCGGACTAATGGCTCCAGAGGGAACATCCCCGGAAACATCATGACCAAGGCCCCTTTCAAACCGGCATATTTTTTTTGACAAAGAGTACTGTAATACTAATAGTGTTTCAGTTCGAAATTGACGAGAAATACGTGGTTTTTACCTCTCTACGCGCAAAGTAATCCAAGTGTACACTCGCTATTTTGGCATACGCAAGTCACGCGTATGATTATTTATCAATGTGCCATGCGAGCGTTTCTCGCGCTCACGCTTTTCTTAAGGGGGGTGTGGACTCTCTAGGTACAGCCTCCGTAAAACTGCCGTAACTTCTTCAATATTCATTTAACCTTTATAAACGAATACAGTTTTTTGCAGAAAAGGGTTCAATGAATCCAACCATGATAATGAAATTGACCATTTTGGATTTTTTAAAATAAAAAACACCTTTTTTGACCCATTTTAGGTTTGGAAAAGATAACTCAAAATATATTTTGTTAAATTTTGTCATACTAGTTTTATGATAATCCTGATAACATTCCCCAGGAGCGGTTTTTTTTTAATATCTTATTTTTTATTTTTTGAGTGACAGACCAAAAAGTGCCAACAAATGTGATTTTTTTACCGCCAAAATCATGAAAATCACCATTTTGGGGGGGAAAAATCACATTTTTGGCACTTTTTGGTCTGTAACTCAAAAAATAAAAAATAAGATATTAAAAAAAACCCCGCTCCTGGGGAATATTATCATGACAATATTTAACAAAATATATTTTGAGTTATCTTTTCCAAACCTAAAGTGGGTCAAAAAACATGTTTTTTATAATTTTTTCCAAAATGGTCAATTTCATTATCATGGTTGGATTCATTGAACCCTTTTCTGCAAAAAAATGTATACATTTATAAAGATTAAATGAATATTGAAGAAGTTACGGCAGTTTTACGGAGACTGTACCTGAGAGTCCACAGCCCCCTTAATTCATCGCCAATTGAAACTGACTGAACAATTCATACACTCTTAGTTGTTTCGAACCAATCAGAAGCGATTAAAAGAGATTAAAAGTATACGAATTGGGTCAATACATGCGTAAGTTTTATTTCGCGAAAAATAAAAATAAAATCAATGCACTTTCGCGTATGTTGATATGCTCACAATATCACCACATACGAGGTCGTGCCATTACGCACACATCAACATCAGCGCGTGTGTAATGTTGTATGTTGTATTATCGTGTATCATTGCACAACTTACAACTGCTACTGGTTTAACATGGCGTTCGCAGACTTGATGTTTATAATGATGAAATTGAGAACACAGATAAGAAGACAGAAACTCTCCAAGTTTACAGTTCAAATGGTTTATTAAATAAACTCAAGACGATATCGGCCGATCGTACACAAATAACACTGACGAAGGAAATGAAGAAATGATCGACGCTACATGACGATGTGAACTGAACAATGTCCAAGCACAGAAGAGATCGTTTGCACGCCTGTTCTCCGCTTTTGAGCACTTCCCGGGAAATGACAAGCTTCCAATCTACCCGGAAGTGTAATCACAGACGCAACAAGCAGTTAACAAGAAGTTCCCATAAAAGTGAATGCTCACATCTCACCAAGTTAGCATCTTACACGGTGCATTGATCTCGAAACAACATACGCATTTATTGACCTTTTTAAAAACAACAAATGTCTGAAAGGAAAATGGACTACCTTAAGGTAATAAGTGTTCGCTAAGCTTCCACAATGACCAATTTACGTTGTAACTATTCACACCACACGTTTGAAGTAACATTTCTTAGAATATATTGATAACGGGCACTATATTTGACTGCTTAAATCAATGTCTGTTTATTAATTACATGAAAGGTGTATAGAAAAACAACAACAAATATAAATGATAGTTATTATATTGTGATTTAACACGATCCTCTGGATGGCCAAAAGAATTATTTGACTCATTTTTGTCAAAATTGTTACTACGGCAGCACAAAATAATTTTCATCTAGAAATCTCTTCATTGTGGACCTTATTGTTTTGATTTGAAAATGGAAAATGATAAAATAAAATATTGCGACACCCTGTATGAGATTAATACCTAATGTTGTTCAAATGAATATTCAAGAGTGATAACAACGCGGTTTTAGCGTCGGAGTGATGGGAACAAACTTACGCTTACAATTGGTTAACTATTTACTTCTCCCCATAAACTTTGAGATCTCGACATGAAGAAAGCCGATATATTTTTCTGGTTTGTCCTGTAAAAGTTAGGCTAATATGTTTTCTCAAAACGTTAGTGATTTATGCCCAAGTGTGGTATACCACACGGTCCCACACCATAGGTGTTGCACCTTTTTCTGAATTGAACATTTAAAACCATGCTATCAGAGTATAATACCTGTTTTTAAACTGATATTTTGGTAAGAATTTTCATGTGTATTTCATAAAATATAAAAACACCATGTTACAAAATTGGGTCACATTAGGCTTTTGAGCTATAATATAAGGTCTATAACCGTGTTACGTTTAGTTGTGGGTACGTCAGGATCATGGGAGGGGAAAAACAGGAAATATGGGAAGCTCATTCCAGGAAATTTGGAGATCTGAGGGACATTTTGGCAATTGCAGGGACATGTTGGCAATTGGGAGGATGTATAGCTGTTTTGTACATACAGATATATGTAAACTATTGTGGTAAATTGGACTTGATTCCTTGGAAATAAAACATGTTTTCCAGTCCTGGTCAGGGTTGGCATTGTTCTCTTCTCGCGAGGATTGCCGATGTCACTATCGGCACGGCATGTGCAAGGTGCGTTTTACGTTGTTCTAGTTTCGCGAGGATTGGCGATGTCATTATCGGCACGGCATGTGCAAGATGCGTCTTACGTTGTTCTAGTCTCGCGAGGATTGGCGATGTCATTATCGGTATGGCATGTGCAAAGTGCGTCTTACGTTGTTCTAGTTTCGCGAGGATTTGCGATGTCATTATCGGCACGGCATGTGCAAGGTGCGTTTACGCTGTTCTAGTCTCGCGAGGTTTGCCGGTGCCAATCAAGGTGCGTTTACGTTGTACTCGTTTCGCGAAGTTTGCCGATTTCACCGTCGGCATGATGGAGTTGCAAGTGGCGTTTACGTTGTTCTCGTCTCGCAAAATATTCTTTACATAATGTACATTGGAATGGCTTCTCTCCAGTATGTATTCGCTCATGTGTGTTTCGATGTGTGCTGTAAGTAAATCGACGACCACAATATGTACAAGCGTATGGTTTGATGCCACGGTGCCATCTCTGATGCGCCCGAAGACCATTGTGGTTCTTGTAGGTCTTAGGGCATTGAGTGCATTTGTATTTACGCTCGTCTGAATGAGCTCTCCAATGAGAAACAAGTGATGTTTTCAATTTGAACGCCTTATCACAAGACGGTTTGTCACATTTAAAGGGTCTTTCATCTGAATGTATGGCGACATGAGCTTTTAGGTGGTTGCCCTGAAAAAAAGTTTTCCCACAGACCTTGCATTTGTATCTTCTATCACCGGTATGTGAGCGATAGTGTATTTTCAGATAAGTACGGCTGTTGTAGTCCATTGAACAGTAACAACATTTATAGGGTCTATTTCCGCTATGTGTCCTACCATGAACTCCAAGTATTTCGGGCGTTTTGAATCCACTACCACATTGCTCGCATTTGTAAGGTCGTAATTCAGAATGTACCTGCATCATATGTCTTTGACGTTGGCTTTTCTGACCAAACCGGTTATTACAAAGCTCACATGTATATGGTTTCTCACCAGAGTGTACCTTTAGGTGTGCTTTGAGATAACTCTGTTGGTTGAATCTCTTGAAACATAACGGACATTCCGCTGGTCTTTCTTGGGTATGTGTTTTCTCATGGTTTTGAAGATGATGCTTGCGCGCAAATCTTTTGTTACAGTATTTACATACGTGACTCTTTTCCGATTCTGTCACATGACAGAACATGTGATTAGCAATGCTCCTATAATGTGCAAACACTTTGCCACATACTGTACAAGCAACCGGTCCTGCAAGAGGATGCATAGGTTTCTTTTTGTATTTTTTCTTTTTGGTTATGTTTTCATTTGATTTACCATCTTTTCTATCTTGAATTGCGCGAACCTGGGCGATACTAGCGCTTTCGTCATCACCACATGTTTGACTTCCACGGTGTTTCCTCTTTCGTTTTGTCTTTTTCTTCGTTTTATGTATATTTCTATATTTTGGTGTATGGTAACTGATGTGGTTCTGTGTAGTAGATTGCTGGTCTCCACTGGTGATTAATAGAGATTGGGTATCACCGTCAGCTTCTTCATTGTTTCGATACTCTTCTTGCATACTCCTCCTTTTTGTTGGTTTTCTCGTTCTCCCAATGTTGACTTTTTTGGGTCCTTGTTTTCTTTTATTGGTTTTTGATGTGGAGTCTTCCTTCTTTTGACTTTTAGTAGCTTGGCTGTCGTAAGCTTGAGATTTTTCATTGTCATTAAGAAGATCCTTATGTGTGCTCTTTCTCTTTGAATGATTACATTTATTATTTTCCTCAAAATACTCTTTCCGAAGACCAATGGTACTGCCATTATTAGATGTTTGTTGTTCTCGACTAGTCGTCCCAAATCGACCGCGTTTTCCGTCAATGAGTTTGTCACCTTGAATCTGTCCATTCTCATGAGAAAGATTTTCGTTATCTTGATTTGGAATAGATGTGGTCTCAGCACCAGTGCTTTCATTAACTTGAAAGGTTTTATGTTCAATTAAAACATCTTTGCGATTTCTGTTCCCCTGAGTATTCTGTTCCCCTGAGAGATGTCCGCGTTCAACGTTACAGAGTTCTTTGTTTTTTCCATCTATGCCATTCTCATCAAGAGGTTGCCCTTCATGTTCTTTTCTTTTTACAGATCCCCTCGTCTTTCTTACGATGGCAACTTTAGGTCTAGTCATCGTTGTCTTGTCTTTTGAGGTGTCACCTTCATCAACACCAACGCCAACCTTTTCTTGACACGTCTCATTGGAATTAAGAATACTCGTGTGATTACGCTGTGCATGTTTCCCCTTAGTATAAGGAGATTGCCGATTTTGACCAGCAATCCCGAACTGCCTATGTTGCCCTCTCCTTTTTGATGACGGGTCTTCATTGGTAGGAGGAAGTGAGGTCGAATCATTGGCTACACTGTCATTGGACGGATTTGAAGTTCTAAGTTTCTTACCCTCTAATGTCTTTCTTTTTAAGCTTTTTTCTGGCTGTTTAGTTTTATTAAACAACTTCGAACGTCCTCGTGCCCTTATGTGTCGTTTACCGTGCTTAATACTTGTTCTCTGATGGTTATCAAATGAAGGACTACTAGCAGATTTCATGGACCCTTCTTTGACTTCATAATTTATCAGTTCCACACGAAGGTTACTATTGAGGAGTTTATCAAGTGTACTGGCTGAATTAATGAAATCTTTTGAAATCGATGTCATTCGGATATTGAGCATTTCCTTGTCATGAACTCCAGCAGGTATTACAAGTGCAGTGGTTATGGTTGCAGGTACATTTGTATTATATTTCACAACATGATCACTCATATCAATGTTGAGGGCGATATTTGCATTATACGAGCTTTCTGGAGATGTGCCCCTCTCATTGGTCAGTGCATCATTTGCATCAAGAGCAATCCCTGGTGAATCATTCCTCTCACTCACTGGCGCCTTATAAACATCAGACGACCCTTCTGGAGAATTACTCTTCTCATTCGTTGTCACAACATCGAGAGGCCTTTCCGGGGTAGTATTCCTCTTATTAGTGAGCACATTATTTTTATCAAGCGATCTTGTTGGTGTGGGACTTCCCTTGTTGCGAGGCGCGTCAATAGCATTAAGCGAGGTCTCTGGTGAAGAAAAACTCTCATTACTTAGTGTCTCATTTCCATCAAGCACTCTTTCTGTCGGAGTACTCGTCTCAATCGTGAGCGCATTTTTGGTACGAAGGGATCTTTTTGATAAAGTACTCCCCTTACCGGTCAGCGCATTATTGTCACCGGTCAGCGCATTATTTTCACCGGTCAGCGCATTATTGTCACCGGTCAGCGCATTATTGTCACCGGTCAGCCTTCCTGGGGAAGCAGCTCTTTCATTCCCATTGTCTTCGTTCAGATGAATGTCCATATTGTTATTGCTCTGAAAGTGGGCGACTTCTATCGACGATTCTGGTATAGATGGAATATGTGTATTGTTGTATTTAATAATATCATTGATTTCATTGCGATGTAAAACGATGGATATTGTTCTAGTCGTCATGAGATTACCACTATTGTTTTCTACAACGGAATTTGAAGGTGCGTGGCTATGACAGTTGTGTTCTAGAACATTGTCCCTGGACACATTCAGTATGTTGTTATTATTACTACGTGTCCCATTCGTGATATCTTTGTCGTTTGAATTGCAGGACTGTCTCTCTTCGGCGAGTTGGTCTATTAAGTTCCTAGTTTGATCATCAATGAAACTATTTTCCACGTCATATGTATCTGATGACTCAATTTCTGCAAGAGGCATTTTACTACGTTTAGAGGGAGATAGCTCTGAATGTTCAGACGTTTTTTCTCGATTAACATCGTTTATAGATTGCAAAGGACTCTGTCTATCCGACGGAGACTCGGAAAAAATGATATTATCGTCACCATCTGGTAAATCGGAATAACCGGTAAAATCGTCACTATCGGAGTCAATATGATCGTTATCATCAGGCAAATATAAAGTAGGGGGTTCTAAGTCATCTTGAACACAATGTTCTTCGCGAGAAGTCTCTTTCGTTAACACCGGAGGAACGGTCGTAATATATACCATGATGTTATTGACATTTTCTGTCTCTTTCTTGCAATTCAATGACAAACAGGTGTTAATATCATCAACACATTCCTGGAATTGACATCCTTCAGTCCCGAGTCCATGCTCAGATTTTGCTGATATGATTTCGCTGTCAAGGGAATTTACCGTAACAATTTCAACTCTTCTCTTCGATGAGGTCAACCTACGAAGCTTTTTAAAGAACGACAGTTGTATGAAGAGATCGACCGAGGCTCTGTGTCTTCGTGAGTGACTTTGGTAACAATCGAAATCTACGAAATTCCGCGTACAATACTTGCATGTGTGTGGTCTGCTCCGGTACTTCATTCCTACTGTCAATCTTAGTTAGCATGTAGATTTAGTTTGTCTGTAAAAATTAAGAAATCCAATAACTTTTAACAACACGATTATAAAAAGAAAATACACCTAGCACATAAAGTCCCTGACCAGGTGCTTTGAGGTTGACTAATTCAAAATATATAATCGGTACAAAAAAATCGGAAATATACTTTAAATGAGCAAATTTCGTCTCCGCAGTTTGATACCTCATTCAACAAAATCGAATGGATACTTTTAAAGTTATGGCGATTTCAATGACCGCGCATGCAACAGAAATGTTGCACTAGGTATAGGAATCATTGATTTGTGTGTGATTACTGTCATAACTGTGTGCTATCTGAACGAGACAGATGAATGGGTCTTTAGTGATAACCGCAATGTGCGGGACAAAGGGTGTATCTGGCTGTGAAGAATACAAGTCTTAGCTGATAAGCTGTGAGTTTTTCAGTGCGTAAATCCATAGACGGGTAAAACATTGATTTTTACCGTCTATGGTAAATCACACACAAATCAATGATTTCCTATACCTAGTGCAACATTTCTGTTGCATGCGCGGTCATTGAAATCGACATAACTTTAAAAATATCCATTCGATTTTGTTGAATGAGGTATCAAACTGCGGAGAAGAAATTTGCTCATTTAGAGTATATCTCAGATTTTTGGTACCGATCATATATTTTGAATTAGCCAACCTCAAAGCACCTGGTCAGGGACTTCATGTGCTAGGTGTATATAGGCCTAATGTGGTACACAACGCAATGTAATACACCTACAGGTAATATTGATAAGTTAGGGATGGCATCCAGATTCGTACGAATTGAAAACCGTAGATCGGAGAGGGTAAACGCACTGGCTATCCGTTCACGGGAGTTGTTCAATGCGTTCGCTAAGCATGGCTAAACACGTATTGGTTGATCATTATTTCACCGCGTTCCGTTTATTTACACAAAACTGTCTATTTATCCCAGTGAGTTTACCTCTCCGATCTACGGTTTTTCAATCCGTACGAATCTGGATGCCATCCCTTAGACGGAAAAGTGTACTTTAGGTCCCAGATTCTGGACTGTACTAGTATCGCCCGATACTGGGACAATACTGGTATCACGTGTACCAGTATACGGGAACATAAAAATGTTCCATTATCGCTCGATAGGGGAGGATGGGGCAACTGGTCCAGTTAACCATATCTCATGGTATAAAAGATTAAAGCGCTGGTAGATATTTACCGAATTGCTATGATAATATCACTCATGTAACTGTTTACATATAGCATATAATTAATGTTAAAAAATATTTAAAGAAAAAGTAAATTACCACTAACTGAAAAGTTTACTTGGCGTGGACCATTTACCCCATCATTGGGATTTATAAGCGGTCAAAGGTCAAGCCATATAGGGGGTCAATTTGCTCCGATTTCAAATAAAATGGTCTCAAATTACCCGTTTGACATACCCAACCATAAACAGAATACATGTAGTTTGCCACATCTGCGAGCTAAGCATCTATTAGTAATTTCAGGTCAAAGGTCACATAGGCTACATAGGGTCTATATTGGGCTTAAAATAGGGCTACCTTTGAATCAAAATGACTAATACTATTGATGCTTAGCTCGCATATGTGGCATACTACACATTCCTGAGAATCTAGCCTTTAAACATTTATCGGGACATTTATGCAACATTTTTGACAAATCAGTGGTTACCTTGGTTATAATTAAAAATTAATGCAATATACTTTGTTATAAATGGTGACACATGAGCGTATTTAGGTGTAAGGTACCTAATTTGCATTTGATTTGAATAATTAATTAGCTAATTTGCATATTTGATAAAATATCGAACTGATTGTCAGTTTAAAAGACCTGATGTACAAATATGGAATAAAATACACTTCTGGTTTTCCATCAGCGGATAAACATGTGTTGGAGTGTGGTGATTATTGCTTTTTTTAGTCATTTTAAGAACATGGTTATTAAAATAAAGAGGTTCAACATTTTGGCTCAATAGTGGCAGGTTTTCGACTACTTTTGGAGAATTTCAAATGACCATATCACCAGAACACTTTATTCGATTAACATGATTCTTGCACCAAATTAGATCTGTTGCCAAGATCTTTAAGATGACGCCTGATTTGTTGAATTCCGATCGTTACAACGAGCTATGGGTTTAATCACATTTCGGAAAGTCCGAAAAATGGCACAAATCAACTGCAATCATTTGCACTTAGCATATTTAGATGACTGTCCTGCGTGGATATTTATTACTATTGCATATCAATCAATCGTATAAAGTACACCAAACATGATCTGAACTCATCTTCATAAACTGCCCTTACAAGTTGTGAATTTCCAATCAGTCACTGAAGGAGGTGGCTTCAAAGACCTGGAGAATATCACATGTGAAATTACCCCAGAGTTGCAAATGCTTGGGCATGTAGAAGGTAAGGATATATGTCAAGTGTCAACATAAGTCATACCTTTCAAAAGAAGCAGTATACCCATGCCATCACAAAAACCTTCATTTTGGACAAGTTGCTCCATGGAACAGTTGCCCCATATTCCACTACTAGAACACAATTTGGTGTTCCAGTATCAACCGATACTGAAGTACTAAATGATGATTATATGAAGTAATTATAGCATTAAAGAAAGTGGTATAGACAAATGAATAGGGTACTGAACATCACAACCCTGTAACCATTTAACAATAGGTTCATACCGTTTTATCTAAAAAATGTGCAGTCGAAAATTTCGCATGCTTTATTTCCCATTAGTATTACTGCTATATGTTAACCACGAAAACTGTATAAAACATGGGTTTCATGAGACATGTATCGTTTTTACACGTTAAATAATATATAAATGTGATTGTAAAGAAAATACTGCCTAGTTTCCGTGTTGTCATTCACTGCACTGTAAAAACAAACGTTGACTATTAATAAACACTATAACACGTTTATTTATTGTTGTTTACGTGTAAAGGTATAGGAGGTTGCTTACGATAAACGGTTGCATAAACGCTACAACGCATTGATACGTTTATTAACTGTTATCAAAATAGTGTTTATACCAGCAATTATAAACATATATACCAGCAATTATAAACACATATATGTATGCCTATCTAGGGATACTAATTGATAACTAGGGATGATGCTTGCGTTATCCTGGGTTTACATCCGTTATGTATTAGATAAGGTCAGTAGCGTAGCCAAGCAGGGGCAAGCCCCCCCCCCCCCCCCCCCCGGATAAAAAATGACCAGGAAAATCGGGAAGGCAGCGGGAAATCGGGAAGGGAAAGAAAGGAAGAGGAGACATAAAGAGAAGGAAAAGGGAAAGGAAACGGACAGAAAGGAGAAAGGAAGATTAGTTGGAAAATGGCAGTTTTTCACGTTCACCATGTTCACGACGGTAACGAAATCATAGCACACTTGTTCCCTCGCACGTATTTGACGCATAAGTTAATCATTTCTGCCTTAACCCCAGATAAAGGGACGTAAACCTAGGATCCCTAATTGGGGTTAATGATGTAAACCCCAGATATAGAGCCCGCTATCCTACAGGTTTACGTCCCTTCTCTGGGGATGAAGTCGTAACCAAAGATAAGGGCCTTATGTGGGTTAAGATGTCTTATCTGAGCCTTTATGTCTTATCTGGGGATATAGACTCGTTAACTGGAGATAAGGCCACGTTTTTGTAGGTTATGAGCCTTATCTATAAGGGGGAATTAGGGGTTGAGAGCACATTTTACTAAAACAAATTTTTCTCCAATATTAAAGGTACTGTTAAAGGAGGTGTCCAGCAAGCATAAAAGTGTGCATTATATGTTAGAAAAATAACTATCAAGCAGCCCAACTTTTGTAATTATATAGAACAAAACACCACACTTTTGACAAAAACAAATAAAAAGTGCAATCTCTCAACACGCACTTTTTTAAAATTCGCGGCAATCGAAAGTCCCAGTGTCGATGATGTCATAGTTATACAATGCACATGTGCAAATTTGAGCACCGATACCCATGACGTCATCGACACCGGGACATTCGATCGCCGCGAATTTAAAAAAATTGCATGTTGAGTGTTGGCAGTTTTTATTCATTTTTGTGACTAGTATGGTGTTTGTTCTATATAATTACGTAATTTCGGCTCGATAATTATTTTTCTAACAAATAATGCTCAATGTTGTGCTTTGATCATATTTTTTACTACGAGGACACCTTGCGCGCAAGATATCTCAACAACTATTCATTGTAGAGTATTAGGAGAAAGAGCAAATGAAAGCTGATTGATAAGACTATATAGAATGAACTAGGATCTAAGCAATTGGACACTATTAACTATGGTAAGTATTTTATTTTGTGTTCACCAGAAAATATTATTATTATTTTTTTGACGGAGAAGTAAAAAAATATGTTCTCATAGAGTTAGAGTCTCCATTCTAGTTAATTTGAAGCTGATCTTATTAGTTCAGTATTCTGGCCAAATCTGAAGGTCCTAGCCCTTTAGTTTTCCAGATATCCTGCGCGCACGGTCGCAAAATGGTCGAAATTAGTTACGGAGATATCGTCAGTTAAAAGTCATTAGTAAATACGAATTATTAATACTCATTAAAGGTAATTAATCGTCATTTTTTTGTTGTATCAAATTAACTAAATTTGATTGAAAATTAAGTTTTCACTTATTTAAGGCATCTTAGATCACTAAATGCATTAATTATTGGAGTAATCAAATCAAATAAGATACTTAAAACAATAGAATACATAAGAGTTAAATACATGCGTTAATATACGAAATTATCGACTTCTTCGCGACGGACTTGGACGCGCACAATTTATCTTTGCAGAGGAATATCCGATTTTGTTCATTTTTGAAGCAAATGAAAGCTAATTCTCTGGGCTGTGATTTAAAGCCAAAAAAACAAAATCCATAATATAAAACCTCTCAACCCCCTAATTCCCAGGGCCCCATCCCTTAACGTTGCTTATCTGGGGATAAGGGTCGTTAACTCACTAGGGCTTATAATTAACGTTCCTTTATAACTGGCGAAGAATAATATTAATAATTGGACAGTACATACTCACAGATATTGTATACAAGGCACAATCCCATCCCGATAAACTTGTAGAACTATGATTAGTGTATACGTATCACAAGGTCATGTCTAGTTCCTCACGGAGGCACAACTATAATATTGAAATTCATGGGTATACAAATCAACTTACCATTTTGAGGCCACGAGTGACAACACTTATGAAGTTGCTGTTTGATAATTTTATAACTCGGCATCCACGAGTTTTTAAAACTTAGTTTTCGAAGCAGTATTTAGTCTAGACACAACCACTACACGTAAACTGTAGCGCAGTGTACGTAGAGACAGCGGAAATGCCATACTATACATGTACATGTGGTTCACCGTACATGTATACAACACGATGACGTACAGAATGCAACGTACACGCACACATCTATTCAACCATGACACCGTTGACCTGTCCATTTATTCAGCTGGCATCGACTTTGTTATATTTCTAGTAATGCTGTGCCTCTTAAAAATACAACATCCTGAACTATGATAGAAAAATGGATGCATATGTTTTGAATTTGGTGTAATTAACAAGGAAGGAAGATTTTCTAATGTAAAGGAATGCAAAAATATGTTACTAAAATTTCAGTAATTTTAGTAACATATATCCCGTATATGACAATCCCAAGTTGAATCAGTTTGAAATGAACTTCTATTTATATTTATATTCGTTTTATATTCAACGCTGATCAATTTTAATTCTTATCAAAGAGCATGGTCAAAGGTACAAAGGTGACAAAGGTAATTTACAAAATTAAGTCACGTATTTTCAAGATGATTAAAGTAATGTATCATGTCGTTGTATTCGGGCGGTCGGTATTGCAGCGTGAGTCTGTGCAATTTGCAATGTTCAAAATGAGGTAATTGTTTTATTGTTGTGACTTGGTTATGGTGCAATATGTTAATAGGTCAACTCTATCAATGAATTGGCGTGCATTTATTTACTTTCCTTTAACATTTAATGGACGTTATATACTGCCAGGAACTTAATAATTCCGGTAAGGATGTTGATGACCGCAACGAAACTTGGTTAAAGGCATATTATGTGATATTTTCCAGAGAGCGCCCTCTATTCATTATTTTTTTAGAAAGTAGATTTTCTTGCAGAATTACATTTCTGATCATAAATCATACATACATTCCAAGTTACAGAGCGATACGATTCCTAATAACCTCAAAATCATGGTTTTAGAGTGAAAATATAAACTGTCGGATAATCCGACAATTTATTTTCACTCTAAAATCATGATTTTGAAGTAATTAAGAATCGTATCGCCCTGTAACTTGGAATGTATGTAAGATTTATGATCAGAAATGTAAATCTGCAAGAAAATCTTCTTTCAATTTTTTTTTGATGTTGAGGGCGTTCCCTGGAAAGATCACATGAGAATAACCGAGAAACGGTTAGATTTTGTTGATATCTTTAGAATATTCCGTCAAATGGTAACTACGTCAGTTTTAGGCAATTGTTGAAACAAAGGCAAATGATATGTTATCATATCAAAATGTTGTTGCGACTACATAATTACTCTAGGTACACTAAAAAACTTAAATTGGTCAGTTGACTAACTTCAAGCTAGTCCAGATGGTGCTCATTTTGACTAGTCCAGCATTGCCGGACTAGCTTGATGTTAGTCCGTCCTAAGCTGGACTAGTTTAGGCTAGTCGCTCGACTAGCTTTAAGCTAGTCCAGATGGTGTCCATTTTGACTAACGTATGGTTAGTCAAGCTAGCTTGACTAACGTTAGGTTAGTCCGGCTTAAGGTTAGTCCAGCTTAAACCATATAATAGATCCCGCCTGACTAAAATTGTTCACGTTGCGTAGCAGTAGGCCTACTTGGTTTCGCCACGGGTGGTTGCTCTGCTGTCTGTTCAATATCACTCGTATTGACCATGTTGTTGGCGGGCTGCTGGCTACAGTGTTAGCTGTAGTGGACTGGTCAGCCATGGCTGACCCGTTAGCTTTCGAGATGCCCGCGCTACTATACCGTCGTTATTTACAGTTAGTCTTTTCCTACTCCGAGTCGTCATTCCAAACAAACTGTAGCATAAAATAGTATACAGATGTTGACAAACACTATGATATAAACAATATGGCCGCACAATGAAATAACTACGGCAAATTACGTCTGGATTGGCTAGCAAAACCGGACCAACGACGACGTACGTCTTATCTGCATGCCGCCATTGATATTTCATCTCAGTGCCTTAACTAACCTAAAGCTAGTCCAGCCAGCTTGACTAACCTAAAGCTAGTCCAGCCAGCTTGACTAACCTAAAGCTAGTCCAGCCAGCTTGACTAACCTAAACTTTTTTACTCAAGCCAGCTTGTCTAATAAGCTAGTCCAGCCACAGACTAGTCCAGCAGAACAAATCAAGCTAGTCAGGCTGAGCCGGACTAACCTTAAAGGTATATTATGTGATCTTTCCAAGGAACGCCCTCAACATCGAAAAAAGAAATGTGAGCAGATTTTCGTGCAGATTTACATTTCTGATCATAAATCGTACATGCATTCCAAGTTACAGGGCGATACGATTCTTAATTACTTCAAAATCATGGTTTTAGAGTGAAAATAAACTGTCGGGATAACACGACAGCTTATATTTCACTCTAAATTCACTCTAAAACCATGATTTTGAGGTAATTAGGAATCGTATCGCTCTGTAACTTTGAATGTACGCACGATTTATGATCAGAAATGTAAATCTGCAAGAAAATTTACTTTCTAAAAAAGATTATGAATAGAGGGCGCTCTCTGGAAAAGATAACATAATATGCCTTTAAGCTAGTCAAGTCGGCCATAACCTATTTAACAGGCTTGACTAACCTGCGTGACTAGTTTAAGCTAGTCTAGCAGGCTTGACTAACCTGCTCGACTAGTTTAAAGTTAGTCCAGCCTTCAATTGACTAGTTTAAGTTTTCAGTGTACGTCCTCATATTTTTGACACCTCATTCTAAAATAACAAATAGGGGAATATAGGGAAACTGGTCCATGGGGCGACTGGTCCGAAATGTCGTTTTTTTTGTAATGGTAAGGGCATACTGCTTTCTTTTGAACAGGACTTATGTTGCAACTTGACATATATCCTTACCTATATGCCAAAATATTTGCAAATTTTAGGGTATTTTCACATGTGATATTCTCCAGATCTTTGAAGCCACCTCCTTGAGTGACTGATTGAAAATTCACAGATAGTATCATTAGTATGGGCGAATTATAAAGATGAGTTTAGATCATGTTTATTGTACTTGATATGATTGATAGATATGCGACAGTGCATATACACGCAGTATAGTCATATCTAAGTGCATATTGGATTTGATCGGTGCTATTTTGTGGTGTGCTCAGGGACTTTACGAAATATGATTAAAACCATAGGTTGTGATTATAACGACCGGAAAATGGCGCATGTTGCTAACATTATAAGTTTATGAATTTGCAAATAACTAAGTATAACATTTCTTACTTTAACTAAAGAAAATCGTCTACTTGTGGACGCGAATGCCGTAAAAATTTGAATTCAAAGATGCTTGCTGGCTACAAAAAAGTTTAATGGTTAAACAAAAATGCAGTTTTGCCTTTTGATTATTATGACAAATGGTGGTATATTTTGAAACATTTCTGGCGTAACATTACATTCCAGTTGCCTGTAATGTTTGAGCCCAAGTTTGACAGGTTGAACCCCATGACGCTAGTATTAGTAAGTTCCATTCAAGAATTACATCCATCCAACACCATTGACCGCATGCTGGGGGACCTTGAGTGTGGCAGCGGTGGAACTGGTAGCAAGCCCGTAGGCGCTGCAGTCTTTCCACATGACTTAGCACACGTGGTGACTTTCAGCCAGATTTGGGCTAGTTTTAAAACTAAAAATTGCTCTTCGGATAATATAATGTTATTTTTTTTCTCGAAATTTGAACTTTTGTTTTTACAAAATATGATATGCCACTAGTTTCTATGACAAATTGAAGTTAAAAGTTGGAATTTCTTAACACAAAAACATTTTTCAAAAGTAATATATAGGGCTTCTAGTTACACCCAGACTAAAGAGCCTTGAGCCATGCTTAGGATAGCGGTGGAAATGGTAGCAAGCACGCTGCTGGCAAGACACAGGTGGTGTGATATAAATTAGATAAATGGTGTAGGAGGGGATGATTTATTACCCTGGATAAAGCATCAAAGCCGTGGTCAATAAAGTTGGATAACATACAGAGAACGGAACCGTAATGAGATTTATCATGTCATGTCACAGGTGTGCTTGAATATTTATTCATCTCAACAAAGTGCTGAGTCATTTGATGGGGCAAGTGGTCCAAAGGGGTATGTAGCAACTGGTCCACCTGCAACACTTAATCAAACTTGTAAAATATATTTTGAACATTATTTGTTTATTGTCAATGAAACATATTATATAGACATTTTCGGCCTCATACCACAATTTCTGCTATTGAATGATTACAATATGACATGAAATTGCTTTAGAGTGGTTTATAACCTCGGTATTATGAATTACATCTTTATTAATTCCGAATGGTGTCTGTAAATTGACTTTTTCTTTAAATATTTTTTAACATTGATTATATGTTATATGTAAACAGTTACATGGGTGATATTGTCATAACAATTTGATAGATATTTACACGCGCTTTAATCTTATTTATCATGAAATATGCTTAACTGGATCAGTTGCCCCATCCTCCCTAACAATGTGATGAAAAAAATTGCAGCAAATACAATTTTTAATGTGACTGCTACGTCTTATTTAATGTGCACTATTGGACGAAGTCGGGTATGTGTTAATAATGGGTCATCGGAATACAGAAACTTACACGCGCAATAGTTCATAATACCTCTGTAAATGACTGGGTAAATGTTCTCATTTACGGTTGAGGGTATTGGCACGCTAAGGAATTACATTATTACGTACATTTTTTTTTATTAAAGAGGTGGTGTCAAAATTTGCGTAAATGTCTAGGTTTGAGATTTTTTTTATATGATTTTTAATCAAATAGCGTTAAAATTAACACTTTTCCATGCGGCAGGCGGCTGCAGACGACATTCCAAATGTTCACAAAATGTTTCAAAAATGTCAGAATTATTGAATTTCATTACCATATTTGGAATCACCATGAGAAATGCATTGAAATAAGTACAAACATGCCTAGTGTTTGGTCAGTAATCTTTGAGATAGACTTTGAAAATTATGAAAGGTTTCTGAAAAATCTGTTTTGTGTATGGTAAAAATAATAGCCGCGTGGAAAGCGTTAATAGCTCCTGGTCAGGGAACTATTTATGTTTTAGGTGTATACAGTACTGCCGATTGGACGGATGTTTTATTAACTTGAGAATTTATTCTGAAGCTCATTTAAGGTCTATAAAAAATATAGCAACACATAAACATAGATACTTGCTTGAAATCGAATATAGATTTTTTGGCAATGTCATATCAACCACTATTGATAATGTTAATAACCATTCACCCATTAACCTCGTTTATTACCATAAACATTGAAATCACATGATTCAAAATTTTAGGAATACACAAAGTGCACAGGGTCGTAAGGAAGGAAATGACACTTTGGCAATGTCTTGCTAGACGTCCCGTAACTGATTTGCGCATGCTCATACCAATTAAAATGTGTTGTTGTAGTACACGGTTTATTCCGTACGGGACGTCTAGCAAGATATAGCCGACACTTTAGTATAGGAAATCAAACATTCTGATTTACGGTCCAATATGATTGTCCATAATCTACCTGTTTAAAGCTATTATACATAAATGAATACTTTCGCTCTATGTGATTTCATGACTGTAATCTCCATTTGGTAAATTGGTTTTATCAGGATCTCAATATTCAATTCAATATTCAATTTGAAAAATCGTGAAAATTTCCGCTATAACTCATAATATCTACACGGTATACAGTAGAGGCTCTATCGCCAATTAATAGGGCTTTGAAATATTTGGTGGCCATTTTAACTGCATGGTGATCACTTCGATATTATCCATTCCATAGAACACTTTTCAAGTATCATGTCCATGTACATCAGAAGGAAATTTCAGCGTTCATGTGCACTGGCCTCAGGGATTGAAATAAGCAGGAGCAGGGACCAAATATACACCCGTTTAAACTTAAAATGCCCCTGGTTCTTATGTAAATTGTGTCATTAGGAGCCACTTTTACATTGAAAACTTCCCCTGGTTATTACCATGCACATATTTTCAGGATAACATGTTCCTGTGGTTTTACTCTTTAATAGCCCCTGGTATGTGACAAATTGCTCTTGGTCCTAAAGGAAAATCTGTGAACCAGGGGAAATGTGTGTAAAAAGTGGCTCCTGGTTCATTCCTTATTCCAAGGCTTGACTGTCCTACTCTTAGAGCTCCTAACAAAATGTGTCTCTATCTACCAAGAATCCAGTACGGTTAAAGGCAAAAATATGAATAACACGCAGTGAGAGCGATGAAAACTGTCCGAAATTATCAATTTTAAATCAAGGTCACTAAAACCCTTTCACTGCACTATGTTCACATTCTGCTGCGATTTGGCTGGTGCTTGCACTACCCTGAAAAACAATTATCAAAAGGCCAAGCCAAGCGTATCAAGGTCTCCAAGAACCAGTGGGAACTGGCTAGGACGCGAGAGGGTCCGGTCCCTATGGTCACCCTTGAGCGCCAGTACACAGCGCTTGTTTTGTGCATGCATAAAACAAGTGCGGAGGTTCGGTGTTCTGTTCAGAGCGCTGTCCTTAGGTGCTGAAGCCTTGCATTTGAGTCTTCCCGTGTCTATGTCGTTCTATGTATGTTGTTCAATTGTCAAATCTCAAAAACAGACTGAGCAGGTAGGAGGCTCTCTTTATAGTGCGATTGCACGGGGGTCATTAGTTCAAGTAATCCTTTAGACGAAGACATGCATGGATGGAGTCCAATCACTTGTGGATCAATAAGTTTAACAGGTGTTTAACGGGTGTTTGGTAATGTACTTGGGAATCTAATAACCTCTCGTGTAATCACTCTGTACTCTCCGCGCACATGCAGAGAACGTTGTGCAAACGTATTGAGAACGAACTATTAACGCAGACAGCGACTAGGACGCACTAAGAACGTTTACAGCGTAGTAGAAGCGCAGTGAGAGCCCGCGAGACTTAAGTAGAAACACAATGGGTCGTAATAAGAGCGCAGTGAAAATGCGATAAGCGGGATAGGAGGAGCGTACTAAGAGCTACCTTGTTTTAAAAATTCGACAATTTAGGGCAGTTTTCTGCGCTCTTCATGCGTGTTACATGGTGACCCTTTCCCGCTCCAGCCAGTGTCCACTGCGTCTCCAATCGGTTCTAAGATAAGCTTGATACGTTTGCTTGGCGCTTTTATACTTTTTGACACTTTTGTCAGCGCAACGCAAGCGCAAGGCCAGATCGCCGTCGGTGTGACAGCCTAAGTCCATGGACAGCCCTATTAATTTGGTTTCTATTCTGACCTAATCTATTGTTTGATGATTACAGTTGTCAAGATAAGTGTTGCAATGATAGTGGTCAAATAACAATTGAATTGGCTCGCACCACCAGTTTCTTCTTCTGCAAACATATGCTTATAATTATCACGTGATCCATTGTTAGGCTTGGCTTCCAATCCCAAAATATCACACATCATCTGGTAAATGTTTATCTGGGTGTCAAGAGAAAAATATCAATATCATTTTATTATTTTGGTGAAGTAATTCAGTTGTTTCATCAATGAATTCAGTTAAACAACTTATACTGAAAAAAAATACAATTTAAATGTCAGTGATACCTACTTGTGTTTACATATACCTATAAAGAGTACACTTACGCACATCTTACGCCCATCTAAATTGGACTTTAACCCCAATTTCATTCTTTAGTGTCCATTAATAATTGTACTGGACTGAGAATAAACATTTAGATATGATTATACGCTGTCTCAGAAAAGTAAAAATATGAGTGTTTTCGTATGAAATTGTATTCATTGTATATATATGCTTACCGATTCAAAGTGTGGTGCAAGATAGTCTTTCTTGAAGCTTGGTCCTTGGGCATAGAATATAGATTTCATAATCATATTTTCATTGTCATAGCCGTGGTCCGACTGAGTCACCAAAACAGGTTTGAACGTCTGTGAATTCAAAATATGTTCTTTGAGTGTGCCAGTATATAATGTGTGATAGGCCTAGCAAAACCTATATAACGCATGAAAATATTGGCATCGCTTCATTAGTTTTCATTGGTTGATACCATGTCACGTGACATTGGATATTTCTACCATTTCCCCAAATACAGGCGGTCCCAAAAGTACTACCAAAACTTACTATTGACCGCTCGTGACGTCATCAGCGGGCAATAGTAGGTTTTGGTAGCACATTTTCCACCGGTTGCCAGATCACCATCGAAAATAGTAGGCTTACGATCTCCAGATCACCTAGGGGGAAATAGTTTACACCATGTCCCTTGAACAGTCCATGTTTGTATATCGTATATCACGATATCAAATTTGGGTGAAGTTTCTGTTACACGAGCTCCTGGTCCTAAAGGAAAATCCATGTACTAGAACAATCAAAATTGGACCGAGTGATTTACAATTGCACAGACAATAGGCATACAACATTTGTTTATATAATGGTATCACATATTCAATTTCAGTTATGAAATCAGCCCCTTCATTCATTAACATGGTTTTAGGCTTGCCTTTCAGCTGCTCCTATTCGGCCGACCGAAGTATAGTTACACACATTATGTTGATATACAAAATACGTTAACATTAATTGACAAAGATAATTTACATGTTGTATCTTTTATGTAATTGGTTGGAAGTACTGCTTTTCATATGATTATACAGTTTATTAATATAATTGAGGGTTTTTGTACGTTGAATTTTATTTATTTATAAGTTTCTACGGTCTTGTTATACATATACAATAACGATTAATCAAATGATTATATCTTACTGTATGCAAATTCCAATTGGCATCAACGAATCCCATAAGGGGCAGCATTCTCGGATGGTTTGCATAGTGAAAACGTTCCGGGAAATCTTCTTTCTTGTATACTTGTAACGACGGATGGGCATCTACTAGCTCGTCATAAAGCTGTATATTTACATACAAAAAAACATGCAGCTTGTTAGGCGCAACAAACAATCAGCTTTTAGATATCCTCTTATTCTTAAAGTAGTTAGTCCCATCACTACAGTGTTTTGATCAATAAGATCGAATGACGTCGCAGAATACAATTTAGATGACATTGATTAAAGATCTATTATCTATAGGTAATACTCTGATACTCTGATTTGATTTTGTGTGAAGCGCCTACGAAAAAGGTAAATACGAAAACAAATTCCCAAAAATATTATGAAGCCATACTAATGAAAAACACGTTTGGAAACTCACTTTTTATGAGGAACCATTAACGAAATCGGACCATAAATTGCCATCAAAGTCATAATAAGGCCTAAAAAAGAAGTTTGATTGGCCTAACCCGACCGACCCTAAATACATCGCCGACCCTGAATATTCTTTTATTATTTTGAGGGAAAATAAATAAATATTAAATTGAACAAAGTATTAAAGTTTCTGACTGTTTTCTTTCATTTTCGGCTATTTTAAGTCCCCATCGAAATGAAGAGCAGGTGATTTCAAAAACAAACAAAAAATCCCGACCGACCTACCCTATTTGTAAGGCCAATCAAACCATTTTTTTAGACCTAAGCTCAGTACCTGATCTATAGTGTCATTAACAGGAACCATCAAGAAAATCGGACCATAATCTGCCACAATGAAGTCGACATTACCGCTATCGATATAATCGTATAAAGCCACGTGTTTATCGCGATCCTGATTAACATGTCCGTGATCGCTAACAACAATAAGATTCAATTGTTCTACAAGATCGGTCTCTTTGATCCTCTCTAACAGGTGCATAACGGCATCATTGACCTCTGCTATCTTGTTAATGGATGCTGGTTTACCGATCCCAAATTGATGAAGAGTGTTGTCTGGGAATTCAATTTGAATGCACGCGAAGTCAATGTCATCTTCAATAAACCAATCAACGACGGTGTCTAATCTGGTTGTTAGGTTGTATTGGTCTCGTGCCCATCTGGAATGCGGCATATTCTTTGTACTCATAACCCCATCGATTGGGACATTCCCACCAGGATACATGTAAGTGCCTGCCTTCAATCCCTGTTTAAGAGACCGTTGGTAAAGTTAAATATAAGAAATATTATTACAGGGTGAATCAAAACAAATTGTGCAATGATTGAAAGTGCCCTTTGACCTTGATATGTGCATCGAACCATGCAATTGCAATCATTCCAATGAGAATTTGTATTCACCCGTATGCCATGTACGTTAAAGGTATATTATGTGATCTTTTCCAGGCAAATTTTCTTGCAGATTTACATTTCTGATCATAAAACGTATATATATATTCCAATTTACAGGGCGATACGATTCTTAACTACTTAAAATCATGGTTTAAGAGTGAAAATAAACTGTCGGAGTCTAATATATATATATATATAAATCTGCAATAAAATCTGCTTCCAATTTTTTTCTCGAGGATTGAGGGCGTCCCCTAGAAAAGATAACATAATATACCTTTAAATCATATAAGCTTAGGCCACTTAAAATTAATTATTAGATTCTCGTAGCATGGGCCTTCGAAAAGTGAAGAGGGAGGGCGGTTTTAATTTTTTTTATTTTACTAAATTGACACATAAAAATGGCTGTTTTCATGCTAAATTTGTATTTCCAGCATCTTTCAGCAGCATAAGGAAAACGGTGAGGCACTTTTTTATGTTAAGTTTATGAGGGTTATTAGACCCCTAGAATTCTATAAACACTTGAATGTGACTGATAGTTGATTAATACATAATTAGGCCTATAAACCATTGATATTTTAGTATTAGAAACTCAGTAATCTATGAAAATTGATTTAAAAACATATGTTTGACCATATCCTAGAAAGTGAGGAGGGAGAATTATAATTTGAGTGGCCTTATCGATAAGTATTCAGAATAACACCATGCACATGTTCCATGTTAAGCTAATTGTTTAAAATCTTTTTTTCTTCAAATATTACGCTATAATTAAAATGATTATGATCTCAAATTAAATGAGAATGTTAAACAAGTAACATAAGGCAAAGCTTTCGGCATATGTGAATCTGACGTCATCAACTGATAAGGTCAGAACTATTTCTGTGGAAAGCTTGACTAACCCTGATCATGCACTGATGAAGCAAGCAGAGCAACTGCTAACGAAAGCTTGTCGAATAAAGTTTTCTTTTGAACTTTCCGGGCATGTTATAAAATCTCGTCGTAAAAGCCTTATTCAAAGGTCTTCATCTAGTTGAAGCTTATCTTTACCTGTTTTTCCACGGTGACCCACATTGGTTCTGCTCCTGTATTAAACCACCATGTCATGTTTAAAGTATCAAGGTATCCGCCGGATATATTTTTATTAATTGGATCAAATGCAAGGTTGTGTAGAACACCGTGACTCTCAGGGTACAGACCTAAATGAGTATGAGATTATTAAAGTTAAGTTGAACATACATTGGTAAAATATTAAAGATATAACAAGCCTGGTGTTTTGCCATTAACATGTAATTTGGCAATATACTTGGTGGTCTTGTCATTAACATGTAATTTGGCAATATATAAATAGTAACATATTTGGCTTTCTCGGTATGACACCAACCAATTAGTACGGCGTACATATGTATCGTACTGATGATTTACGTTTCTCATGTAAAGTATGCGCATTCATTTTAAAAATGGTACAGTATAAAAGTAAATGCTCAAATACATCAGATTGAAATATGAGGACATTATCATTATTATCATGATTTGACATGGCGCAGTCCCCGGCGTAGTCACAGGAAGAAAGCCTTATGTACACTATTTAAAGAAGAAAAACCCACGCTCCTTTGTGAATGTATCCACGTCACTTGTCTAGGAGTCTAGGATACGTGATTTATGCTTTGACATCTTTGCTCTCAATATCTGACTATTGTCAACATTAAATACCGGTATTGCCTGAAGACATAAATGACGTCAACGGCTTCTTTGCCAAAACTACTTCAATTTAACAGCAGTGTGATCTCAACAGCATCTCTTATAAATGAACAATTATATAGCCGAATTATTGAAGAAGCATGAAATTCGTTTAATAGTCATTCAACGATTAGTTGAAACAAGAGGTAACAAAAAGCACATATTATGGGCAAAAAGTAACTCAATTTAAAATAAACCCTACCCAGGACATCGTCATAAAATGTGCTATAGTATCAGTTGTTTTTCTCCTTCGGCAAAATCGACATCAATAATACCAAAATAATCAAGCACATAATAATAGCATATAACATCACAAATATATTCAGACAACCAAGTCGATAAGCCAGGATAGCCCAACTTATTTCCAATGGGGTCCCAAAAAGAAAAGGTGCCTGCAAAAGGTGATGAAAAGAACTAGAGACAAAACAATTATATGGCAATTAAAGGAAATAAGTTACACATATTCAGCCATTCCTGGTTCATCGACGTAGTAGACTGTGTGGACAGATAGGATTTGAAGGAATTCCTGTCTGTTATAGATCTTATGTTAATGGGTAAAAAAAAATCAAGTCTAGGGTACCATTATAGAAAAATGAGACTGGTGACTCTTGGGACATGACAATTGTGTGAACTTGATCTTGTACGGTAAGCGTGAGCAGCAGTGGTTTTGGTGAAAATTGATCCAAATAAGAGGGACTCCTTGAGTAAAAAAAACATTGGACATGTGATTAAGACGGAGTTGTTTGACTCTGTCATGGATTTTTCACAGTTTGATTGAATCCAGGTGAACCTGACCAATATGATCTCTTGGAGACAAATTGAGAATGAAACGAGCCATTTTGTTTTGGATAATCTGAAATCTGTGCGCTTGTCAGCAATGCCCTGCCTCATACATTGGCGAGACCAAACGCCCTCTTGGCAACAGAGCCGCCGGACACCAACGGGAACCGTCCTCCGTCGCTGAACATACCACGAGGACCGGGCGTAACATCCCCACGGACAACATCAGAATCCCAGACTCTGACTCCTCTTGGTTTGGCCGGGGAGTTCGCGAAGCCGCACACATCAGGCTCAAGCAGAGCTCCCTCAACAGAGACGGAGGACGCTACTACCTACCAGCGATCTACAGCCGCTATTGAGTCGTCGTCTATCACCGCCTGACGGCGATGATGATGAGACTCAATAGCCTAACCGACAACAGCGCCCACTTGTTATTGGGGCTGATGAAAGGCAAGCGAGTTGCTGCCAGAAAGCTACCCCAGAGGTAAGCTTATTTACTGTTGTGAGCAATAATAATCTCAAAAATATGTATTATTACTGTTCATCAAAAATTGATAACATGCACTTTAACTCTAAAAAAAGGCGCATTGTTTCGTTTTCTATTCGTTAAAACAAAATACACTGAAACTCACACCATTATATAACTGGCGCAATCGTGCACGCAAATTCCCGCAAAAACAACCTGCCTAAATTGATTATAATCATGCCCCTTTGGGCTACACAAACCGGCATGATAAATACACATCTATTTGTCAATATTGCACACAAATCCATTTTATTTTGTACCAATTTGTAAAGGGATAAACGGAGCATTGGGGCTGGTCAAACGATATAGAGTGGTAGCGCGCTACAGCTAAGACCGTCATTTCCCGTCAAATCGGTTGAACAGGCTTTCGACACACCTTTCATGCGCATAATTTTAAGTCAAAGTAGATATATGTCAAAATAAGTTGCAGGTTGATGATAGCATAAAATCAATCTCGCTAAAACACTATAAAAAAACCTCATCAAGTTTCGATACGATCTCGGTAGCTTTACTGGGTACCTTTATAGCTATAACATCAAAACATATTAACATTTTTAATGTTTTAACATGTCTGTTTTGTTGTCATGTTGTGTTTAGTTTGTCCCCATTATCCCTGCGTTCGTCCACCTAAATGGAGAACTGATCTGGGAATTACATGTTTTCCTTTATTGTGTATCAATTCTGTATGTGTAACTTTTATGATGCTAATAAAGTGATGTGAAATTAAAATTAAATAATACATGTATATCAGTGTCTATCCTATGTGTTCAGCAATTTATCACTATTTTGAAAATCGGTCCTGATCAAACGGTGTCTTTATCATTTAATTTTATGTTTGTTCTTCGATGGGAAGAATTATAACTGTTTCCAAAGTCATTGGTCATAATAATGTATCGTTTGGAGATCCCTACACGCTTAGAAATAAGTGTCAAATTTTGCTGGGTACAAAAGAAATGTGTAGTTTTTAACCCAACATTGTGCTAAACTTCGATTCATGCAATAGTTTACTATTGAATTCCGAAGTGTAGAAAAGTGCCCGTTATTGGGTAAAACATGATTTGACACCGTGAAAGTGTAAGATTCATCGGAGTCTCGTGTCCAGACTCCATTTTACATGATAGAAAGCGGATGTGAAGGAGGCTACTGCGCGATGTACACTCTCAGTAGTAAAAAAACTGCACAATGTTGAGCGAAAATCCCATGCGGTCCATGTTAGTGCAGGGGAGTGTTTAATGTGCATACTTCGGTGTGCACTCAAGCAGATCGCGTAGCAACCAGTTTGATGGCCTGAGCTCAGCGCACCACATTCTGGTCCGGTAAAGCGAGCAAAACACTGCTTGTTGTGTTTGTATTAAATTCGGCACCACATCGATTTTGTTACTTTGCAGTATCCAGCCATGGCGGACGACGGCATATCGGTCAGAAACTTCTAGTGCAGGTACAGGACTTGAGGACCTTATCCCGGCTTTTTGTAGGTAAAATGTGATATGATTTATACATTTATACTCTTGCAGAATAAAACAATAGTCTTATGGGAGTGAAATAGTGACAGATCTGGTCTGAGATCTAGGCCATATTTCCTATATCTATTGCGGATATGACAATCGTAAAAGCTTATTATATACGCAATTAGTACATGACTATTACAGCTACTTCACTCCTGAAAGAATATAAATTGTCTTAAAATAACTATAACATGTATATAAACATATGACGATTTCCAAATCCGAGATTAAGTCTTCAAGGCCTGCCTCCAGCAAGAAAGCTTTGACCGTTGGCACCCGCCATAGCTTAAATGTGCAAAGAATGTGCATATTGTAGTGTATAGTGTTACACAACAAAAGGGTAAATTGCCTACACAGCATTATATGGGAAAGGAAATTTACCCAATTTATGTGTACTAAAATGTCACAAGTGTTGGGTAACACCTCTACACAACCCCGGTTGTTTGAAGTGTTACACATAATTGGGTAAAAATAGGGAACATAGTCGTTTTTGGGGTAAACATTTACCCAACGTTTAAACGTTGATGCCCCCCCCCCCCCAATTTGTGCCACGTATATTTTGGAACAGGTTTTACTTGAGTTGAAATCACTTGTATCTAGTGTTCTCATTAAAAGTAAAGCCAGTTTCTATATATACACCCACGTAAGCTTTACCTGAAGCAATCGAAAACATGCTAGGAGTTGACATCGTGGGGAAAACAGGATCTAACCACTCAGCATGCACCCCATTTGTTGACATATTCTCCAATGCAGACATTTCTTCGCCATATAAATCCCACCTTAAGCCATCCAAAATGACGAGGAACACCTTTTCCTATTTGACGTTGAGACAGGTTTAGAGATATTGAAAGGTTAAATGAACGGTAAAGGGTTACAAAAATAAACTGGAGGACTCAAATTACAATTTATGATATTTTGCGTGATATATAATTATGTTCTTCTTATTCTTCCATCGTCCTTTTTCAATAGTAGTAGACAATAGTAGCATTGGTTCATTAGCAACGTATTTATTTATGGTTTGTCTACAATTTTCGTTTATTTATCAACTAATCTGGCTACAAACCTTCACTAGTAAAACATTGTAATATTCTTCTCAAATTGTCCTACGATTGATTATCGATGATTGTTTATAACATAGCCTATCTATCACACGATGAGCCTATCTATCATACTGACCTTATAAATGCCTGTAGAAAGCACCGTTTCTCCAAATAAACACAAGGAATACAAGAAACACACAATCAAACTGTAGATAATCATGGCATCAACTTGTATATACTATAATCCCTAGAAAGTAATCCTGGAGTAGTTACGTATGTGTTGCTATTTCAGATTGATTGATAGGGCCTATATAAAGTGTATATGATGGAACATTGACCGTGATTAATAATCTGCTGTGATCTGCTATATTTATCAGGTAAACACGTCATATGATAGTATTGATAAGACGAAACAATACATGGGTAGTTTATGGCTTATTTACTGTAAGGTTAACCGTAAGCATGGTAAGTGGCCAAGGTTATGATCGCATTGAAAATTATTACCTTGATTTTTTTCAAAAAATCGAGGTACTGTATTCCAACGGTTTCTTTCTTCTTCTTCTTCTTCTTCTTCTTCTTCTTCTTCTTCTTCTTCTTCTTCTTCTTCTTCTTCTTCTTCTTCTTCTTCTTCTTCTTCCCAACCCATCTAAAAAATGCTATTTTTTTTATTCTTTGTTTCTTGGACTTGGTTACAATCGGTCTTAGTATTTTTTGGATGTTATCAGTTTATTTTACAACTTCATCTCACTGACCTTTGACCTTAAAATATGCCCTTTGACCTCATTTACATATGTATAGGTTGCTTGTATGATCCAAGTTTTTGATGTTTTCAGCTTAATTTACGACTTGACGTCCGATGACATTTTACCTTGGTATGTGACGTTTGATCTCATTGACATTAGGGTTGCCATGTTGCATGTATCATCCAAGTTTGGTTGCAATCGGTCTTTGTATGAAAAAGAAATTGGCATTTATTTATGTTTTCAGCTAATTTTGAAACTTTGCCTCATATGACCTTTGACCGTGATTTGGTATGTAAATGAAATGGGCATTTATTTATGTTTTCAGCTTATTTTACAACTTGACCACCTTGGATGACCTTTGACCTTGATGTGTGACCTTTAACCTCATTGTCATATGAATGTTTCCATGTTGCATCTTTTTACCAAGTTAGGTCGCTGTCGGACTTCGTATGAAAAAGAAAGGGAGTAAACCAAAAAGTGTATACATGTAGGCCTACCAAATAGTTGACAGACACAAACGCACCAACCCCCACGTTCAGTTCAGTTCAGTTTATTTTCCACAAATGAGATACATAATAATGACAATACAATTAATATACTATGGTAGGTTGACCAAATCAGAGCAGAGCTCGGGAAGTACTGGCCACCTAAAATAAAATCATTAGCTATAATGCAAAGAACTCGAGTGTATGTTGGCAACGGCATGAACAAAATTACAATAACAGATCAGTAACGATTATAGTGTACATCTGTGAATAATGATTATGTAAGACATCAAGGCGATAGAATACGGATTTATATAAGTACCGGTATAATTATACATATATTAGGAATGAAGTTCCTTAGTTATGACCTCATGAATAAAACGATAGTAAATATTTTTTATATCTATTGTTAAAACTTCTGACTGATTTACAGTGCCGAATATCATCATTAATGTAACGTGCAATCGCCTCCAAACATGGACGTAGTTTAGAACTATCCAACCGAGGACGGTGTGTATCACATTTTAATCGACATAACGAGGACGTTTATACACTTTATTTTTATACAAAATGATATCTACCAACCGCGGACGGTATTGGTACCTGTGACTGAGGACCTTATTTAAACGTGCTTTTAAATGCATTTTTGGGTTAATTGCAGCCCCATGCACCTAGTCTAGAACTGTGGACAGTCCAAGGTTGGCGAAAGGTCCACGGTTAGATGGTCAACAAAATTCGCACAGTCCAAACAAATCGCACAGTAAATGTACTAAATGTAAAATTTTGCCTTCTATTTGGCTAATAACCTCGGTATTTTTTCTCAATTTTTTCCTATTTCCTTTTTTCTCACCCCTTTTTTTTTTTTAGGGGGTGGGGGGCGGGGGCCCAAATTGTTTGTTTTCGTCAAGGGGGGGGGGCATTCCCCCCCCCTCCCCCCCCTCCCCCCCTCCCCCCCCCCCTCCCCCCCCCCCCCCCCCCTGAGCTACGCCACTGGTTGGGGATACGTCGATTACGTGAAAAAATATTGAGCATGTTTTAAAAAAATTCTCGGCGTACTCAACGTGTGCTTAATACGTTCTGCATATGTTCCCGGTAAGTTCGTGGTACGTTAGACATACGTTGACATACGCTGACATAAGTTAGAGGTTCGTTACTCGTAAGTTGGTATATAATTAATACGTTGATGTACGTCGGCTGACGGGGAAACGTACAGCCAACGAAGTGATAACGAGTTGGTACCGTACATGTGCCGTATGACTAACCTATGCCTGAAGTATCTCCAACGAGTCTCGACGTATCCACCTTATGCCCAACTTATGCCTGGCGATCGTGTAACGTAATTAACGTGTTTATACAGCTAGCGTATGTACCGTACAGCTAGCAAGCATTCGGCGTTTTGGGAACTTATGGGGGCGACGGTAGTTGAGTATGGGTCCCTTGAGTAATGGCCCTGTCACACCATGTCGTGTGGCCTGAACGTATGCCGACGTATACAAAAAATAGCTCGAAAATTGTCAGAGTCTAGGAACGTCCAACTTCCCAACGAATTGCATTAAGGCCCTGTCACACCATAGCGTATGGCATGAACGTAGCCTGAACATATGCCGACGTATTCAAAAAATAGCGTCCAAGAACGTCAAACTTCCCAACGAATTGCGTAGGAAAAGTCGACATCGGTGATGAAATGGACGTATCCATAGCGTATCCATAGCGTATCGAACGTATACATAACAAACTTATGGCAGCGTATCACAGCGTATGTGAGCGTATGACCAACGTATGCTTAACGTATTCGCAGCGTGTGTTTGCCGTGTTCGACGTATCCTCAGCGGATCCTCTGCGTACAGCAAAAACGTGACTAATGCCGCTCGCTGCAGAAATTGAATTTCGTACACGACGGGACAAGTGTTGCCAGTTCAAGTAAACGCAGCCTAGATGATAATTATTAAAATATCTATATAGAAGGATAAACCTATAGGTCCAACCTATAACTTACGAGTAACGTACCTCTAACGTATGTCAGCGTATATCAACGTATGTCTAACGTATGTCAGCGTATGTAAACGTATGTCTAACGTACCACGAACCTATCGGGAACTTATGCAGAACGTATTAAGCACACGTTGAGTACGTCGAGAAATTTCGAACAGGCTCAATAATTTTTCGCGGGCTCGACGCGTTCCAAATTTTCCCAGCGTATCACAGCGTGCTGTTAACGTAAACGACGTATCCCAAACTTACCCCTAACTTATATCAGCGTACACCAACGTACACCAACGTATTTTTCGATATTTCGCATACGTTGGCATACGTTCGGGCGATACGCCATGGTGTGACAGGGCCTTTAGAAAAGTCGACATCGGTGTTGGAATGGACATATCCATAGCGTATCTATAGCGTATTGAACGCATACATAGCGTATGACTAACGTATTGATAGCGTATCACTAACTTATAACAAACTTATGACAGCGTATGACAGCGTATGACAGCGTATGTGAGCGTATGACCAACATATGCCTAACCTATTCGTAGCGTATGTCTGCCGTGTTCGACGTATTCTCAGCGTATCCTCGGCGTACAACGAACATGTGACCTATACCGCTCTAGAACGGCTGTCATGTACTCTTGTCGTATCCTATCATCCGCCATGCTGTCTGATGATGATGGGTTGATGATAGGTTGATGTGTTCAGCACGACAGAAATGAGGATGAGTGACCCATATAAACCCCCCATAAGTTTCAAAACGCCGAATGCTTGCTAGCTGTACGGCACATACGCTATTTGTACTGTAGAAACACGTTAGGTACGTTACACGATCGCCAGGCATACGTTGTGCATAAGGTGGATACTTCAGAATACGTCACCGCGAGGCTCGTTGGAGATACGTTAGGCATAGGTTAGAAATACGGCACATAAATTATACGTTATCAACTCGTTATCACTACGTTGGCTATACGTTTCCCCGTCAACCGACGTACATCAACGTATACCAACTTACAAGTAACGTACCTCTAACGTATGTCAGCGTATGTCAACGTATGTCTAATGTACCACGAACTTACCGGGAATATATGCAGAACGTATTAAGCACACGTTGAGTACGCCGAGATATTTTGAACTTGCTCAATAATTTTTCTTTTCGCGGGCTCGACGTGTTAAAATTTGTTACAGCGTACCACAGCGTGCTCTTAACGTAAACGACGTATCCCCAACTTACCCCTAATTTATATCAGCGTACACCAACGTACACCAACGTACACCAACGTACACCAACGTACACCAACGTATTTTCGATATTTCTCATACATTGGCATACGTTTAGGCGATACGCCATAGTGTGACAGGCCCATAACTCATCCTCATTTCTTCAGGGTCTGTCGTGTGACAGGCCCTTTAAGAAGAAACCTACACCCAACGTGCAAAACGTTCACGCTGCGAATGCTCAACGTATACAGCATCGATCACTACGTTCTCATCCGCTCAAAATGTTTAACATGATCAACAACAAAAATCATAAACCCCAGCGTACCTCTGAGAACCCCTAGCTAACCGCTATAACGAATACAACGTATGCCAAATATGTCACGAACGAATGACAACGTAGGCTACACGACCGTACACCCAAATTTCAAAAACTTCCGGTAGACGTTAAGGGGGGACTTAAGGAAGTTTTTTGTTGAATTTTGTTAGTACTGTAATTATTGAACCATGACTCAAATGTGTATAAAAGTATACCTTTTTGGAAAGGAAATGGATCAGAGAATCCAAATTTGGCATCAATTTTGACCAAAAATGTTGATTTTTTGAGAAAATTACAAAAAATCACTTTTTTGACCCAATTTTTTTGAACAAAGCTACCAAACATAATTTTGAGTTAAAAATGCCCAAATCACTTGATGATGATGTTAAGACACTACTGGAGGGACGATTTTTTTTTTTAAAATCTAATCCAATATTTTTTGAAATTTTGACAAAAAAGTGTTAAAAAAAATTAAAAATCCATTTTTTCACGTTTTTTGGCACTTTTTGGTCAAAATTTTCAAAAATATTAAATTAGGTTTTTAAAAAAAAAATTCGTCCCTTCATTAGTGTCTTAACATCATTATAAAGTGATTTGGCCATTTTTTACTCAAAATTATTTTTTGTTAGCTTTGTTCAAAAAAATTTGGGTCAAAAAAGTGGATTTTGTGATTTTCTCAAAAAATCTACTTTTTTGGTCAAAATTGACGCCAAATTTGGATTCTCTGATCCATTTCCTTTCCAAAAATGTATACTTTTATATACATTTAATTAATAGTTCAATAATTACAGCACTCACAAAATTCAAAAAATCAAATCAAAAACTTCCTTAAGTCCCCCCTTAACTCTAATACGCAACAGTGTGACTGGGCCTTTAAACCGAATTGTTAAAAATCAGGTTCAACGTCATTTTGCTGTGGTAGTTTCTACAAGATTAAAGACAATATAATCTGAAGGAACTGTCTCCTGTTGATCGATTCGAGATGTTACCGCTAAACAACGACTCATCATAGGTGTCTTTATAAAGAAGCTCACCTTTGTCTTTAGCTACTCTTTATTTGAAATTAATTACAAAAGAGAAAACCACTGGAGACAGTTGGGTAACTTACTTGTACAAAATCTTGAAAAGTGCTACTTTTTGGAAAACATAATTGTGGGGAAATGTGACCATATTGTGATGTGAAAAGTAAACATGATATCGAAAAAGGGAAAACAATTGCGTTTGCACTATCATAACTGTTTCAAACTCTGAAAACGTCTAATTATGTGTGGAGTTATAAAAACAAACGTGATTTTTTGTTGCTGTTTTGGCGGGGACCCATTTTTTTTTAACCCTTTATTTGCGCCCAATTAGAAATTCAGACGATAGCGGCCATGCGATTTAAGTAGTGGCAAGACACCTGGTATCGTAAGAACCTGACGGCAACACTAGATTGAACGAGCTCTTCCCGTCGCGTTTGTTTTTAAAAGCCCGATATTTTCTTCGCAGTTTTACTAAGACTGACATTTCCCTCCCAAAATATTCAGAAATGGGATGGCGCATTTTGCAATTAATTCGCGATTGAAATTTGTTAAACCCATTAGTATAGGTTAAACATGGACGTCCAGTCTTGTAATCACACTTATAGCATGCTATTTAGGCTTATACATCTATAATACTGCATCACTGTGACTAAATCTTGATTACATTCACGAATAAGCGCAGCTGCTTAAACCATAAAAGCCATTATGCCCGTGTAAATAGCCTATTCGTATGCGTAAAATATCTATAAACCGCTAATGATCGTCTACGGACCTATACTTTGCTTTAAACTGCCCTGGATCCCGGGTTTTGCAGAAAAACGCAAAACAGTTCGGGTCCATTATTAATTTCAACCTGGGAAAGGGCAGGAACCCGGGTCGATAAAAGTGTCAACCGAAACGTCGTTTTTTCCATCATTATATCGCGCAGAATGTGTAATCGGGTCATGGGTCACCTGATTAAGATTTCCAAATATCCATAGGCCTAATGACTTTTTGCAATGAAAAAACCCATGGTCAAACCCGGGGGGAAAGTGTACTCTAGGTCCAAGACTGTACTAGTATCGTCCAATACTGGAACACCCAGTATCGTTCGATACTGGTACAAAGTAAGTGTTCCAGTATACTGTAAGTGTTACAGTATTGCCCGATACTGGACATGAAAAACGATCCAGTATCGCTCGATACTGGGACACAATTTGGTGTTCCAGTATCGACCAATACTGGAACAGTAAAATCGTACCAGTATCGGGTGATACTGTCAATATTTATGTTCCAGTATTGAACGATACTGGTATACCAATATCTGGGATCTAAAGTACAATATTTCCAAACCTGGATCCAATTGAGGCTTACGAGTAGCCAAGTTAGCTACAGCTATCACCTATAATATGAAGATGACGTCATGTTTATGCGATTGGTACTGCACTAGTTATGTCAAGTTTATAAAGAATTAACGTAATTTTCCCAGTTAATAATAACATTTAATATTGATAGCATAGCCTTACGAATATGTCAGACCAAATTTCAACATGAGAATGATGCGGAAATAGGACGTGCCACAAACCGTGATAACGGAATGAAATATTCGTTCTGTGTAGCTAGCTTAATGGACTCTCGGTATGACGGTATTTGACAATAATATTTACAGAATTGACAATCGTTCGTGTGGTCGCAGTGTCTCAACACTCATGACATTGATTCATGGTGTAGCTAGGGTTGGACTTGTGGCGCATTTTCTAGGCAAATCGACATTAGTTGATAGTATTACTCACACAGTTTCTGCGCTCTTCATTGTTTGTATTCGGATTACCCATTATCACGATTATGAACGGATTGGTGGAGATGCAGGACACATCGACATTGGAGATGCACACATCTTTGCAAAATGAGGAACATATGGGATTTTCATTGGGTTTTAGTGTGTTCAGAAAGGTGTTAATGGGAACTATTGCATTCCTGACAATCTTCGGTAACCTCTGGTGTTGGTTTGTGATTCGCAGAGCAAAAGGTTTTAAGAAAGTAACAAAGATATTTCTGTTATCGTTAACATTTGCTGATTTGGTGTTAGGTATTGGCGTAACGCTTCCGTCATTTGTCTTGTTATGGGGTGACTCTTTCACGCCGTCTTGGAGCAATTGGATATGCAATACCAACATTAAGATCCATCTGACAGTCAACACGACATCGATTCTTTCTCTTCTAGCTGTTAACTTAGAAAAGTATCTTTTGGTTGAATTTCCTTTACGAGCACCATATCTTATAACGACAAGGCGCGCTAAGATTTACATTGCTATAATATACGGGATTTCAGCCATCATCATGATAATGTACATGACATTTCAGCAATCTCAAGTGACAATCTTCGATCCTGTTTGGTTAATATGTTGTCCATTTAATAACGAAGCCGTTACATTCACCATAGTATCATTTTCATTATCTACAATCCTGTTTATCGCAATACCGTTCGTGATGTTAATCATAATGTACGCTAGGATGTACTACATAATACATCGGCATAATCAAAGAGCTGAAGTGAACTTTGCATTTAGTACATCGCAAGACATATCACCATGCCGGGTTTGTAAAAAGGATGTTAAGGCCCTTGTCACCTTCTTAATTGTGACTGCAACTTTTGTCATCGGTTGGTTCCCCCTAATATCATTTACATTATACGAACTTTACACAGGCAATACTGTATCCCCATACATAGATGCCATCTTATATCCATTACTTTTGTGTAATTACTGGTGGAATATTTCGATTTATATTGCCAGGAATCAGTCGTATCGTAATGCTGGTATTAAGATTCTAGCTTCATGTCCTTTGTTGAGATGTTTGGAAAGAATTCGTCTTCCAGATTCTACCAATTCTACCGAGTTAGATCGCGTTCATCGCAATGATTTAAATTCCTGATGGAAACACGGAATCAATACTCATACAACATGTATAATCACATTCACAGTGTTAAAACTGTTAAACCGATGCGAGACATTTATACGCCCATATTGAATGGTCTGACTGCCATATAAATACACAGAAAAAGCGACTTTGTAGATTAGACTAAGAAACTAGCAATTAGACTAGACGCTGTAAGTATTAAACTCTCTCTATAGTCAGTGCTCAAATATGGAAACATACATGTTTTGATATGGTGACGATATTGCGTAAAACCTAAAAGCCTCAATTAAACTTCGTTTTCCTGTTGGAGATTACTCTAAAATTCAACCATTATTTGTGTTCAGAATCTAGATGTCTTTGTATTGTTCCGTAACTGATCTATGGATATGCTGTATCTTCTTGAGCGTGTTTCTACCCCGGTTTCTACTGGGGCACTGCAACAAGTAAACGCTAATTAACGCTAAGATTTAATCGGTAAGTTTTTAATCCCCCTGTTTTTACTCGCGAAAAGTTACGGCTAAGTTTATCGATCCTAGTCGATGAGCCACGGCATTTGCATTTGACCTTTTGTAATACCAAACAATGCCACCGCACTTGAAAAAGATTGCTTCACAATGTGTATAACCGAGCGTGACACACTTCACGGCACAAACCGCTAACGTTAATCGCCTGTTTCTATTGGGTTTATTACCGGTTCTTACCAGTTCCAAACCTGGTTTGTGAAGGTTTTTGGGATTACCAAAAATACCAATTCTTAGCAGATGCTGCCTGTTTCTACTGGGCAAACTTACAGTTTATTAGCGGTTTCTTCCCATAGAAACACGCTCATAGCAATCTTTTTGGGATTACCAAAAATACAGATTCTTAGCGGATTATGCCTGTTTCTACTGGGCAAACTTACCGTTTATTAACGGACTTAGCGGTAACTTTTCGCGAGTAGAAACAGGGGGGATTAAAAACTTACCGATTAAATCTTAGCGTTTATAAGCGTTTAATTTTTTCAGTGCCCCTGTAGAAACACGCTCTAGTAATCCTGATTCAAAGGGTTTAAATACTTCGATGTTAATATACTATAATCAATATTTTCACAATTTAAAATGTTGGTAATTTCGAAAGTCTTATCTTCATTTTTTTACAATCTGTGTTTCAACAAGACTATTAATCACAACTCCACGGTTGACACATACGAACGAAAGAATCCCAACCCTAGAATGTGTGTGATGCTCATCTATCATTTGCAACTGAATTACTATTTATAGCGCAATGATTGCTGATATACTGGCCATTTAAACAATGAATTTATGGTCATGCCGGATTGATATAATTAAAATAATAATTGGGTTTATAGGGCGGGTTTTACAGGCACGTCAGATAAAATCTCAGAATTTAAACGTGTATACAAGCTGTCCAAAAATGATTAGTACCCATGTGCCCAAAGTTAATTATATTTTGGTATTTATATCATCTTGGAAACATTGTACCCTTTCATTATAATTTTAGATCATGAATATCGGACCTATCAAACTGAGGATACACTCCATTGTGTAAGACATGGTGATTTCACCTTTTCGATGAAGTGCAAAAAAAGAAATGTGTGCGTTAAATTTGTTTGAAACAAACTAAAATATTCACCTGTCTACTATTTTTTTACTGTAATAAGTTATGGTTGTTGTTTAAATCATAAATGATTCTTCATTTTCATTCAATTTGAAGGGTAAACTAAGTTCGTCACACTTGAATGACCCCAACCCCATTCTTTGTTTCTGAGGACCTTTAAATAGCTAATGAAGTGGATTGGGTGAATTAGTAGTGGCTATAAGATTCATTATCACAATGGAGTGGAATTGGTGTTTTTCTTTAAAATGGGATAATCCTTTATACCTTTTAATCATATAATAACTGCGATTGTACAAATGAACGCAAATCCGGGCAAGATGTTGGCAATGTTGATGCTGATATTGTCAAAATAATGACTTAAATTGGAGCTAATTCACAAATTCCCAGGTTTTAGCTTAATGGTCAGAGATCAGTTTGAACGAAATGGCTCAAACTAGCACCAGCATTGGGAATGTTTTCATGGACCATCACATATCAAAATCATCGTGGACGTATCGCCAAATCCTCCACAACAACTTTAGTAGAGTTTGGCTATTTGCTTTGCCTTTTTCTAACATAATTTGCAGATAGACATTTTTCTATTTGCTTATGAGAAAGAATGAAATCATTACCTCCAGCAAATTCGAGCGTATACCCAGTTTTATGTGGTAAAAAAGTAAGGCACTATTTATATTTTTACAAATTTTGTAAGAAACTCCACCTCTAATGAGAAAAAGAAGTCTAAGCCACTGCTAATTACCCAAAACACTTAGTTCTACATTTTGATTCAATTTGAAGAGTAAAAAAGGTTCCAAGCTTGGAATCTATAATGGGCAAGTTGTGAGGCTAATTTTGAGGGCCACTCAATTGACTCGGACACAAACAATATCACAACTGGTGCTGATAGGGTATCCATCGGGATTTTAAATCTTCAAAATGTTTCGATGGGATATATTGTTATACTGACAATTGTTGGTTTTTGCAGGTGTAACATTGTGAATCATCTATCAGATTCAGAGACCTGTTAAGATATTTCTACTGCATTGGTCGGTTAATTTCTAGGCGTCGGTGGTGTAATCAAACCTTTCCGTCATTTGTGCTTTTATGGGTGATGCATTTTCATTTAGAAGGTGCCGTATATCGTGTTATGCCTCTAGAGAGTACTAATGTAACAGTCAATATAAGCGTCACGTTTCGCTTTAATGGCGGTTATGGTTAATGTTGAAGGGTTAGAACTACACCTTTGAAAATTATTTCTTCTATCATGTCTATCATTGCATGACAACAGTGGGCCCCTATGTTGCGAGTACCTTGTATACTATTTTGACGACTTCACTTTACATTTAAACGATTACACGCGCCAGTATATTGATCAAGTTTTGTTGGTTTGACTTTCACCAGACACATTAACTCTCAATTTCTGCAACCCTATTATATTAATCACAATCTATATCTTTCCTAATGGTGATAGTTATGTACGCACGAATAGTACTATTTTATATTTGTATATCGGCATAAGCAAAGACCGGAAGCCATCTTCACATTTTATATATCGCGTGATAAATCACCGTGTCTAATGCGTAAAAAGGATGCTAAAAGCACTTGTAACCTTCATAATAGCAATTGCAACATTTGTCATTGGTAGGGTACCGATGATATAATTTATTTTTTAAATGTGAAGGTTATACTTTATCCTTGCTGCTGGATAATTACTTAAATAATTTGTTGCATTCTATCGACTATTTCTTTTGAAGTAATATACTCAACCGTAATATACGAAAACCATAAAGTTAAACAACCAAACGTGTTGGGGATTGGTCATGCATAGTGAGCATCGCATCCCCCAAAAGGTAGTTAGAGTAATATCATAATCAACGGCGTGACAAGTACAATCCAACTGTTCAAGACTAAATAGCCCTTTATGAAAATCTTAATCGAACTAATAATCTGTGTACACACCCAATAGCTTCCGGACTGTTGTTATGGGGTTTCCACACCCACAAATATACATGCATTATGCACACTACAGGAGGCAGGAAAGACATGGTTAATATCAGTGATGGTGGCAGTTATGTATGACAATTTTCATCATGTCTGGTTATTTTAAGCATATAATAAGGGATAATAACCTTCATTATTGACCTTTGTGGTTAGTTAACTCATCATTTGATCATTTGACAATGTATAAATTAAAACTATCTGGCCACCCGCTCCTCCACGTGAGAGGTATGGAAGACAACCAAACCATTTATATTTAACAATTACACGAATAACTTCATTCCTCCAAAATATTATAAGTGTTTGACGTATCCGTCCTGTTTTTCTATACTCTTTGCTAAAGCACATTAAGTAAGAGCTAATTCAAGTTGCTGATTTCTTTTGGGACACATAGCATACTAACAGCAATAGCAGCATTTTAGTAGCAGTATTGAAATTGTAAACGTTAAGTATTATTTAATGCCTTCAGTAATCAGTACAAACATATAGTCATCATCAATTTATTTCATCTAACCTGGCTATAAAAGCAAACTAGGATAACAAATTGCACATCCTTTGCAGGATTTTAAATTGTCACTTTGTACCATAAATTCAAATTATTCTAAAGATGAATGTCGTAGACTTTATCAAATGTCCATTGCTTGAAATATTCGGTCTATCAGGTTTTTTTTTATCGAAATGTTTGTTTAATTGTTTACGATAACTGTTTATAAAGTGAATAGTAGTTTACGTTAGATAATAAATGTCCCGATATAAATATTACAATTATCTCTGGATGGTAATGACTTCCTATGGTCATGATGGTTGCTACAAGATGTGTGTCGGGGTGAGTACAAATGTGTGAGGACATTTATCAAAACTTCAGAGACCTAACACACCATCCATGCGATCTAAGTCAGGCGCATTACATTAAAATATTATTATTTCATGTTGATAGACATGTTAATATTAGGCTAATCAAATGATCATTCGTTTACCGTCACTCGACCGTGTGTAGGTTTATATTTTTTTAAAGAAGAATATGAAAGATTTGATGAAAGGTTTGATTACAGAATTGTTATTTGTATATATATATATATATATATACAATGTATCTATATACTAATTTTCGGAACATGGCTTTATTAGATAGTTCAATATAATTTTACACTCGCGTCCCTCTTCAACTGAAAAAGCGTGGTAATTGCGCCTCTAATACACGAGCTAATTAGATAGTTCAATGCCCGTTTTTTCCCGTTTTCAGACATGCGCAGAAAGGATCACATGTGAAAATCCGAAATGTTGAATTTCTTTTACTCGGGTAGTTACTGTTCGGACACAAATTGTGGTTTTCGGAATGAGTGATGACATATGGTCTTCACCCAAAATATTTTCTTCAGGGATATAGCTACATTTCTGTATATGCGGCTGTTTGTTATTCTTAAAGAACGCATAGTAACAAGCATTTATACGGGACTATACGTCCAACAAATTAAAATATTTTACGACATTTTCTAAATGTAAACAAAAACTCTTACGCAGATCTTAAAGTGACACTTTCACATTAATAACATAGATGAACGCGGAGTTTGCTAACGATAAATAAACTGGCGGTACCATACCAACCGTTGTTGTTGCTGCGCGACCGCGTTTAACATGGCGCACGCGATTCGGCGCACACGTAATGACGCAGACAAAGTGTGTACGCGTTTGTGGCGCAAACTGTACATTGTAAACGGGGCATGCAGTGAAAGCAGGCAGTCCGTACGGTTGCTCCGCGGTGCATACCGTACAGTACAATAAAATGTAACGAGAGCAAGACACAAACAAAACAATAATCATAAAGCCAAGACCTTTATTTTAACAAAGAAACTGGGAGCAAGGCGCAAACCGTATCCAGGATAACATAGTTAAAGTGACTGAAGTGGCTGAAGGAAAATACATTTGATGGAGTCACTCATGCAGTTGTAACCCCATGGCTGGTCATGAAGCTATGGGCTGGTGGATCATGGTCGACCCCCAACCCCCACACACACCCCTACACACCCCTTTCATTTTCTTTGTGCGACTTATTATACAGCGGTGCGGCTTACTGTATACGATGAGGTCTGAATCTTAATTTGAGGTGCTGCGGCTTATTCGCCGTGCGGCTTATATAGCACGTAAATAACGGGATTGTCACATCATACCCTAAGGTCTAAGCCCTCTTCCCCCGCACTTCCCTTACTTGGTAATATGGATATAGTAAGGCGGTCTTACTAAGGCCACATGGGTATCTGGATAAACGGAACGTGCGGTATTGCCCCATCATACCCTAAAGCCACCTCCCCCTCCCCGCACTTCCCTTACTTGATAATCTGGATATAAGGGCACATGGGCATCTGGATAAACGGAACGTGTAGTATATTATCATGATTATTATAGAGTGTCTGGATTAGTAAGGGCACCAGTGGTATCTGGATTACGGGTTCACTATAAAACGCAGATAGTCTCAAATTAACTGGATATACTATGCGCAGGTGTGCCACCTGTGATAACTGGATTTTAAGGGTGTATTAGGTAGTATCTCGGAAGGCCTTATTTAGAACACAACAAACATGACAGAGGGACTACATACGTTTAGGCCCTGCATGCCTATTGGAGGAATAATGTATTTAAGTAAATAGGCCAAACAAAACCCGGATGGCACACATATCAACATTTTAAAGGAGGAAAACGGGGTGGCGGGGCAATAAAAGAATCGGGGAGACATTTTAAAGCTAATTTTAAGTTACTTTCAGTTTTGACATTAAAATACAACTTTTGTATTATTTGGGGTACAAAATGGGTAGGGACATGAGCTGACAGGGGGTAACTGGGGGAGGGGATATTAAGGCAATCCAGATACTCTGAATATTTTAAGTATTCCTACACCTGAATAACAATTCAGGTGTCCTTATTAATCCACGTAGGCCCTAATAGCCGCATACACAGTTATCACGGGTGCCATTAATATTCGATTCAAGATAAACCACATACGGTAGTCCATGGAGGTCCTATATTGGATCACTAATACTACACAATCTTGATTATTAAAGTACATGGGGTGGTACCTGAATAATCAAGGACACCATGTGTTATACATGCATGGCATGGATTTATTAAGGGCACATGATATATATGGATTATTAAGGGCACTGTGGTACCAATGTCAGTAGTAAGGGCACCTAGGATACATGGAGTATCAACGACATACTCTTGCTGTTTTACAATACCCTCATCTTTATACGTTTTGATGTGACTAACCACCTGCTATTATAGCTTCGGCTATTATACCTGCGCTTTCCATTATAAACTGGATATAGTACGGGAACATTGGTATGGATATAATGCCGGCAAATGCGGTACCTGGGTTATTAAGGCCACCTGTGAGGGGTAGGGCCTAGACCTATGGGCAACCGGTGTATTAAGAACACGTGGAGTACTTGGATTAGGAACATTTAAGAGCACATTGGGCCTAGGCGCATGGTGTATTAAGGGTACCATGTCACTTACATTATATCAAGGGCACTTTAGTTACCTGCCCTGGGTACATGAATAAGGACATACACTTGATATTTATATAAACATTTATAACGCTTTGATATTACTCACCTCTGCCTATTGTGGTATGACTATTACAGCCCGCTATCTTCGGCACCCGCGATTAATTCAAGTTACTTGAATGATACAGTAAGGCACCTGGGTATGTCGATATAACGGCACACTCCAGTACCTGGATTATGTGGTATCCGGTGCCATTAAGGGCACCTGTGGTAACTGGATTAGGGGTAGGGCTTAGGCCTATGGGGTCCCTGGATATAATGGGACAACGGGTACCTGCATTTCAGGTCACATGGGAGGCCTCCATAGGTATCTGGAAAGACAAAGGTAGGCCTACCTACTTTAAGGCACATGTATACCTGGATTATCAAAAGCACCTGTGATATTCGGATTATTTAGGGCCCGTCTGGATTATGAATACATGTAGGACATGTTCTTGATATTGTATCAAATTTGCTTACGCTTTGTTTACTTACCTCCCCGTGAGTCTTCTAGCGGGTCCGCGCGAAGCGCGGATGCCCGCTAGTATTATATAAGTTCATGTACATATCAATCGATGATTCGACAATCCAGACGCCACAGCATTTTATATTTGTTCAAACTATTGTAATGTAATCCATTTTTGAACCCCAATGTTATCTAGAACTATACATCTTTGTACAAGTAAGATATTATGTTACATAATAAGAGAATCACAATCAGATACGTTGAAAAATTTCATTATTATTTGTCTAGGCCTATTTACTATAGTTTATTTATATTTGCGATTTCAATCAACAAGGGGATACGATTGAATACAATGTGTGCATACATATACAATAAAATGATAACGTTTGCAACCTGTAAGTTTCTTTTCAGGGTCTATATCATGGTCAATGGCTGGTATATTGCCACATGAGGGATGACAATTGCCTCTCAAACTTTACATGCTATATTATTCATATTTATACATATAGCGCCGTAAAACACGGAAGTGAAACCCAGGGTACCAACCCATGCTAACATATGTGTAATTAATGATTATATATGTTCCTTTTCACACATGTTAAAATAAAAATGATTATTTTATTGTAAATTTAAACAAAACCTTTTAGTCTTTTTTGAATGAGCAGCACCATTGTGTGCGGTCAAAAAGCCGGGCTGAGATGAACATAACTTGCATTGTTGTCAGAAAAGTTTAAGACACATAGGTTGGTAGTGGTAGCTTGTAACTGCAACCCATCAAAAGCAAATGTATTTGCCATGACCCATGGACGGTCATGTGATCGCACACAACATTAATATTAATTTTCCAATCATCAACAATTACAAACGTGACAAGTTTGATATTTTAGCTCCCTCGAGAGGGATACATGTACAGTAGAATTGAACTTGTTGAAATAATGTGTGCCAATTGACATGCGGATGTCGCCGGACTAAGCCCGAGGTATGTAAAGTATCGCATGCTAAAATAGATTCCTCTTAAAAGGAATTGGTTTTCGTAAGTTGTCCAAATTCTGAAACCTGTCATAGAGATTTTAATTTGGAATTAGTGCGAGTTTGATAGAACAATTAAGTCCACACAAAGCAGATCGGTATAATTGGAACTGGATAATCCAGTTCCAAGTTTTATGACTTCTATCGGAGCCATAATGCAGGCCCTGGCCCTGTCACACCATGGCGTATCGCCTGAACGTATGCCAACGTATGCGAAGTATCGAAATATACGTTGGTGTACGTTGGTGTACGCTGATATAAGTTAGGGGTAAGTTGGGGATACGTCGTTTACGTTAAGAGCACGCTGTGATACGCTGTGAAAATTTGGAACACGTCGAGCCCGTGAACAATTATTGAGCATGTTCAGAATTTCTCGACGTACTCAAAGTGTGCTTAATACGTTCTGCATAAGTTCCCGATAGGTTCGTGGTACGTTAGACATACGTTAGACATACGTTGACATACGCTGACATACGTTAGACGTACGTTACTCGTAAGTTATAGGTTGGACCTATAGATTTATCCTTCTAGATATTTTAATAGTTATCATCTAGGCTGCGTTTACTTGAACTGGCAACACTTGTCCCGCCGTGTGCGAAACTCAATTTCTGCAGCAGCATAAGTCACGTGTTCGTTGTACGTCGAGGATACGCTGAGGATACGTCGAACACGGCAGACATACGCTACGAATACGTTAAGCATACGTTGGTCATACGGTCGCATACGCTGTGATACGCTGTCATAAGTTTGTTATAAGTTAGTGATACGCTATCAATACGTTAGTCATACGCTATGTATACGTTCAATACGCTATGGATACGCTATGGATACGTCCATTCCATCACCGATGACGACTTTTCCTACGCCATTCGTTGGGAAGTTGGACGTTCTTGGACGTTCTTGGACTCTGACAATTTTCGAGCTATTTTTTGAATACGTCGGCATACGTTCAGGCCACGTTCAGGCCATACGCTGGTGTGACAGGGCCTTTAAGGCGCTGTCACACCATAGCGTATGGCCTGAACGTGGCCTAAACGTATGCCGACGTATTCAAAAAATAGCTCGAAAATTGTCAGAGTCCGAGAACGTCCAAGAACGTCCAACTTCCCAACGAATTGCGTCAACATCGGTGATGGAATGGACGTATCCATAGCGTATTAAACGCATACATAGCGTATGACTAACGTATTGATAGCGTATCACTAACTTATAACAAACTTATGGCAGCGTATCACAGCGTATGCGATCGGCGAGCGTATGACCAACGTATTCGTAGCGTATGTCTGCCGTGCTCGACGTATCCTCAGCGTATCCTCGGCGTACAACGAACACGTGACTTATGCCGTTGCAGAAATTGAGTTTCGTACACGGCGGGACAAGTGTTGCCAGTTCAAGTAAACGCAGCCTAGATGATAACTATTAAAATATCTAGAAGGGTAAATCTATATGTCCAACCTAAAACTTAAGACGATAAACGTACCTCTAACGTATGTCAGCGTATGTCTAACGTATGTCAACGTTTGTAAACGTATGTCTAACGTACCACGAACCTATCGGGAACTTATGCAGAACGTAAGTTAAGCACACGTTGAGTACGTCGAGAAATTTTGAACATGCTCAATAATTTTTCGCGGGCTCGACGTGTTCCAAATTTTCACAACGTATCACAGCGTGCTCTTAACGTATACGACGTATCCCAAACTTACCCCTAACTTGTATCAGCGTACACCAACGTACGCCAACGTACGCCAACGTATTTTTCGATATTTCGCATACGTTGTTATACGTTCAGGCGATACGCCATGGTGTGACAGGGCTACCGTACAGCTAGCGCGCATTCAGCGTTTTGGGAACTTATGGAGGGTTTGAGTATATAAATGGGTCCCTTGAGTATCTCATCCTCACTTCTTCATGGTCTGTCGTGCTGAACACATATCAACCCATCATCATATGCTACGAATACGCTACGCTACGTTAAGTATACGTTAAGCATACGTTAGTCATACGCTCGCATACGCTCGCATACGCTGTGATAAGCTGTCATAAGTATGTTATAAGTTAGGGATACGCTATGAATACGTTAGTCATACGCTATGTATACGTTCAATACGCTATGGATACGCTATGGATACGTGACAGGGCCTTACACGATCGCCCGGCATAAGGTGAATACGTGAGAATACGTCGAATCTCGTTGGAAATACGCCAGGCATACGTTAGACATACGGCACATATACGTTATCAACTCGTTATCACTACGTTGGCTGTACGTTTCCCCCAGCCTACGTTCATCAACGTATACAAACTTACGAGTAACGTACGAGTAACGTACCACTAACGTATGTCAGCGTATGTCAACGTATATTTAACGTACCACAAACTTACCGGGAACTTATGCAGAACGTATTTAGCACACGTTGAGTACGTCGAGAAATTTTGAGCATGCTCAATATTTGTTCGTGGTCCAAATTGTCACAGCGTATCACAGCGTGCTCTTAACGTAAACGACGTATCCCCAACGTACCCTTAACTTATATCAGCGTACACCAACGTACACCAACGTATTTGTCGATATTTTGCATACGTTGGCATACGTTGAGGCGATACGTTATGGTGTGACAGGGCCTTTAAGACGATCGGCGAACGTATGACCAACGTATGCTTAACGTATTCGAAGCGTATGTCTGCCGTGTTCGACGTATCCTCAGCGTATCCTCGGCGTACAACGAACACGTGACTTATGCCGCTGCAGAAATTGAGTTTCGTACACGGCGGGACAAGTGTTGCCAGTTCAAGTAAACGCAGCCTAGATGATAACTATTAAAATATCTAGAAGGGTAAATCTATAGGTCCAACTTATAACTTACGACGAGTAACGTACCTCTAACGTATGTCAGCGTATGTCAACGTATGTCTAACGTATGTCAGCGTTAATAAACGTATGTCTAACGTACCACGAACGTATCGGGAACTTATGCAGAACGTAAGTTAAGCACACGTTGAGTACGTCGAGAAATTTTGAACATGCTCAATAATTTTTCGCGGGCTCGACGTGTTCCAAATTTTCACAACGTATCACAGCGTGCTCTTAACGTAAACGACGTATCCCCAACTTACCCCTAACTTATATCAGCGTACACCAACGTACGCCAACGTATTTTTCGATATTTCGCATACGTTGTCATACGTACAGGCGATACGCCATGGTGTGACAGGGCTACCGTACAGCTAGCGTATGAACCGTACAGCTAGCGAGCATTCGGCGTTTTGGGAACTTATGGAGGGTTTGCGTATATAAATGGGTTCCTTGAGTATCTCATCCTCACTTCTACATGATCTGTCGTGTTGAACACATCATCTCATCATCATCAGACAGCATGGCGGATGATACATCGAACACGGCAGACATACGCTACGAATACGTTAAGTATACGTTAAGCATACGTTAGTCAAACGCTCGCATACGCTCGCATACGCTGTGATACCCAGTCATAAGTATGTTATACGTTAGTGATACGCTATCATTACGTAAGTCATACGCTATGTATACGTTCAATACGCTATGGATACGCTATGGATACGTGACAGGGCCTTACACGATCGCCCGGCATAAGGTGAATACGTGAGAATACGTCGAAACTCGTGGAAATACGTCAGGCATACGTTAGACATACGGCACATATACGTTATCAACTCGTTATGACTACGTTGGCTGTACGTTTCCCCGTCAGCCTACGTTCATCAACGTATACCAACTTACGAGTAACGTACGAGTAACGTACCACTAACGTATGTCAGCGTATGTCAACGTATATTTAACGTACCACAAACTTACCGGGAACTTATGCAGAACGTATTAAGCACACGTTGAGTACGTCGAGAAATTTTGAGCATGCTCAATATTTTTTCGCGGGCTCGACGTGGTCCAAATTGTCACAGCGTATCACAGCGTGCTCTTAACGTAAACGACGTATCCCCAACGTACCCCTAACTTATAGCAGCGTACACCAACGTACACCAACGTATTTTTCGATATTTCGAATACGTTGCCATACGTTGAGGCGATACGTTATGGTGTGTGTGACAGGGCCTTTAAGAAGAAAACTACACCCAACGTGCGAAACATTCATGCTGCGAATGCTCAACGTATATACATAGCGTATCGATCACTACTTTGTCACCCGCATAACATTTTGAACATGATCAACAACAAAAATCATAAACCCCAGCTACCCGCTAACGAATACAACGTGTGCCAAATATGTCACGAACGAATGGCAACGTACACGACCGTACACCCAAATTTCAAAAACGTCGGGTAGACGTTAGCTCTAATACGCAACAGTGTGACAGGGCCTTTAAACCGATTTGTTAAAAATCAGATTCAACGTCATTTCCTGTGGTAGTTTCTACAAGATTAAAGAAAATATAATCTGAAGGAACTGTCTCCTGTTGATCGATTCGAGATGTTACCGCTAAACAACGACTCATCATAGGTGTCTTTATAAAGAAGCTCACCTTTGTCTTTAGCTGCTCTTTATTTGAAATGAAAAATAAACGGATGAAATTAATTACAAAAGAGAAAACCACTGGAGACAGTTGGGTAACTTTGTTTTTAAAAGCCCGATATTTTCTTCGCAGTTTTATTGAGACTAACATTTCCCTCCCAAAATATTCAAAAATGGGATGGCGCAATTTGCAATTAATTCGCGATTGAATTTTTTTTTAAAACCATTAGTATAGGTTAAACCATTGACTGGTTAAACATGGACGTCCAGTCTTGTAATCACAATTACAGGATGCTATATAGGCTTATACATCTATAATACTGCATCACTGTGACTAAATCTTGATTACATTCACGAATAAACGCAGCTGCTTAAACCATAAAAGCCATTATGCCCGTGTAAATAGCCTATTCGTCGTATGCGGAAAATATTTATAAATCGCTAATGATCGTCTACGGACCTATTTGCTTTTAAAACTGCCCTGGATCCCAGGTTTTGCAGAAAAACAAAAAACAGTTCGGGTCCATTATTAATTTCAACCTGGGAAAGGGCAGGAACCCGGGTCGATAAAAGTGTCAACCGAAACGTCTTTTTTCAATCATTATATCGCGCAGAATGTGTAATCGAGTCATGGGTCACCTGATTAAAATTTCCAAATATCCACCATGATAGGCCTAATGACTTTTTGCAATGAAAATACCCCATTCCGAATCAAACCATGGTCAAACCCGGGGAAAAAGGTGTACTTTAGGTCCCAGATGCTGGACTGTAGTATCTTACGATACTAGAACACCCAGTATCGCTCGATACTTGTACAAAGTCAGTGTTCCAGTATCGGACGATACTGGCACGTTTACAATAAATGTACCAGTATCGGGCGAGTATTGCCCGATACTGGAACATGAAAAACGATCCAGTATCGCTCGATACTGGGACACAATTTGGTGTTCCAGTATCGACCAATACTGGAACTGTAAAATCGTACCAGTATCGGGTGATACTGTCAATATTTATGTTCCAGTATTGAACGATACTGGTATACCAATATCTGGGATCTAAAGTACAATATTTCCAAACCCGGATCCAATTGAGGCCTACGAGTAGCCAAGTTAGCTACAGCTATAACCTATAAGATTAAGAAGACGTCATGTTTATCATGTTGATGCGATTGGTACTGCACTAGTTATGTCAAGTTTATAAAGAATTAACGTAATTTTCCCAGTTAATAATAACATTTAATATTGATAGCATAGCCTTACGAATATGTCAGACCAAATTTCAACATGAGAATGATGCGGAAATACGACGTGCCATAAACCGTGATAACGGAATGAAGTATTCGTTCTGTTTAACTAGCTTAATGGACTCACGGTATGACGGTATTTGACAATAATATTTACAGAATTGACAATCGTTCGTGTGGTCGCAGTATCTCAACACTCATGACATTGATTCATGGTGTAGCTAGTGTTGGACTTGTGGCGCATATTCTAGGCAAATCGACATTAGTTGATACTTGATAGTAACTCACACAGTTTCTGCGCTCTTCATTGTTTGTATTCGGATTACCCATTATCACGAGTATGAGCGGATTGGTGGAGATGGACACATCGACATTGGAGATGCACACATCTTTGCAAAATGAGGATCATATGGGATTTTCATTGGGTTTTAGTGTGTTCAGAAAAGTGTTGATGGGAACTATTGCATTCCTGACAATCTTCGGTAATCTCTGGTGTTGGTTTGTGATTCGCAAAGCAAAAGGTTTTAAGAAAGTAACAAAGATATTTCTGTTATCGTTAACATTTGCTGATTTGGTGTTAGGTATTGCCGTAACGCTTCCGTCATTTGTCTTGTTATGGGGTGACTCTGTCACGCCATCTTGGAGCAATTGGCTATGCGATACCATTGTTAAGATCCATCTGACAGTCAACACGACATCGATTCTTTCTCTTCTTGCTGTTAGCTTAGAAAAGTATCTTTTGGTTGAATTTCCTCTACGAGCACCTTATCTTATAACGACAAGGCGCGCTAAGATTTACATTGCTATAATATACGGGATTTCAGCCATCATCATGATAATGTACATGACATTTCAGCAAGCTCATGTGACAATCTTCGATCCTGTTTGGTTAATATGTCGTCCATTTAATAACAAAGCCGATACATTCACCATAGTATCATTCTCATTATCTACAATCCTGTTTGTCGCAATACCATTCGTGATGGTAATCATAATGTACGCAAGGATGTACTACATAATACATCGGCATAATCAAAGAGCCGAAGTGAACTTTGCATTTAGTACATCGCAAGACATATCACCATGTCGAGTTTGTAAAAAGGATGTTAAGTCCCTTGTCACCTTTTTAATTGTGACTGCAACTTTTGTCATCGGTTGGGTACCGATGATATCATTCATATTATACGAACTTTACACAGGCAATACTGTATCCCCGTACATGGATGCCATCTTATATCCATTGCTCTTGTGTAATTACTGGTGGAATATTTCGATTTATATCGCCAGGAATCAGTCGTATCGTAATGCTGGTATTATGATTCTAGCTTCATGTCCTATGTTGATATGTTTGAAAAGAATTCGTCTTCCAGATTCTACCAATTCTACCGAGTTAGATCGCATTCATCGCAATTTGAATACCTGATGGAAACACTGAATCAATATTCATACAACATGTATAATCACGTTCAGAGTGTTAAACCGATGCGAGAAAATTGATGTTATATCCTAATATTGAATGGTCTGACTGCTCTTAACACACGGAAGAGGTGACTTTGTAGATTAGACTAAGAAACTATCAATAAGACTAGATGCTATTAGACTCACTCTAGTCAGTGCTCAAAATTTAGTACGTGTTTTGATGAGGTGACGAGATTGCGTAAAACCGGAGAGCCCCAATTAAAACTTCTCGTTTTCCTGTTGGAGATAACTCTAAAATTCAACCTTTATTTGAGTTCAAAATCTAGATGTCTTTGTATCAAATTCCTTTATTGATCTCAGGATTATACCTTATGCTGTATCTCCATGCAAGCCTGATTCAAAGGTTTTTTTAAACACTTCGATGTTATACTATAATCAATATTTCACAATTTCAATGTTGATCATTTCGAAAGCCTTATCTTCATTTTTACAATCTGTGTTTCAACAAGACTATTAATCACAACTCCACGGTTGACACATACGAACGAAAGAACACCAACCCTGGTATGTGTGGTGCTCATCTATCATTTGCAACTGAATTACTATTTATAGCGCAATGATTGCTGATATATACTGGCCATTTAAACACTGAATTTATGGTCATACCGGATTGATATAATTAAAATAATAATTGGGTTTATAGGGCGGGTTTTACAGGCATTTGAACGTGTATACAGGCTGTCCCAAAGTACCCATAATCCCAAAGTTCATTATATTTTAGTATTTATATCATCTTTGAAACATTGAACCCTTTCATAAGAATTTTAGATCATGAATATCGAACCTATCAAACTGAGGATACACTCCATTGTGTAAGACATGGTGATTTCACCTTTTCGACAAAGTGCCAAAAAAAAATGTGTGCGTAAATTTGTTTGAAACAAACTAAAATATTAACCTGTCTACTAATCTAATCTTTGATTTGTTGTCTATTTTTTTAACTGTTATAAGTTATGGTTGTTCAAATCATTAATAATTTTTCATTTTCATTCAATTCGAAGGGTAAAATAAGTTCGTCACACTTGGGTGACCTCAACCCCATGCTTTGTTTCGAAGGACTTTTAAATAGCTAATGAAGCGGATTGGGTGAATTAGTAGTGGCTATAAAGGCCCAGTCACACCATGGCGTATGGCCTGAACGTATGCCGACGTATACAAAAAATAGCTCGAAAATTGTCAGAGTCCAAGAACGTCCAACTTCCCAACGAATTGCATATGGGTCTGTCACACCATGGCGTATCGCCTGAACGTATGCCGAAGTAGGCCTATACACAAAATAACTCAAAATTGTCAGAGTCCAAGAACGTCCAACTTCTCAACGAATTGCAATATTTTGGTTTTTATCAATGCTAGATAGCTATTTTCAGCCGACGTACATCAACGTATACCAACTTACGAGTAACGTACCTCTAACGTATGTCAGCGTATGTCAACGCATGTCTAACGTACCACGAACGTACCGGGAACTTATGCAGAACGTATTTAGCACACGTTGAGTACGCCGAGAAATTTTGAACATGCTCAATAATTTTTCGCGGGCTCGACGTGTTCCAAATTGTCACAGCGTATCACAGCGTGCTTTTAACGTAAACGACGTATCCCCAACTTGCCCCTAACTTATATCAGCGTACACCAACGTACACCAACGTATTTTCGATATTTTCGCATACGTTGGCATACGTTCAGGCGATACGCTATGGTGTGATAGGGCCTTTTGAGCATGTTGCTTAATACGTTCTGCATAAGTTCCCGATAGGTTCGTGGTACGTTTGACATACGTTTACATACGCTGACATACGTTAGACATACGTTGACATACGCTGACATACGTTAGAGGTACGTTACTCGTAAGTTATAGGTTGGACACATAGATATTTCTTTCTAGATATTTTTAATAGTTATCATCTAGGCTGCGTTTATTTGAACTGGCAACATTTGTCCCGCCGTGTACGAAACTCAATTTCTGCAGCGGCATAAGTCACGCAATTCGTTGGGAAGTTGGACGTTCTTGGACATTCTTGTACTCTGACAATTTTCGAGCTATTTTTTGAATACGTCGGCATACGTTCAGGCCACGTTCAGGCCATACGCTATGGTGTGACAGGGCCTTAATATTCATTATCACAATGGAGTGGAGTTGGTGATTTTTTTTTAAATGGGATAATCCTTTATACCTTTTAATCATATAATAACTGCGATTGTACAAATAAACGGAAATTCGGGCAAGAGGTTGATGCTGATATTGTCAAAAGAATTATTCAAAGTGAAGCTAATTCACAAATTCTCAGGTTTTAGCTTAATGGTCAGAGATCAGTTTGAACGAAATGGCTCAAACTAGCATCAGCATTGGGGATGTTTTCATGGAACATCCCATATCAGTTTCAGTTTCAGTTTTATTTACCAATAATACATAATACAATAATTTTAAGTAAATACATTGGTGAGCTGACCAAAATCAGAGCAGAGCTCGCAAATATATTTGGCCACCTTTAATAAATCATAAACGTAACAAATTCGGATACATGTTGTCAGAGGCATGGACATTACTGTATACTGATACTGACACATTGCAGAATAAAAATATTATTATAATAATAACAAGGATTTTATAAATCAAAATCATCGTGGACGTATCGCCAAAATCCTCCCCCAACAACTTCAGTAACATAATTTGCAGATAGATATTTTTTATTTGCTTATGAGAAAGCATGAAATCATTATCTCCAGCAAATTCGAGCGTATACTCAGATTTATGTGGTAAAAAAGTAAGACACTATTTATTTTGTTACCAATTTTGTAAGAAACTCGACCTCTAATAAGAAAAAGAAGTCTAAGCCACTGCAAATTACCCAAAACACTTTTTTACCTATTGAGTGACCCTCAAAATTAAGCTCAAAACTAGCCCATTATGGAAACCAAGCTTGGGACCACTCAAGCGTGTCAAACCTTTTTTACTACTCAAATTGAATCAAAATGAAGAATTATTAACTATCTGAACATCCATAACAATAAGATTGCATTAGTAGACAAGGGATTAAGAACATATTTTTGTTTCTTTCAAATAAGTTTAACACACCCATTTCTTGCACTTTGTCGAAAAGGTGAAATCCCCATCTTACACAATGGAGTGTAACTTCAGTTTGACAAGCCCGATATTCATGATCTATAATTCGAATGGAAGGGTACAGTGTGTCAAAGATGATGGAAAAACAACGGACCTAATCTCATTGATTTTCATGATGAGAATTATATAGAAACTTTAGGTATCGATGGTACTAATCATTTTGGTTGGGACAGTCTGAAGAGAGATTAATTGCAGGCAGATTTCAACATTAAACGCATGTCATAACAACACGGCTGGAGCGATTTATTCACTTTGTGAATAATGTACTCACAAGTATGCTACACCAGAATGGTCAATGGGTGGGTAGCCGTTTATCCTCAACGTGGCTGGATTAGAGAAAGTGGAGAAAGTGTTAGACTTGTCATTAACACAAAAGAGCCGTTATTCACTTGTAGTTTAAAAATTGAAATTTGACATTCATCTTATTTATTTCTTAATGTAAAAATAGAGTTTGTGATAATAGCCCAGCCCAGCGCTACGAGTGTTTTTATATTTTAGACACCTTAGAATTTCACCTATGTCCTTTCTAGTTCTTAAATAAGAAAATAAAATAAAAAGAAATTAACCATAGGTGAGGTCCGTAAATATGTTAAAATCTTTAAAACCTAGTCTCAGTGATATCCCACTAAAGCATACGAAATGTAGTTTTCAAAAATAACTTGTCCAAGAATCCTAAAATGTCGGTTATAACCTTGCAATTGTCTTTGACCGTGAGTAGGGTACACATCATCGATCGACTAATAATATCCTCATTGACTCGGACACAAACAATATCACAACAGGTGATGATAGGGTATCCATCGGGATTTTAAATCTTCAAAATGTTTCGATGGGATATATTTGTTGGTTATTGCAGGTGTAACATTGTGAATCATCTATTCAGATTCAGAGATCTGTTAAGATATTTTTACTGCATTGGTCGTTTTAATTTATAGGCGTCGTTGGTGTAATCAAACCTTTCCGTCATTTGTGCTTTTATGGGGTGATGCATTTTCATTTAGAAGGTGCCGTATAGCGTGTTATGCCTCTAGAGAGTACTAATTTACAGTCAATATAAGCGTCACGTTTAGCTTTTATGGCGGTTATAGTTAATGTTGAAGGGTTTGAACTACTTTTTTGAATATTATTTCTTCTATCATGTCTATCATTGCATGACAACTGACAACAGTGGGCCTCTATGTTGCTAGTACCTTGTATACTATTTTTGACGACTTCAATTTACATTTAAACGATTACACGCGACAGTATATTGATCAAGTTTTGTTGGTTTGACTTTCACCAGACACATTAACTCTCAATTTCTGCAACCCTATTATATTAATCACAATCTATATCTTTCCTAATGGTGATAGTTATGTATGCACGAATAGTACCATTGTATATTTGTATATCGGCATAAGCAAACACCGGAAGCCATCTTCACATTTTATATATCGCGTGATAAATCACCCTGGCTAATGCGTAAAAAGGATGCTAAAAGCACTTGTAACCTTCATAATAGCAATTGCAACATTTGTCATTGGTAGGGTGCCGATGATATAAAAACACAAAAGGTGACGGTTATACTTTATCATGTTTATCCTTGCTGTTGGATCTTGAATAATTTGTTGCATTCTATCGATTATTCCTTTTGAAGTAATTATACGAAAACCATAAAGTTAAACAACCAAACGTGTTGGGGATTGGTCATGCGTAGTGAGCATCGCGTACCCCAAAAACGTAGTTAGAGTAATATCATAATCAAACGGCGTGACAAGTACAATCCAACTGTTCAAGACTAAATAGCCCTTTATGAAAATCTTAATCGAACTAATAATCTATGTACCTAACCAATAGCTCCCGGACGCATTGTTGTGGGGTTTCCACACCCACAAATATGATAAGGATAATTGATGAGCTACTGTGCAAGGCGCGAGAGGGCGGGTGCACGAATGCAAGGCCGAGAGCGATTATCAAGTACGAATGCACTGTTTGCGAATGAATTATCTATCATACACTTCGCGACGCGTACCAGAACCTGCTTAAAAATGGTAAAATTGTGATTAAAAAAATAATTTCCAACGAAAATATTAGTTAAATTTCCCTCTGTTAGAAACACCGCTTATGATGTGTAGCACTCAAGATACTGTTGAATACGCATGGAAAGGTTTCAACTAGCCTGTATACGATTTTGGTTGTGAGCTGTCAAAACTGGGATCAATGGAAAACATATCGACAAACTTGAATTGAAAGTTGGATTTGCATGACCACGGATACAACTGGTATTAAGTAGGGCCTGTGAATGTAATCCATTGAGTATAGGTTTGTGTAAAAAACAAGCCTACTCATGCGTTTTTAGATCGAACTCTAGTAAAAAGTTAATAACAACATTACCGATCAAGTGTGGTACAGTAAGAGACTTGTTGGGGGAGAATACCATTGCTAACGTGACAAAGAGGTTGTGTGCTGGCGCGTCAGGCTGCTATACCGTACACAGTTTGAGAAGAACAACTCTCACAACTTAATGTTCCGAGAAGACGTACCAGAGAAGATCATTAAAGAAGTTAGCGGTTGTCGCAGTAACTCCGATCAGTATAAGGTTAATACAAGCACCAAACAGAAAGCCAATGTGTCCAACGTAATGTAATTCAAGGTGAGCATGAATTTTATTGTTTGATTGTTTGTTTGTTTGTTTGTTTGTTTGTTTGTTTGTTAGTCTTTTGTTGTTTATTGGTCTGTTTGTTAGTATATTAATGTGTGTGCACTAGTTAGTATATTAATGTTTGTGCACTGGTTATTTGGGGTGGTTTTTTTTTTTTGGGGGGGGGGGTATTTTGAATGCTAGATTAACATATTTACAGAATGATTTCACTGTGATAGATGTCTTACTATTACCGTAGTACGTGTTTAATACTTAATAAAGGAAAAAGGTAAATTAATTTAGTTGACACGGCTAATAGGAAGGCTTAATGCCACCTTACAAAAACATTTAACTTTATGTTCATTTGAACTAGTATTTTCAATTTATCTCTCAAAATTGCAAAGTTCTACTTTGTATATCATTAACGAACCGGTGTCATTTTTTATTCAAATTTAACGAAGTACTCCACAATATTGTCATAAGATAGGCCTATGTAGTTTAATATCACAAATCTTTCCATTTCAGGCTCGACAAAACGTTTGAAAACGGCATCGGCAACGTAATCTACAGCAAAGTTCCGTGTCATCGGCATCAGCATGATCAGCAAGACGTAAAATTTAGGAACCAACGTCACATCAATGACCAAATACCAACATACAACAGCATCCAAGAGCAGCTCAGCCAAAACCACAGAGGGGAGTGATTCCGCAGCAGCAAGGAGGGCAAGTACCTCTTCAGCAGAAGTATCACAATTTCACCGTTCATATAACTCTCATGTAATAATACTGATAAAGTGTAGACCCATAATTAAAGGCACACGCACACCATTTTAATAAAGAAAATGAATTCACGACTGTGTATTAAATCATGGACTTATCAGACAGCCACATTTAACATTGCTGCATACCACTATGTATTAGTGTCGGATCTCTTCAATGCAATTCTAGAAATAAAAGTAAAGGATGGAAACCAGTACAGTCTGCACTGTTTATGTGTAATTTAAAGGAATTTAATTTGAATATGCAGGGTGTATCAAAGAAAAAACTAGGACTCTCTTTCAGCATGGATTAATTTATTCCTTATTAAAACCACTGAACCATGACCCATTTGATTTACTTGTCAAGTACAACTAATAAAGTTAAAATCTTGAAAAGAGGGGGGGGGGGGGGGGGGGGGGGGGGGGTGGGGGGGGGGGGGGGGTGAAATCCATCAATTACGAAAAGTGTGTCCAACTAGGCAAGTCAATCAAATTTTTGTAGTACATGTATGTTCAATGTTAATTCACACAGTAAATTAGAGTAACATGACAGTGGAAGACTTTTTTAAAAAGGGACATTTTTCGTATTCTTATCATACTAAATTATTTTTTTATCATACATATATGGTAGAAATTGAAGTTGACTTTACAAGTCCCACAAGTATATAATGTCCTTCTCTGTCAATGATTGGTATACAATGTACACACACTACTGACATGATTGGTGCTTTCCTAAACTTTCAAACATGCTGAGGCTTTTTCATGAGAACAATAAGCAACATGAACATTGCACAGAAATATTCATGCATCAAATTAATGAATTATGTAGATATTAATGATTTATGCCAGAATTAAGGGGAATACCAAACTAATCTTTGCTATTGTTTATAGACAGATAATTTACAATATATTTGAATGTAAAGTATTCAAATGTAAACCATGTTATTTTTTGGTTTGTATGTGTAAATCCCATTGTACATACTAGTAAATGACAGGGTTTGCGCAAATTATGCTAGCGGTCTTATTCTTCATTGGATTAATCTCAGATTTTCAGAATGTGATCAATATAAATTGGGCTTTGCACTGACGGTAAATTGGTCATGGTCCAGTGGTTTTGAAAAAGTAAAAAAGGTTTATAAAATATCTGTTTGTTTCAAAATGTTAAAATTAAGAATTTTAAGATGACGATAATTTTGGCACGGTTTGTGAATTAATAGAAAGATATGTCTTTCTCATGGTATAAAGCCAAATAAAAAATACCTATAGTTTCTCGTCCTATCTTTTGAAAATAAGAAGGATGAGGGCACTTTTGTAACAAAAACAATGCGAAATCTCCATTACCGGGCATGGTATTTCCTGATTGGTTGCGTAACTTGAGGACGAGGCCTTTGTAAAAAAAAATTATTTCATAGCTTTAACACAAAACCTGCTTTAAATGCTCATTGGATTAACCTAAATCTATTGCCAAGATGTCAGCTGTTTAAATATTTTAAAAAAAGTTATGGATGCAATAACGAAAATGAAGGAACATTACATATTTCCTGAAAAGGGATGACGATAAACAACTCTATTTTTTCACTTGGCCTAACTAAATGTATTTAAATAATAATTACTATAAATGGTTCGAGTTTGATGTACTATTATAATATGTTTAAATCGTGTGTAATACAATCATACAGAACACAAAACATCGTATCATTGTCATGTACTTACATTTTTGTAAAAGGGATTGATAATCTGTCATTCCATTGAGGTGTTAGATGCCATGATCATTCATAGTGTAATTTAATCGTATAAGTTAACCGATTAAAATGCAATTGAACGACGACCATTACAGTACTACTTGACAACAGTAACTGATTCGTTAATCCTTAGCATTCATCAATTTTAAACTGTTAACTCCTTGACTATGTGAATCAGTGTTTCTATTTCCACAGCTTTAATGGTCATATCAATGTCCATTGTTTGTTAACGTCGATATCTACGAAAGCACTACCGGAAGTCTCAAGCGTGCAAGGTCAACATAATCGGTTGCCCCTCGCAACGTGCATTATATGACAAAGCTTATAGATATTGCATGGGTCAACATTAGAAAGGGTAGCGATTATGTTAACCTTGCACTGTTGAGACTTCCGGCAGTGCATTCGTAGATATAATCGACGTTAACAACAATGGATAATGAACAATGGAATGAGCTCTAGAAGTGTATACATGCATACTTACTTACTTACTTACTTACTTGGTATACTTGGTTGATTAGTCCTCTTTTCCAATGGGGAGGACTCTCAGTCTATTCTTGAAGGAGGCCACAGTAGGTGCAGAAACCAGATTTTCAGGCAATTTATTCCAGGTATTAAAGGAGGTGTCCCGCAAGCATAAAAGTGTGCATTATATGTTAGAAAAATAACTATCGAGCCCAACTTTTGTAATTATATTAAACAAAACACCACACTTTTGACAAAAACAAATAAAAACCGCAATCTCTCAACATGCACTTTTTAAAATTCGCGGCGATCGAAAGTCCCAGTGTCGATGATGTCATAATTATACAAGTTTTTATTCATTTTTGTGACTTGTATGGTGTTTTGTTCTATATAATTACATAATTTCGGCTCGATAATTATTTGTCTAACAAATAATGCTCAATGTTGTGCTTGAGGGACCATTCCTTTAACTACTCTATTTGAGTAGAAGTGACCTGCCAACTGAGTTCTGCTCCGCCTGACAAATAGTTTGTCTGAATGTCCTCTGACATTATGCATTATGCACACTACAGGAGGCAGGATAAACATGGTTAAGATCAGTGATGGTGGCAGTTATGCATGACAGTTTTCGTCGTGTCTGGTTATTTTAAGCATATAATAAGGGATAATAACCTTCATTATGGACCTTTGTGGTTAGTTAACGCATCATTTGACAATGTATAAATTAAAAATATCTGGTCACCCGCTAGGTGTGGAAGACAACCAAACCATTTATATTTAACAACTACACGAATAACTTCATTCCTCCAAAATATTATAAGTGTTTGTTATATCCATCATGTTTTTCTATACTCTTTGCTAAAGCATATTAAGTAAGAGCTAATTCAAGTTGCTGATTTCTTTTGGAACACATAGCATACTGACAGCAATAGCAGAATTTTAGTAGTAGTATTAAAATTGTAAACGTTAAGTATTATTTATTGCCTTCAGTAATCAGTACAAACATATAGTCATCATAAATTTATTTCATCAAACCTGGCTATAAAAGCAAACTAGGATAACAAATTGCACATCCTTTGCAGGATTTTAAATTGTCACTTTCTACCATAAATTCAAATTTTTCTAAAGAAGAATGTCGTAGACTTTATCAAATGTCCATTGCTTGAAATATTCGGTCTATCAGTTTTTATCGAAATGTTTGTTTAATTGTTTACAATAACTGTTTATAAAGTGAATTGCAGTTTACGTTAAATAATAAATGTCCCGATATAAATATTCCAATTATCTCTGGATGGTAATGACTTCCTATGGTCATGATGGTTGCTACAAGATGTGTGTCGGGTGACATGGGTGAGTACAAATGTGTGAGGACATTTATCAAAACTTCAGAGACCTAAATGACATTAACACAGAACAGAAATATATGTAACACACCATCCATACGATCTAAGTCAGGCTCATTACATTAATATATTATTATTTCATGTTGATAGACATGTTATTAGGCTAATCAAATGATCATTCGTTTACCGTCACCCGACCGTGTGGAGGTTTATATTATTTTGTTAAGAAGAATATGAAAGGTTTGATAAAAGGTTTAATGAAAGGTTTGATTACAGAATTGTTATTTGTATATCAATCGATGATTTGACAATCCAGACGCCACAGCATTTTATATTTGTTTCAACTATATGTAATGTAATCCATTTATGAACCCCAATGTTATACAGAACTGCATCTTTGTACAAGTATGATATTATGTTACCTAAATAAGAGAATCACAATCAGATACGCTGAATAATTTCATTATCATTTGTCTAGGTCTATTTTCTATAGTTTATTTATACACTCGTCCAAAGAAGTTCCTTGCCACTCATTGAAGTTCAAATATTGAAGTTCAAATATTTCACATAAATATAAATTAAACAATTGCATGTCAAAATAAGCAGACAATAATTCTCTATCATGTCTGTATGAAATTAAGATGTACGCATTCATGCATGGCTGAGCACATTCATTAAGCAATGGTAAGGTTCATAATTGTGTTCAATCATTCACATTAACATTTGAATGGAGGGATTATCCAACTTTTTGCAATCTTCTGCCACAGACCTTGCCATTGTCAAGTGAATGGGATCTGCAATGCATGAGTGATCATGTCTAAATTCCATGTTAAGCTGTTAGGGGATTACTTTCTGCTTATTTTGATATACAATTATATATATTCTATTAAATATTAATTTGAAATATTTGGACTTTACTAAGTGGCAAGGAACTTCTTTGGACGAGTGTATTTGCGCTTTCAATCAACAAGGGGATACGATTGAATTCAATGTGTTCATACATACACAATTTAAATGATAACGTTTGCAACCTGTAAGTTTCTTTTCAGGTTCTATATCATGGTCAATGGCTGTATAATGCCACATGAGGGATGACAATTGCCTCTCAAACTCTATATATTATATTATTCATATTTATACATATGTTCCTTTTCATACGTATTAAAATAAAAATGATTATTGTATTGTAAATTTAAACAAAAGTGTTAGACTTTTCTTTGAATGAGCAGCACCATTGTGTGGCGTCAAAAAGCCGGGCTGAGATGAATATAACTTGCATTACTGTGATCTGAAGCATGTTATATAGATTTCACATAGAACCTATTCCAACTAAGTTCACTTATAAGTCGTCAAAATACATGTAGTGTAATAAATTTTCCAGTCAAAACTGAATAGCTGTTAATAGCTTAAAATAAAATGTAATTAATTACGTTTTTATACTCAGAATAAACCGACAATGTGAAAGGGAACATTTCACGCTTGTGAACATTTTTGACCCGTTTAAATTCCAGCAGTAAATCGACACTATGAAATGGAATTTTGTCACTGAAACATTCCGGGGCGCGATCTTTATTACCGTAAACAACATATGATACCTGACGGAGTAAAGTGCATAGCACATGTACATTGTACAGCAAATACATTTATACAGTGAGTGAGTACGGTTAATAAATTCGCTTCCGGGGCATCTTTTATTAATTGGATTACTGTATAAATGTATAATAAATATAGAGAATTCTGTTTAAAAACAATCCAGTAAATCGGATTCCTTATAAATAGAAAAAGCTTAATCTGTGAAAAGGTTCAAACAGCTCAGGCCCGTAAGCAGGATTTTTTTAGGGGGGGGGGGGGGGGCGTATTTTCCGGAAAAGGTACATTAGTACCAAAAAAATTGTAAAAGGTTGCCCCCAAATGTTTTAAAGTCATCTCAGACAATTTTGAGAGCGGGGGGGGGGGGGGGGGGGGGGGGGGGGGCGTTAGGACATGTTTTAGTCAAAAACGGCCCGAAAAAACGCTTTACACAATGGGAAATGGGTCGTTTTTCGGAAAATTTCGGAAATTGGGGTGGGTGGGAGGGCGTTTTCACACAAAAAAGTACATTAGTAACAAAAAATGGTACATTGGTACCAAAAAAAGGTACAATGGTACCAAAAAAAGGTACATTGGTACAAAAAAAAGGTACATTGGTAAAAAAACAACAATTTTTTTTCAGATTTGGGGGGAGGGGCGTCTGCCCCCCGCCCCCCTTGTTACGGGCCTGAAACAGCTGCTTTTCAATTACTTTTAAAGATTCAATTAAATCCATGTAGTGTGCGTCGATTGACTTTATGAACAAGCTAATGAAAATTACCTGTATATACGTTAAAACTGATAAACAAGACACGGCGGTATACAATGTGGATAATTCATTCATATTGTAGCGAGACGGTGCTGACAATTTACAATCTTAATACTACACACATTCAGGCATATGCAGAAAAAGGCTTTTTCATCAAAAAATAGTGAATAATGAAAACACACAATGTAACGGGATCTCATCAATACATAAGGGAGTAAAACGTACCGTTTTATTTTAATGGAACTTTAATACCAGAATCGTATACATCGTATTCAATTTGGCGGCCATTTTGGTTTTACAGTATGTTAACAAAGCAAAAATAGGTCTTACACATACATCCCATTGTTAAAACTATACTCTGATCATACATGTTGGTTTATATATGCCAGTATATGGAATTTTACCATTTTGGCGGCCATCTTGGATTTAGGTGTGTTAACAAAGCAAAAGTTCTGGATATGAGTGTCAAGTGGTCTAATACATACATCCCACTGTTAAAACTATACTTTCACCATACAATTTGATTGCTATATGTCATTTTATGAGATTTGACCAGTTTTGGCGGCCATTTTGGACGCCATCTTGGATATCTGGAGAGCATCAGGGTTTGATCACTGTTAACATCTAAAATGTGTTTAAGGACCCTAAAAGGCATCCAAAAAATTGGTTTGGTTAAGTACTGGGGGTGGGGGTGCACGGGAACCCCCTTGTACATACCCAACTACTTAGGCTACATATCAGCCTCAAAAGAGTTTCCAATAAATGTGCCTTAGTAACGTCGGGCATATACAATGACATGTGTACCGTAACAGTTGCCTGCATATGAATAAAGTCTTTTGCTTGATGTTGAAAGTTACCAACTTTCTCCTTTTTGGACCCAACTTTATGGGACACACTGTAACGACATTGCAATGACGTCACGTAATAGGATAGCAGTGAAGTGACCATGCATTGCAATGCAATACAGAACGGCGACAAGAAAATGAAAACCTGGTCTGCTGATCCGACAGACCCATACATTTGTAAATATACAATTTTGATTTTAAATTCTTGAACATTTTCGAAAATGTGACATAATTGTTTTGAATATATTCATAATGATAATTATCTATTCAATGCTTATAATCATCACGAGCAATGTTTAGTGTTCATATTGTATACGTAGGCCATTCCGTATTACCACCACCTGACGTACCCACCGACATCTATTATAACGGTTCCCCTTAATGTGGACACGTAATATAATTGCCATTCCTCGAAGATTAAGTTTCGTAATTACTCTGCTATTTGAATTTCAATAGCAAGTAAAGATTTTTGTATTGGGGCGACGAAGCGATTCTGAATTTGGATACTATACAATTAACCCGACAACTAAACGAGCAAGGACATCAACCAATTTGCCATAACACGTAATGGAGAGTCAATAATTGCAATTCTGGTATTCATTTTCATTACTTGTTTAAAAACTGGCAATTAAATCTGCTTATGGGAGCCACATTTTGTAGACATATTCTATGTATAGAACCTTGAAAACGGATCTTCAGAGTACCGTAATTGTTTTATAAATCGAACAGTATCTGAGGACAGAATTATTGAATAGACGTTAACATTTTAGCAGGTGAATGGTTATTACTGAAACGTCCGCGCATCTATTTGAGTTAATCATTTCAGCGTTTCCAGTACGCAAACATACTGAAAGACAACTCATAGCGGTAAACGTTTACAATTTCGACGATGTTTAACTATTTGTTAATACTGTACTACGTTGAACATGAAAGTATGTTCGCAAATAATCTAGGCCAATAGGATTTTTAGAAAGGGCAAGTGGATAAATAATAGCCATGTATGTATGCACTTTAAACGAAAACACGTAGTCATGGAGAGGTGATAATGGCACATCGGTGAAAGGATTAATGTATACTAACGCGGATTCAAGTTGAAAATCATCCATTGAATTCTACAGATATATCCTACTTTTCTTCAAAATGTTCGAAATAATCGAGAACACGAGTTGGTGTGACGAGAGGACATCGACTCATAAGAGGAGGACATTGTGACATTAAAGAATCTCCATTATAAGGATCGACGTACTTGTGTTTGTGAATTTATCATTGTTTATGTCCCTGGTTGATGTGCGCTGATGTTGCGACAAAGGATTGCTAATTTGATCATTTTCCTCGCAGTTAAGAGCGATTTAGCGTCTCGACATTGAAGCACAAAAGAGGATGAGAATACGTGACTATATGGAACTTTAAAGATGTGTTTTGATCAGTTGAACCGATGAGTTGGGATTGGAATGCTTTTCGTTTCAAGTATTATCCGTTACTATACCATTCCCTCTGTCATCCTCTCTGCAGGGATCTTAGCAATGCTGTGATATATCTACACGGACGTCATACTCAGGGACGTGGTTAATTACATTTTGATAGAGATGATAAACTATTTGTATATAGGACAAATATTACGGATTTGAAATATACATTCATTGGTAATAGAAGTCATTAACGGATTTCTGACTGACGTTAGTATCGCGCGAATGTTCTATGGTGTGAGTTCTTGTAATGCATAACGCACGGATTAGCATACGAAGATAATATAATATCGACTCAAATACGTAGTCAATACGAATAATGGCCTCAAGCAAATTTAAAGGTCAATGTTTGAATTAATCACTGTATTTTAATCTCTTCAACATGGGAAAATGAAGAGCTATGTTGATTCAAGGATGAGATATTGACCCTACAAAGAGCGCTATTTCCTTTATGGATGAATAAATATTTGTTTTCCGACACCTTCGATGAAAGTCATCACTTTCGTTTTGATGAGCTTAAATCAGGACAAGCGGACGGGGATAATGGAATTGGCAAATTTGACGAAATATAGCGACGTTTCTACGGACATATTCGTAACACCACCAGGAATCGGTAATGCCTCAAACGAATTATTTGAAATTCCAGTTCATTTTGAGAGATTACGTAACGGTTTATTTGGATTATTTACGCTTGCTATCATTTTGGGTAACATCTTCTGCTTGGTTGTCCTGTATAAAACTGAAAAACTCAAGAAAGTAACACGGATGTTTATGATTTCTTTGACGATCGCGGATCTGTTAAGCGGGGTTGGAGCAGCTTTACCAACGTTTTTGCTACACCTGTTTAGTGATAAATGGCCCATGTTTCTTAATCATAGAATATGCGAAATTGTCGGAATTATAGGCATGGTTGCAAATACCAGTTCTGTGTTTTCACTTTTACTAGTAAATGTGGATCGCTATATTTCTATTGAGTGGCCTTTAAAAGCGCCCAGCTTACTAACCTTTAAACGAGCTATCGTTGTTATTATTGGCGTATGGTTGAATGCTACATTAACCATCTTGTGGAACTATATCCTGAAAACCAAAACACCGCTTAATTATAACGCTAATTGGTTGATGTGTAATCCAATGGGAAATGCTGAGAAAGGTCAAAGGTTAGTGATAACTCTTGCTACCTGTTTCACACTTTTCGTCGCGATACCATTTTTGTTGACCATATTTATGCATGTAAGGATAGTTATAGTCGTTCGTCGACATAATACATCAGTTGAGAATTATTCTCGAGACTCCTTTGGTAGAAGAAACTCTCTACGACGTGATAAGAAGGTGCTGAAAATGTTTCTAATTGTAACAATCAGTTACGCGCTAGCCTGGTTACCTATGGTTACGCTAACTTTCTATGAGGTACTCACGGGCAGAAGAGATCATTACTATCTTCGGGTATTGTTTAATATGGTTCTACTGTGCAGTCATTGGTGGAATATATGCGTGTATGTTACTAGAAACCGTACTCTAAGGATGTCAGCACTGTCTGTGTTAGCAAATGGCTTCCATTGTAAAAATAGGCATCGCGGTGTTACAAATCACGGAGAACATTCTTTGTGATAATGATGATTGTGTATCATTCCCTCAAAAAGGGAACAACTTCCGAGAACTTTTAAGCGTAGTGGTAATCTCCCGGGGGTAATCTTTACTCTTTTCACAATAATGTTGTGTTACAGCTTTTACTCTTCTATCGGCTAACCAGCAGCTTCAACATGTTCAAGTTATTCCTTACAAATCTACCAAATTTTCTTTCAATTGTAAAACAACTATATGTGACATTGCTATTTTAAAACTCAGATCATAATGTAAGCTACAATATAGTCCAATTTGAGCCGGAAAAGAATGACTTTAGTTGTCATCTACTATTCATTGCATAATAGCACATACACAGCCAGTCCAGAGTTCCACAAATTTTATAAATTTGACATCGTAAATAACCTGATAAATTATATCCCAACTTGGTGTGTGTGTGTTTAGTATATAGATGATTGTTTACCTTGATCAGTGTTGCTTGAATCAAAACTTCTAAGTTCTATCAGTGTCCTACTGTGCAGGGGTTTGTACAGCAGAGTTCTGCCACATAAATCATCACTAATACTAGTACTGTCGATGAGTGCTATTAATTCCTTATAGCCCTCGGCAGCTACGCTGCCTCGTGCTATAAGTCATACTTTAGATAACGTCCTTGAAAGCGAGTATTAATATAATATAAAAACCTCAAGTCTTTCCTGCTTGGTATTGAACAAAGTGTACGTGAATAGTGTGATCGAAACTGCGCGAAATGGACTTCACATAGTCTAGTTTAGATCTCTAACTAACTGCAATTGCTAGCTGCCACGTAACAATTTGCAGATTTCAACACGAATATTGACAGGCTAACACAATGATATTACACTGAGCAGCAATTTTGTATTGAACCTATTAGTATGCTCCCCTCAATACGTACCTAAATCCATTTCACTACGTTCCATTATGTAGATTACTGAAATAGACATGTGAGACGATGTGGGACGATACGGCAAGAAAGATCATGTAGACATTTGGGAGCGCGCGTATTGATAATATTAATATTCAATGTACATGTATGTGCCCGTGGCGCAATTATAAACACAAGTAACATATTCGATACTCAGAATCAGCGGCTCGCTTTGGCATGATTTGGCCATTTCCAACTCCGTTTTAGCTTCATTTATACACTCAACCCCAAGATATATAGAATTAATGTTCCTTCGTTTTCCTTTTATTTCGTCCCAATCGAATATGTATGTATAACAGCAACTACGCTACACAAAGGTGAGCATGTAATTGGTACCAATGGCATTAGAAATGGAACATGTTTGCAAAAATATCAATGATCAGTTTCAATCATATGAACTGGAACTGATGATAATTGTATGTAACCCAACATGAGTAAATGAAGCGGAATGCGGCAGTAGCTAATTTGATTTAAGAGGACAAATGTGGGGCAAGGTCAAAATAAGTCAAATTCACAAAAAGTCTTATTTCGGACCTTTGATACATCTTGCATCTAACCAAAGACTCAACTTTATAAAAATAAAGCGTTAAATTACATTTTGAGGTATTTATTTTTCATTTACTATTCATTTGATATGTTAAGAAAACCAAAACTTTAATTGCCCATAACTTGACAATTTGTGTTTGATGTTTTGATACAAAGTGATTTTCAATCATCTGTAACTTTGGTTTGGAATGTGATATGACATTGACTTTGGTACCAAAATGTCCCTTTACATATGCACATTATCATGATATCGATATTAAACTCAATATTCATATTTCCCTCATTGTGCCTTATTTACTCGTGTTGGGTCACGTATGTGAATTATTCATACCCGATTAGTAAAGCTGATCCTATGCATTATAGGGTAGTGTTTACCTTTATGATTGTTATGCCGCGTGCAGTTCATTTGTTATCAAGTATAAAATATTTAAAACTTACATGACATACCGGTGAAATTCAATATGATCAGTTTCAAAGTATATGAACTGGAACTGATGATAATTGTATGTGAATTATTCATGTTGCATTTCCAAAGCTAAATTATAAACAGAAATCTGACCAATTCTTCTTGTCCACTCTCATATATATAATAGATGCAACGTATTGTTTGTTCTACATATCGGCAGTGGCATACAAAGGTTGGCCGCGGGGGACGCCCCCCCCCCCCCCCCTCCACCTCTCCAACCTCTGACTATTATTCGGTTGAATTCACCCATTCGGTTAAAATCGGGGGAATTTAAGTGGTTTTTACTCCATTTCTATTTTCAAGACGTCATTCGGGGGAATCGAAAGTAAATTAGTATAAAAACAGCACATGTTCGCACCCTACTCGCACATTATGTCCAGGAATATAATTTTAAAGCCCGTTTAAAACAAAAATGTACCTTAATTATGGTCAAATTCGTGTAAATAGTACTACTAAAATAAAATTCGCTGGGTTTATTTTCAAGGGTTTTTTTTTTGGGGGGGGGGGGGGGGGTCACGGTACTGACCAAGAATGTCTGATTGGGTCGTGGGGCCAAAAAGGTTAAGAACCGCTGTTTTAAAGGAACAGATAATCGGGAAATGATGTGAAGTTTTTCGGGGAAATGGATGTCCTGGTACCTATCACAGAAATCATGGACTGCATATTGTATTGTAATAAAATAAACGGCAAATGAAAAGGTTATTATTTTATCCGACTTTCATAGCAAGCCATTGTAAAACACATTGCTATTTCCGTTTTAAAAGTCAATGTGCCCTTGCATAAAATAGCTGTGTGTATGTTTTGGTAATCTAGTAATTGAAGTGCATGTGATATTGAAGTACATCGACAGGCGGCTTCTCAGGAAATTACTCATTCAAGATACTCTTGAAAGATGCTCTTGAAGTTTCTTGTTAAAATACTCTGGGCAATCTGTGAGCATCTTTCCACTGATAGTGACTGACAAAGTAATGCGTAAGTGCCAATACTTATTACACTCAGCAGCAATTTTGTGTTGAACATATTAGTATGCTCCCCTCAATACGTATCTAAATCCATTTCACTACGTTCCATTATGTATATTACTGAAATAGACATGTGAGACGATGTGGGACGATACGGCAAGAAAGATCATTTAGACATTGGGAGCGCGCGCAATCAATGTACATGTATGTGCCCGCGGCGCCATTATAAACACAAGTAACATATTCGATATTCAGAATCAGCGGCTCGCTCTGGCGTGATTTGGCCATCTCAACTCCGTTTTAGCCTCATTTACACACCCAACCCCAAGATATATAGAATTAATGTTTTAAAGCAGCGGCTCTTAACCTGGGGGTCGTGACCCCCGTGGGGTCGTTTGGGGTTTTCCAGGGGGTCATGAAGGGGTCATAAATATAGCTTTTGGGGGAATCATTTTAATATTTCGCTCTAAAAATGCTTAGAAAAACCCAAAAGAAACGTTGAAATATGCAAAATGTCATGCTCGCGACGCTCACATCATATAACTAAACAGTTTCAGTTTTATAAACCGTGCTGGGTTTTTTTTCTTCAAGTTTTTTTTGGGTCAGGGTACTGACCAAGAATGTCTGATTGGGTCGTGGGGCCAAAAAGGTTAAGAACCGCTATTTTAAAGGAAAAGATAATCGGGAAATGCATGTCCTGGTACCCCTCACAGAAATCCTGGACACACCACTGCATATCGTATTGTAATAAAATAAACGGCAAATGAAAAGGTTATTTATCCGACTTTCATAGCAAGCAAATGTAAAACACATTGATATTTCCGTTTAAAAAGATTGTCAATGTGCCCGAGTGTTATTATTGCACCTTTGCATAAAAGGGGTGTGTGTGTATGTTTTGGTTATCTAGTAATTGACGTGCTTGTGATTTTGAAGTATATCGACAGGTGGCTTCTCAGGAAATTACTCATTCAAGATACTCTTGAAAGATGCTCTTAAAGTTTCTTGTTAAAATACTCTGGGCAATCTATGAGCATCTTTCCACTGACAGTGACAGACAAAGTAATGCGTAAATACTTATTGGCAATACCTCAGTATCAGCTATTAAGCAGTGGTTTTAAAGTAAAATGCATGACGACCCGCTTTAACACTTTCCACGCGGCAGCCGCTGCAGACGACATTTCAAAATGTCACAACAAATTTCGAAAATGTCAAAATTGTTGAATTTCATCACCATATTTGGAATCACCATGAGAAATGCATTGCAATAAGTACAAACATGCCTAGTATTCGTTCAGGAATCCGTGAGATAGACTTAGAATGCTGGGAAGGTTTCTGAAAAACCTGTTTTGTATTTGGTTAAAATTAATAGCCGCGTGGAAAGTGTTAAGGGTCGTTGCCATCAATACAGTTCCTCTTGGAATCGTATCTCATCAAACTGAAGGGGAAAAGGTGGGATATGCAACACATGCAAACTTCAATATAAATAATAGTCGAATACTAAATCAAAAAGCTCATTAGCAAATATACAGGCACATACAGAACGAATACTTATAGCAAACTTTCAGGGGAACCCAGCAACAACAGTCATAGTCAACTACTGTCCAACTAATGTTGCAAAAGAGGACATCATTGAGGAACACTATGACAACCTTCGGAGAGCAATAGATTCTATCCCCGCTCATAATGTGCTTATGGTAGTTGGTGATTTCAACGCCAGGGTAGGACCGGAAGATGCTAAGTGTACATACCACAGTGAAACCAACCGAAATGGAAAATACCTTGTTGAGCTTGCAGTAGAGAAGAGCCTTATCATTTCTAATACTCGGTTTCAGAAAAGGAATGGAACATTGTGGACTTACATAAGTCCTGTTGGGAGCAAATACCAACTAGACTACATACTTGTTAGAAGGAAATGGCAGAACAGTCTAATGAATGCTGAAGCATATAACACCTTTGCTAGTGTCGGCTCAGATCACAGAATTGTATCGGCTCGAATCAAGCTAAGCCTGAGGATAAGTAAAGCAATTCCTAGACAGAAACAGTATGACTGGAAAGCAATAAGCACTGACACAAGCCTGCAGGAACGATACTCAGTTGAAGTACGCAACAGGTTTGAAGTATTAGAAAATGAGGAGGAATCTGCATCTGAGAAGTATGAGCGATTCATAAAGGCCAACAAGGAAGCAGCAGAAATGGTTGTACCAGTTATGAAAAGAGCCCATAAGACAAGCTTCTCAAGTGATACTAGGGTCATAAAGGCAAGGGATAACATCAGGGATGCATATGATAAGTACCAGAACAACACCACTGATGATACACTGGTTTGGATGTCGGAGACTTAAAGACAGCAATGCAGGACAGGAAGGTGTGGAGAGCCATTGTAGATCGAGAACACAACTCGAATTAAGCAAGTTAAGCAACTATAATATAATTATTTGTTTAATTAGCAATCATATCCGATTAGAAACCTGTGCATTATGATGGTAGTGTTTACCTTTATGATTGTCATGCCGGGTGAAGTTCATTTGCTATCAAGTATAAAACTTTTTAAACTTACATGACATACGGGTCAAATTCAATATGACGTACGTATAGAGTCTCTTAACGAATGAAAATGTAATGATCTAAAAGAGACTAACACATATTTATATACAAAGCTTTACATGGATCATGAGTTTCGATTGACTAAAACCTTTAGCAGCTTGTATAGATAGGACTTTATAATCATCATTGTCATTGAATAATTAATTTATCATAAATCACACATTACAATGCAAAATTAGAGCCGCATCAATTATACCGTGTCACAATTCCCCTGAATCCGTTACAACTATTTCCTCATCTTGCCACATCAATCTATTTTTACTCGAAGGTTTTTACACTTTTATAAAATTGAAAAACAAATTGGAGCAGGTACCTGAGGTATATTACTTGCTTTTAATGTCAAGAAACTTTGCTATGATGTTGATGCTTGTCGAGAAACATCTATGTTGACGCGATGGATGATTGATTGCATGATTTCCTTTCAACTCGAATGAAATGGTTTACAACCACTCTTCACAGTGGCGGATCCAGGATTAAAATTTACGGGGGGGGGGGGGGGGGGTGGGGGGGGGGGGGGTTGCTGACCAAATCGTGAAATCCTTAAGTGTGTGGGGGGGGGGGGGGTAGCAATGTGGATCACCATATGTCACTTAAAAATATTAAGTGAGATGCACTTTCTGAAAATCTGCATCACATGCAGCATTAATCTTACGAATATTGCGAGAGCCTGTATTTCTTCACTCAAGAGTAATATATACATCCGGTACAATTCAGTGAGAGGGAAAATAGACATTGACTTGTTGTGAAATACTCTGTTAATAAATATTTCATTATTTGCGTCATCAAACCGAGTGTCGATGTTCATTTCCTAATGGTATTTTACATAACAGTTCTTTCAATATCATTTACCAAGTATTAATCTACGTTGTACATGAAATGGATTTTTCGTAGATCGGATTATTGAGATATTTGTAGGCCTATACCATCTGCAAAAGCTATCTCGTGATATTCATGACATAAAACACCAGTCCTAAATAATACTACGTTCTAAGCATAGGTGTAGGCCCCACTAAAATTGTAGTTACAGAATGTAATCACACCGCACATATTGAACGCATAGAAAGCATGCAGAAGTCAAGCGATCGAACTGATGCCCCACGGTATTGAAACTCGCCACAAACACTTGTACAAAATGTTGCCTTTTCCCAGTACAATTACAGACTGGAACTCACTGCTGCAACAAATCACGACAATAACAAACCATAATCTGTAACCATAAATCTTAAACCATAATCTTTAAAACGGGTGTGCTTTACTCATGGTGTGTTTCCAAACCTATGAAAACAGCCTCTGTCACTCCAATTCACAAGAGAGGTACCGTCCTATCTCACTGCTAAGCAATATCAGCAAGATCATGGAAGCTGTTGTGCAAAAACAACTTCAACGTTTTTTTCCTCAGCAATAACCTGATTTCCAGCCGACAGTTTGGATTTAGAAAAGGCCACAGTACAGCTGATCTCCTCAACATCCTGTCACAGAAATGGAACATCTCACCACACTAGACCAAAGTGATGAGGTTTGTGTCATTGCCCTTGACATAAAAGGAGTATGGCACAATGGAATCTGCTCAAAACTTATGTTAAAGGGTCTGAACATTGCTTGTATACACAACTACTTATCCGATAGATACATCAATCTTTTCATTTTCATTCTTCTTTTTTCTTTCGAAAACTTCAATTCTTTTTACGCATTTTATTAATTTATTCCTTTACTTTTTTAAAAAAATGTTTAGAAAGTTAAGAAAACCTCTTCAGAATTTTAACAGATTTGTTTGTCTCCACCAGACTCTTGATCTTGGGTTGTTCTGGTGCTGGGGTGTGGGGGTGTGTGTACGCTTAATTGGCTTTACTGACAAAACGATAAACAAACCTTTACCACATTCTGCGATTCCCTTAATTAGCGTTTTACTCAATTTTTATTATTTAAACAACAATAATTTTCACTAAATATTTATTGGTAAATTCCTCAAAACGGGTCTTATATTGGCTACTGTGAATATTATGTATCATTCTTATAGTTATGCGAAGGAAAATTGCGAAAATCAAGTGTCTGAGCCTAATATTCTGAAGAGTGAAGTGGCTCAAGCTATGAAGAAATTAAAGAATGGTAAATCGCCTGGAGCTGATAATAGGAAAGGAAAGTAATAAGGAGGACATTGATGTAATCCACAGAATATGCACCAACATTTGGAGAAAAAAACCGAGTGTCCAACAGACTTGAGGAAAGCAGTCTTCCTCCCTATTTCTCTCCTCACATCACTGAGCTGATTAAATCCCATTACAGTTCCGTTCCCTGTATAAAATCCAACTTTCTTGACCACGTCTTTGATGACATATCCAGGGTAATAAATCATCCCCTCCTACACCATTTATCTGATTTATTTTACACCAACTGTGTCTTGCCAGCGTGCGTGCAAACATTTCCACCGCTGTCCTAAGCATAGCTCAAGGCTCTTTAGTCTGGGTGTAACTAGAAGCCCTATATACTACTTTTGAAAATGTTCTTGTGTTAAGAAATTCCAACTTTTAATTTCAATTTGTCATAAAAACTAGTTCTATATCATATTTTATAAAACAAAAGTTCAAATTTCGAAGAAAAAAAATCACATTATATTATCCAAAGAGCAGATTTTAGTTTTAAAACTAGCCCAAATCCGGCGGAAAGTCACTATGTGTGGAAAGTCATGTGGCAAGAGTGCAGCGCCTCAGGCTTGTTTCTAGTTCCACCGCTGCCACACTCAAGGTCCCCCAGCATGCGGCCAATGGTGTTGGATGGATGTAATTCTTGGGTGGAACTTACTAATACTAGCGTCATGGCTAGTTCAACCTGTCAAACTTGGGCTCAAACCTTACAGGCAACTGGAATGTAATGCCTCTACAAAGACCAAGAGGCTACGGTAAGAATAGATAATGGCGACTGTAAGTGGTTCTCAATTGGGTCAAGCCGTTAGGTGACCCCTTCTTAAACTTCGGTATAGAGATAATATTTGGTGGTTGAGTCAAGGCTGTTTTCTATACAACGACCGAATTAGAGACTATACGCACGTGGCTCGATATCATGTTTTTAATTTATTAAGAAAAACTGTTTTTCTCCTACATAAATGATACAGATTTAAACCATATTTCAAAGTATGTTCTTTATTATTATTTACTACATATTCAACCAATAAAAAAGTGGGTTCAGGTGGGTTCAGAAAAGTGGGTTCAGAAAAGTGGGGTCACCAAACGGCCTGACCCTTCTCAATTGGACAAGGCGTTCGCGTTCGTCAATGATGTATCCTGTCACCCTACTTATTCAACATTTACGCAGAATACATCATGAGGCAAGCATTTGATGGATTTGAAGGACAAGTTTAATTCAGTGGGAGGTCACACTACCAATCCCCGATATGCTGATGATATCAGCTTTCGAAATGTGGTATGGGCGCAAGATGTTAGGAATATTATGGAAAGAGCGTACATTTTTACCGGACGTGATATCCCATAGTGCATTAGTGGTGTTTACCCTTAACCTCGTGTGACGTGCGTCCATTTATAATGAATCAATATAAATATTCAGAAGCGTGTTCGTCATGTCATTGGTTTTATTCGATACATTTTGCGTGATTCCACCAATCACGTCGAGTCTGATCGAGATATGAGTCAAAAGGTCAAAACGTGCTATCCTTATCACAGCATAGGCCTAGTAGTTCCTTCTTTCGCTACAAATTGTGAGGTTTTGATAGGCTTTTTTGCAATTCTATCGATTAATTTTTAGTATTACATATTTGTATGTGTGTGTACAGTTGAAATATAATAAAAATTCGCAACATTTTGAACATGTTGTAGTTTTAAACGACTGAAATCAGCGTACGGTCCGTCCTGAGTTTTGGGGCGTAAATAAAGGGCCGAATTCGCTACATCACTATCATCTCGTAATATTAAAAAAAATAATAAAACTCTTTTAGGTATATTTTTGATATGTTTTGCGGGCATCCCTTGGGAATAATCTCTGTAAATGTCATATAAGGACGTATGGGATAACTCAAGCTAGTGCCGGTTGTTTGACCCCTACTTTGCACGTAGCGTCTATGGGGATCGCATTGGTGTGGTGTATGTATACCCTTAAACTCGCGTAAAGTACGCGAGGTCAACCTCACCCCCCAAAAAACGTAAGCTCGACCTCACGGCTCTGATTGGTAGCGGCATTTTGTGAGTTTTCAAGCATGCGCAATAAGCTGATCGAAGTGCGCCCGCGTATGTCGGGCTGTGGCAAGGATACTGTGTGCAAAATGTTTCTGTATGTTTGAATGGGTCTGGTCCAAAATTATATCACCTCATCAATCCCGCTGTATGAACAAAGGTGTTCCGGTTTACGTTCAGCATCAGACACTTCGCGCCTCACCGTGCCAAAATATCATTATAAAGGTCTGAAATCCGCTTTTGACAGGAGTTTTTCACTCTCTGTACCCACACTTTGGAACTCGTTACCATCAGAACTCCGTTCTGCTACATCTGTTTTTAGTTTCAAGAAGGGTCTCAAAACCTACCCTCAATAGCCCTGCTGTATTGTTTCAGTTTGCTGTTTCTCTTTGCTTCTTTTCATATTTGTTTACCATCATCATGGCGCCGTGATCTATATGAAATGCGCCCTATAAATGCCTTGTATAGGTGTATGTATGTATGTACATGTATGTATGTGCCGTAAGTCCATTGATAATTGATGACGGATGACGTCGAAATGTTCGGAAGATCATTGTTAACATGTAAACAATCTTAATGTACGCTCGTCGAGGCAAGGACAATTTGTTTTCCTTATTTTTTCTCGATCTCTGTCAAAACCTTTTTTGACATGATAGTACGACACATCGAGTGCTTGGAGTACATATGTCTTAAGTGCATTTTGAGTTTTGAGAAAAATGCAATTCAAACCTTTGGCTAAGTAAGACAAATCAGGCTTTTTTGACAATAACTATAGATATTGATAGTGTTTCATGTGGATATAATTTTACATCACCACTTTGAAGAAATCGCCATTATTTTAGCCGAAAACGTACTTAGGATCAACGAGTAACACTGTGGATACCCCGTCTCAATATATCTGATAAAGAAGGCCAACAATGACCTTTAACCTCTTGCTGCATTAGTAGTCTAAATTTTATAGCATTGTTAAGTGCACTAGAAGTACACGATCGTTGGTTCACACATGCGTTAAGTATGGCACTAATAGCATACATGTGTTTTTCATGATTAACTTAAAACAACTGTGCTCCAAACAATGTGTTTTAGTGAAAATTTGCAGATAGTGTTCAAGCCATTTTAACCATTACAATGTGTTATAATCACTTAGCTGATGTGTTAACTAAATAAAGAATATCACATGCTATCATAATACGCAAAAAAATGAAAATCCCAACAATTGCACTTCAGATATGTTCGTTGGAAGAAGTAGACTAGTTCTAAAACTGTATTTGTTTTCGATTTTAATAGGATCTAAAATTTGAACATGTTGAAAGCCTACGCGAACCTGTTTGGTTACCACAACAAGTAGTCCTACATCTCATTTTATCTCATGGTATATCTGAAAGAAGGAGAAGGTAAAAAACAAAAAACAAAAAACAAAAAACTTTTCCCGAACGACCCAACTTCTGAAAGTGACTCCTTCAAACTCTTTCAATTTTGAATTGCACCCATTTGGTTTAATATGGGGGAATTTAAGTCTCCTTTTCTAACCAATTTTAAGACATCATTCGGGGGAATCGAAACCAGTATAAAAATAGCACATTTTCGCACCCAACTCGAGCATATGTCCAGAAATATCATATTAAAGCCCGTTTAAAACCAAAATGTCTCTTAATTACGCGCATACTTAAAAGGAACAGATAATCGGTAAATGATGTGACGTTTTTCGGGGGGGGGGGGGGGATGAACGTCCTGCCCCCCCCCCCCCCCCCCCACACCAGGGAAATACTGGACACGGCATTGCATATCGGTTTGTAATAAAATACACGGCTAATGAAAGGGTTGTTAATCCGACTTTCATAGCAAGACAATGTAAAACGTTTAAAAAGATTGTTGCCCGAGTGTTATCATGGTTATCATACACCTTTGCATAAAATAGCTGTATTGGTAACAGACTGATTGGTAATCTAGTAATTGACGTGCTTGTGATTTTGATTTACATCGACAGGTGGCTTCTCAGCAAATTACTCATTCAAGATACTCTTGAAAGATGCTCTTGAAGTTTCTTGTTAATATATCCTGGGCCTCCTTTGAGCATCTTTCTACGGACAATTAATAAGTAAGTGCCAATACTTATTGGCAATATATCAGCTATTAAAGGCATATTATGTGATCTTTTCCAGAGAGCGCCCTCTATTCATGATTTTTTTTTAGAAAGTAGATTTTCTTGCCGATTTACATTTCTGATCATAAATCGTACATACATTCCAAGTTACAGAGCGGTACGATTCCTAATTACCTCAAAATCATGGTTTTAGAGTGAATTTAGAGTGAAAATATAAACTGTCGTGTTATCCCGACAGTTTTTTTTCACTCTAAAACCATGATTTTGAAGTAATTAAGAATCGTGTCGCCCTGTAACTTGGAATGTATGTACGATTTATGATCAGAAATGTAAATCTGCAAGAAAATCTGTAAGAAAATCTGCTTTCAATTTTTTTCGATGTTGAGGGCGTTCCCTGGAAAGATCATATAATATACCTTTAAGCAGTGATGTTAAAGTAAAATGCATGACGATCTACTTTATAGGGTCGTTGCCATCAACACAGTTCCTCTTGGAATCGATGAAATCGAGGTGTCGTATCTGAGGGGAAAGGTGGGAAATATGACGATTAACCAAACACTGCTGGTTGGTAAACTGCTTTATATTATATATGTCTTTCAATGTCAAAAAACTTCGCTATGGTGTTGATGCTTGTCAAATATATGTTGATGCGATGGATGATTGATTTCCAGTATATCCTTGGTGTAAGATATTTATAAGTTACAGACTAGTGTAAAGACCCCGTTACGGAATAAAGCTGTATTAATCCTTTAGTGCGTCAATAGAGGATTTAGTGCTAGGTTAATTCCGTGCTGTCTTACTTACACCAAGGATAATCCTGATTTCCTTTCAACTCGAAGGAAATGGTTTACAACCGGCTTACATTATTATCTTCTATACAGGCTGTCCCAAAATGATTAGTACCCATCGATGCCCAAAGTTCAATAACATTTTTCATCATCATAATCAATGAGATTAGATCCGTTGTTTTGCTATCATATTTGCTATACTCTACCCTTTTATTAGAATTTTAGATCATGAATATTGGACTTATTTTAATGAAGTTACACTCCATTGTGTAAGACATGGTGATTTCACCTTTTTAGCAAAGTGCAAAAAAATGTGTTTTCAAACAGCTTTATGAAGAAACTAATACATTCTCTCAATCGCTTGTCTGCTAATATCTTTGGTTCCTTTCTATTTTAAACTGCTGTTGTATCATATTGTTGTTCAAACCATTAATACTTCTTCATTTTGATTCAATTTGAAGAGTAAAAATGGATCGTCACGCATGAGCGACCCCAAGCTTTGTTTCTATAATGAGCTAGTTTTGAGGCTTAACTTGAGGGACATTTAAACAGGTAAAGACGTGGTCATGGGTAATTAGCAGTGGCTTAAACTTCTTTTTTGAATTAGGGATGCAATTTCCTACAAACTTGCGAAAAATGATATAGCCCCTTAGTGTTTAACCTCACGAAATCCATTATCCAATGTGAAAATGAAATCTAAGCCACTGGTGATTCACCAAATACCACTTCATTTAGAAGTCGCTAAACACTTGTCAAATAAAACAATGCACGGGGTTACTCATGTGTGACAAACTTCTTTTACCTGTTAAATTAAATTAAATTAAGGAGAAGAATTATTAATGATTTGAACACACATAACTAATAACAGTTACAACAGAAAGACACACAAGATTATATTGAGTAGACAAGAGATTATGAGAATACACAAGTTTCTTTCAAACAAGCTGTAATAGCACACACATTTTTTAGCACTTTGTCAAAAAGGTAAAATCACCATGTTTACATAATGGAGTGTATCTTGAGTTTGATAAATCCGATATTCATGAACTAAAATTCTAATAAAATAGTACAGTATGACAAAGATGATGTTAAAACAACGGACCTAATCCTATCGATTTTGAAGAAGACAAAAATTATTGAACTTTGGGCATCGATGGGTACTAATCATTTTGAAACAGCCTGTATGTCAACAATTTCAAAATATATGTCACTGAAAATATAGAGTGAGACACATGCCCTTTCGGTACTATAGAGAGAGCCTGTAAATTCCACTCTTAAGCGTAATACCACACAATTAGTAAGAGGAAACGTGATATTGATTTGTTTGTGATGCTCGTAAATATATCATTTAATCTGCGTCATCAAACTGAGTTTCAATTTTCATTTCCTAATCGTTTTTATTTTATTAACCGAATGTTAATCTACGAGGGTCATTCAATAAGTTCTACCTCCTCACTCATAACATCGCCAATATAAATGTCAGCCTCATGATATTTGTCATGATTATAGCTCTGAATCATAGCTACACATTTATATTAAATTCTAGTTGATACCTATTTTACTTTTGTCATGATGCAATCAAAGCCAGAGAGAGATTTTGGACAACGGACACGGAAAATTACCCCAAAGATAAATACATATTTTTTCGTTTTCTCTCCGTATTGTATGATTAGGTATAACCGCCCGATTTAAATACTGGAAATAGAACACAATGGATGATTTCTGAATATAATACTGTAATAATATCATGTATAAATCAGATTGTAGGCAATATTAACCTTCGTAGCTTGCAAATAGTATAATATCAATTCGAATGTATTGACACGCCTTTAGCATACTGGAATACTGATATTCAGTCAAAATGTTCGTTGTTACAGCCACAGTGATGCCTCGAATGTTAAATCTTAACATGATAGTAACTTTATCAGTTTTAAGTTATATGCAACATTTAGAATAGTTAATCAGGTAGTCAGTGATAGAAAAATATATCTTCAAGAGACTTGAAATATATCCATTTAGTCCTGTATAATGAAGATCTCTTAGTTCCTATGAAAAGCAAATATGACTTTTGCAGCGGTTCTCTAGGGTAGGGATAAAATTGATGGCTGTACTGGTCTGGTTCTGTGTAATTAGAGGGCATTTTCCGCCAAAAAATGTTTTTGGTCTGTTTAAAGTCTGTTCAAGAGATTTTTGTAACTTAGAACGATTGTAATTGACCGATAGGTACATTTTGGCTCTTAGAATTGGCTAAATGAATAGCACTTAGGAGACATTTGGCTGTTTTTTACCCGTTTCCGTCGCACTAAATGGAAGTTTGGTTGTTACTGCTTACCAAAAAAAGTACAATAAGTATACAGACCAATTTATTATGATTTTGTAGCTGAGATTCAGAGCTTCAATTGGGTAATATTTCATACGACTGGCTTGTACAATAGCAAAGTTATGAGGTAGGAGGTAGAACTTATTGAATGACCCTCGTACATTGTACATGAAAGAGATTTTTCGTATATATACAGGTATTTGTATACCATCTGCAAAAGCTATTAAATGATATTCATGCCATAAAACACAGGCTGAAAAGACACCATGAACACATGACGACCATTGCCATGATATTACGTTCTAAGCATAAGTTTACCATAACTATAATAATAGTTACAGAATGTAACTACACCGCACACGTCGATAAATGTTTTATAAAACATGCAGAATTCATGCGATCTTACTGATGCTACTGTATTGAAAGACATAAATATACTTAATGTTTCCCTTTTCCCAGATTAATTACAGACTGAAACTCGCTGCTGCATCAAATAACGACAATAACACATACCATATCATCTTCGCGGAACGGGACTAACCCACCAGCTCCGAGGCATCTGAAGAAGTGGTCAATCTAATAATATATGCACGATCTGTACGGTACATATATACGATCACACATATCTTCCTGTGATGCACTATTTCAGATATCGTATAAACACATGTTGAGTGGTAACTATGTGACAACCATGGTCTAAATGTAGGGAGTACGTATGCAAGAAACATAAAGTCGTCTGACATTCTTACAAATGATCTAATAATAACCAGATGTTGAAGCCTAAGGAGAAATGTATCTCTAGTGTATGGGTGATGAATATAGTTGTTCCTTAAAGCTGGCCTGCCACTTTGATAGTTAACCACATACGAATTGGTCAAACACCTGTTCACCCGATGACAGACTGTACAGAGTTAACATGAAGAAATTATAACCTTGTCAAATTCCCAAGAGAACTGGATGTGTCTAGAAACTTATAGCGGTGGCTCGCCTTTAAGTACAAGTTGTGATGTCACCCATAGAGGATTACTGTCCGTCAGTCTCTCAATTTATGTCAAGTCCCAACAGTCAAACACGTTTTACTTTAACTATCTGGGGCGTTTGAACAGCTTCCTATTAACACAGTAAAACATAATCGATAAATAACTACAAATATTGTCTTGAATATGAAACTGTTGTCTTTATACTATTGATCTAATCTTAAATAGGTGTCATGTCAGTAGATCTTTTATTCATCTTTTACTTTATTGGCAAAACACATCCTTTTAGCTATTTTTGTTAAACAGCTACAACATAGCACTGAAATAACCACGAAAGCAGCCATGCAGACGACCAGAAAAGACATAACGTCGATGAGATGGTACTGTATGAAATTCAATTCATGTGCAGCAGATCGAAGGTGAAGCGCTCCATCGTGTCTGATGACATACTCTACCCAGCCTGCGGCTCTATCAGCCGGGTGTTCAGGCTCGTCTCGTAATATCTTAGACATCCTGGACATATTTTGTCGGAAACTGTAATGAATCAATACAAGTTTCGATTGTGATTTAAATTGCATCTCATTCTTTAATCATGGAAGCTTTAACTTCAAATTAGTTCTCAGCACCTGGTCTTTATATATATTCTTACCAATGATTACAGATAGATGATGGTTGATAAACATGATAAACTGCCTCTGCCTCATTAATCATACGTTTAACGTCACCCTTGATGTTCATGTTACTTTATGAACATCTGGCGTCAAATAAAAAGACGCCATTAAAAAACCCTTCATATAAATTTGAGCAGCTTTTACTTTAGGCCACACTGCCAAACTAGTACGTGTGGTTCATACGTATAAGTGACTTGTACGTACAGACTTATACGATATAGTCGCCAAAGTAATAATGCATCACCATAAAAATTCACCTCAATTGACTACTAAGACCAATGCATATATTTCAATTTTATTATGGAAATATTTGCATTGATTTAGTTTAATTTCTATTGGTTCTTGTACGTATAATGATGCAAACTATTACTTTGGTGTTTATCGTACCAATCTTTGTACAATTTATTTGTATGCGCCATACGTACTAGGTTTTCAGTCCGGCCTTGGATGGAGATGCAAAATCAACGCTTTGGGTTCTAGAATGAGAATGACCTTTTTGCTAGACCGCTACCTACGATGACGGTAAGGAAATAGTTTGCATCGAGTAGCTAATCAAATACGGACGAAAATTGATGAAGGTGGATCTCTTTGGACCTGACAACATTTGCCTTTGGATTCGTTTAAGTTTTCTAGAGTATTTGTTCGATGATTGATGTAAAATGTTACTCTCATCGGCAATGTCTAGCGTAAAAGTCATTTTTACTCGTGAGCGTAAATGTCTGGCGTATAGTCACATTTAATCTTCAGCGTAAATGTCTAGCGTACAAGTTACATTTAATCTTCAGCGTAAATTGCTAGCGTATAAGTCTCATTTACTCTTGTGCATAAATGTCTAGGGTATAAAGTCACATTTACTCTTCAGCGTAAATTTCTACCGCATTAGTCACATTTACTCTTGAGCGTAAATGTCTAGCGTACAGTCACATTTACTCTTGAACGTAAATGTCTAGCGTACAAGTCACATTTACTCTTGAGCGTAAATGTCTAGCGTACAAGTCACATTTACTCTTGAGCGTAAATGTCTAGCGTATAAGTCACATTTACTCTTGAGCTCAATCATGGCTAGCGTAAAAATCATAGTTATTTACTCTTAAGCCAAGAATATTCAAAGCCTTACCTTTCATCTGCAATTACTCTTCTCATAGCATCTACTAGCATTTGTACATCTAAACTATTAATGTCAAGTCTTAGGCCTCCTCCTTTGGAAGCAACTCGTTGAGCAATGTCTAGCTGATCTAAGAACACAGGCAGACATATAATAGGTACACCGTGATGTATAGCTTCAAAGACACCGTTTACGCCACAATGATAGACAAGTAAGACCGTCTTGGGATGCCCTGTTATAACAAACAAATACATAATTTACCCGGGGTTTATGAGAAACTAGTATAACCCATGGTACCAAACGTACCGTGTTGATGAGTGCATTATAAGTTTGTTTTATGTTGCAATACAAGACACGAAATAACAGCATACAGTACACTCGCCCCCTCTACAGTGGAAACAATACTTACGTATGCACACAAAAGACACACGCGGTATACATCTACAAAATATATGCATTTTCGCAACACAAATGATCGAATGAATATTGAATGCATTGCAAAATCTCAATAATATGAAAGTTAGTAAACCCTTTCAAATCTGTACCCTTAGAAACATATTTTTTTTAAGAAACCAATAAAGATTGAGAATAATAATAATAATAATAATAATAACGGCATTTATAATGCGCCTTTGCCAAAGGATACAAAGCGCAACGACAAAAACAAAAACAATACAAACAAGGGAAAGAGCAGAACTTAGGAGAAAAGGTGTGTTTTAAGAAGGGATTTGAACCCTGTGACTGTAGGAGCACTACGAATATGAATTGGAATCTTGTTCCATTGAATAGGAGCAGCCACTGAAAAAGCCCTATCCCCGGCACACTTGTAAGTCTTAGGAACCCTAAGGTTCAGGCCGTGGTCCGATCTTGTTGTAACAGAGCCATCACGGGGTCTCTTTACAATGAGGCACTCATCGATATACCGGGGACAGAGCCCATTCAGTGACTTATCTTGCAACCTAGTCTTGTGATCAGAAGATGACATAATAAAAAAACTCAGTTTTGTCAGGGTTTAACTTAAGTTTGTTCATAAACATCCATGAGTTGATGGCTTTGACACACTGAGATATTTTAAGAGAATTGAAACTACCGTAACATCCCGATAATCGTTACAATGGAATTGGATTCGATTATCCTAATTAATTATTTGAATATTTAACATACTTTAAAATCATATTAATGGCCGGATCAGTACTTCCAGTTTTGGGTTATGTGCAGATTGTCCAAAGTTAAGTTAAGGATCGGAAAAAGCAAATGCATTCAAAAAGCAAAAGGGACATGTTAAATAGCATTGTCATCGGCAGTAGTAAAGTCAATTATAACATTATTACTATTACTACCGCCGACAACAACACTGTTTAAGATTTACCTTTTCAGTTGTAGTATCAATATCACAGTGATATCCGTCACAAGCATTATAGTATAAACATTACATCAAAAATATATGACATATATATAGTTGCATGGATATACTTTACCTAGCAAATCATTCATAGGAATCCATTGCATCCGTTTGATATTATTGGCATTTACCCGAGGGGTCTTTCCTCGTGCTTTCCAAACTACTCGTTGATCAAGTTGACTAAACGCACTACCAAACATGTCTGCCATATCTTGATTCACCAGCGAAACATAACTTCCAAATGAAAATACGATAACCCCATCATCAGCTCCGTTAACGAAAGATGCTAGGTCCTAATGTATACACATAAAATGAAAGAACAGCAGGGATTGTTTAAAAGATATCTAGTCGAATTTAAGTATAATATGAACACTATACTGTATTAAACATAACTCGGCTATCAGTATTTGAAATCATGTACAGGCAATCAGTGTTTCGTCATGACGACAATCTTGTACAGTATGGTAGGCCTACTAAACTCTCTTTGATGCCCCTTTAGGACATGAATTCTTGCATGCAGGTCTGTATCTGTAGTTAGCATCAGACTCACTAACTCGAATATTTATAGGGCAGCAATACATTTTCAAGTGAATAGGGGCAAGTGGGTACGAATCTTAGTAAATTATTTATTTTTTACTCCACATATCATTATAAATGATAGTCAGTAAAAAATGTTTACTGACCTGATAATTTACTAATATCGATTTACCCACATGATGATTTTACTTGTTTATGTTTATATTATGATTTAATGGATTATTAATTTCTGAAAACCTCTTCCTAAGCTTCTTGGATTAGAAGATGTTAGAGGATAGGATTGAACTGAAGGCCTATATGTAATGTAATCGTCGTTCTTCCCAAGCTGGCTCATTAGCTCAGTAGGTATAGCTCTGGTCTAGCGATCCAGAGATCCCAGGTTCAAATCTCATTTATAATGTGTGGAGCTAAGAAGAAATTATTTACTAATATCGATTTAGCCACATGATGAATTTATTTGTTTATGGGTACGAATCTGTTTTCAAACTAGTGTTCAGAATTCGTCTGAAATAGGTGACGGGTTTTATTACTGAGATACGTATAGGAAAATCAAAGTACAATGTAACATATTATACTTACACCAACTAAAGATTTCGCCGGGCCAGTTGTAATCCCTCCAACAAGTTTGGTATTAGGAAATAGAGGTCTTGGGAAATCTAATGAAATGTGAGAATTGATCAACCAAATTCTAGCTTGACCAAGCGACTTAAATGTAGAAATATCTGGTCGAATGTTATACACTTGTTTCAAATGATCGTAATCACCAAGAAGAGCGCGACTCGTTACAGCATCCATGCCGATTTGAACTGCGTTTAGAACACGTGTCATGAACGTCATTTTTGAGTCGTATCCCGTGTTTACACATGGAATGTATGATGGGTTGATTGGCGTGTTGTGTGCAGAATAATGCCACGATCCTGGTAAAGGTGGAGAAATAAGCACATATGGAATATCAAGAGCCTGTCCCAGTAAACTAGCGCACATCATGTACATATCACCGACCAATATATCATAATTGTCCCTTCGAAGCTTATCCAAAAGATGTTCATTGACAAGAGCCGAATCACATTGATCTCTCATTAACTTGAAAACAAGAGGCGCCGCTGAGACCTGACTTTGTAATTGTGATAAGAAACTCTCTCCTGTAAGATAACTAGATGTTATATTAGTGAGAAGATTGTCCCACTCGTCCATTGTAACTTTGGATTGATAAATGAGGTAATTAAGCAAGGTTGTGTCTCTCTCGGCCGTATACATATCACTGACAAATACCGTTACGTTGTGTCCACGACGTGCAAGTGATCTGCCTATAGCTTCAACAACAATGTAATGACTGCCACCGCCAGCTTCGCCGAACACAAGAACCTTTGATGGCAAAACGGGAACAAACAGAGCTGAGTTGATAACTACAATACATATTGTCCACAATCTTATATATTCCATTTTCATGTTGAGATTTAATCAACCAGGTCTATACCTCAAATCGGGTGAAAGAATAGAACCGCACACGCGTGACGATGACCTTGCAGACAGCCTGCCAGCAACAACAAAAATCTCAACGGCATATTTTGTTACTTTTTACAGTCAATAGTTAGGTCACACAAACCCTATATGAAAGCTATGAAGATTGTTAAACGGGGTCAGTCGTCACAAACATGCACAAACACAATAGCCAAACGACCTTGCTTTTGTCAACACTCCCTACACAGAGGACTGCGGTGCAAATCTCTACGATTTTCGCTATGTAATCTCTATGGCGGATTTCATTCCGTTTTATGAAGCTATGAAGCTCAACCATGCATGACACTTTGCATTTGAATTAGCCCGCGCATTGAGGGAAAATGCGCAGCGATAAACACGGGACTGATACAGCTTAGTACTTGTTTACAATTGGTGTTTTCTTCCGCGTAGTGTATTGAAAATATGACTTTCCAAAAGTGACTAATTTTATATAAATGGTGCTAATCATGGTTTATCTTTGTTGTTAGGTGTTATGTTACAGTTTGGTATCAAAATGTGCCGAAAAGATTCATCCAAATATCTATTTAGCCTGTTTGTTGGTAATAAAATATTCGAAAGTTACTTTAAATGACTAAAACAAAGTGTACGACCTTCTTTTGTTGAGAACTTTATGATACCCATATAAACGAAACAGAAACCAGGAATAAAAAATGGATTGAAAACAAGGTTTTAGATTTAAATTAAAATAGCATTCGTTCCATATATTCTACAAATGACTGATATTACACCTGAATTATTTATCCATTGATTATAATAATTGTTATTAATTTTATAACATTTACACATTTAATTTAAATGTAGATGCCAAAAACCTATATTTTTAGCATTTGAACTACAATAACAAAATCTTATTATGCTAATTGAAAATTATTTATCAGATTCCAAACAGAAATAGCATTTGTTCCACATTTTCTACAAAACGGCTAAAATTATATCTAAATTATAATTATAGAGAAAACCTTAGGCCTACACCAATTTATACATGTAGTTTAGGCGACGACACAACCCCTGTTCTACGGGCAAACGGATCTCTCAGGTAGTGGTTCTGTCAGGGTTTTTCTTACGGGAGTCGCCGAATCAGGAATTTTAGAGCGGGGGTGGGGGGGGGGGGGGGGGGGTACTGTCGAGGCAGAACATTTTGAGAGGCGGGAGTTGACGTGGTGTCCCGATAGAAATCGAGCTGCAATACTGTTTAATTTCAGATATTTTCACAACATTTCATACAAATTCCAAAATATCAACCAAAAAACAAATCGGAAAAATGTGTCGGTCGTCTGGCCAGCCCCGTAGAACAAGGTGTTTTTTTCATGGTCTTAGTGCAGCATCACATAACTGTCATTTCTACTCATTTAAGATCGGAATATCGTTTTAAAAAATATCGCTTTTATATAATATATATAAACTTTTATTTCATTAGGACTGGTGTCAAACCGAAGTCGATGATATCAGCTAATACCCATGCGAATATATGATTTTAAAAACTCAGTGCACATCAAGGTCAGGAGCGTAGCCAGACAGGGGCAAGGAGGGGATTGGGGGGGGGGGGGGGGGGGGACAGAGCGGGAAAATCGGGAAGGCAAAGGAGTATCGGGAAGGCAAAGGAAGGGAGTGAAAGGGAGAAGAGGAGACAAAAAGGGAAGGAAAGGGAAAAGGGAAAGAAAACGGACAGAAAGGAGAAAGGAAGACAGACAAACTTTGGCCCACATGTGAAAAACTATATACCCTTCATGGATTGGATGATGAGATATTTGTGTAGGGTAGGGTCTGAAGAGACGGTATGTTTGTTAGGCCAAATAAAAAAGGTTTTGTTTGCCCAAACAAGGGGGAAGTGGGTATCGCTCTGTAACTTAAAAGATCTATACAGTTTAAGATTCATGATCAAAAATGAAAAGCCCGTTCAAAACAAAAATGTCTTTTAATTACGCGCATATTTTAAAGGAACAGTTAATCTGGAAATGATGTGACGTTTTTTGTGGGGAATGAACGTCCTGCCCCCACCCCCACCAGGGAAATACTGGACACGCCATTGCATATCGGATTGTAATAAAATATACGGCTAATGAAAGGGTTATTAATCCTACTTTCATAGCAAGACAATGTAAAACGCTTAAAAAGATTAATGCCCGAGTGTTATCATTACACCTTTGCATAAAATAGCTGTATTGGTAATCTAGTAATTGAAGTGCTTGTGATTTTGAAGTACATCGACAGGTGGCTTCTCAGGAAATTACTCATTCAAGATACTCTTGAAAGATGCTCTTGATGTTTCTTGTTAAAATACTCTGGGCAATCTGTGAGCATCTTTCCACTGACAGTGACTGACAAAGTAATGCGTAAGTGCCAATACTTATTGGCAATATATCAGCTATTAAGCAGTGGTTTTAAAGTAAAATGCATGACGATCTACTTTATAGGGTCGTTGCCGTCAACACAGTTCCTCTTGGAATCGATGAAATCTAGATGTCGTGTCTGAGAGGAAAGGTAGGAAATATGACGATTAACCAAACCCTGCTGGTTGGTAAACTGCTTTATATTATATATGTCTTTCAATGTCAAGAAACTTCGCTATGGTGTTGATGCTTGTCAAATATATATATGTTGATGCGAAGGATTATTGATTTTCCAGTATATCCTTGGTGTAAGATATTCATAAGTTAGAGACTAGTGTAAAGACCCCGTTACGGAATAAGGTGTAAAATCCTTAAGGATAATCCTGACTTCCTTTCAACTCGAAGGAAATGGTTTACAACCGGCTTACATATTATCTTCTATGTCAACAATTTCAAATATATGTCACTGAAAATATAGAGTGAGACACATGACATTTGTGGTACTATAGAGAGAGCCTGTAAATTCCACTCTTAGGAGTAATACCACACAATTAGTGAGAGAGAAACGTGATATCGATTGTTTGTGATGCTCATAAATATATCTGCATCATAAAACTGAGTTTCAATTTTCATTTCCTAATCGTTTTTATTTTATTAACCGAATGTTAATCTACGTTGTACATGAAAGAGATTTTTCGTAGATATTCAGGTATTTGTACACCATCTGCAAAAGCTAGTATTAAGTGATATTCATGCCATAAAACACAGGCCGTAACAACACCATAAACACATGCCGACCATTGCCATAATACTACGTTCTAAGCATAGGTTTACCATAATTATAATAATAGTTACAGAATGTAATTAATTACACCGCACACGTCGATAAATATTTTATTAAACATGCAGAATTCAGGCGATCTAACTGATGCCCTACTGTATTGAAAGACATAAATGTACTTAATGTTTCCCTTTTTCCAGTTTAATTACAGAATGAAACTCGCTGCTGCATCAAATAACGACAATGACACATACCATATCATCTTCGCGGAACGGGACTACGGTACCTATATAAGATCACAGATGCTTTCCTTAGGATTTCTGTGATGCACTATTTCAGATATCGTATAAACACATATTGAGCTGTGACAAGGAGACAGTCATGGTCTAAATGTAGGGAGTACGTATGCAAGAAACATCAAGTCTTCTTGAATTCTTACAAATGATCTAATAATAACCAGATGTTGAAGCCTAAGGAGAAATTAGATAGGTAGTTTATCTCTAGTGTATGGGTTATGAATATAGTTGTTCCTTAAGTGCAAGTTGTGATGTCACCCATAGAGGGTTACTGTCCGTCAGTCTCTCAATTTATGTCAAGTTCCAACAGTCAAACACGTTTTACTTTAACTATCTGGGGAGTTTAAACAGCTTCCTATTAACACAGTTAAACATAATCGATAAATAACTACAAATATTGTCTTGAATATGAAGCTGTTGTCTTTATTCTATTGATCTTATCTTAAATAGGTGTCATGTCAGTAGTTCTTTTATTCATCTTTTACTTTATTGGCAAAACACATCCTTTTAGCTATTTTTGTTAAACAGCTACAACATAACACTGAAATAACCACAATAACAGCCATGCAAACGACTAGAAAAAACATAACGTCGATGAGATGGTACTGTATGAAATTCAATTCATGTGCAGCAGATCGAAGGTGAAGCGCTCCATCGTGCCTGATAACATACTCTACCCAGCCTGCGGCTCTATCAGCCGGGTGTTCAGGCTCGTCTCGTAATATTTTAGACATCCTGGACATATTTTGTCGGAAACTGTAATGAATCAATACAAGTTTTGAAGAGAGTATGTTAGCGATTGTGATTTTAATTGCATCTCATTCTTTAACCATGGAACCTTTAACTTCAAATTACTTCTCAGCATCTGGTCTTTCTAGATATGCTTACCAATGATTACAGATAGATGATGGTTGATAAACATGATAAACTGCCCCTACCTCATTAATCATACGTTTAACGTAACCCTTGATATTCCTGTCACTTTATGCACATCTGGCGTCAAATAAAAAGACGCCATTGAAAATCCTTTTGAGCAGCTTTTACTTTAGGCCACACTGCCAAACTAGTACGTGTGGTTCATACGTATTAGTGACTTATACAGGCTGTCCCAAAATGATTAGTACCCATCGATGCCCAAAGTTCAATAATTTTTGTCATCATCAATGGTATAAAATCCGTTGTTTTTACATCATCTTTATCATACTGTAATATTTCATTAGAATTTTAGATCATGAATATCGGATTTATCAAACTCAAGATACACTCCATTATGTAAAACATGGTGATGTCACCTTTTTGACAAAGTGCTAAAAAAAAGGTGTGTGCTATTACAGCTTGTTTGAAAGAAACTTGTGTATTTTCATAATAGTCTTGTGTCTCTTTCTGTTGTAACTGTTATTAGTTATAGGTGTTCAAATCATAAAACTCTTCTCCTTAACTCAATTTAACGGGTAAAAGAAGTTTGTCACACTTGTGCATTGTTTTATTTGACAAGTGTAAATGACTAGTGGCATTTGGTAATTCACCAGTGGCTTAGATTTCATTTTCACATCGGAGAATGGATTTCGTGAGGTTAAACACTAAAGGGAGTATATCATTTTTAGCAAGTTTGTAGGAAATTGTATCCCCAATATTAAAAGGAAGTCTAAGCCACTGCTAATTACCCATGGCCACATCTTTACCTGTTCAAATGTCCCTCAAGTTTAGCCTCAAAACTAGTTCATTATAGAAACAAAGCTTGGGGTCGCTCTTGCGTGACGATCCATTTTTACTCTTCAAATTGAATCAAAATGATGAAGTATTAATGGTTTGAACAACAATATGATACAACAGCAATTTGAAATAAATTTAGAACGGAACCAAAGCTATTACTATATAGAAAAGATTGAGAGAATGTATTAGTTTCTTTCAAACAAGCTGTTTAAAAATACATTTTTTTTGCACTTTGCCAAAAAGGTGAAATCACCATGTCTTACATAATGGAGTGTAACTTCATTAAAATAAGTCCGATATTCATGATCTAAAATTCTAATGAACGGGTACAGTATAGAAATAATGATACAAAAACAACAGATCTAATCTCATTGATTTTGATGATGACAAAAATTATTGAACTTTGGGCATCGATGGGTACTAATCATTTTGGGACAGCCTGTATGCACAGATGTGTACGATAGAGTCGCCAAAGTAATAATGCATCACCATAAAAATTCACCTCAATTGACTACTAAGCCAATGCATATATTTCAATTTTATTATGGAAATATTTGCATTGATTTAGTTTAATTTAAATTGGTTCTTGTACGTATAATGATTCAAACTATTGCTTTGGTGTTTATCGTACAAATATTACGTACACGTCATTTATTTGTATGCGTCATACGCACTAGGTTTTCAGTCCGGGCTTGGATGGAGATGCAAAATCAACGCTCTGGGCTATAGAATGAGAATGACTTTTTCGCTAGACTGCTACTATACGATGGCGATAAAGTAATAGTTTGCATCGTATAACTAATCAAATACGGACGAAAAGTGATTAAGGTGGATCTCTTTGGACCTGACAACTTTTGCCTTTGGATTAGGTCGAGTATTTGTTCGATGATTGATGTAACATGTTAGCGTAAAAATGATTTTTACTCGTGAGCGTAAATGTCTAGCGTACTAGTCACATTTACTCTTGAGCGTAAATGTCTAGCGTACTAGTCACATTTACTCTTGAGCGTAAATGTCTAGCGTACTAGTCACATTTACTCTTCGGCATAAATGTCTAGCGTACAAGTAACATTTACTCTTCAGCATAAATGTCTAGCGTATAAGTCACATTTACTCTTGAGTGTAAATGTCTAGCGTATAAGTCACATTTACTCACATTTGAGCTCAATCATGGCTAGCATAAATATCATAATTATTTACTCTTAAGCCAAGAATATTCAAAGCCTTACCTTTCATCTGCAATTACTCTTCTCATAGCATCTACTAGCGTTTGTACATCTAAACTATTAATGCCAAGTCTTAGACCTCCTCCTTTGGAAGCAATTCGTTGAGCAATATCTAGCTGATCTAAGAACACAGGCAGACATATGATAGGTACACCGTGATGTATAGCTTCAAAGACACCGTTTGCGCCACAATGATAGACAAGTAAGACCGTCTTGGGATGCCCTGTGATAACAAACAAATACATAATTTTCCCGGGGTTTATGAGAAACTAGTATAACCCCATGGTACAAAACGTACCGTCTTGATGAGTGCATTATGAGTTAAATGTTTTATGTTGCAATACAAGACACGAAATAAAAACATAAAATACATTCGCCCCCGCTACAGTGGAAACCATACTTACGTATGCACACAAAAGACACACGCGGTATACATCTACTAAAATATGCATTTTCGCAACACAAATGATTGAATGAATATTGCATGCATTGCAAAATCTCAATAATATGAAAATTTAGTAAACCCTTTCAAATCTGTACCCTTAGAAACATATATTTGTAAGAAACCAATAAAGATTGAGAATTGAAACTACCGTCACATCCCGATAATCGTTACAATGGAATTGGATTCGATTAGCCGAATTAATTATTTGAATATTTAACATATTATAAAATCATGTTAATGGCCGGATCAGTATTTCCCGTTTTGGGTAATATGCAGATTGTCCAAAGCAAATGCATTTAAAAAGCAAAAAGGGACATGTTAAATAGCATTGTTGTCGTCAGCAGTAAAGTCAAGTATAAACATTACATCCAAAATATATGGCATCTAGTTGCATGGATATACCTTACCTAGCAAATCATTCATAGGAATCCATTGCATCCGTTTGATATTATTGGCATTAACCCGAGGGGTCTTTCCTCGTGCTTTCCAAACTACTCGTTGATCAAGTTGACTAAATGCACAACCAAACATGTCTGCCATATCTTGATTCACCAGCGAAACGTAACTTCCAAATGAAAATACGATAACCCCATCATCAGCACCGTTAACGAAAGATGCTAGGTCCTAATGTATACACATAAAATGAATGAACAGCAGGAATTGTATAAAAGATATCTAGTCGAATTAAAGTATAGTATGAACACAATATAGTATTAAACATAACTCGGCTATCAGTATTTGAAATCATGTACAGGCAATCAGTGTTTCGTCATGACGACAATCTTGTGCAGTATGGTAGGCCTACTTTTAATGAAGTAACACATTTGCTGAAACCGATTATAGCATCAGACTCACTAAATCGAATATTTAATAATAATAATAAACAGTTCTTATTAAGCGCCCGTAACCAAGGTCTCAGGGCGCTTTACAAAGTTAAAAATACCAAAGTAGCAGCATTACTATTGCACAAAACATAATAAAAAGAGCAATTTAGCACACAAAAGGCAGTATAAGTATGGTTAAAAAGCACAAACAAGTATATAAAAGAGTCCGATAAAATTGTCTCCCATTATCTACATAGACAATAACTACTGCGTAAAAAGATGAGTTTTCAATTTTTTCTTAAAAATGTCTATGGAAGATGCAGCCCTGACATGCATAGGTAAATTGTTCCATTCTGTATGAGTGGCCTCTATGAAGGATCGGCGTCCGTAGGTAGTACGTGGTCGAAGTGAAGGGGGTTTGATCAAGTTCTGGGAAGAAGAACGGAGTGACCGACTAGGAGTGTAGCGAGTGATGATGTCCGACAAATATGAAGGTGCAAGTCCATTGAGACACTTGTAAGTGAGCAGGTTGATCTTGAATGCTATTCTTTGGCGGATGGAAAGCCAGTGAAGACCGATCATGATTTCAGATATGCTGTCATATTTCTTAGTACGTGTCACCAGTCTTGCCGCAGTATTCTGGATTCTTTGCAACTTCATGATTTCAGAGTCTGGGAGACCGTAGAGAAGTGAATTGCAATGATCTAAACGCGAGGTGACATAAGCGTGAACTAGTTTTTCAGTTGTATCCTGGTCGAGATAATGTCTGATCCTTCCGATACTTCTGATTGCGTGAGTTGCATTCCGACAGATGTTATTAACATGTTTCTTCATAGTTAGTTGACTATCTATGAACACTCCGAGATTGCGGGCAGAGGACGTTGGTTCAATGGTCATGTCGCCAACCCTAATTCCAGATAAAGGCGTTGTCTTCAAGTTTTTTGATGTAACATGGATCACTTCAGTTTTGCTGTCATTTAACTGAAGCTTGTTGTGCACAGTCCATGATTTTATGTCATCAAGACACTGTTCAAGTTTTGAAACACAAACGTCTCTCTCTGATGGTTTCATGGAGTCAAACAGTTGTGTGTCATCAGCGTATGTAATACACTCGATGCCATTGGAAGCGGCTATGTCTTCGATCGGTGCACTATACATTGTGAAGATGACAGGTCCTGCTACTGATCCCTGCGGTACGCCGTAGTCCATTGGAAGCGTATCAGAGAGTGCAGTCTCAACGGCAACAGCTTGTTTGCGGTTTTCAAGGTAGGATACAAACCAGTTCAGTGCACTGTCAGTAATTCCATATCGCTCCTCCAGGCGCCTAATCAACACATGATGGTCTATAGTGTCAAATGCGGCTGAGAAATCTAAGAGAACAAGTATCGCCTCGTCGCCTCTGTCAACTGTCTGCAGGAGATCATTGCACACACGAAGAATTGCAGTCTCTGTACTGCAGCCTTCGCGATAAGCAGATTGCTTGTTGCCCTGAAGACCATTCTCTTTAAGGTAGGCTTGGAGTTGACTTACAGCGACACGCTCTAAGAGTTTTGAGTCAAACCTTAGGTTTGATATAGGACGATAATTGTTCATGTCCTCACAGTCGAGCGATGTTTTCTTGATCAGAGGTTTGACACGAGCAACTTTGTAAGCGCCTGGAAATTGCCCAGAGGCTAGCGAACTATTGATGATCTTTGTAATAATGGGCAAAAGATCATCGAGCAAGTAGATTAGAAGCGACATTGGCAATGGATCAAGGCTGCATGTCTTTTTCGAAGACTTCATCACAATGGCGCGCACTTCATCCTCCGAAACTTCTTGAAAGCGAATGAAAGAGGAATCACATTGGTCGGCAACATTAACTGAAGCAGAGGTGGATGCATTATCAAGAGATGTCCGAAGTTTGCGAATCTTTTGATCAAAGAAGTTGATAAATTCATTCGCTATATCTGCTGAAGACGTTCCCGACGGTAGCACTGGTGGACTTTGGGCGACAGACAATTTGTCAATAACATTGAACAACTGTTTCTGATCACAATCAGATATGATTGACCGATGATATTTGGTCTTTGAGCGATCGAGAAGTTCCTTGTAGTCAGAGCAACTTTCTTGAAAGATTTGTTTATCAACTTCCAAACCTGATGACTTCCACTTTCTTTCATAAGAACGTTTCTTTCTTTTTGCATTTCTGAGGCTTTCATCATACCAAGGAGCATGCGGACGGAGAGTCATTTCGTGAGTTTTCACAGGTGCATGTTTGTCAAGAACATCGCTCAGAACAGTATGGTATTGCTCAATAAGTGCATCAGGATCATCATCAGGATTCATGATCAACGTTGAGTTGACAATATCATGACGTAAAGCGCCGAGATCAATGTTTTTCAACCGACGGTGACGAACAGTACACTTAGTTGGTTTCGGTCTTGCTACATCGAGGTCACACTTCACTGCATAGTGGTCAGATGGAAGACCATACAGTATCGATGGCTTTGATACTAGCGATTCCGTTTCATGAGAAATTATGAGGTCTAGGGTATGCCCCTTTGTGTGTGTAGCGCCAGCTACATGTTGACGTAGGCCTGCAGATTCAAGGAGGTCGCGAAAAAGTAAAGCATCACGGTCTTGTTCATTGTCTACATGGAAATTAAAATCTCCAGCGAACAACACGCGACATTGGACAACAACGATGGTTTCCAGGAGGATGGCAAATTCACGAAGGAAAGTTGTGCGTATCTGCTTGCTTTTTGATGATGAAGGTCGATACACTGATAGTAGTCTTAAAGGCTGCTGTCCACGCGAAGATACAGAAATGTCCATCAGTTCAAATGAAGCAAAAGATTGCGCACTGTTTTCGGTGACGTCAAATCCTTTTCTGAGAATTATGCAAATGCCGCCTCCTCTACGAAATTTTCGAGGCTTGTGGTGAACAACATAATCAGGAAGTGTAGCAGAAATATCAGCTAAAGCACGGTCGTCGCGTGAATCTCCTTCGAGCCAACTTTCGGTAATCACGAGAATGTCCAATTTTCGACCAATGATGAGGTCACATATTGACGCAGATTTCGCAGGCCGTTTCATTGATCTAGCGTTCCATGTAGCGAACCGAACCTTCGAATACTCATTATAGGATCGCAAATTGTCAGTGACACTTGAACTAATATGAACTTTAACTAGTTGACGTTGTCTTGGTGACGAAACAACAACCTCAGGAGGTCTGTCACTAGACAAAAGTCTATTGGTGGATACTACTGTAGGTATTGTGAATTGGTGCTTGCTAAAACTTCTATGGCCCCTTTTGGTTGGGCGAATACTGCAAATTCCCAGTTCTTTGAGTGTAAAGTAAACATCCTTAGCAACACTCTTGGTTGCAGTTGATTGAAGATGTAATAGATCATTTCTGGAATAGCAGATATTAGGCATTATGATTGCCCAGGTAATTGCTCCGGTCAATAAGATGAGAGTACTTGCAATCAATATAGCACCAGCCATGTGTGAACAAGGTTGAGTGATCCAGGATCAATACCACTGACTACCACTGTATTGTGGCATATATATAGGCAATGTATAGTAGTAGTCTCATAGGCAATGTACAGTAATAATCACAAGTTCAAAAATCACAACAAACTCCATTTTCTGGCAGAATATCGAAGATCCAAAGATAAAAATTAGTCCAGTGCAGTCAGTACATTATTATCTCACAGATGATAGCAAATTAAAAATCGAAAATTGCTAAAAAACAGCTAATTTAGTTGGATTGTGGCAGAGCTCTTGGTGTGTGCAACCTAAGCGCAACACTAGAGGCAGCAATACATTTTCAAGTGAATAGGGGCAAGTGGGTACGAATCTTAGTAAATTATTTATTCTTAACTCCACATATCATGTTAAATGATAGTCAGTGAAAAATGTTTACTGACCTGATAATTTACTAATATCGATTTACCCACATGATGAATTTAATTAAATTATTTATTAATTTTTTCTTCTTTTTTTTTCTTCTTCTTTACTTCTTTTTTTCTCTAGTTGCGAATTATAAATTTCATTTCTGAACTAACCACGTTAGTACTTTACCGCATGGAAGAAAAAAGTACTTGTACATTTGTTATCATTTGTGAATTTGCATAGTCAATAAATCAATGGTAAAGTAATTAAGCAAAATACGAAATTCAAAAATAATAAAATTGTAAAATGAAAATGGATAGTACCTGTATGTCTGTTTTCATTTGTGAATTTGCATATAGTTATAGTCAATAAATCACTGGTAAAGTAATTAGGCAAAATGCGAATTTCAAACAAACTGTAGTGTAAAGTTTATATCATTAGTAAAATGTGCATACTTATAGTAAATAAATCAATGGTATAAAGTAATTAAGTGAAAAGTGAATAACAGTGCGATGTCTCATTGAAGAGGGGTTGTTTCCGGGGTTGTTTCCGGGGTTGTTTCTCAAGGGTGTAGCTAAGCGAAAGGGCACGGGACATAGGCATGATAGGCGAGAATGATCGTAACTCAAAGGAGGGCGCCCTCTATGATGATTTTACTTGTTTATGTTTATATTATGATTTAATGGATTATTAATTTCCGAAAACCTCTTCTTAAGCTTCTTGGATTAGAAGATGTTAGAGGATAGGATTGAACCAGGGATACTATTAATTTTGGGATAGGAAAGTCGTATACTAACGTACGTAGCGAAAACGGTCCTTTTGAATATTTGAATAAATTATGATAATCGTCTGGAATGCGTCGGTGACCGGCGTATGAAGTCAAATTTAGTCAGCATAGAATTGACTTTAGTCAGCATAGAATTGGTGGCGCTGTGCACGCGGTAGATTTACACACAGCTTGCTGTCAAAAAATGATACTGACACTGAAGTTGGTTATCCAACTCTATCGGTTTTTGGATGAAATAATTTAGTTCCAACGTGTGATGAATTTTATGGGGTCATATAATCAAAATCCCGGGCAAAATCCATTGTTACATTGAAAGCAATGGAAATTCAAAATTAACGGCCGTTCGTGTCTACCATCGTCTGCTACAATCACAGGGACAATCACGCCTTATCGGTATAGCGCCACCAATTCTATGCTGACTAACTTCAATTTAAAAGTGGACCCGATCGGCAAGCTCAGTGGCACACCCCTGATTGAACTGAAGGCCTATAGGCTACATAATATTATCGCCGTTCTTCCCCATCTGACTCATTAGCTCAGTTGGTAGAGCGCTGGTCTAGCGATCCAGAGATCCCAGGTTCAAATATTGGATAGTCAGTGAAATATCTTCACTGACTATCATTTATAATGTGTGGAGTTAAGATGAAATAGTTTACTAATATCGATTTAGCCACATGATGGTTTACTTGTTTATGGGTACGAATCTGTTTTCAAATTAAAAGCTTTGTTGTAAAAGGGCCACCAGACCACCCCGACATGTTGCTCATTTTGCATTAGTGAATTTGTATTGAAAAGTCCATGGAATTAATCAAATTATTGTATGGCTGTGTTCATTACTGTTTCTATGACATGGATTAGTGCATCCATGCACGCCAATTGATGCACCTACAATACAAGCCTTATTCCACATATGAATAGCCATCCATTTAATAATGCAAAATGAGTAAAAAGGCAGAAGTGGATGTAGGCCCTTTTGCAAAACACCTCTTCATACTAGTGTTCAGGATTCGTCTGAAATAGGTGACGGGTTTTATGACTGAGACACGTATAGGAAAATCAAAGTACAATGTAACATATTATACTTACACCAACTAAAGATTTCGCTGGGCCAGTTGTAATCCCTCCAACAAGTTTGGTATTAGGAAATAGAGGTCTTGGGAAATCTAATGAAATGTGAGAATTTATCAACCAAATTCTAGCTTGACCAAGCGACTGAAATGTAGAAATATCTGGTCGAATGTTATACACTTGTTTCAAATGATCGTAATCACCAAGAAGAACGCGACTCGTTACAGCATCCATGCCGATTTGAACTGAGTTTAAAACGCGTGTCATGAACGTCATTTTTGAATCGTATCCCGTGTTTACACAGGGAATGTATGATGGGTTGATTGGCGTGCTGTGTGCAGTATAATGCCACGATACTGGTAAAGGTGGAGAAATAAGCACATATGGAATATCAAGAGCCTGTCCCAGTAAACTAGCGCACATCATGTACATATCACCGACCAATATATCATAATTGTCCCTTCGAAGCTTATCCAAAAGATGTTCATTGACAAGAGCTGAATCACATTGATCTCTCATTAACTTGAAAACAAGAGGCGCCGCTGAGACCTGACTTTGTAATTGTGATAAGAAACTCTCTCCTGTAAGATAACTAGATGTTATATTAGTGAGAAGATTGTCCCACTCGTCCATTGTAACTTTGGATTTATAAATGAGGTAATTAAGCAAGGTTGTGTCTCTCTCGGCCGTATACATATCACTGACAAATACTGTTACATTGTGTCCACGACGTGCAAGTGATCTGCCTATAGCTTCAACAACCATGTAATGACTGCCGCCACCAGCTTCGCCGAACACAAGAACCTTTGATGACCTAACTGGTACAAACAGAGCTGAGTTTATAACTACAATACATATTGTCCACAATCTAATATATTCCATTTTCATGTTGTGATTTAATCAACCAGGTCTATACCTCAAATCGGGTGAAAGGAACTCAGAACCGCACGTGACGTTGACCTTGGACTTGACCGTAGAAAGTACAAGTGAAATGAAATAGTTGGCCGTTTAGTGCCTGGACTAACAGGTACGTTAACCAAACTTGAATAAAAGAAAAAAACAAATGAAAGGATATCAGAACCGCGCATGCGTGACGATGACCTTGGTCTTTGACCGTACAAGGTACATGTTAAAAGAGTTGGCCGTTAAAGGGGCACTAAGAAAAAAAATTATGGAGGGAGTTGGGTCTTTCACATTATTATACGCAATGCTTACCTCCAGACGTTTGATATTAACACACGGACAGTTTTTTTTGCGGATGCCTCGTGTCAAGCGAAATATTATACATTTCATTTATTTCATTAAGGACTGCCAACCGACTCTCAATTCATAAAATACATTTTCATTTAAACACAGCAAACATGAAGGGGAGAGGCAGAAAGCTCAATGGAGCACTCCCCTCCCCCCGTTTCGGACAGATAATCCATTTCCTTAGAACGCCCATTGCATACAAAATGAGAAACAATACGATAATAATGTCGAATCCGACATGAATTGAAAGTAGTAGTTTGTCTTTTGTTAGGCAGCAACCTGACCTAACACATATATACTGATCATTTTTGGAACAGAACTATACAAGCATCATTATTATTATGATTATATATGATTATGATTAGTGTCATTATTATTATTATTATTATTATAACGGAGTGGATTATCAACGCATTTTAATATTTCCGAAGACCTTGAGATACATACAAAATATTCATTTGTTCATGCACACCACAAACTGAAACTGAAGGGAAAGGTGGGAAATGTAATACATGCAAAGTTCAATATAAATAATAGCTGAATTTAAAATGTCATCCAAGTGTAACATCGCGATAGTTTGTTCTAACAAGCTGTTCAAGCCACCTATCTTGGACACACTCGGTTTTGCAGTACTCATCAAGTGAGGGCGTTTTGTTGGCAAGGCGCTATGTACATTGAATAGCCTGGCTACAATTAATCAGGCGAAAGGCCTATTTCATAACCGAGAGGGTGCAAACAAATAGCAGTACATTAGCATCTGTCTTTAAATTTTGCTTTTAATAATTTAGACAGAATCTAAAGGGCATATTGTTGTGGGAAGACATTGTCAGCTTGGACTAACGTTTATAAATTAGAAGAAAATAATAATTATTTGTTTAAAGGCATATTATGCGGTCTTTTTCAGGGGACGCCCTCTATCCTTGATTTTTGTGAAAGCAGATTTTATGATTGTCATGCCGGGTGAAGTTCATTTGCTATCAAGTATAAAACATTTCAAACTTACATGACATACGAGTCAAATTCAATATGACGTACATAAGAGACTCTATTAAAATAGAGTCTCTTATGAATGAAAATGTAATGGTGTCCCAAAAGTCTATGCACGTTTTTGAAGAGTCATATCTCATAAAATATAAATCATATGGTATAAATTTAACCATATTTTGATAGACGAGATTTAGGAAATTATTTTGATACCAAACACAACCCTATTGGTGAACCCACAACATTATAAAACTGGTTGAAATAGTGCCACACATTGTTTCTAAACTCAGTTGCGCATAAATTAACAGTATGAAAGCAACGTTGCCTATTAGTCACAGTTCACTGCTTACCTTGCAACATTAATGTTATTACCAAACGCGGTCACTCACAACAAAAATTGGCGTAGTAGACAACATTGCACAGCAAAAGTCTTCATTCAAGATGGTTTACAGCATAGATAAGCGAATACAAATTGTATGGTTCTACGCTGAAACAAATTCAGTTCAACTTACTCAATAAAAGTTCAGAAAACATTTCAAAGTGAAACGCGCACCAGGAATAATATCCATTCTGAAGTTGGTGGATAAATGTTTGAACACAGGAACTGTGCATGATTTGTCTCGATGTGGTAGAAAAAAGGCTGGTAGATCAACAAGTCACATTGATGTCATAAGACATTAATTTTAACATGTTTGACAGCTGTGTGATGTGTGTGTTCACTTTTCTGTTACGTTATTCAATTTTTTAGGTCAGTTTTGCATCACTGTAATGTAAAATTTTGAATATTACAATTGACGAATCACTTTCCGTGTAACCAACTCTACCCGTCTTTTTGTTAATCTCAATAGGTATGGATTTATGAACGTTATTCCTCCGAAGTATAAAATTACATTTTTGCAGTATTACATATTTAACTTCTAGGGTGGCATTACAAACAGATGTTACTCCAATGTTTGGTATCAAAATTATTTCCTATGTCTCCGCTTTCTAAATATGTATTCATATTTTTAATACGACTTATATTTTGTGAAATACAAAGCTGCAAAGTCGTGCATAGACTTTTGGGACACCCTGTATAAGAAACTAACATACAGGGTGTCCCAAAAGTCTATGCATGACTTTGAAGCTTTGTATCTAGTAAAATATGTATTTCTGCAAAAATGTAATTGTATACTTCGGAGGAATAAAGTTCATAAATCCATACCTATTGAGATTAACAAAAAGACGGGTAGAGTTGGTTACACGGAAAGTGATCCGTCAATTGTAATATTTACAATTTTACATAACAGTGATCCCATCATAATAACAAACTATATCACACATAGTTTTCGTTTCTATTGTGAACTCTAGTTTAAATGTTTTCCATTTATACAGAGACGTGTGCTAATGCAAAAGCAGACCTAAAAATTGAATAACGTAACAGAAAAGTGAACACACACATCACACAGCTAATAGATCTCATTGGACTTTTGGCTACTGCATGTCTTATGACATCGATGTGACTTGTTGATCTACCAGTCTTTTTTCTACCACATCGAGACAAATCATGCACAGTTCCTGTGTTCAAAAATGTATCCACCAACTTAAGAATGGATATTCTTCCTGGTGCCCATTTCACTTAAAATGTTTTCTGAACTTTTGTTGAGTAAGTTGAACTGAATTTGTTTCAGCGCAGAACCATATAATTTGTATTCGCTTATCTATGCTGTAAACCATCTTGAATGAAGACTTTTGCTGTGCAATGTTGTCTACTACGTCTATTTATGTTGTAAGTGACCGAGTTTGGTAATAACATTGATGTTGCAAGGTAAGCAGTGAACTGTGACTAATCCGCAACATTGCTTTCATACCGTTAATTTATGCGCACCTGTTTTATATAGCAACAATGTGTGGTATTTGGTCTCACACGGCCAAAAACTTTCAACCAGTTTAATAATGTTGTGGGTCCGCCAATAGGGCTGGGTTTGGTATCAAATTAATTTCCCAAATCTCTTCCATCAAAATATGGTTAAATTGATACCATATGATTTATATTTTATGAGATATGACTCGTCAAAAACATGCATAGACTTTTGGGACACCCTGTATATTGAAATAGCAAAGCACTCACATGGAAAAAACTACTCGAAGGAAATGGTTTACAACCGGCTTACATATCATCATATGTAGTTCAAAATATATATCACTGAAATATAAAAAGTGAGACACATGCCCTTTCTGATGCTGAACTAGTTCTTTTTAATCCATATTTGGAACACGCTGTAAATCACATGCAGCATATTGAATATAGAGAGAGCCTGTTAATTCCACTTTTAAGAGTAATACCACACAATTCAGTGAGAGGGAAACGTGTTATTGACTGGTTGTGAAAAGAAATTCGTACACTTTGTTTAGGTCATTTAAAATAACTTTCAATCATTGTTTTACCAAAAAGGCTAGATAGACATTTGGATGAATCTTTTAGGCACATTTTGATACCAAACATAACACCATTTATACCAAATGTGTCACTTTTTAAAGTTACATTTTCAATACACTACCCGTAAGAAAACACCAATTGTACATTAGCACATACGCCGTATCAGTCCCGTGTTGATCGCTGCGCATTTCCCTCCAATGCGCGGGCTAATTCGAATTCAAAGTGTCATGCATGGGTGAAGGATGTGTAAATGTGTGTTATTTGAAATGCTTCATATAATCATTGATATCTACAGCTAAACCAAACCAAACCAAACCAAACCAAATCAAACCAAGGTGTATCCCTAAGGCTTGGTTACATTTCAAGCAGTTTAATGTAATGCCTTTAATGTTCGGAATCAAATATCCCGCTCACTAAGTGTACGACCTAGCGCAGCGTAGTGTGCAATGCTGCACTGTATGATCGATTGCCTGCCGGTCAATCCTGATTATAACAGTGTCACACACGGGGTGATCCTCACACGCACCCATTTTTCTCCAGCGTAGTGTATTAAAAATGTGACTTTTGAAAAGTGACTAATTTTCTTTAACATTTACATGGCGTTCACCATGGTTTATGTTTGGTATCAAAATGTGCCTAAAAAATTCATCCAAATGTCTATCTCGCCTGTTTGGTAAGAAAATAATCGAAAGTCACTTTAAATGACCTAAACAAAGTGTACGACTTTCATTTGTTGAGCACTTTAGTTGTTCTTCTAAGTGCAAGTTGTGATGTCACCCCTAGAGGCTTACTGTCCATCATTCTCTCAATTTATGTCAAGTCCCAACAGTCAAACACGTTTTACTTTAACTATCTGGGGCGTTTGAACAGCTGCATATTAACGCAGTAAAACATAATCGATAAATAACTACCAATATTGTCTTGATTATGAAACTGTCGTCTGTACACTGTTGATCATCTTAAATAGGTGTCATGTCAGTAGTTCTTTTATTCATATTTTACTTTATTGGCAAAACACATCCTTTTAGCTATTTTTGTTGAACAGCTACAACATAACACTGAAATAACCATGAAAACAGCCATGCAGACGACCAGAAAAGACATAACGTCGATGAGATGGTACTGTATGAAATTCAATTCATGTGCAGCAGATCGAAGGTGAAGCGCTCCATCGTGCCTGATGACATACTCTACCCAGCCTGCGGCTCTATCAGCCGGGTGTTCAGGCTCGTCTCGTAATATCTTAGACATCCTGGACATATTTTGTCGGAAACTGTAATGAATCAATACAAGTTTTGAAGAGGATATGTTAGTTATTGTGATTTTAATTGCATCTCATTATTTAATCATGGAACCTTTAACTTCAAACTAGTTCTCAGCACCTGGTAGCTATTGGTAGCTATTTGGCACCATAAGAATTTGAATTTTTATTTCAAACACATAATTGACGACTGCAATTATTTTCCAGATCACATAGCAATATCATATTTTTTGCAAATCTTTATAGAAGAAATCATGATGGAAACCATTTGTTTAAGGACCGCCCAAGGTATTTTAATTTATAAATTAGCTGTCAGAGATTGAGGTCAGGAGAATAATTTGCCACTCAAGAGAATACCAACTGACTCCGTGTGTCACAAGAGTCAGCCATCTAGAATGTAAATAACTAGCGGACGCGAAACTAGATCTTGAGTGTTGAAATCGAAATCTCCTGCCGAATCCAAAGAGGGAAAGAAATTTCCAACGAGAACTAAAACCTTGGGCGGATACAAATTAAAAGAGCAAAAGGGATATTTACCCTTGTAAACCAGATGATTAGAATAAGATATTCTTACCAATGATTATAGATAATAGATGATGGTTAATAAACTGCCCCTGCCTCATTAATCAGACGTTTATTTATCCATTGATATTCCTGTTACTTTATGCACATCTGGCGTCAAATAAAAAGACGCCTTTAAAAACCCCTCATCTAAATTTGATCTGCTTGTACTTTAGGAAGCACTGCCAAACTAGTACGTATGGTCATTACGTATAAGTGACTTGTACGTAAGACTTATACGATATAGTCGCAAAAGTCATTATCTCCAATCAAATTCAAATTATGCATCTCCATAAAAAAATCACCTCAATAATTGAACTGAGGACAATGCATATATTTCTATATTATTGTGGAGATATTTGCATTGATCTAGTTTAATTTCATTGGTTCTTGTACGTATAATGACGCAAACTATGACGTTGATGTTTATCGTGCAAATATTACGTACAAGTATTTGTATGCGTCACACGTACTAGGTTTACAGCCTTAGACGGAGATGCAAAATCAGCTCTCTGAAAATGAAGCTAGACTGCTACCTACGATGACGGCAAAGAAATAGTTTGCACCGAGTAGCTAATCAAATACGGAAATGTTATTTTTACTTGTGAGCGTAAATGTCTAACGTAAAAGTGTCGGGCGTATAAATCACATTAACTCGTGAGCGTAACTATCTTGCATATAAGTCACATTTACCTCTCAGCGTAAGTGTCCAGCGTATAGATGGTGTAACCGGTGACGTCATGTATTTACAAATGGGACACCCTCTGTTGATTCCCTCCAGGCAGAATATACAGTAAAGTTAATGAAGACAACATGAAATTTCTTTCTAATGAATTGTAAAACTCATTTATTTTTTGTGTGAAATGCGATAGCTTATAGCATTCCTAAGCAAGTTAAAGACAGTTTTGATAACAATTTGCTGCGACACCACAATCTAGTTAGAAAACCTGATCTGGCCTATGTAAACTATATATAGGAACTCTTGCCCGGTGTGTTTTGTCTCAAATCAACAGAGGGCGTCCTAAATGTAAACAACGGTCACCTCATCTATAAGTCACATTTACACGTGAGCGTAAACGTCTAGCGTAAAAATCACATTTACTTTTGAGCCAAGAGAATTCATTCCACAGATCCACCTTACCTTTCATCTGTAATTACTCTTCTCATAGCATCTACTAGCGTCTGTACATCTAAACTATTAATGTCAAGTCTTAGACCGCCTCCTTTGGAAGCAACTCGTTGAGCAATGTCTAGCTGATCATAGAACACAGGCAGACATATGATAGGTACACCGTGATGTATAGCTTCAAAGACACCGTTTACGCCACAATGATAGACAAGTAAGACCGTCTTGGGATGCCCTGTGATAACAAACAAATACATAATTACCCTGGGGTTTATGAAAAACTAGTATAACCCCATGGTACCAAACGTACCGTGTTGATGAGTGCATTATGAGTTAAATGTTTTATGTTGCAATACCAGACACGAAATAAAAACATACAATACATTCGCCCCACTACAGTGGGAAAAATAATTACGTATACACACAAAAGAGACACGCGGTATACATTTACTAAATGATGCATTTTGCGCAATACAAATGATTGAATGAATATTCCATGCTTTGCAAAATCTCAATAATTTGACAATTAAATAAAATCATTCAAATCTGAACCCTTAGCAAAATACTTTTAAGAAACCAAAAAAGATTTGGTATTGAAATTACCGTTACATCCCGTATCGTTACAATAGAAATGGATTCAATTCAGTAATCATTTGAATATAATCATGTTAAGTATCGGAAAGAGCAAAATATGCATTCAATAAGGTAAATCTAAAATAGTGTTGTTGTCGGCAGTAAAGTCAATTATAAAACTATTACCATTACTACAACAACAACAACACTATTTTAGTAACAATGGCACAGGGATATCTGTCACAAGCGATATAGTATAAACATTAAACATTACATCACATACGATGTATGAATATACTTTACCTAGCAAATCATTCATAGGAATCCATTTCATCCGTTTGATATTATTGGCATTTATTCTAGGAGTCTTTCCTCGTGCTTTCCAAACTACTCGTTGATCAAGTTGACTAAATGCACTACCAAACATGTCTGCCATCTCTTGATTAACCAGCGAAACGTAACTTCCAAATGAAAATACGATAACTCCATTATCAGCATCGTTAACGAAAGATGCTAGGTCCTGATGTATACACATAAAATTAATAAACAGCAGGGATATTTTAAAAGATAGCTAGTCGAATTTATGTATAATATGAACACAATATAGTATTAAACGTAACTCGGCTATCATTATTTGAAATCATGTACAGTCAGTCAGTGTTTCGCCATAACTGACGGCCATCTTTGTTGTATACATATGTTCTAAAACTCTCTATGGCATATTGACTAAATCAAATTATGTTGGTAGAGGTCAGCAATACATCTTCAAGTGAATGCGGACAATGGGGTACGAATCTTAGTAACTTATGCATTAGTCGAGAAGACTTTTGCCACTGTTCCAAAAGTGTATGTCCGAATAAATAAATAAATAAATAAATAAATATTCTGAACTTCACACATTATAAATGATAATCAGCGAAAATTGTTGATCGACCTCATCATTTACTAATACCGATTTTCACACATATGAATTTACTTTTACGTTTATATTATGAGTATGGATTAATTTCCGAAAAACTCTTCCCAAGCTTCTTGGATTAGAAGATGTTAGAGGAGAGGATTGAACTGATGGCCTATTGGTAATGTAATCGCCGTTCTTTCCCCATCTAGCCCATTAGCTCAGTTGGTATAGCGCTGGTCTAGCGATCCAGAGATCCCAGGTTCAAAATAATGTAACATATTATACTTACACCAGCTAAAGATTTCGCCGGACCAGTTGTGATCCCTCCAACAAGTTTGGTATTAGGAAATAGAGGTCTTGGGAAATCTAATGAAATGTGAGAATTGATAAACCAAATTCTAGCTTGACCAAGCGACTGAAATGTAGAAATATCGGGTCGAATATTATACACTTGTTTCAAATGATCATAATCACCAAGAAGAGCGCGACTCATTACAGCATCCATGCCGATTTGAACTGCGTTTAGAACACGGGTCATGAACGCCATTTTTGAATCGTATCCCGTGTTTACACAGGGAATGTATGATGGGTTGATTGGCGTGTTGTGTGCAGAATAATGCCACGATCCTGGTAAAGGTGGAGAAATAAGCACATATGGAATATCAAGAGCCTGTCCCAGTAAACTAGCGCACATCATGTACATATCACCGACCAATATATCATAATTTTCCCTTCGAAGTTTATCCAAAAGATGTTCATTGACAAGAGCAGAATCACATTGATCTCTCATTAACTTGAAAACAAGAGGCGCCGCTGAGACCTGACTTTGTAATTGTGATAAGAAACTCTCTCCTGTAAGATAACTAGATGTTATGTTGGTGAGAAGATTGTCCCACTCGTCCATCGTAACTTTGGATTTATAAATGAGGTAATTAAGCAAGGTTGTGTCTCTCTCGGCCGTATACATATCGCTGACAAATACCGTTACGTTGTGTCCACGACGTGCAAGTGATCTGCCTATAGTTTCAACAACAATATAATGACTGCCACCACCAGCTTCACCGAACACAAGAACCTTTGATGGCATAACTGGAACAAACAGAGCTGAGTTTATAACTACAATACATATTGTCCACAATCTTATATACTCCATTTTCATGTTGAGATTTAATCAACCAGGTCTATACCTCAAATCGGGTGAAAGGAAATCAGAACCGCACGTGACGTTGACCTTGGACTTGACCGTACAAAGTACAAGTCAAATGAAATACTAGTAGTTGGCCGTTTAGTGCCTGGACTACCAGGTACGTTAACCAAACTTGAATAAAAGAAAAAACAATTGATTTATAGTTCGCAGGCATCGTAATGCATTTGTATGGTTAAATCAAAACAAAACTAAACACTTTCCAATGTAATACAATTTTACTGCACAAATCAAAATCAGATCCAACCGTTAAGGCCAAATAAAAATAATACTAGTAACTAGTTTCTCGTCCTAGCTTTTGAAAAAAGGAGGATGAGGGCACTTTTGTACTTTAAATACCATTGGTTGCGTAGCTTGAAGTGAACGAGACCTTTGCGAAATCTTTGTGTCTTTTAAAATGCTCAATGGACTAAAGCAAATCTATATTACCAAGATGTTAGCTTTTTAAATATTTTAACATGCCGTTAGATTAATGGGCTTCTGACACTCGGCTCCAATGGGGGCCAAAATATCAAACATCATAAACGCGGGACAAGCATTTTTAAATTCCCTGGCTCACATGTAGTGTACTATAACCGTTCCCACTTGAAAGGTCATTTGATCTGACTCACGCCAATTTCGTCATGAATCACTGATCACATTGATCACAACACAAAGCCTATGGCAGTATGACGTATGGGCCAGGGATTATATAATTATGGGATAGGTCACTCCTCACATTAAATTTTCGGCTACTAAAACCAAATTCACGGGTGAAGGTTTTATAGCGGGCGCACTATCATGGTCGTAGCAAACCAGACGACCTAAGACGTGGTGGATTTTTATCGGCTTCAAAACATGATTTGTGGCACAGAAATAGTACATCAATGGTCAAAAAAGCTGATTATGATTTTGAGTAGAACTGATTTGCTTTGATGATAGCAGAATTTAGTTCTTACGAGTATGACACGAAACATTCAGAAGTGGTTATTTGAAATGAATATTTACGTGGAACAAAATACGAATTTAAATTGTGGATGGCTTCGTCTGACAGTGACAGAGTAGGAGCGTGGCGTTATTTGCATTTTATGAATATTGTAATCAGATCAGTTGGGAAGGACGCTGGATCGCGACGATCACATCGTGTGAGGTCATGAATAGTCATGGCTGAATATTCATTCACAACGAATGATTGACAGTTTACGTTTAACTTCCGGGTGAAGAACCTATAGAGCGCGCTATATATGATACTGTGAACCAAATCTCAACAATGGGCAGATATATGTGACATACCCCTGTAAGGGCCCAGGCTTGAACCAGTAACCATGCGTTACTAACGTGCACTACGTCAACGAATTGAGAGAACGCAATGAACAAACAAGATTCCCCCGCCGTAAATGGATTGGAGATAGTCTAATGTATTATTACTACATACCAATACCTATCTCAGAAAATAAGTCTTGGAAGACTGTAAATAAACTTAAACTGAATGATGAAAACAGAATTTCTTATAATGACATCTAAATTTCATTAACACCATACCATGACCATCAGATTAAAGTTGAAATTGCTTCCATTATTGCCTCAAAAGGTACCCGCAATTTAGGAGCATTTGACAATACTCTATGTAAGGATGTGCGAGTAAGGCGGATCTGACAGGCTGTGTATTTCCATAATTATAAGGAATATTAATAGTATCGGGAAAATTTTATCATGTGAGACTGCAGCTACTACAGGGTGTATCAGAATAAACTGTACCGTGTTTCTGAAATACATAAAAAATACAATATTATAATTGTTTTAAATATAAACACCTGCAAAATAAAGGCAAACATGTTCCTACATTATATGTTAATTTCATTGATATATCTCTTTTGGTTCTCGTGTGGCAAGACCTTATTGAAAATCGATAAAAAACAGAGGAGCCATTTTTGAATCAATCCTCTCTACCACCCCAACATTTCAACCAATGTAGCCTACACCACATAAGCAATATTCAAAACTCCCGCCAAAGAAAGGAAAGTTGAAACCACTCAAGCAGATCCCGGTCTATTTAATTTTGGTATTCACACAATAATCGATTGATATCAACATGTTAGTGTCATTTAGAAGAGGATGCAATAATTATAATTAAACCTATTATATGTCAGAAATAAATTACTATTTGAAAACGTTAGTAATTTCACAGATTTTTAAATAGATCATTTCGACCAAAATTGAAATCTATCATCTTTACCAGAAAGTCTGTATTTTCCATTAGAAATGTCCGATTTTCAAAATTTAAAATTCGTATGAAAGCTGGGCGTTTGCGCAAGATATACAGGAACACGTTTTGAACAATATCGATCGTATTTATACCGGAATAAATAATATTGCCTCGATACAGTTAATTCTGAGTCACCCTGTATCATCCATGCTTATATCACTTCACTTATCGGCAATGCAATTCTCTCCTCACAGGTATCACTAAACATTTTCTTCGGAAAGTTCAAAACGCAGCTATCCGCATTCTTACAAAGACACGGACATTTGGCCATATAACTCCAATTTTAAAAGATCTGCACTGGCAACCTGTTCGTGAAAGAATTCATTTCAAAGTACTTCTTTAACTTGTACCATCTTATATATCATATCTTCTTGTTCCATATCAATCTATTTGTGCCCTTCGGTCTTCTGATACACATTTGCTCGTCGTTCCTCTAGAACGGCTTCTACACTTGGAGATCGTGCATCTTCAGTTACTGCACTGCACCCATTCATTACCTCTAAATATGTGGTGACTCTATTCAATCATTTAAGAACTTGTTAACCCTAACTTTTCGGGTGTGCTTTTCTTAATTAAACTATCAGGGGAGAAAAACGGGTCAAATTTTAGGGGAAAATCAGTCTCCGCACGAGCCGCGGATCGAACCTTAACCCGGGCCGCGTGCATGCAAGTCTGATGCTCTACCGACTGAGCTACACGGGTGATGTTCAAAAAACCTTAAGTTTAACAAATTGAACCACGCGCTGAGCGTGTTACGATGGGGCCGCCGCGCGATACAAAATTGCAGCACTCTAGGGTTTTGTAAGGTCCAGGAAGGTTAGGGTTAACAGCAAAAAAAGGTGCTTCTTAACCCTAACTCTCCGGGTGTACTTTTCTGAATTAAACTATCAGGGGAGAAAACCGGGTCAAATTTGAGGGGAAAAATCAGTCTCCGCACGCGCCGCGGATCGAACCCGGGCCGCGTGCATGCAAGTCTGATGCTCTACCGACTGAGCTACACGGGTGATGTTCAATGGCACGAGATTGATGGGGCCGCCGCGCGGTACAAGATTGCAGCACATGGTTTTGTAATGTCCAGGAAGGTTAGGGTTAAAGACTCACCTATTTAATAAGGTGAATAACTGATACAATAGTTTACTTTAGTTCAGTTTTATTTGGCGAACCAAAATATAGAGATACAATACATCAGATCAATATTCAAATCTTAAAAATTCCAACAATTTACACGACATATGGTATTTATAAAAGAAAACATGCCAAGGATAGCCCAACAATTCCATTGGGGTCCTTAAAATATTAAAAAAGCACACATTAAAACATCATTTGGGCGATTCCACGGTAACACGCGTTACATTTTAGAGCGCCATTCTTTATTCTCCCCTCTATAACTGTAAAAGTAGTCTGAATGAAGTTTACATCTTATTGTATTGTAATACCCAAGCCTTAAGGCTAAATCCTCATGCTAACACCAATATGAAATATCAACTCATGTTAATGTAAGACCGCTCTGAATATCGGTAACACACGTTACGAAAAAAGACGCACTAAAAAAAATCCCAACTTTGTTTTGCTTGTGTATTTAAAATAACCTACCTGCAATCAATTGGTCACTACTGTGAGCAAGTACCTACCCAAGGTTTATAATACTAGAATAATAACAAGAATTTAAGTTCTCACTTTTTTGTAAATTGCAAAATAGTCGGTAACACGTGTCACGGTAACACGCGTTACATTTTGTCCATCCATAATTTACTAGCTTTATATTATTTATTTAATTTCTAAATTAAAATTAAGTTTGACTTTGACAATGGAACTAACATATAAACCATAAATAGTGATAACTAACTCTAAAAAAATTAAGGTTTTAGCACGTTTTACTGAATATGAGTTCGGTAACACGCGTTACGACATTTTGATGGCTTATAGTGGAGTGGTGGTTATGAATTTATCAAATTGTTTACTATTTTTAAATAGGGCCTAACTAGTAGGATTAAAATTATAAGTGGCATCAATTAAAATCAAATCAATTAGGAAATATTTTCAAAAAAGTGTTGCTTCGGTAACACGTGTTACCGTTTTGGAAGTAAGAAAAGTTTAAAAAAATCATAGTTAACAACGGTCAATGGTTGCAATATTTTTTTCCTGAGCGTTTGCATAGGCTTTGCACAACATGAATGTAAAATTAAATCTTTTGGAGCATTTTTTAGTTTTTTTGCTCCGTCACATTTTCATGGAATCGCCCATTTATATTTGCACCCAAAAATATCGCACTATTTATGAAACAACTGTAGTATAAAAAATCGGATGAAATATCAAGATAGAAAGTTACTTTTTACAGCCTTAAAACTGCCCGTGGGTTTTGGATGTTTTAACATGAGTTGGTACCAAGTTCCATTGCCGAATACCAGTAAAGAAAAATGTATTGCACTGCTGACCTTTGGTAAAATGAGAATTCAGCTATTTTCATTATAGATTTTAAAAACATGATTGAGTTTATGGTGTTTAACTCGGTTTTCAACTTTCAACATTCCCAGCTTCTTTAATTCTTCATCACCAACGTGGGACCTGGGCTCCCGCTTCAAAATGAAGCGAATCAACTTATTCTGCACAACTTGCAGCTTTTAACTTTGCAGAAAATGAAGAAAACCATGAAGAGCAACAATAATAAAAATGACAATGTTCATGCACTTTTACACCTTATGTACATGTTATGTATTATGTTCAACTGTATTATTGTATCTATGGTTTTATGTATCGCCTCGGATTGATGGCGCATTACAGTGAGTCAAAAAGAAGTTTACCCGGATTGGTGATGTTTTAAAAAACAAACAAATGACACACGAGAGTTCAGTAAAGCATATATTTAACAAGCATTCTCTCCTGCTTATTAGGAAAAAAGAATGACACAAATTGATTATTGCTAAGAGAAGTTATGCCTATTTTAATAAAGGTACTCATTTTGCAAGCTGTCCACGGAATACTTGACAAAACAAATGTAAAGTAAGTATTTTAGCAGCTACAAACATGAGCGCTTTCAGTAAAACAGGCATAACTTCTCTTTAAAGAATGATCAATGTGCTTCATTGATTTTCTCTAATAAGCAGCAGAGTATGTGTGGTAAATAAATGCTTCACTGAACTTTTAAGTGTCATTTATTTGTTTTGAAAAACATCACCAATCTCGGTCAATAGGGAAGTATGCAGCTAAAATGCATACTTTACATTTGTTTGGTCAAGTATTCCGTGGACAGCTTGCAAAATGAGTACCTTTATTAAAATAGACATTAACTCCTCTTAGCAATGCTCAATTTGTGTCATTCCTTTTTCCTAATAAGCAGGAGAGAATGCTTGTTAAATATATGCTTTACTGAACTCTCAAGTGTCATTTGTTTGTTTTTTAAAACATCACCAATCCGGGTAAACTTCTTTTTGACTCACCCTGTACAAATGCCTTTTAGTATTATGATTATTACCTACTCCATCCATTAGCCTGGTGTATGAAAAGCTTTGAATGAGAGGTGGTTTTTTATCCACCAGTATTTTGAAGTCTAGCCATGGTTTGGGATAGACCTTTAAAGATTTAAAACAATATTGAACTCATCGGATTGTTTGAAACATCAATATTTTTCATCTTTTGACACTGTTCGTTACTACAGGGTGTAACAAAAAAAGTTATACAATTTCGAAAATATTATTACAAATATTTCTAATGCCATTTTTTCAAGGGTTCTTGGCTTGAAAAGGAAATGTCTTCAGCTTTGAAATCAACTTTATTTCATACACATCGGTGGTATAATCGCAAATCAGTGACCAATTGTATAAACTAGTCGTAAAATGACTTGGGCCACTTTGCGTCTTAAAGTAGCAGAATCACAGAGAAGCTGAAATGAATGAATCATAGTGTGAAAATATGAATTAATTGTTTTTAGAGGTAAACATTGGCAAATCGCACACAACTCGGTAATCGAAACATGAAATATAAGTTTCTTTAAGATATTTCACGCTTGATTACTCAATTTCGTACAATTTGCCATTGTTTACCTCTAAAACAGTCACTTCTGAAAGGATTCATTCATGACAGCTTCTCTTTGATTCTGTTACTTTTAAGACGCAAAGTGGCCCAAGTCATTTTAAGAGTAGTTTAGACAATTGGTCACTTCTCTGCAATTATACCACCTATTTGAACGAAATAATGTTTATTTAAAAGCGGAAGACATTTCCTTTGCAAACAAAGAATCCTTGAAAAAAATATGACATTAGAAATATGTTTAATAATATTTTCAAAATTGTATAACTCTTTTTTGTTACACCCTGTATAACACCTGCTCGATAGTTTTTTCGCCATAGGTCGACTTTTCCTTTATCGGTTGATATTTACTTCATGTCCATATGAATTCTGTCGACTAGCTGGTCGTGAAACTCCGTACTATTCTTCAAGTCAGCTTCGAAATGGATCGGATTTACATCAAACAAATCCTCTGGAAATACTGCATTCTTTACGATGATCGGTATAATTTTCAGCTTGTATCTGTAAGCTATTTCTCTCTCATATCGCAGCCTACCCGTTAGATCAGAAATGTAGTGTTTACTACATACTAGCAATATAACAGGTGTTTCCTTGAGTACCTTAGCGTTCAGAATAAGGTCTGGGTGACTTGGAGTATCATATTTGTTTACATGAACGGATAGGCTATGTGGAGGAGATGTGATAAGACGAAGAACATTTTCTTTGACCCAGCCATCGTCTCTGGGGCTACAGGATACATACAAATCACATGGTTGTTGTGAAACGGAAGTACTGGCCATATCTGCTGGAACATAAAAGATATAGAATAATTGGAAAGACATTGAACTTCATGAATTGATTGCTTCGCTATGGCTATTGTTCTATAAACTCCTTCCTTAAGTACTCGTACCTTGAGGCCAAAGTGATGGAGTGGATGCTGTAGGAGACGTATGGAGGTTGTAGTTATTCATGTCCGATCCAGTTCCCTTCGTCTTGCACTGAGTATTCTGTGAAACATAATTACAATTGTTTTAATCTGTATCCACAGTCCCTTCTAAGATATTTGATGTTTTAAAATGATGATATAATACGCCCCGATACAGTAATTATAATCGGTTTTTGCGCTTTATTCTGCATATTACAAGTAAAAGAGATTCGAACATTCAATCAATGGTAAAATTACTTGACAGAGGCAAAAATGTCAAACTATATCAAGTAAAACCCATTATGATTAGAATCAGATTTTAATTCTGGACATGGGTTTGGGAGTTATGCAATACTATAACCATGGTAACATATCAAAGTTGACCAATCTCGACCGCAATGAAAATGGATAAACTGCATAATGCTTAGTCTAACCTTTGCCTACGAGGAATAATCAGGTTACAAGGCATCGATATTATATTAAAACGATTAGCCTTTCAAAGCGTGGGTAACTATTTTTTTGGAAATAATATATCAAACTGATGAGCATCATGGGATACCGTACAATTCAATCTTTGTTAATTAGTCTTCAATATAGGGCTACCAGCTTGATTGGCCAGTCTGGCTAATTCCTCAAACATCTCTACCAACTCAAAGGGCGGTTTACTTAAAAGGGGTCAACGGGGTAAGGTCAAAACTCACAATGCTCTTATATTTTCATGAACCTCTCTATCTGTATACAACAGCGCCGGTATTTTTTCAACAGAAGAGAAAATAATGCGGGTATCTCCTTGGATAGAGCCTGGTATTGGATAAGTTAACAAAAATAAAAAATGGATCTAAGCTTAGCATAATGTGATTCCTGCACACACACACCCACACACCCCCACACTAACAGAAAAACCATTAAAATGCTATGGACTATCAATGGTCGTAGCATTATTACATTACCTTCGCCAGAGGAAACTCCACAAGTCGTGTGAAGCATAATCTGACGATCTTATCCTCTTCAGTGAATGTTTGTCGATGACTTGCTAATGGAATCACATGGAACATTGTCTCGTCTGGATATCCCGGATGTGGTGCTGGATGCGGGCAGAATATTCCACAACTGTAACGAAGCTTTGGGAAGTCGCGATACCTAATAGTCTCTAGAATATTCCACAGATGACGTAGAAGATCAAGTGGGTTACTTTCAGGAACAGCGCGAATAGCAACCTCAATGATATATTGTGATAGACAAGGGTGAAGAATCTGTAATTGGAAGCAAAACTGACTCCCTAATGAGAATAATCCCCCGTTCTTGTGGATGAAATGTTCGTCTCCGGATCTCCATGACAATTCGGAGTATGAAGCACAACGTGACATCATGCGAGACAAAATGACTCGTGGATTGAAATCTCCAAAGTCAATAAAGAAGTTCTGATCCCACTCTAAATCTCTAAAACCTAAGTGTCCCATAGGCAGCATGGAGGGTACAAGATATAAATCTGTCTGGTCGGTACGATGACATGATTTGATCTTGCATACAAGATCATTGGCTTCAAGAAGAGAAAGTACCATATCAGTAAATCCTTCATCTTCACATTTCAGAATTTGTTTTGCCAGCACAAAATGAAGGATTCCTTGATGTCGTAGAACTGTACAGTATGCAGACAGGTGGTTAGCGCTGGTATTTATAGATTCTGGTGCTGAGATGGACTGCATGAAATTGACTAGAAATTGAGGATCAAATACAACGAATTGGCGTAAAACACAATCAACTGAATCATAAATGATTTCTCCAGCTTCGCTGAAATAAATAAGCATATCTCGTAGTTCCTGCAGGTTATTATAGCCTTCTAAACTTTGCTGCAAATCACGAACAGTTGTGATCAGTGCATTTTCTGGTAAGATGTTTGATTCAACCTCCCTACGGATCTCATGAATATATTCTAAAAATCTTCGCCATTTGATGGGATACTCTTTTTGCATAGGCTCGATATGTTGGGAAACATCACGCAAAGCGGAACGAAGTTTCATCGTATCATCTGACGCACTTCTTTGTGAGTTATCGATTTCAAAAAATGGAGAGTCTCCGTTGGAAATCAACGTACAATTATGCATTAATGAAAACATACTCAGCTTTCGGGAGAATAGCTGTTTCGTCTTTTTGATCGTTTCGTTATTGACTTGATCTAAATGGGTACCAACGAGTATGATTGGAGCCGATGTATGGCAATAAATTGACTGTAACCAAAATTGAATTCGTTGATATGATGTGAAATGGTTTACGGGATCGTTGAATGTCGAGAGATCAAAAACCAACAAATACACAGCGTGTGAAGACATAAATGCATGGTGTGTGTTGTAATATAGTTCCTGTCCAGCAAAGTCCCATAAGCTCAATTTTTTCTGAAGCTTCATAGACTGCACTCCATTAGCCGCTAATTGGAAGAGTTTGTCAGAAACCATTTTAACAGGGGCTTGGTTTTTGCCTACTGTTTTCCTTTTTAGGGATTGCGCCTGGAATATTAACCATACGCGGCTTGCAATGCCTACAATGGAACTCACAGATATGTCAGTAAGTACAGAATCGAAATTGGAGTAGTATGCCAAGACACAACCCACAATTATACCAACAACTTGGCAAAGATGACAGTTTTCTATTTGTACAAATACAATTCTTCCCTGCGTGATACCATATACTCCCGAGATGCCAGAGGAAACACCCAATCCTATCAACATTATCACCAAATGATTCGATGCATACATAATGTATAGTGTAATACCTTCAAATATGATGAAAGAAACATGATCTTTCTTGCGGAGTGACAATTCCAGTCCTGACAGTTTGCTCGCAATAGAACAAATTACTTTGGCACAGCTACTTTGAATGAGAACCCCGAGAAACATAGCTGGAGCGCAGTACAATGGCAAATCGTAAGATGATTTTTCACCGAATTGTTCATCCAACGAACGGAACAGGTTTATTTGAAAGGGTTCGTTAGGCACCCACGCACATAAAATTGAATAAATAATCACTGTTCGAAGTCCACAACTGCATACAAATCCAAAGAGAAATCCTAAAATCAACCATTGAGGGAAGTATAACAACACAGATAATTGTATTGAATCAAAGGTATCTGTTGCTGTTGCATGTTCAGAACTATTTACATTTCTGCACATTCCGTATTTACCCAAAAATTGAAGCATTAATGGAAGGAACGCTATTCCCGCAAATACTCTATAAAGCTCTATATTACCAGTCAGCAAACCTACACCCGCCGCCGCGTTAACGAGCACAATAAAGCTCCAAGAGAATCCGAATACCTGTGGAAGAGCAACCGCAAAGAAGGACATCAGGCAACATATGGCTATGATAACACCAACAATGGTGATGACTTCAGCAATTTGGCCCCGTTTTCTGACTTCTTCATTTGCCTCATCTTTGGATAAATGATTTGCAAGATACCAAGTTGTGACGTCAATAAATTCAGAAGACTCATTACTGTTAGTTTTTTCTTTCCAGTTGATATCATCCACTTCGTTAACCTGGCACATTTTGGTATTAATTCCAAAAGTTGGTTTTTCATCAGGGTTGAAAGGCTCGCCGCGGAGTTTCTTACATAGACTGGTCTTTCCTGCTCGCGCATCACCAAGAAATTGGATTTTACACGTGCTACCAGGAGCTCTGCCATTTGTTGTGGCTTCTTTGAATAGTTCCTGAGTTCCTAAAATATAAGAATGATATAAGAACAGAACATTTAGTTTACAGATATCTTAAAGTTAGTGTATATGGATGTGTTTTAAGATTCACTAACAAATTGCCATATTTAAAACCTATTGGCCGAGTGCACCAAACTGGCGTAACTTACGACCGATGTAAGCTACCTCGCTAGTATTTATGCCCTAACTACAGCGTAAATTACTAGCGATGTAATTTTGAGAGCAAAACTGGAGATTAAGAACGAAATAGTGACTAGCGAGGTAAATATCCAAAAAAGTGAACATCGTCCAACTTCACAAAAAGTTGTTGCAAGCGTCTAAAATGTGTACATGTATCGAATATCAATCATAATGACATGAATGGTGTTCCGTAGAATTATAAAAATGTGTCGTCAGCCGCTACGTCAAACGTTTATTTATATAAATACAATGAATAATGCAACACGTCACGCCACGTTCAGTCGAACAATGAAATCTGTGAAAATGACGCAATTTTTTGTGTTCGAAAATTTCAAAGTTTGTTACTATTCTTTCAAAAATAAGGACCATAATTACATTACAAACATATTTTGTGCGAGAGTAACATACAAAATGGTATAAAATGGCAAAAAGATCACGATAAAAATTCGTTCGTTGTTACTAAATAGATCAATGGTTAAATAATAAAACTATCCCACTTCAAGCGTCAATTCTCTGTGGCGTGCTACTGTGATCCTGGCTTTTATAAACGTAAAACACGGGTTCGATTCATGTCAATTGCTATGGCCCAGGTATTGACATACTTTAGCATATATTAATTATTAATCAATCAATTAATGTGTATGTATCATCTTTTTATTCAATGGGCATACAGTATTTTATTTATTTATGTATTCGTTTATTTATTTTATTTCATATTATTCATTTATTTAACTAATTAATTAACTTTTGATCGATTGATTAATTGGATTGATTGATTGGTTGCTTGATTGTTTGAACTTATATTTACAACTGTGTATGCATGATTGTGGATAGATTTGAAATATTTTATAATAAATTGGTATTAAAAGTATCATTGAGAATATTATACACAAGTTGATAATCAATTGCATGATAAAATCTCTCATTGATCATCATCGTCCATCGGGCAATTCAGAAATTATCGTTTAGTTACAGCATAAACTGTTATGCTTCAACTTACTCTTGGGTCCGGTCAAGTGTAAGATTTAGCGTAAATTATTAGCAAGTTACTAGCCTAGTAGCTTACCCCGGTTTGGTGTTCTCAAAATGTCGGGTTACGCCTCAGTTACTAGCGAGGTAGCGATATTCTTCCGTTACTCGCCATTGGTGCACTCGGCCGGATTGTTTGCAAATTATTTGAATGTATATTTTGAATAAATTTTGTTATCTTTACGTAAAGCCAAAAATATCATTTTATTAGAATCTTTGGTGAAGCATAGGTAAGTAGTGCTTATCGGTGCAATAGTTATTTTTTATGTTTGTATGTTGGTATTATAGATGATCAATGCTTAGTATCAAGCGTCAATTTGTGACCAATCACGTTAAAAGTGACATGTTGTTGGCAAATTAATACAATTTTGAGAGAAAAGCCATAATATTTGGTGAAATTTAAAGAACACGAATATAATTCTTTAAACAATATCTTCTGAATACAAAGTCTGATTACCTTCATCATAGGATCATTTTAAAGCTTAAAATGCGCTCTTTGAATTCATACCAATAACTCAGATTTGACTCGGGCCTCCAACATACCCATTTTGACGTGAGGGGTTACAATTGAACTTCGACTATTTGGAAATATACACGAAAACCATAAACAAACTAATGGAATATATTTAGAATCGATAATAAATGATTATCCAAGCATACCCTTTTCAGAGGCCAATACATCTCTATCATGAACAGTTATGAATTTCAGTGTTGCCAGAGCTTTCCGTATAGATGCCTGCATAGTCAATTCCTGAAAAAAAGGTAAATATTGTCAATAGTATATTGTAAACAACATAAAAAAAGACTCAGATATTAAACAAGATCACAAAATCGTAATTTACAGGATACTTCTGTGTGCCAAGTCGTTGAAGCTATGTGTGTTTCGGACCAAAATAAATACCGTTTTTTTAGCCCTGTCATGAAATAACTCAACACCAAGTCAAATTTGACATTTCTAACATTTAAATGGTCCAGTATGACGTTTTTAACGTCCCCCACATAATACATTATTTGGTGTGGTTCGAGACCCATTGTAATGTTGAAACCTGTAGAAAGAATGCGCGCCAAGCGCGCACAGATTTTTAGTTTTTAAACTAAAATGGTCATGGAAAACTTTCCTGAAGCCATCTTGTTCAGCTTGAATAATGAAACATTGAAACTAATACGTGCAAAGCCCGCGAAATTGGCATTTTTGACACTAAAAAGTTCCAGTATAACGTTTTTAACGTCCCCACATTACCTTCTTCTCGTCTTCCTCCTTCTTCCCCTCTTCCTCATTTTTTAAAACTCTTTTGTCAGGGGGGGGGGGGGGGGGGGGGGGGGGGGGGGGGGGTGATGTGTGATTGCTGTAGCGTGCGCCAAAGGTTGGGGCCGGGGGTGTTGAATTGAATTGATTTTATTAACATTTCACAGTCGTGGCCCTAAGGCCAAATTGCATGAAATTCACATGATAAAAACATTGAAAAACAAGACAAGGAACTTATTAATTAATATAAAAGAGAATATTGCACATTATAGATAAAAAAAATCAACAATATGATATGGTATAAAACATTGAAAAATACCGAAGAACAAGGCAAGGTAATTATGTGATTAATTAATATAGAAGAGAATATTGTACATTATAGATATTTTTTTAAATTGCATTATGTACATAGCAAATACCATTATAAAAATAGAAGTGGGTGCAAAAAAATCCTGGGCCTATTTATTTAAAAGCTGCACAAAATACGGCACAGGACTGTTTTTGAACCTATTAATCCTGGCTGGCAGCTGAGAAATCTCACTATTATTGCGTAAAATACGACCATGGCACTCCCCTCTGGTAGGCGGTATTATATTAGGGAACTGGTGCGATTTGATTCGGAAAGCCCTTCGGCAAACCTAAGACAGTGCCCTTCACGTCTATCAGGGAGGGTGTCAAATTTGCAAATGTTTAAAGCATCCTCGTAAGAAGTATAATTACGGCCAAGGATTATTTTGCATGCCCTTTTTTGAGTTGATTCTATTTGTTGAGACTGAGTAGCTGAAACACTCGAGTGCCATACCACATCGGCGTACTCAAGAATTGGTCTGACATATCCACTATATACAACACTGAGCTCATCTTTGGTGAAACCGAAACGTTTTAAAGTCCGAAGCATAAACAAACGGGAATTAGCTTTTTTCAACGTACTGTCCACCTGGTGTACCGCAAATTACCCAGGAGTGGCCATTTGTTGTTGACTGTGCTGTTGTTTTGATTGTGCGATTATTTGTGACCGTGCGAAATTTTGTGACCGTGCGATAATTATTTGTGACCGTGCGATAATTATTTGTGACCGTGCGAAATGTTATGACCATGCGAAATTTTTTGACCGTGCGAAATTATCTGATCCTACCCCACCCCCACCCCCCCCCCCCCCCTTCCCCCCACCCCACCCCACCACTTACGTGACACGAGGTGACTGCAACAAAATTTGGGCTAATTTGACTATTTTGGGGGTGCTTGTCGGCAATCGAGACCTCTACACCACCCCCATTCAAAAGGGTCTGGGGACGCCACTGCAAGGGCCATGCTGTTGTCGCAAGAAACCAATGCCCATACTAATCACCGCGCTTTTCAAACATACAAGTGCTATGAAACACAAATACACTGCTAAAATGTTGAGCAAAATACGTTGCTTAATTGAGTTTAATCATCTGTTGGTAAATGGTTGATTAAATTTTATTCGACATATGTAGAAATCTAGGTGTTGTATACAAGTAAAAACTACCCAACGTTGAGCAAATGTTGTTTATCAATAAAATTGGAATAATTAAACAAAATGAGTCAAAACTCCATTCCTACGAGGAATTCTCTGAACATTCGTAAATGCCACAACGTTTTCTTGGTGCCGCACCTGTTGGGAGTAGGCCTATGGCTCTGCGTTTCCATATACAGAGCTATGAACTGTCTTGCACTATGGGAATACACGGAGGTGCATGTTATTGGTGTAAAAAGGGAAGTCAACCCGATATTAATGGCAGAGCAAGGTTGGTTAGGTAAAATGTTTGTGTGAAACCAACCGTACCCTGAAATGCCTGACACTTTGCCATCCAATATATCATGCCCAAATGACTTTATTCAATAGTTCCATGTTTTATGTTATATATTGCAATGGTAACGAACGTCATACGTCATGTACGTGAACTGTATACATTTATTAAAGATGATGCTGTGTCATACTTTAATCACTGGTCATGACAAATTTATATATAGTCTAGTTACGGTACAGAAACTTTTTTGGGCGGAGGCAACGGCCTCGCTTCTATATAAGTACACTGAAAAATAAATTGGTGTCACAGCGACGCCTTCTTGGAGTCAAATGTAAATGACACTTACAAAGGCGTTATTTTGACTCCAAAATTGGTGTAATCGTCAATGATATGGGTTTGCACATAATTTACGGTGACACCGTTAAGTGTCCGACGGACACCTTTCAGTGATCATTTAGTGATTTACACCAAAACTGGTGTCAGATTAATTGAAATAACTCCAAGGGCGTCAATAGTTGGCGGGAAAGCTCACGGTTTTTAGAGGTGTCGAAGCAGCATGACACCAATTGGTGTAATTCTGACACCAATTGGTGTAATTCTGACACCAATTGGTGTAATTCTGACACCAATTGGTGTAATTCTGACACCAATTGGTGTAATTCTGACACCAATTGGTGTAATTCTGACACCAAATTGGGCGTCTATCAACATATCAACGCATGCGTTTTCTCGTCGCCATTTTGTTTGCATGTTACGAGCCGGTAAGACTGGTAAGTACCGATCTGCTCCATTTCCAGACATTTTTGATAATAATTATGATACAATTAGCGTAATGTAAGCCTTGTTCATGTTGTTTAATATTGTGCCAACTAACTGATGAAATGAATTACAATTTCATAGTCAGAGACTAGCATTTTGTTGGACTGTGTGTCAGTGCATGGACCTACTAGTACTATGTGTGTGTTCGTCATGCATGCATACGATGATATGTGCATAATTACATACATGGCTCAGTGGTCGTCTTTTTCATACGGACGTCTTACATTACGCTAATTGTATCATTATTATCAAAAATGTCTGGAAATGGAGCAGATCGGTACTTACCAGTCTTACCGGCTCCTAAACATGTGCTATCTCAATATGACTCTTAAGATAGTCAATATTACACCCCATTTGGGGTGTAATGACATTTTTCGAAAATGGGTCCTCAGGTAACCACCCAAAGGTGTCAAAATGAATATGACACCCAAAGGTGTCATATTTAACACCCATAATGGTGTCAATTTGACACCCATAATGGTGTCAATTTGACACCTTTAGGGTTTTAGGAAAGTTTAAAGACAAAATAGGAAAAGAACGTGGCTTTATTGATATAGTTACCCTTTTGAACGGTAGAAATCGGATGGATATTAACAAAGTTACCGAATACCGATATTTTGACAGTACGTGAAAAAGGTATATTTTGCGACGTTATTTGTTCACGATATGTTTCCTCTGTTATGTACACGATGTAGCATAGCGTTCACAAAAACAAGCAAACAAATGTAATTTCACAACAACAGCCCCAAAACATCACTCTTGATTTTCAAGCCAATTTCTTTATTCGTATTTTTTTTAACTCAATTAAATATGTATCAACATATACTATAATAATATTGTCCTGTCTCAGCAGTGAGAGTGCTCAAGCTTAAATTGATTTATGGTTAATTTCAGAGCAATACTAGTTTTATTTCAGTGCAATATTAGTTAATTTATTTAATTGGATGGACCATTTCAACAAAGAACATGAAATGTTTCAATTTCAATTTTAAAGACTGCTTTACTAACAGCTACCCATTGCACATGGAAAAAAAAATATAGAACTTGAACTCATGACAAAATACTTATATAATTTATGTGGAATATATTTATTTATGTCTTTTAAGCTTGAAAAGAATCGAAAGAATGCGTTGAAAAGAACAAAGAAGAGATTAACTGATGTGTGTGTGTGACTTAATCATGTTGCTTCTTGCTTCGTGCATTTTAAAAGCTTTACTTTCATACTGAGAGGATTGGACCAAGCCGATTTCGCTTCCTCATGTTTGCTGAAGCATATCTCCCGTTCTAAATAACCAATTGGAACGCAATAAAATGCAAATGAAAGTTTATTTACTCAGCTTTCATAATACATCGAGATTAGACCCGTGTGTTCCAGTCCTTTTAAGATATCTTATGTGCCCGGAGTGTTAACATTTTTTTGGGACACCCTGTATTGGTGTGGCGACCGCCCCCTCCCTACTTCGCCCCCTGGCTACACTACTATAGTGATTTTCCAATTATTCACCTCAATCATTGGTTTTGATGAACAAAATGTAGCTCCTTATTTACCTTACCTAATGAACCTATACAGCAATTTGTATAGCGTAGCGCCTAATACAAAATAAGAAAGCCTGAGAGCGCTTCACATATTAAAAGAAATAAAAAGATACATAAAGTGCTCAACAAAAGAAAGTCATACACTTTGTTTAGGTCCTTTAAAGTACTTTCCGATTATGTTTTGACCAAATAGACTAAAGTAGATATTTGGATGAATCTTTCCGGCACAATTTGATACCAAAGTTGCTACCTAACAACAAAGATAAACCATGATAAGCACCATTTAAAGAAAATTAGTCACTTTCAAAAGTCACATTTTCAACTCACGCAAGCCGCGAGAAAATGCTGTGCGTGGCACTTGAATGGCCGGTAATTAAATGGATATTGATCACACAGTGCAACTAACTGCGTTGAGTCGTGCCTGAGCGAGCGGGCTATTTGATTATGAACAGGTAACATGTGGTCTTTTCTTCCCGCGTAGTGTATTGAAAATGTGACTTTTGAAAAGTGACTAATTTTCTTCAAATGGTGCTAATCATGGTTTTTTTTGTTAGGTGACAACTTTGGTATCAAATTGTGCCGGAAAGATTCATCCAAATGTCTATCTAGTCTGTTTGGTCAAAAATAATCGGAAGTTACTCTAAAGGACCTAAGTTGAGCACTTTATGTCAATATTGTACGTACAGGGTGTCCCTAAAAAAGGGTGCACGTGTTCCACTTCATTGCCCTCATTGATTACTCTGTATTTGGCTGTGATTGTTATATAATCTAAAAGATAAATTAGATAAATTAGTGGGCTTTCAAATGCCGTTTATTTGATTGTGTTTACTTTTCTCAATTAAAAAATATGTTTGATCAACAACTAGCACTCAAAATCGGGTTTGTGCCACATTATAAAACGATGGAGAATGCGTCATTTTCATCGTTAAACATTTCGTATTTGGATTTGGTGTTTGTACGAGGATCACAATAACTACATAAGCTTTCGTATGTAGTTTGTTTTGTCGAATTTGCTTGAGTCTATCCAGAGATATGCATGTTTGACCATGAGCAAACAATATCCAAACTATGCCGAAATTATCCATGTTATCATGGTTATGTTTAACGCTTTGAAGCATTTCGTCTAAAAAAATAGCACAAATTTGACTTTCTGTGATAAACTTTAATTAAGCCTATATTTCGATAGGATAAACCAAATGAGACCGAACAAACGGCATTTGAAAGGTGATGCAGCCATCTCGAAGCTCATATAAACGTCAATTAGTAAATACTGATTATGAAATGAGAAAATGATTCTTCCCACATTACACAAGCATCTTTTCTCCTTAAAAAGTGGCATAAACCCGTTTTAAGTACTCGTGATTAATCAAGCATATCGTTAGATTTTTTTTTTTGGGGGGGGGGGGGGGGGGGTGCAATTATAAGCAAAATATAAAATACAGCGTTAAAACACATACGACCAGCACAGTAATAAGTCATAAAAAGTTAGGACATGGAAATACAGTAATACAAATAACAGAAATACGTAACTAGGCTACACTATAAAGTAATGAAGATTCCCTAAATATGCATATAAGGAATAGGCTACTTACGTTAGGTCTCCTAAAATAATCCTGATTGTAAAATAATATTGTTGTTTAGTAATACTAAAAGATGAGTACGTAGCTTCTGCTGTAAAGTCTTCAACTTACCTACTTCTACTATGCAGAACAGCGCTTAGATATCATGTAACGTAAATTCCCACTCGGGGATTCCCCCCGCTCCCACATCATGTACCAAACCTAAATCACGTGCTGATTTCAGTGGTACAATAATCATATTTATCCAAACGAATCGCTTCAACAATTGCTTAATACTAATTTCATTTGTATCTATTTATAACTCTTTTATTATTTATTATTACAATGTAGCACGCACTAAACTAAGTACAAAAAGTAACACAATGAATGCCAGATCCCGTGAGATCAGGAAGTTACAAATATTGCGCAATTTATATTCGTAGTACACTTGCTGTGAAACGGTTCAGGGCTTGAAATTAAAGCGGGAACTGTGATTGTCTTAGACCGCCTTCGTCTACTGCAAATGGTATTACCAATTCCATGTTTGGTAATTCCATTTTTTTTAAATGAATTTGAACAATTTGTCACTGAGATGTCTCTTTTCCCGGGTAAATTATTCTTACATGATCTCACAATTACAGCGAAAAAGGCATTCTTCAAAGACAAAAATCATCTTGTAATAGCAAAGATGTTTATCGGATTAATAACTCACTCAAGGCATGGTAATGTACGACGTATGGTTAAATCAAAACTACACTAAACACTTTACAATGTAATACAATTTTACTGCACAAATCAAAATAATCAGAACCAACAGTTAAGGCCAAATAAAAATAATAACTATCGTAGTTTCTTGCACTTGCATTTTTAAATTCGCTGGCGTAGTGCACTAGAATATAATCGGTGCCACTTGCCAGGCCATTACCGTCTTTGATCTGACTCACGCTAATTTCGTCATGAATCACTGATCACATTGATCACAACACAAAGCCTATGGCAGTAAAGGGTTCAACAAAAGAAAGTATACACTTTGTTTATGTCATTTTGAGTAACATTCAATTTTTGTTTTGACCAAACAGGCTAGATAGGCATTTAGATGAATCTCTTAGGCATAATTTGATACCAAATTTGCCCCCTAACAACAAAGATAAACCATGATTAGCACCATTTAAAGAAAATTAGTCACTTTTCAAAAGTCACATTTTCAATACACATACGCGGGGGAAAAAAGACCACATGTTACCTGTTCATAATCAAATAGCCCGCTCACTCAGGCACAGCCCAACGCATCCCACTGTGTGATCAATATCCATTTCTTTCCCGGCCATTCAAAGCGCCACGCACAGCATTTTCTCGCGGCTTGCGTGCGTTGAAAATGTGACTTTTGAAAAGTGACCAATTTTCTCTAAATGATGCTAATTATGTCTGAATAAATTCATCAGGTTTGCAAGAATAGATAATTGAGATTTTCATTTTTCAAAACCAGAATTTACTCACGATTGACAGTTTCGTGTGTTGTGGTCTACACACTTCCTCAGAATAACCTCTTCTGATCCGTACTGCTTCCGGTTGAGGGCGCTGTTACGGTGATCAGTGGGTCACCACAAATTAGGAGTTATACGGACACTATTCGACCGAATGAATACTATCATTACAGAGGAGGAAGACATCAAGGCAGAAGAAGACAAGATCAAGAGTGCTCTGACCCTTTGCGGATATCCAGAATGGTCTTTCAAGAAGGTCCAGGACCAAGCAGCCAAAAAACTGGCCAAAAAGACTGCCAAAAAGAAAGACCCTGACCAAAAGTCCAGAGGTATGGTCGTCATCCCCTACGTACAGGGCCTATCTGAACGGTCAACTAGGATCTTCCGCAAACACGGCATAGCTACAGCGATGCGACCTAACACCACTCTCCGGAAGATGTTGGTGCATCCCAAGGACAAACGGGACCCCGGTGTTTCCACGGACTGCGTCTATGAAATACCGTGCATCAATTGCAAACAATCTTACATCGGAGAAACCGGACGCCGTTTTAGCACCCGTATGAAAGAGCACCAGAAAGAGACGGAGAAAATTACCTCCGAGAAGAAGAACTTCACACGTCAGAATAGGAAGCAGTCAGAGACAGAATACAGCAAGTCAGCTATCGCTGACCACGCAGTACAAAAGAACCATGTTATTGACTGGCCTAATGCCAAAATCCTTTGTAAGGAGGACAAACCACAAACGCGACGCGTCCGCGAAGCCATTTGGATTCGACGGAAGGCACCCGACACTATGAACAGAGACGACGGGGCCCATTTTCTAAGTCATGTCTACGACCCACTGATCACCGTAACAACGCCCTCAACCGGAAGCAGTACGGATCAGAAGAGGTTATTCTGAGGAAGTGTGTAGACCACAACACACGAAACTGTCAATCGTGAGTAAATTTCTGGTTTTGAAAAATGAAAATCTCAATTATAGATGCTAATTATGGTTTATCTTTGTTGTTAGGGGCAAATTTGGTGTCAAATGATGCCTAAAAGATTCATCTAAATGCCTATCTAGCCTGTTTGGTCTAAACAAAAACTGAATGTTACTCAAAATGACATAAACAAAGTGTATACTTTATTTTGTTGAACCCTTTATGATTCGGAACAGACGTATGGGCCCAGGCTTGAACCAGTAATCATGAGTTATCAACGTGCACTACGTCAACGAATTAAGAGAACGCATTAATTATTAAACAAACGCGATTCCCCCGCCGTAAATGGATTGAAGTTAGTCTAAGGTCATGTGCCTTGAGTTGGGACCCCTTTGTGTGACATGCTAAAAATGGAAAAATCACATGGATTTTGCTTTGAACATTTTTAGCATTAAACTATACATAGGAGTAAAAGTATACATTTCCTGACAGCATACACATTTCCAAATCTCACAATGTCAATATCAAAGTAATTATACAGGGTGGGTAGATATTATATAGGGTACAAACATTAAGAAATGCACTAAAAATACAAGATTTTCACTGGTCATTTACATACCTTGAAGATAAAATTATAATTTATTAAGCTGCATAATTCAAATGTATACACTAATATTGCAAAGAAAAATGTTTCCACCTTTGTCTTTAGTTATAAAGGATACTATATACAGGGTGGTCAAAATTTGTAACAATATAAGTATGTGAAAACGTATTTCTGAATAAAGTTAACCGTTATCATAATTGAGTGTCATGAATTGAAGGAGATAAAATCACTTGAAGCTGAGATTATCCGAATTGATCACACGCTTGATCTAAATCCTACACATACGACGGCAGACAAGCTCAAAATCGGCCAACACAAATAAACAAGAGTTAAGGAGGTTGTGCACTCTCATTTTTGTATTTTTCACGAATTTCACTTTTTGACATTTTTCAAAACATTGAAGTGTTTTCTATCAGTAGATCAAGAAGAAAAAATTAAATTTAGAAACTCTAAAATCGTTAATTGAGAGATTTTTGCCCATTGTCTAATCACAGACAAAATGAAAACATAATGAAAATCATCTGGGGATCAGCGAATGTTTTGATACCGCGTAACGCATGTAGCGCGCAAGATTATACGCGCCGCGTTTATCTGCGCTCTCTGGTGCGTAAACGCTGTCCAAGGAATTTGCAACACTACGCACAGATACGCAGAGCACGATTAGAAACGTGGCTTATTTTTGTCCTTTTACACTGAGAAAAACGGTGGTTTTATACACATATTTCGGCTTATTTATGTATCACGAACAGATCGGTTTGTGATAAAAAAAAATGCACAGACTTATTATGCTTCTCATGATATGTAAAAAACAGGATTGGAAACCCATGCATTTTCCTGTAAATCATGATCAAACGGCGGAATGTGTCACTTTTTACTTTCATCGACTGATTTATTGATGTTCTTTTTTGAGTAAATGTGCAATTTACAGGTACAATAGCTCAATAAATACTGCATCTGATGAAGCGTAAGTAGGCTTAATGCAAAGTATGATCATCGCTAGGAATGGTTTTTGTTTGTTTAATTATTATTTGCCTAGTTCTAATTTTAGGGGTCTTTTGTGGAAATGGACGTGTTTTTTAATTCAGAATGTTGACTTTTATGCCTTATTTGGTCAATAAATCTGAAGGTATGTCCAAAATAAAAAAAAACCAAAAAACCGATTCCTAGATAATTTGGTTAAGATTACAATTCATCTGGAACGATAACTTTTGACAAAATATATTTTGAGTTATCTTTGCAGAACCTAAAATGGGTCAAAAAACGTGTTTTTATTTTCATTGTTTTCATTTTCTCCCTAAATGGTAAATTTCATGAACATGGTTGGATTCATTGAACCCTTTTCTGCAAAAAAAAAAATGATTTCTATTTTTTTTTTACACTTTTTTTGTCAAAATTTCAAACAAATATTGGATTAGGTTTAAAAAAAAATGGTCCCTTCATTAGTGTCTTTATATCATCATCAAGTGATTTGGGCATTTTTAACTCAAAATTATGTTTGTTAGCTTTGTTAAAAAAAATGGGTCAAAAAATTGATGCCAAATTTGGATTCTCTGATCCATTTTCTTTCCAAAAAAATATACTTTTATATACATTTGAGTCATAGTTCAATAATTACAGCACTAACAAAATTCAACAAAAAACTTCCTTAAGTCCCCCCCCCCCCTTAAGAGACGTCCACATGGAATGAGTTAAAATCCGCGCCAGAGTGCAGAATCATGAATTTGGTGAAAAACCATCTTGTGTTGAGATCGAAAGTTTAACTTCATATTACTATTCTAGTTTTGTTGAAGATATTGCGCGCGCAAATTTTTTGCGGCTTTTTTACATTAGAAATTTGTTTGATCCCCCCCCCTGATCGGCAACTTATTTTGGTTTGATCCCCCTTTTTGAGGCTTATTATTTTGTTGGTCCCCCCCTGAATTGCCCCCCCCCCCCCCCCTACCAGAGTATTTATGAACGCTCCCTTATCATATATTCTGTATGTGCCCTATTACTAATACCATCTGGAGAAAGCTCGAGGAATGGATACTATGCAAATGTAAAATTAAGGTTTTGCTGTGCGATAATGACATTCTCTTTGGCAAATTCCCCATTAGTAAACATACTGGTCTCAATAACATCTTGTTGATTGCGAGATTGCTGTATACAGAATAGGTGCAATGGTTCAAAACCATCATTTCAAAATATCCAACATGATATCATTAAGTAACATAACACTGAAAAACACATGTGGAAGAAATCTCATAAGAATACTCTCTACCTAAAAAAATGGGACGTTTTCCACATGCTTTTTGTATAATTGAATTATATTATATTTTGTAATTTAGTGATATATACAGGCTGTAACAAAAAAAGTTATACAGTTTTGAAAAAAATATTAAACATATCTCCTGTAGAATTTCTGTTTCGAGTTTGAATGGCCTGCAAGGTGAATTTTCTAAGCTTTCGAATAAGCTTTGTTTCATGACAATCGATGGTCGGTAAGTAGAGATATGATCAATTGTCTAAAGTAGTCATGAAATCACCTGGGCGACTTTGGTTTAATCAATGGTAAAATCACTGGGATGAATATGAATGGAATCGAACCAGGAACATAGCAGTAGAGCGCCCTTGTTAGACAACAATGGTTCGTTTCAAGTGGTTAAAAGTATTACAAAGAAGGTTAGGTCTTTACAAATATTATTTATTTATTTTATGAATTTATTTATTCAAATGAAATAAAACTATTTGAAAAAAGAATTATATTGTTCTCCCTAATGTTTCTTGTATGATACCCTAACCATTTAATTTATACAAGCAAGATTGTATGATATTATTGTGAAAGTGGCCCAACCCGATTTCAAGACGTCTTAGTAGATTGGTCATAACTTTTAAACGCAAGTAGTTAAAAAGACCAAATAAAATGATTCTGGTAGCCAAAACGAAACTTAACACAGAGTGTAAGAGATTTTGACATTGCATGATTTTAACATTGAATTAAAAATAAAATTGCGATTGTATAATATTTTTTGTTACAGTCTGTAGTCTACTTATCGATGTTACTCTAACAGTTATCCACACACATTGTGTATTCTAACTGATTTGCAATCATATATTTATTGTATAGCAGATGAAAAAAAACAAAAAGAGAAAAAAAATAATTGAGTGTCATAATACATTTTAAATTGACGTTTTGTAATAATATTTTGCGCCAAACACGCACATAATCACCATGTTATACAGGGTGTAACAAGCGAAATGCACATGTATGATCGAGTGCTCAATCCACGCGTTTCTACACTTTTTGCTTCCATTTTGATGAAAGCAATGATAATTAAATGAAATAAAACACACATGAAATGATTATGTTACAATTAGAAATGTTGCCTAGATATACTAAATGTAATATGGCCAATAACATCATATACAGGTGTTGCAAAATAAAGCACATGCAATCTAACGGAGCGCTTATTTTTGGAAACAATTTTTTTCCTTCAGTTTACTGGCATTACAAATTTTGAGCATGGGTAAAAACAATTAGTATTCGATAATTGTGCAATATGCAATGTGAGTTCTTTTGTCCGACAATGATCAACAGACTATTAACAATGACACCGATGGACTCAAGCCCCACCCCTTCCCACATCTCGCTACGCGCCGTAAATCTTCCAAAGATTCCTGTAATTTGTCTGGTTATCATGGTTATAGCATTGTAAACATACCACACGTACAGAATGTAAAAGGGACTTTGAAATGAAACTGCAGCTACTATCAGTCATGCTCATATCACTTCATTATCGACAATGGCAATTCTCTTCTCACAAGTATCACTGAACATTCTCTCGTAAAGTTGAGCTTGTTCAAAACGCAGCTACCCGCATTCGTACAAAGACACGGACATTTGACCATATAACTCCAATTTTAAAAGATCTGCACCTGGCTACCTGTTCATGAAAGAATTCATATCAAATTACTTCTTTAACTTATACCATCTCATATATCATATCTTTTTGTTCCATATCAACCTATTTGTGCCCTTCGGTCTTCTGATAAACATTTGCTCGTCGTTCCTCTACACTTGGAGATCGTGCATTTTCAGTTGCTGCACCCACTCTTTATAATAGTTCATTACCTCTAAATATGTTGTGACTCTATTCAATCATTTAAGAACTTGTTAACCCTAACTTTTCGGGTGTGCTTTTCTTAATTAAACTATAAGGGGAGAAAAACGGGTCAAATTTCTTTAGGGGAAAATACAGGTTTATTTATTTCGCATATACAACATATCAATACAAAGTCAGAGCAAAAAATATACAAAACAATAGCATATATGCAAGGCGTCGTTGAAAAAAACAACTCACGAAGAGCTTACACGTGTCAACGACCCCTTTGGAAAAGTGGTAATGGATGAGATAATACAAATAAGCAATTATGTTACAAAGATAAATCAATAATATAATAGGGAGATTATATAAGTAATAGGGAGATTATATAAATATTATGAAAGTATAAAGTAATCTTTTTAAAACTTGGTCGGTGTGCATACACAGACCGACATAGAGACAGACAGACATGACAGACAAAAAGACAGACAGACAGACAAACAGACACAAAGACAGACACACATACATTGCGCAAGACAGCAAAACAAATAATATGGACAAACTGGTTGCTCAAGCAACCTAAATGATCGAAACCAAAGTGAAACCGAAAAAGTAGCTGGAAAAGAGTAAGATCAAATAGAGTTAGTCTCCGCACGAGCCGCGTATCGAACCCGGGCCGCGTGATGCTCTACCGACTGAGCTACACGGGTGATGTTCAATAAACTTAAGTTTTTTAACAAGTTGAACCACGCGCTGAGCGTGGCACGAGATTGATGGTGCCGCCGCGCGATAGAAAATTGCAGCACTGTAGGGTTTTGTAAGGTCCTTTCGTTAGGGTTAACAGCACATGCAATAAAATGAATTATTATTATGAATATTACCTACTCCATCCATTAGCCTGGTGTATGAAAAGCTTTGAATGAGAGGTGGTTTTTATCCACCAGTATTTTGAAGTCTTAGAGTAGCCATGGTTTGGGATAGACCGTTAAAGATTTAAAACAATATTGAACTCATCGGATTGTTTGAAACATCAATATTTTTCATCTTTTGACACTGTTCGTTACTACAGGGTGTAACACAAAAAGTTATACAATTTCGAAAATATTATTACAAAGATTTCTAATGTCATTTTTGTTTCAAGGGTTCTTGGCCTGCAAAGGAAATGTCTTCAGCTTTGAAATCAACTTTATTTCATACACATCGTTGGTATAATCGCAAATCAGTGACCAATTGTATAAACTAGTCGTAAAATGACTTGGGCCAATTTGCGTCTTAAAGTAGCAGAATCACAGAGAAGCTGAAATGAATGAATCATAGTGTGAAAATATGAATTAGTTGTTTTTAGAGGTAAACATTGGCAAATCGTACACAACTCGGTAATCGAAGCTTGAAATAATAGTTTCTTTAAGATATTTCACGCTTGATTACTCAATTTTGTACAATTTGCCATTGCCATTGTTTACCTCTAAAACAGTCACTTCTGAAAGGATTCATTCATGCCAGCTTCTCTTTGATTCTGTTACTTTTAAGACGCAAAGTGGCTCAAGTCATTTTAAGTAGTAGTTTAGACAATTGGTCACTTCCCTGCAATTATACCACCTATTTGAACGAAATAAAGTTTATTTCAAAGCGGAAGACATTTCCTTTGCAAACAAAGAACCCTTGAAACAAATTTGACATCAGGAATATTTTTAATAATATTTTCAAAATTGTATATATTTTTTTGGTTACACCCTGTATAACACCTGCTCGATAGTTTTTTCGCCATAGGTCGACTTTTCCTTTATCGGTTGATATTTACTTCATGTCCATATGAATTCTGTCGACCAGCTGGTCGTGAAACTCCATATCCTTCAAGTCTGGTTCGAAATGGATCGGATTTACATCAAACAAATCCTCTGGAAGTACTGCATTCTTTACGATGATCGGTATAATTTTCAGCTTGTATCTGTAAGCTATTTCTCTCTCATACCGCAGCCTACCTGTTAGATCAGAAATGTAGTGTTTACTACATACTATTAATATAACAGGTGTTTCCTTGAGTACCTGAGCGTTCAGGATAAGGTCTGGGTGACTTGGAGTATCATATTTGTTTACATGAGCGGATAGGCTATGTGGAGGAGATGTGATAAGACGAAGAACATTTTCTTTGACCCAGCCATCGTCTCTGGGGCTGCAGGATACAAACAAATCACATGGTTGTTGTGAAACGGAAGTACTGGCCATATCTGATGGAACATAAAAGATATAGAATAATTGGAAAGACATTGAACTTCTTGAATTGATTGCTTCGCTATGGCTATTGTTCTATAAACTCCTTCCTTAAGTACTCGTACCTTGAGGCCAAAGTGATGGAGTTGATACTGTAGGAGACGTATGGAGGTTGTAGTTATTCATGTCCGATCCAGTTCCCTTCGTCTTGCACTGAGTATTCTGTGAAACATAATTACAATTGTTTTAATCTGTATCCACAGTCCCTTCTAAGATATTTGATGTTTTAAAATGATGACATAATACGCTCCCGATACAGTAATTATAATCGGTTTTTGCGCTTTATTCTGCATATTACAAGTAAAAGAGATTCGAACATTCAATCAATGGTAAAATTACTTGACAGAGGCAAAAATGTCAAACTACGAGGGTCGTTCAATAACTAATGAAAGTGATCATGGTATGGGATGCTTGAGTGATTCCATTGAGAGATAATGTGATCAATACAAAGTATGAACCTTTGTCTTTCAAACAATACACTTTTGGATTGTTAGATACCTTTGGTTATGTAACGTCATTAACATAAACACAATAGGTTTCAGACACTGACTGAAATCTGTCAATTATTTGGCTGGATATGTAATATGGTGAATATGGGTTGATTGATACATTTGCGTATATCTCGGCAATGCAAGCATAAAAACAGATAACACTTGGCACATAGTTAGAACACACACTTATCTTTGTATGACACTCTTTTTTAGATCTGAATTCCTTAAAACAAACAAGAAGGGACCATCTCAAATACGCTTTTATTTAGCAAATTCCGCAATAATATTCCTTAGAATACAACAAAGGATAAAGAACAATGGAGGGATTATAATTTAGTAAATTGTCGTGGGATGTAAAGCAATATTAGTGGGGACTTCAAGAGGAGCTGTTCATAAAATGTCCTCAAACCATTGAAATTATGTGACGATTACTTTAACAATACATATCTAGTAGCTTTAAAGATAACAGTAATAAGAGAGGTTGTGGCAGCCATCTTTGATTGGTACATTCATGTATATTTTCATTTCGACTATCACAATATTTATACACATTGATTTAAGCATTTTTCATCATTTCTGATTAAAATTTGAAGGCACAGTAAGCTTTTATCTGGTAAATTTCATGATTTTAGCAATTTTTGGCCCAGTTCAAAATGATCTGCCGTCTGCGCATGCGCATATTTTCTGCAGGTTTCATGCGAAGAAGTTCAGATATTTAGTTAGCTATTATATGGAATCTCCAAAACTGGTTAATTGCTAGGATTTTTCCTAAATTGTTTGATTTTCCGCAATATTAGTGATTCACTTACTGGGCATTTTTCAATGAAATTGGCTATTTGAAAAACTGATATTTGTATACTTTTTATTCAATTGCCTCTCCTTACTTTTTCCTCTTATACTACATATATCAAATTACACAGGGATTAAAGTTATGGTCTTTCTTATCATATTTACGCGAAAGAAATGGGGATTTACCTGTTTCTGGTGTCATGTTATGCAATCTTCGTACCACATGTTTCATACAAACAATTCAAATTTACCGCCAAATAACTGATATAGCAGTGTCCCAAGTGTACTTACTTTGAGACAATGCTATGACGTCATAATTCACACTTAGAAATCCAAAACTGTATTGTTTGAAAGACAAAGGTTCATACTTTGTATTGATCACATTATCCCTCAATAGAATCACTCATGCATCCCATACCATGATCACTTTCATTATTTATTGAACGACCCTCGTATATCAAGTAAAACCCATTATGATTAGAATCAGATTTAAATTCTGGACATGGGTTTGGGAGTTATGCAATACTGTAACCATGGTAAAATATTAAAGTTGACCAATCTCGACCGCAATGAAAATGGATAAACTGCATAATGCTTAGTCTAACCTTTGCCTACGAGGAATAATCAGGTTACAAGGCATCGATATTATATTAAAACGATTAGCCTTTCAAAGCGTGGGTAACTATTTTTTTGGAAATAATATATCAAACTGATGAGCATCATGGGATACCGTACAATTCAATCTTTGTTAATTAGTCTTCAATATAGGGCTACCAGCTTGATTGGCCAGTCTGGCTAATTCCTCAAACATCTCTACCAACTCAAAGGGCGGTTTACTTAAAAGGGGTCAACGGGGTAAGGTCAAAACTCACAATGCTCTTATATTTTCATGAACCTCTCTATCTGTATACAACAGCACCGGTACTTTTTCAACAGAAGAGAAAATAATGCGGGTATTTTCCTTGGATAGAGCCTGGTATTGGATAAGTTAAGAAGAAAAAATAAATAAACCGTCGAGGATGGATCTAAGCTTAGCATAATGTGATTCCTGCACACACACTCACCCCCACAAACAGAAAACCAATAAAATGCTATGGACTATGCTCGTAGCATTATTACATTACCTTTGCCAGAGGAAATTCCACAAGTCGTGTGAAGCATAATCTGACGATCTTATCCTCTTCAGTGAATGTTTGTCGATGACTTGCTAATGGAATCACATGGAACATTGTCTCGTCTGGATTTCCCGGATGTGGTGCTGGATGCGGGCAGAATATTCCACAACTGTAACGAAGCTTTGGGAAGTCGCGATACCTGATAGTCTCTAGAATATTCCACAGATGACGTAGAAGATCAAGTGGGTTACTTTCAGGAACAGCGCGAATAGCAACCTCAATGAGATATTGTGATGGACAAGGGTGAATGAAGAATCTGTAATTGGAAGCAAAACCGACTCCCTAATGAGAATAATCCCCCGTTCTTGTGGATGAAATGTTCGTCTCCGGATCTCCATGACAATTCGGAGTATGAAGCACAACGTGACATCATGCGAGACAAAATGACTCGTGGATTGAAATCTCCAAAGTCAATGAAGAAGTTCTGATCCCACTCTAAATCTGTAAAACCTAAGTGTCCCATAGGCAGCATGGAGGGTACAAGATATAAATCTCTCTGATCGGTACGATGACATGATTTGATCTTGCATACAAGATCATTGGCTTCAAGAAGAGAAAGTACCATATCAGTAAATCCTTCATCTTCACATTTTAGAATTTGTTTTGCCAGCACAAAATGAAGGATTCCTTGATGTCGTAGAACTGTACAGTATGCAGACAGGTGGTTAGCGCTGGTATTTATAGATTCTGGTGCTGAGATGGACTGCATGAAATTGACTAGAAATTGAGGATCAAATACAACGAATTGGCGTAAAACACAATCAACTGAATCATAAATGATTTCTCCAGCTTCGCTGAAATAAATAAGCATATCTCGTAGTTCCTGCAGGTTATTATAGCCTTCTAAACTTTGCTGCAAATCACGAACAGTTGTGATCAGTGCATTTTCTGGTAAGATGTTTGATTCAACCTTCCTACGGATCTCATGAATATATTCTAAAAATCTTCGCCATTTGATGGGATACTCTTTTTGCATAGGCTCGATATGTTGGGAAACATCACGCAAAGCGGAACGAAGTTTCATCGTATCATCTGACGCACTTCTTTGTGAGTTATCGATTTCAAAAAATGGAGAGTCTCCGTTGGAAATCAACGTACAATTATGCATTAATGAAAACGTACTCAGCTTTCGGGAGAATAGCTGTTTCGTCTTTTTGATCGTTTCGTTATTGACTTGATCTAAATGGGTACCAACGAGTATGATTGGAGCCGATGTATGGCAATAAATTGACTGTAACCAAAATTGAATTCGTTGATATGATGTGAAATGGTTTACGGGATCGTTGAATGTCGAGAGATCAAAAACCAACAAATACACAGCGTGTGAAGACATAAATGCATGGTGTGTGTTGTAATATAGTTCCTGTCCAGCAAAGTCCCATAAGCTCAATTTTTTCTGAAGCTTCATAGACTGCAATCCATTAGCCGCTAATTGGAAGAGTTTGTCAGAAACCATTTTAACAGGGGCTTGGTTTTTGCCTACTGTTTTCCTTTTTAGGGATTGCGCCTGGAATATTAACCATACGCGGCTTGCAATGCCTACAATGGAACTCACAGATATGTCAGTAAGTACAAAATCGAAATTGGAGTAGTATGCCAAGACACAACCCACAATTATACCAACAACTTGGCAAAGATGACAGTTTTCTATTTGTACAAATACAATTCTACCCTGCGTGATACCATATACTCCCGAAATGCCAGAGGAAACACCCAATCCTATCAACATTATCACCAAATGATTCGATGCATACATAATGTATAGTGTAATACCTTCAAATATGATGAAAGAAACATGATCTTTCTTGCGGAGTGACAATTCCAGTCCTGACAGTTTGCTCGCAATAGAACAAATTACTTTGGCACAGCTACTTTGAATGAGAACCCCGAGAAACATAGCTGGAGCGCAGTACAATGGCAAATCGTAAGATGATTTTTCACCTAATTGTTCATCCAACGAACGGAACAGGTTTATTTGAAAGGGTTCGTTAGGCACCCACGCACATAAAATTGAATAAATAATCACTGTTCGAAGTCCACAACTGCATACAAATCCAAAGAGAAATCCTAAGATCAACCATTGAGGGAAGTATAATAACACAGATAATTGTATTGAATCAAGGGTATCTGTTGCTGTTGCATGTTCAGAACTATTTACATTTCTGCACATTCCGTATTTACCCAAAAATTGAAGCATTAATGGAAGGAACGCTATTCCCGCAAATACTCTATAAAGCTCTATATTACCAGTCAGCAAACCTACACCCGCCGCCGCGTTAACGAGCACAATAAAGCTCCAAGAGAATCCGAATACCTGTGGAAGAGTAACCGCAAAGAAGGACATCAGGCAACATATGGCTATGATAACACCAATAATGGTGATGACTTCAGCAATTTGGCCCCGTTTTCTGACTTCTTCATTTGCCTCATCTTTGGATAAATGATTTGCAAGATACCAAGTTGTGACGTCAATAAATTCAGAAGACTCATTACTGTTAGTTTTTTCTTTCCAGTTGATATCATCCACTTCGTTAACCTGGCACATTTTGGTATTAATTCCAAAAGTTGGTTTTTCATCAGGGTTGAAAGGCTCGCCGCGGAGTTTCTTACATAGACTGGTCTTTCCTGCTCGCGCATCACCAAGAAATTGGATTTTACACGTGCTACCAGGAGCTCTGCCATTTGTTGTGGCTTCTTTGAATAGTTCCTGAGTTCCTAAAACATAAGAATGATATAAGAACAGAACATTTAGTTTACAGATATCTTAAAGTTAGTGTATATGGATGTGTTTTAAGATTCACTAACAAATTGCCATATTTAAAACCTATTGGCCGAGTGCACCAAACTGGCGTAACTTACGACCGATGTAAGCTACCTCGCTAGTATTTATGCCCTAACTACAGCGTAAATTACTAGCGATGTAATTTTGAGAGCAAAACTGGATAATAAGAACGAAATAGTGACTAGCGAGGTAAATATCCAAAAAAGTTAACATCGTCCAACTTCACAAAAAGTTGTTGCAAGCGTCTAAAATGTGTACATGTATCGAATATCAATCATAATGACATGAATGGTGTTCCGTAGAATTATAAAAATGTGTCGTCAGCCGCTACGTCAAACGTTTATTTATATAAATACAATGAATAATGCAACACGTCACGCCACGTTCAGTCGAGCAATGAAATCTGTGAAAATGACGCCATTTTTTGTGTTCGAAAATTTCAAAGTTTGTTACCATTCTTTCAAAAATAAGGACCATAATTACATTACAAACATATTTTGTGCGAGAGTAACATACAAAATGGTATAAAATGGCAAAAAGATCACGATAAAAATCCGTTCGTTGTTACTAAATAGATCAATGGTTAAATAATAAAACTATCCCACTTCAAGCGTCAATTCTCTGTGGCGTGCTACTGTGATCCTGGCTTTTATAAACGTAAAACACGGGTTCGATTCATGTCAATTGCTATGGCCCAGGTATTGACATACTTTAGCATATATTAATTATTAATCAATCAATTAATGTGTATGTATCATCTTTTTATTCAATGGGCATACAGTATTTTATTTATTTATGTATTCGTTTATTTATTTGATTTCATATTATTCATTTATTTAACTAATTAATTAACTTTTGATCGATTGATTAATTGGATTGATTGATTGGTTGCTTGATTGTTTGAAGTTATATTTACAACTGTGTATGCATGATTGTGGATAGATTTGAAATATTTTATAATAAATTGGTATTAAATGTATCATTGAGTATATTATACACAAGTTGATAATCAATTGCATGATAAAATCTCTCATTGATCATCGTCGTCCATCGGGCAATTCAGAAATTATCGTTTAGTTACAGCATAAACTGTTACGCTTCAACTTACTCTTGGGTCCGGTCAAGTGTAAGATTTAGCGTAAATTATTAGCAAGTTACTAGCCTAGTAGCTTACCCCGGTTTGGTGTTCTCAAAATGTCGGGTTACGCCTCAGTTACTAGCGAGGTAGCGATATTCTTCCGTTACTCGCCATTGGTGCACTCGGCCGGATTGTTTGCAAAAACATTCGAAGGCTCATTTGAATGTATATTTTGATTAAATTTCGTTATCTTTACGTAAAGCCAAAAATATCATTTTATTAGAATCTTTGGTGAAGCATAGGTAAGTAGTGCTTATCGGTGCAATAGTCATTTTTTATGTTTGTATGTTGGTATTATACAGGGTGTCCCAAAAGTCTATGCACGACTTTGAAGCTTTGTATTTCACAAAATATAAGTCGTATTGAAAATATGAATACATATTTAGAAAGAGGAGATGTGGGAAATAATTTTGATACCAAACATTGGAGTAACATCTGGTTGTAATGCCACCCTAGAAGTAAAATATATATTACTGCAAAAATGTAATTTTATACTTTGGAGGAATAAAGTTCATAAATCAATACCTATTGAGATTAACAAAAGACGGGTAGAGTTAGTTACACGGAAAGTGATCCGTCAATTAATATTTATAATTTTACATTACAGTGATCCCATCATAATAACAAACTATATCTGTCCGCTGCTTTAATGTTTTGTTTGATCTGAATCTTGTATGAAAACTTCTTCAAGTCCTTACGCAAAATTCTGTGAACAATTGATCTTTTAAGTCGGCGAATAGAACTCTTTGGACCTTTGGCATGTCTTATGACATCAATGTGACTTGTTGATCTTCCAGTCTTTCTACCACATCGATACAAACCATGCACAGTTCCTGTGTTAAAAGATGTATTCACTAACTTCAAAATGGATATTCTTCCTGGTGCGCGTTTCACTTTGAAATGTTTTCCTGAACTTTTGTTGAGTAAGTTGAACTGAATTTGTTTCAGCGTAGAACCATACAATTTGTATTCGCTTATCCAATGCTGTTTATACCATCTTGAATGAAGACTTTTACTGTGCAATGTTGTCTACTACGCCTATTTATGTTATGAGTGACCGAGTTTGGTAATAACATTAATGTTGCAAGGTAAGCATGTTAACTTTGACTAATGCGCAACGTTGCATTCATACTGTTAATTTATGCGCACCTGATTTTAGCAACAATGTGTGGTATTTGGTATGGGTGGGTCTGGCACATGGCCAAAAACTTCCAACCAGTGTTATAACGTTTTAGGTTCATTAATAGGGTTGTGTTTGGTATCAAAATAATTTCCCAAGTCTCGTCTATCAAAATATGGTTAAATTTATACCATATGAGTTATATTTTATGAGATATGACTCTTCAAAAACGTGCATAGACTTTTGGGACACCCTGTAGATGATCAATGCTTAGTATCAAGCGTCAATTTGTGACCAATCACGTTAAAAGTGACATGTTGTTGGCAAATTAATACAGTTTTGAGAGAAAAGCCATTATATTTGGTGAAATATAAAGAAAACGAATATAATTATTTAAACAATATCTTCTGAATACAAAGTCTGATTACCTTCATCATAGGATCATTTTAAAGCTTAAAATGCGCTCTTTGAATTCATACCGATAACTCAGATTTGACTCGGACCTCCAACATGCCCATTTTGACGTGGGGGGTTACAATTGAACTTCGACTATTTGGAAATATACACGAATCGAATATATTTAGAATCGATAATAAATGATTATCTAAGCATACCCTTTTCAGAGGCCAATACATCTCTATCATGAACAGTTATGAATTTCAGTGTTGCCAGAGCTTTCCGTATAGATGCCTGCATAGTCAATTCCTGAAAAATGTAAATATTGTCAATAGTATATTGTTAACAACATAAAAAATACTCAGATATTAAACAAGATCACAAAATCGTAATTTACAGGATACTTCTGTGTGCCAAGTCGTTGAAGCTATGTGTGTTTCGGACCAAAATAAAGACCGTATTTAGCCCTGTCATGAAATAACTCAACACCAAGCCAATTTTAAAATTTTACATTTAAATGGTCCAGTATGACGTTTTTAACGTCCCCCACATAATACATAATTTGGTGTGGTTCGAGACCCATTGTAATGTTGATCCTGTAGAAAGAATGCGCGCCAAGCGCGCACAGATTTTTAGTTTTTAAACTAAAATGGTCATGGAAAACTTTCCTGAAGCCATCTTGTTCAGCTTGAATAATGAAACATTGAAACTAATGCGTGCAAAGCCCGCGAAATTGGCATTTTTGACACTAAAAAGGTCCAGTATAACGTTTTTAACGTCCCCACATTACCTTCTTCTCGTCTTCCTCCTTCTTCCCCTCTTCCTCATTTTTTAAAACTCTTTTGTCATTTGTCAGGGGGGGGGGGGGGGGGGGTGATGCGTGTTTGCTGTAGCGTGCGCCAAAGGTTGGGGCCGGGGGTATGCCGCAAATTATCCAGGAGTGGCCATTTGTTGTTGACTGTGCTGTTGTCTTGACTGTGCGATTATTTGTGACCGTGCGAAATTTTGTGACCGTGCGATTATTTGTGACCGTGCGAAATGTTATGACCATGCGAAATGTTCTGATCCTACCCCCCACCCCACCCCACCACTTACGTGACACGAGGTGACTGCAACAACATTTGGGCTACTTTTACTATTTTGGGGGTGCTTGTTGGCAATCGAGACCTCTACACCACCCCCATTCAAAAGGGTCTGGGGACGCCACTGCAAGGGCCATGCTGTTGTCGCAAGAGACCAATGCCCATACTAATCAACGCGCTTTTCAAACATACAGGTGCTTTGAAACACAAATACACAGCTAAAATGTTGAGCAAAATACGTTGCTTAATTGAGTTTAATCATCTGTTGGTAAATGGTTGATTAAATTTTATTCGACATATGTAGAAATTTAGGTGTTGTATACAAGTAAAAACTACCCAACGTTGAACAAATGTTGTTTATCAATAAAATTGGAATAATTAAACAAAATGAGTCAAAACTCCATACCTACGAGGAATTCTCTGAACATTCGTAAATGCCACAACGTTTTCTTGGTGCCGCACCTGTTGGGAGTAGGCCTATGGCTCTGCGTTTCCAAATACAGAGCTATGAACTGTCTTGCACTATGGGAATACACGGAGGTGCATTTTATTGGTGTAAAAAGGGAAGTCAACCCGATATTAATGGCAGAGCAAGGTTGGTTAGGTAAAATGTTTGTGTGAAACCAACCGTGCCCTGAAATGCCTGACACTTTGCCATCCAATATATCATGCCCATATGACTTTATTCAATAGTTCCATGTTTTATGTTATATATTGCAATGGTAACGAACGTCATACGTCATGTACGTGAACTGTATACATTTATTAAAGATGATGCTGTGTCATACTTTAATCACTGGTCATGACAAATTTATATATAGTCTAGTCACTGTACAGAAACTTTTTGGGGCGGAGGCAACGGCCTCGCCTCTATATAAGTAGATATTGGCCTTTTGGGAAAACGACATCTTACCTACGGATTACATGCGACAATAAATCCCTTACGTCTCACGTATGTCACAATACATAAAAACAGATCCTTTAGCGTATACATATTACCAATGAGTGTTTCTGATCTATTTCAATTAAAACCAGTTCAATCAGTATTTAAACAGGTTTTGTACAGATTTTCTTGGAATTGGGCTACTTTTTGGCGCGGGCAGATACTTTTAGGTGACATTTGGGATGCGGTTATAGCAACACTGCAAATCTGATCAAATAACAGTTGTTTACACAGCCTGCGGTCATTCATGGACCAGCATCCATCAATAAACCAAGGCATTTTGTCTTTGAATAAACACATTCATTGACTGTCAAAATACTTTATAAAATGAAACGCTTCTAATTGTTTTAGGAAAGTTTAAAGACAAAATAGTAAAAAGAACGTGGCTTTATTGATATAGTTACCCTTTTGAACGGTAGAAATCGGATGGATATTAACAAAGTTACCAAATACCGAAATTTTGACAGTACGTGAAAAGGGTATATTTTGCGACGTTATTTGTTCACGATATGTTTCCTCTGTTATGTACACGATGTAGCATAGCGTTCACAAAAACAAGCAAACAAATGTAATTTCACAACAACAGCCCCAAAACATCACTCTTGATTTTCAAGCCAATTTCTTTATTCGTATTTTTTAACTCAATTCAATATGTATCAACATATACTATAATAATATTGTCCTGTCTCAGCAGTGAGAGTGCTCAATACCGCGGCAGTTGTCGTGGCAGAGCAAAATAAACAAATTAATCACGTTGATTTATAGCATTATTGCTACCTTGGGTTTCACGCCGAGGTTGACTCAGCGATCATCAGGTTATAATGACTAGTAATTGTATTACGCTTTGGATTTTTACTTTTTTTCTTTTTTTTCTTTTGCACCTATTGTGGCGACATTTAGATATGAGCTCGCTTTTCTTGTCTAGAAGGGTAGGTTGTTTGTTGCACAGTATAGTTAATTTTTCCTCCATGCATAGATTGCATTGGCCTGAATTGCGCTTATTCGTGTTTGAGGTTGTTAATATTTCCCATTTGATTGAGTGGTCTATGTTACTTTTTATCAGCCCCCAAATGTGTTTTGATAGTTCTGTCTCTTTTTCGTAGCACTGGTGCCTGAAGGATTTTGTGTGGTTATTGTATCTGGATTTGAAACACCCCCCTGCCATCCCGATATAGTGTGCTTTGCCTTGGTTGCTTGACACTGTGGCTTGGTATATTGTGACGTTTACCAAGCAGTTTCCGCGTAGTGGGCTGAGCTTCATGTTATTGCTATTAAATATTTTGTGCAACTTGTGTCCGCGTGGAAAGTGCTTGGTAATAAGTTTTAGGAAGACACCCCCGACATTAGTGTTTACATTTCTACTGTACGGGGGATTATACCATAATACACTTTCAAGATCTGTTATGGGGGAAAAAAGTAACATAGACGGAGAAATTAACTATACTGTGCAACAAACAACCTACCCTTCTAAACAAGAGAAGCAAGCTAATATCCATATATCCGTTTTAATACCGGGGTAAAATCGGTATAAAAACGCTATAAAATCACTTGAGAGTTTGGATATGGCCCCTAAATCATCTTCATATATTATATAAATATCACAGCCAAATACTAAGTAATCAATGAGGGCAATAACGCGGAACACGTGCACTTTTTTTTTTAGGGACACCCTGTAGTGATATAAAATACAGCGTTAAAACACATACGACCAGCACAGTAATAAGAGTAACAGTCATAAAAAGTTAGGACATGGAAATACAGTAATACAAATAACAGAAATACGTAACTAGGCTACACTATAAAGTAATGAAGATTCCCTAAATATGCATATAAGGAATATAGGCTACTTACGTAAGGTCTCCTAAAATAATCCTGATTGTAAAATAATATTGTTGTTTAGTAATACTAAAAGATGAGTACGTAGCTTCTGCTGTAAAGTCTTCAACTTACCTACTTCAACTATGCAGAACAGCGCTTAAATATCATGTAACGTAAATTCCCACTCGGGGATTCCCCCGCTCCCACATCATGTACCAAACCTAAATCACGTGCTGATTTCAGTGGTACAATAATCATTATCCAAAACGGATCGCTTCAACAATTGCTTACTGATTTCATTGTATCTATTTATAACTCTTTTATTATTATTACAATGTAGCACGCACTAAACTAAGTACAAAAAGTAACACAATGAATGCCAGATCCCGTGAGATCAGGAAGTTACAAATATTGCGCAATTTATATTCGTAGTACACTTGCTGTGAAACGGGTCAGGGCTTGAAATAAAAGCGGGAACTGTGATTGTCTTAGACCGCCTTCGTCTGCTGCCAATGGAATTACCTATTCCATGTTTGGTAATTCCATTTTTTTAATGAATTTGAACAATTTGTCACTGAGATGTCTCTTTTCCCGGGTAAATTATTCTTACATGATCTCACAATTACAGCGAAAAAGGCATTCTTCAAAGACAAAAATCATCTTGTAATAGCAAAGATGTTTATCGGATTAATAACTCACTCAAGGCATGGTAATGTACGACGTATGGTTAAATCAAAACTAAACTAAACACTTTACAATGTAATACAATTTTACTGCACAAATCAAAATAATCAGAACCAACAGTTAAGGCCAAATAAAAATAATAACTATCGTAGTTTCTTGCACTTGGTCACAGGTCACTAATAGTAATAGGTATATCAAACAAGGTGGGATCGTTTCAAAAAATCCTTAAAATCGTGATACGTGTCTCTATTTTAAATAGAAGTTGTCAAAAAAACATAACATTTTTGGTATCATATTAAAGACAATTTATCCAGCTACCGAATAAAAAAAGAATTAAAGCCACATGTTTAGCAACAGTGAAGTTATCAATCTAAACGTCGAGTGAGTCAAGGGTGGGAGCGGTGGATGAGGAGGCGGTGGATGAGGCGCCCATAGGTTTGTACACAAAATAGCGGAAAACTAGAACTTTTGAAATTTATGCCATTTTAAAAGTATACATAGGAAAGTTTTCAAACTTCTCATATGTGTTAATAACATGTACCTGCTACTATGAATACTAATATTGAATTGTTATCTAGACATTCTCTACTAGAATATGATGTTCAATTCAGGGAGTGTTTTAATGTAAAAAATACACAGTTTTATTCATTTTATTGATTAAACAATGGCCAAATCGCAGTCTCTCTATTTCATTTGTGTGACTCTTCAGTCCTTTTCTACCCTGGGTAGTAAAACATTTAACTAAAAAAGCCAGAAGTGTTTCTTCACAGAATTGTTCATAGATTCATGAAAAATTTGCTATTTAGACCTATTTTGGACCACCCTGTATTCAAAATAAAAGGAACTTTAATGATATCCATGTAGTTCATTTTGATAACCATTTTCTTTTAAATTAAATGGTCCATGCTAACTAAATTTCATAGAATATTATATACAAACATTCATTTTATGCATTATTTCATCATAATTTTAGACACCCTGTACTTTTCCTGTGTACATTTTGGGCAAATGATTCTTAGCAAATTTGGTAGCACCTTCTGCGGTTGTTCTGATTTTGGTGACTATTTTCAGCTAAACCCTAATTGTACAAACTATCAAACTATTTTGTGAGGAGCAAAAACGATCAAATTGTTTATGTTCCACCCTGTAAAAATTGTACACACCCTGTATAATTTGATTCTTTTTTGCAAAAATAAAAAACCTTGAATCTTAAGCTTTCCAACAATATATAGTTTGTGGGTCATTAAGTATGTAAAACTTAAGTTTTGTCCCGTTTAATCAGAATTGGTGCATTTCTCAACATTATTAGAAGTGAAACTTTTTTTTGGACCAGTTTGTGACTTCTGACCACTTGCATTTTTTAATTCGCTGGCGTAGTGCACTAGAATATAATCGGTGCCACTTGCCAGGCCATTACCGTCTTTGATCTGACTCACGCTAATTTCGTCATGAATCACTGATCACATTGATCACAACACAAAGCCTATGGCAGTAAAGGGTTCAACAAAAGAAAGTATACACTTTGTTTATGTCATTTTGAGTAACATTCAATTTTTGTTTTGACCAAACAGGCTAGATAGGCATTTAGATGAATCTCTTAGGCATAATTTGATACCAAATTTGCCCCCTAACAACAAAGATAAACCATGATTAGCACCATTTAAAGAAAATTAGTCACTTTTCAAAAGTCACATTTTCAATACACATACGCGGGGAAAAAAAGACCACATGTTACCTGTTCATAATCAAATAGCCCGCTCACTCAGGCACAGCCCAACGCATCCCACTGTGTGATCAATATCCATTTCTTTCCCGGCCATTCAAAGCGCCACGCACAGCATTTTCTCGCGGCTTGCGTGCGTTGAAAATGTGACCAATTTTCTCTAAATGATGCTAATTATGGTTTATCTTTGTTGTTAGGGGCAAATTTGGTGTCAAATGATGCCTAAAAGATTCATCTAAATGCCTATCTAGCCTGTTTGGTCTAAACAAAAACTGAATGTTACTCAAAATGACATAAACAAAGTGTATACTTTCTTTTGTTGAACCCTTTATGATTCGGAACAGACGTATGGGCCCAGGCTTGAACCAGTAATCATGAGTTATCAACGTGCACTACGTCAACGAATTAAGAGAACGCATTAATTATTAAACAAACGCGATTCTTCCGCCGTAAATGGATTGAAGTTAGTCTAAGGTCATGTGCCTTGAGTTGGGACCCCTTTGTGTGACATGCTAAAAATGGAAAAATCACATGGATTTTGCTTTGAACATTTTTAGCATTAAACTATACATAGGAGTAAAAGTATACATTTCCTGACAGCATACAAATTTCCAAATCTCACAATGTCAATATCAAAGTAATTATACAGGGTGGGTAGATATTACGACGTATATAGGGTACAAACATTAAGAAATGCACTAAAAATACAAGATTTTCACTGGTCATTTACATACCTTAAAGATAAAATTATAATTTATTAAGCTGCATAATTCAAATGTATACACTAATATTGCAAAGAAAAATGTTGCCACCTTTGTCTTTAGTTATAAAGGATACTATATACAGGGTGGTCAAAATTTGTAACAATATAAGTATGTGAAAACGTATTTCTGAATAAAGTTAACCGTTATCATAATTGAGTGTCATGAATTGAAGGAGATAAAATCACTTGAAGCTGAGATTATCCGAATTGATCACACGCTTGATCTAAATCCTACACATACGACGGCAGACACGCTCAAAATCGGCCAACACAAATAAACAAGAGTTAAGGAGGTTGTGCACTCTAATTTTTGTATTTTTCACGAATTTCACTTTTTTACATTTTTCAAAACATTGAAGTGTTTTCTATCAGTAGATCAAGAAAAAAAAATTAAATTTAGAAACTCTAAAATCGTTAATTGAGAGATTTTCGCCCATTGTCTAATCACAGACAAAATGAAAACATAATGAAAATCATCTTGGGATCAGCGAATGTTTTGATACCGCGTAACGCATGTAGCGCGCAAGATTATACGCGCCGCGTTTATCTGCGCTCTCTGGTGCGTAAACGCTGTCCAAGGAATTTGCAACACTACGCACAGACACGCAGAGCACGACTAGAAACGTGGCTTATTTTTGTCCTTTTACACTGAGAAAAACGGTGGTTTTATACACATATTTCGGCTTATTTATGTATCACGAACAGATCGGTTTGTGATATAAAAAAAATGCACAGACTTGTAGATTTATATGCTTCTCATGATATGTAAAAAACAGGATTGGAAACCCATGCATTTTCCTGTAAATCATGATCAAACGGCGGAATGTGTCACTTTTTACTTTCATCGACTGATTTCTTGATGTTCTTTTTTGAGTAAATGTGCAATTTACAGGTTCAATAGCTCAATGAATACTGCATCTGATGAAGCGTAAGTAGGCTTAATGCAAAGTATGATCATCGCTAGGAATGGTTTTTGTTTGTTTAATTATTATTTGCCTAGTTCTAATTTTAGGGGTCTTTTGTGGAAATGGACGTGTTTTTTAATTCAGAATGTTGACTTTTATGCCTTATTTGGTCAATAAATCAGAAGGTATGTCCAAAATAAAAAAACAACCCAAAAAACCGATTCCTAGATAATTTGGTTAAGATTACAATTCATCTGGAACGATAACTTTTGACAAAATATATTTTGAGTTATCTTTGCAGAACCTAAAATGGGTCAAAAAACGTGTTTTTATTTTCATTGTTTTCATTTTCTCCCCAAATGGTAAATTTCATGAACATGGTTGGATTCATTGAACCCTTTTCTGCAATTTTTACACTTTTTTTGTCAAAATTTCAAACAAATATTGGATTAGGTTTAAAAAAAAATTGTCCCTTCATTAGTGTCTTTATATCATCATCAAGTGATTTGGGCATTTTTAACTCAAAATTATGTTTGTTAGCTTTGTTAAAAAAAATGGGTCAAAAAATTGATGCCAAATTTGGATTCTCTGATCCATTTTCTTTCCAAAAAAATATACTTTTATATACATTTGAGTCATAGTTCAATAATTACAGCACTAACAAAATTCAACAAAAAACTTCCTTAAGTCCCCCCCCCTTAAGAGACGTCCACATGGAATGAGTTAAAATCCGCGCCAGAGTGCAGAATCATGAATTTGGTGAAAAACCATCTTGTGTTGAGATCGAAAGTTTAACTTCATATTACTATTCTAGTATTGTTGAAGATATTGCGCGCGCAATTTTTTTGCGGCTTTTTTACATTAGAAATTTGTTTGATCCCCCCCCCCCCCTGATCGGCAACTTATTTTGTTTGATCCCCCTTTTTGAGGCTTATAATTTTTTTGGTCCCCCCTGAATTGCCCCCCCCCCCTACCAGAGTATTTATGAACGCTCCCTTATCATATATTCTGTATGTGCCCTATTACTAATACCATCTGGAGAAAGCTCGAGGAATGGATACTATGCAAATGTAAAATTAAGGTTTTGCTGTGCGATAATGACATTCTCTTTGGCAAATTCCCCATTAGTAAACATACTGGTCTCAATAACATCTTGTTGATTGCGAGATTGCTGTATACAGAATAGGTGCAATGGTTCAAAACCATCATTTCAAAATATCCAACATGATATCATTAAGTAACATAACACTGAAAAACACATGTGGAAGAAATCTCATAAGAATACTCTCTACCTAAAAAAATGGGACGTTTTCCACATGCTTTTTGTATAATTGAATTATATTATATTTTGTAATTTAGTGATATATACAGGCTGTAACAAAAAAAGTTATACAGTTTTGAAAAAAATATTAAAAATATCTCCTGTAGAATTTCTCTTTCGAGTTTTAATGGCCTGCAAGGGGAATTTTCTTAGCTTTCGAATAAGCTTTGTTTCATGACAATCGATGGTCGGTAAGTAGAGATATGATCAATTGTCTAAAGTAGTCATGAAATCACCTGGGCGACTTTGGTTTAATCAATGGTAAAATCACTGGGATGAATATGAATGGAATCGAACCAGGAACATAGCAGTAGAGCGCCCTTGTTAGACAACAATGGTTCGTTTCAAGTGGTTAAAAGTATTACAAAGAAGGTTAGGTCTTTACAAATATTATTTATTTATTTTATGAATTTATTTATTCAAATGAAATGAAACTATTTGAAAAAAGAATTATATTGTTCTCCCTAATGTTCCTTGCATGATACCCTAACCATTTAATTTATACAAGCAAGATTGTATGATATTATTGTGAAAGTGGCCCAACCCGATTTCAAGACGACTTAGTAGATTGGTCATAACTTTTAAACGCAAGTAGTTAAAAAGACCAAATAAAATGATTCTGGTAGCCAAAACGGAACTTAACACAGAGTGTAAGAGATTTTGACATTGCATGATTTTAACATTGAATTAAAAATAAAATTGCGAATGTATAACTTTTTTTGTTACAGTCTGTAGTCTACTTATCGATGTTACTCTAACAGTTATCCACACACATTGTGTATTCTAACTGATTTGCAATCATATATTTATTGTATAGCAGATGAAAAAAAAAAAAAAGAGAAAAAAAATAATTGAGTGTCATAATACATTTTAAATTGACGTTTTGTAATAATATTTTGCGCCAAACACGCACATAATCACCATGTTATACAGGGTGTAACAAGCGAAATGCACATGTATGATCGAGTGCCCAATCCACGCGTTTCTACACTTTTTGCTTCCATTTTGATAAAAGCAATGATAATAAAATGAAATAAAACACACATGAAATGATTATGTTACAATTAGAAATGTTGCCTAGATATACTAAATATAATATGGCCAATAACATCATATACAGGTGTTGCAAAATAAAGCACATGCAATCTAACGGAGCGCTTATTTTTGGAAACAATTTGTTTCTCTTCAGTTTACTGGCATTACAAATTTTGAGCATGGGTAAAAACAATTAGTATTCGATAATTGTGCAATATGCAATGTGAGTTCTTTTGTCCGACAATGATCAACAGACTATTAACAATGACACCGATGGACTCAAGCCCCACCCCTTCCCACATCTCGCTACGCGCAGTAAATCTTCCAAGATTCCTGTAATTTGTCTGGTTATCATGGTTATAGCATTGTAAACATACCACACGTACAGAATGTAAAAGGGACTTTGAAATGAAACTGCAGCTACTATCAGTCATGCTCATATCACTTCACTTATCGACAATGGCAATTCTCTTCTCACAGGTATCACTGAACATTCTCTCGTAAAGTTGAGCTTGTTCAAAACGCAGCTACCCGCATTCGTACAAAGACACGGACATTTGACCATATAACTCCAATTTTAAAAGATCTGCACCTGGCTACCTGTTCATGAAAGAACTCATATCAAAGTACTTCTTTAACTTGTACCATCTCATATATCATATCTTTTTGTTCCATATCAACCTATTTGTGCCCTTCGGTCTTCTGATACACATTTGCTCGTCGTTCCTCTACACTTGGAGATCGTGCATTTTCAGTTGCTGCACCCACTCTTTATAATAGTTCATTACCTCTAAATATGTTGTGACTCTATTCAATCATTTAAGAACTTGTTAACCCTAACTTTTCGGGTGTGCTTTTCTTAATTAAACTATCAGGGGAGAAAAACGGGTCAAATTTCTTTAGGCGAAAATACAGGTTTATTTATTTCGCATATACAACATATCAATACAAAGTCAGAGCAAAAAATATACAAAACAATAGCATATATGCAAGGCGTCGTTGAAAAAAAACAACTCACGAAGAGCTTACACGTGTCAACGACCCCTTTGGAAAAGTGGTAATGGATGAGATAATACAAATAAGCAATTATGTTACAAAGATAAATCAATATTATAATAGGGAGATTATATAAGTAATAGGGAGATTATATAAATATTATGAAAGTATAAAGTAATCTTTTTAAAACTTGGTCGGTGTGCATACACAGACCGACATAGAGACAGACAGACATGACAGACAAAATGACAGACAGACAGACAAACAGACACAAAGACAGACACACATACATTGCGCAAGACAGCAAAACAAATAATATGGACAAACTGGTTGCTCAAGCAACCTAAATGATCGAAACCAAAGTGAAACCGAAAAAGTAGCTGGAAAAGAGTAAGATCAAATAGAGTAAGTCTCCGCACGAGCCGCGTATCGAACCCGGGCCGCGTGATGCTCTACCGACTGAGCTACACGGGTGATGTTCAATAAACTTAAGTTTTTTAACAAGTTGAACCACGCGCTGAGCGTGGCACGAGATTGATGGGGCCGCCGCGCGATAGAAAATTGCAGCACTGTAGGGTTTTGTAAGGTCCTTTCGTTAGGGTTAACAGCACATGCAAAAAAATGAATTATTATTATGAATATTACCTACTCCATCCATTAGCCTGGTGTATGAAAAGCTTTGAATGAGAGGTGGTTTTTATCCACCAGTATTTTGAAGTCTTAGAGTAGCCATGGTTTGGGATAGACCTTTAAAGATTTAAAACAATATTGAACTCATCGGATTGTTTGAAACATCAATATTTTTCATCTTTTGACACTGTTCGTTACTACAGGGTGTAACACAAAAAGTTATACAATTTCGAAAATATTATTACAAAGATTTCTAATGTCATTTTTGTTTCAAGGGTTCTTGGCCTGCAAAGGAAATGTCTTCAGCTTTGAAATCAACTTTATTTCATACACATCGTTGGTATAATCGCAAATCAGTGACCAATTGTATAGACTAGTCGTAAAATGACTTGGGCCAATTTGCGTCTTAAAGTAGCAGAATCACAGAGAAGCTGAAATGAATGAATCATAGTGTGAAAATATGAATTAGTTGTTTTTAGAGGTAAACATTGGCAAATCGTACGCAACTCGGTAATCGAAGCATGAAATATAAGTTTCTTTAAGATATTTCACGCTTGATTACTCAATTTCGTACAATTTGCCATTGTTTACCTCTAAAACAGTCACTTCTGAAAGGATTCATTCATGCCAGCTTCTCTTTGATTCTGTACTTTTAAGACGCAAAGTGGCTCAAGTCATTTTAAGTAGTAGTTTAGACAATTGGTCACTTCCCTGCAATTATACCACCTATTTGAACGAAATAAAGTTTATTTCAAAGCGGAAGACATTTCCTTTGCAAACAAAGAACCCTTGAAACAAATTTGACATCAGGAATATTTTTAATAATATTTTCAAAATTGTATAATTTTTTTTGGTTACACCCTGTATAACACCTGCTCGATAGTTTTTTCGCCATAGGTCGACTTTTCCTTTATCGGTTGATATTTACTTCATGTCCATATGAATTCTGTCGACTAGCTGGTCGTGAAACTCCATATCCTTCAAGTCTGGTTCGAAATGGATCGGATTTACATCAAACAAATCCTCTGGAAGTACTGCATTCTTTACGATGATCGGTATAATTTTCAGCTTGTATCTGTAAGCTATTTCTCTCTCATACCGCAGCCTACCTGTTAGATCAGAAATGTAGTGTTTACTACATACTATCAATATAACAGGTGTTTCCTTGAGTACCTGAGCGTTCAGGATAAGGTCTGGGTGACTTGGAGTATCATATTTGTTTACATGAGCGGATAGGCTATGTGGAGGAGATGTGATAAGACGAAGAACATTTTCTTTGACCCAGCCATCGTCTCTGGGGCTACAGGATACATACAAATCACATGGTTGTTGTGAAACGGAAGTACTGGCCATATCTGATGGAACATAAAAGATATAGAATAATTGGAAAGGCATTAAACGTCATGAATTGATTGCTTCGCTATGGCTATTGTTTTATAAACTCCTTCCTTAAGTACTCGTACCTTGAGGCCAAAGTGATGGAGTTGATACTGTAGGAGACGTTTGGAGGTTGTAGTTATTCATGTCCGATCCAGTTCCCTTCGTCTTGTACTGAGTATTCTGTGAAACATAATTACAATTGTTTTAATCTGTATCCACAGTCCCTTCTAAGATATTTGATGTTTTAAAATGATGACATAATACGCTCCCGATACAGTAATTATAATCGTTTTTTGCGCTTTATTCTGCATATTACAAGTAAAAGAGATTCGAACATTCAATCAATGGTAAAATTACTTGACAGAGGCAAAAATGTCAAACTATATCAAGTAAAACCCATTATGATTAGAATCAGATTTTAATTCTGGACATGGGTTTGGGAGTTATGCAATACTGTAACCATGGTAAAATATTAAAGTTGACCAATCTCGACCGCAATGAAAATGACGAGGAATAATCAGGCTACAAGGCATCGATATTATATTAAAACGATTAGCCTTTCAAAGCGTGGGTAACTATTTTTGGAAATAATATATGAAACTGATGAGCTTTGGTAACAAGCATTATTGGATACCGTACATTTCAAACTTTGTTAATTAGTCTAAGATATATGGCTACCAGCTTGATTGGCCAGTCTGGCTGATTCCTCGAACATCTCTACCAACTCAAAGAGCCGTTTACTTAAAAGGGGTCAACGGGGTAAGATCAAAACTCACAATGCTCTTATATTTTCATGAACCACTCTATCTGTATACAACAGCACCGGTACTTTTTCAACAGAAGAGAAAATAATGCGGGTATCTCCTTGGATAGAGCCTGGTATTGGATAAGTTAACAAAATAAAAAACCGCCGAGGATGGATCTAAGCTTAGCATAATGTGATTCCTGCACACACACTCACCCCCACAAACAGAAAACCAATAAAATGCTATGGACTATGCTCGTAGCATTATTACATTACCTTTGCCAGAGGAAACTCCACAAGTCGTGTGAAGCATAATCTGACGATCTTATCCTCTTCAGTGAATGTTTGTCGATGACTTGCTAATGGAATCACATGGAACATTGTCTCGTCTGGATTTCCCGGATGTGGTGCTGGATGCGGGCAGAATATTCCACAACTGTAACGAAGCTTTGGGAAGTCGCGATACCTGATAGTCTCTAGAATATTCCACAGATGACGTAGAAGATCAAGTGGGTTACTTTCAGGAACAGCGCGAATAGCAACCTCAATGAGATATTGTGATGGACAAGGGTGAAGAATCTGTAATTGGAAGCAAAACTGGTTCCCTAATGAGAATAATCCCCCGTTCTTGTGGATGAAATGTTCGTCTCCGGATCTCCATGACAATTCGGAGTAGGAAGCACAACGTGACATCATGCGAGACAAAATGACTCGTGGGTTGAAATCTCCAAAGTCAATAAAGAAGTTCTGATCCCACTCTAAATCTCTAAAACCTAAGTGTCCCATAGGCAACATGGAGGGTACAAGATATAAATCTCGCTGATCGGTACGACGACATGATTTGATCTTGCATACAAGATCATTGGCTTCAAGAAGAGCTAGTACCATATCAATAAATTCCTTCATCTTCACATTTTAGAATTTGTTTTGCCAGCACAAAATGAAGGATTCCTTGATGTCGTAAAACTGTACAGTATGCAGACAGATGAGCGCTGGTATTTATAGATTCTGGTGCTGAGATGGACTGCATGAAATTGACTAGAAATTGTGGATCAAATACAACGAATTGGCGTAAAACACAATCAACTGAATCATAAATGATTTCTCCAGCTTCGCTGAAATATATAAGCATATCTCTTAGTTCCTGCAGGTTATCATAGCCTTCTAAACTTTGCTGCAAATCACGAACAGTTGTGACCAGTGCATTTTCTGGTAAGATGTTTGATTCAACCTTCCTACGCACCTCATGAATATATTCTAAAAATCTTCGCCATTTGATGGGATACTCTTTTTGCATGGGCTCGATATGTTTGGAAACATCACGCAAAGCGGAACGAAGCTTCATTGTATCATCCGACGCACTTCTTTGTGAGTTATCGATTTCAAAAAAGGGAGAGTCTCCGTTGGAAATCAATGTACAATTATGCATTAATGAAAACGTACTCAGCTTTCGGGAGAATAGCTGTTTCGTCTTTTTGATCGTTTCGTTATTGACTTGATCTAAATGGGTACCAACGAGTATGATTGGAGCCGATGTATGGCAATAAATTGACTGTAACCAAAATTGAATTCGTTGATATGATGTGAAATGGTTTACGGGATCGTTGAATGTCGAGAGATCAAAAACCAACAAATACACAGCGTGTGAAGACATAAATGCATGGTGTGTGTTGTAATATAGTTCTTGTCCAGCAAAGTCCCATAAGCTCAACTTTTTCTGAAGCTTCAAAGACTGCAATCCATTAGCCGCTAATTGGAAGAGTTTGTCAGAAACAATTTTAACAGGAGCTTGGTTTTTGCCTACCGTTTTCCTTTTTAGGGATTGCGCCTGAAATATTAACCATACGCGGCTTGCAATGCCTACAATAGAACTCACAGATATGTCAGTTAGTACAAAATCGAAATTGGAGTAGTATGCCAAGACGCAACCCACTATTATACCAACAACTTGGCAAATATGACAGTTTTCTATTTGTACAAATACAATTCTACCCTGCTTGATACCATATACTGCCGAAATGCCATAGGAAACACCTAATCCTATAAACATTATCACCACATGATTTGAGGCATACATAGTGTATAGTGTAATACCTTGAAGTATGATGAAAGAAACGTGATCTTTCTTGCGGAGTGAAAATTCCAGTCCTGACAGTTTGCTCGCAATAGAACAAACTACGTTGGCACTGCTACTTTGAATGAGAACCCCGAGAAATATAGCTGGGGCGCAGTACAATGGCAAATCGTAAGATGATTTTTCACCGAATTGTTCATCCAACGAACGGAAAAATTCAAAGGGTTCGTGAGGCACCCACGCACATAAAATTGAATAAATAATCACTGTTCGAAGTCCACAACTGCATACAAATCCAAAGAGAAATCCTAAAGTCAACCATTGAGGGAAGTATATCAACACAGATAAGTGTATTGTATCAAGAGTATCTGTTGCTGTTGCATGTTCAGAACTATTTACATTTCTGCACACGTATTTACCCAAAAATTGAAGCATTAGTGGAATTAACGCTGTTCCCGCGAATACTCTATAGAGCTCTATATTACCAGTCAGCAAACCAACACCCGCCGCCGCGTTAACGCACACAATAAAGCTCCAAGAGAATCCGAATACCTGTGGAAGAGCGATCGCAAAGAAGCACATGAAGCTCCACATGACTACGATAATACCAACAATGGTGATGACATCGACAATTTGGCCTCGTTCTGTGACTTCTTCCTTTGCCTCATCTTTGGATAGATGATTTGCAAGATACCAAGTTGTGACGTCAATAAATTCAGAAGACTCATTACTGTCAGTTCTTTCTTTCCAGTTGATGTCATCCACTTCGTTGACCTGACACATTTTGGTATTAATTCCAAAAGTTGGTTTTTCATCTAGGTTGAAAGGCTCTCCGCGGAGTTTCTTACATAGACTGGTCTTTCCTGCTCGCGCATCACCATGAAATTGGATTTTACACGTGCTACCAGGAGCTCTACCACTTGTTGTGGCTTCTTTGAAAAGTTCTTGAGTTCCTAAAACATAAGAATGATATAAGAACAGAACATTTTGTTTACAGAGATCTTAAAGTTAATGTATATGGATGTGTTTTAAGATTCACTAACAAATTGCCATATTTAAAACCAATCATCTTTGCAAACATTCGAAGGCTCATTTGAATGTATATTTTGATTCAAATTCGTTATCCTTAAGTAAAGACAAAGAACCTCATTTTATTAGGATCTTTTGTGAAGCATGGGTAGGTAGTGCTTTTACTTTTTTATGTTGGTATGTTGGTATCATCGTCAATTGTGACCAGTCACGTCGCAAATGACATGTTGTTGGCAAATACAGATTTGAGAGAAAAGACAATATTTTTTCGTGAAATATAAAGAAAATAGTAGAAACGAATATATAATTTTCAAACCATATCTTGTGAATACAAAGTCTGATTACCTTCATCATACGAGAGTCATTCAATAAGTTCTATCTCCTCACACATAACATTGCTAATATGAACGTCAGCCTCATGACATTTGTCATGATTATAGCTCTGAATGATGGTTACTAATTAATGAGTATTGATATCTGTTTTACTTTTGATATGATGCGGTCAAAGCTGGGGAGAGATTTTGGACAACGGAAACGAAAAATTACCTTAAAAACAAATATATGTTTTGTTCTTCTTCTTTTTCCGTATTTAATATAATGTTAGATATAAGAGCATGATTTTAATACTGAAAATGGAAATCAGTGAATAAAATTATAGTATTATCATGTATGAATAAGATTATATGAAATATTAACTCTTGTAGCCTTGCAAATAGTGTAATATCAACACAAATGTATTGCTATGCCTTTGGCATACTGGAATACTGCTATTCAGTATAATTTTCGTTGTAACAACTCAAACCACAGCGATGCCTAGTAGTCACTTTATGAGTTTTCATTATGTGCAACCTACAGAATAGTCTATCAGGTAGTCAATGATAGGAAATTATCTCTTTAGAATACTTGTTATCCCTCTATTTAGTCCGGTATATTGAAAATCACTTAGTTCTTATGAAAGTCAAATATGCCTTTTGCAGTGTTCTCTAGGGGAGGGTTTAAACTTCGGTTGTCCTGATCTGGTTCTGGTTAATCAGAGGGCATATATTGTTTCCAGGGAAATCATTCACCTTAATTGTTTATAGTCTGTTAAAGAGATATCTGACATTTAGAACGGTTATAATTGACCGATAGGTTTGTTTGCCTCTTACAATAGGCCAAATGAATAGCACTTCGGCGATATTTTGGTATTTTTCATCCGTTTCCGTCACACTAAACATGCTAAATGTAAGTATGGTTTTCACTGTATCTCTAGAAAAGTACAATGAGTTCTTAGATCAATTTACAATGAATTTGTGGCTGAGGTTCCGAGCTACAATTGTGTGATATTTCATAAGACTGGCTTATATAATAATAAAATTATGATGTAGGAGGTAGAACTTATTGAATGACCCTCGTAGGGTCATTTCAAAGCTTTAAATGTGCTCTTGCAAGTCATACCAATAAGTCAAGATTTGACTCGGGCCTCCAACATGCCCATTTTGACGTGACGGGTTACAATTGAACTTCGCCTATTTGGAAACAAACACGAAAACCATAAACAAACATATGGAATTAATTTAGAATCGATAATAAACCAATGCTTATCTAGGCGTACCCTTTTCAGAGGCCAATACATCTCTATCATGAACAGTTATGAGTTTCAGTGTTGCCAGAGCTTTCCGTATAGATGCCTGCATAGTCATTTCCTGAAAAAGGTAAATATTGTCAATAGTATATTGTAAACAACATAATAGAGACTCGGATATTAAACAAGATCGCAAAATCGTAATTTAATGTGTGATATCGTAGCTTCAATGAATTTCTAATACATTGATACTTCTGTGTGCCAAGTCGTTGAAGCTATGTGTGTTTCGGACCAAGATAAAGACCGTATTTAGCCCTGTCCTCTATAAATTGTCACTCGCGTTCCCTCCTGAATGATTCCATCTATGTATTAGGCCTAACAAAAAAAATAGTTTGATTGGCCTAATATGACCAAAACAAATAGGGTAGGTCGGTTGGGATTTTTTAATTATTATTATTTTATATCACCTGCTTTGGGGACTTTAAATAGCCGAAAATGAAAGCAAACAGTCAGACGGTGTTCCGTAGAATTATAAAACTGTGTCGTCAGTCGATACGTCAAGCGCTGATTGTAATAACATGAATAATGCAACACGTCTATGGCACGTCGAAATCTGTGAATATGACGCCATTTTTTGTGTTCAAAAATTTATTACCATTCTTTCAAAAATAAGGACCATAATTACATTATAAACACATTTTGTGCGAGAGTAACATACAAAATGGTATAAAATGACAAAAATGTCACGATCAAAATCCATTCATTTTAAATAAATGGATCAATGGTTAATTAATAAAACTATCACAATGTTAGCGTCAAATCTCTGTGGCGTGCTACTGTGATCCTGGCTTTTGTAAATGTAAATCACGGGTTCGATTCCCGTAATTACCATTTTTTCTTCTTCTTTTTTTCTGACTTTGGTGACTTTAATGAAATCATTTATGTCAATTTCTATGAACTACAGTATGGTATTGACATTAATCAATCGATTTATTAAATTATATGTGTAGGCCTATGTATTTTTATTTTGTATTCATCTTTTTATTTACTTTATTTATAATATTCATTCAATCATCATCCGTCGGCTGCAGAGCGGGCGACTACAAGATTTCTCCATGCACGACGATCAGTAGCAAGTGCGGCAATCTGTTTTTCTTGGATTGCACCTTCTTTGTCCCCGAGTAATTGTCTTAGGTTCAAAGCCAGAAATCCTTTCAAGAATCGCACTTACAACAGCTGCCTTGGCGAAGTTACAACCCATTTGGAGAGATAAAAATATCACTCTCGGCACCAAACTGAGGCTTCTGCATGCCCTTGTGCTCTCCATCTTCTTGTATGCATGCGAGTCATGGACTCTGACAGCAGAACTACAGAGAAAGATTGAAGCGGTAGAGATGAGAAGTCTTAGACGCCTCCTTGGCATTTCATATACTGACCACATCACAAACGAGGAAGTGCGTCGTAGAGTGGCACAGCACATGAAGAACTATACAAACCTGCTGGCCACCGTGAAAAAGCGGAAACTAAAATGGTATGGCCATGTGACCAGATCAAGTGACCTCTCCAAGACTATCCTGCAGGGCACCGTAGAGGGCAAGCGAAGAAGAGGTCGCCAGAAGAAAAGTTGGAGAGACAACATCACAGAATGGACTGGGAAAACCTTCGCTGAGACCCAAGCATTAGCACATGACCGAGTCAGATGGAGGGAGGTGGTGAAATCCAACATGCAGTGCCCCTACGACCCAGGAGGGTTATGGGAGCGGTAAGACGGTAAGAATTGTCTTACATATGTAAGGTATGAAGTGCGCGGTCGACCTGGTCTCCTTTTGCCATGTGTTGGTAGGTATAGAGCATATCTTTTTGCAGGCTCTTCCTGATCCTCTGGCAGCCGGAGGATGTGACCAACTGACCAAGGAATCTCAACTGCCGTAGCCTTACCAAATGAATAAGTGGCTCAGTGCAGCTGGTCATGGCGTTAACGCTGGTGTTTGGGATGTGGTCAATCCGCCTAATATTCAGCTTAATTCTGTAGCAGGAGGTGGCAAAGGCATTGATTTTATTTTCCATGTCTTGAGAGATCACCCACGACTCGCAGCCATAGCACAGAATAGTAATGCAGGTGGTGTTAAACAACTTCACTTTAGTTGAGATGGGTATTTTGGGACTCTTCCACAGGCGTTCCAGCTTCCAAAAAGCACACCAAGCCAGTGACTTTCTTCTTTTAAGGTCGCTTGAACCAGATGCCATCATGGAGCCAAGATATCTGAAATCTGACACATGTTTGATGGGATCCCCGTAGACTTGAAGTGTTGGATGGGGGTTGCAGTTAATAGTTATGTACTCTGTCTTGGGTGTGCTAATGATGAGGCCGAGGTCGGCTGCTGCCGCCGCTGTTCTGGCTAGCTGGGCCTGTGCCCGCGGAATTGAAGATAACAACAAAGCAATGTCATCAGCGAAATCTAAGTCATTTAGCAACTTGGCCAGGTGACGACTGGAGCGACGAGGATGTGTTAAGACTCCCGAATCTAGCTCTGATGTGGCCTTCTTCAGTAGGTAGTCGACCAATATAACAAATAGAAAAGGAGCCAAAACATCTCCCTGCAAAACTCCTGTGGAGACATCAAATAGGTCTGAAATGTTTCCATCTACCATTACAGCGCTTCTAGAGTTGTTGTATAGCACACTTATAGCATTGACTACAGCTTCTGGAATTCCATAATGTCGCAGTACTGAGAACATCACCTTTCTGTTGATGGAATCAAAGGCTTTCTTGAAATCGATAAATGTTACCGCAAGCGGGAGCTGATAGTCTTGGAAACCTTCCATGATCCTTCTGAGTATGTGAATTTGTTGGGCACAACTTCTCCCTGGTCGAAATCCTGCCTGGTTGTTCCTCAGGATGGAGTCAACTTGGTTACGGATCCTATTTAGAAGGATCCTGTTGTATACTTTAGCAGCAATCGAAAGGAGGGAAATTCTTCGGTAATTGGTCATGAGGCTAAGGTCTCCCTTCTTGGGTAAAGGAACAATAACACTGGTGGTCCATTGGCTAGGTGGTATGTGAGTCGTGTAAACCTCTGCACAGAAATTATGGATTACATCTGCCATTACATCGCCGCCACTCTGGAGTGCTTCTGAGGTGATCGCACAGTCAAGACCTGCTGCCTTGTTGTTTTTCATCTGGCGTATGGCTTTCAGAGTCTCCTCGTGTGTAGGTGGATGATCTTGGATTGGCAAGTCATGATCAGCAGGCTTGGGCAGATCAGATGGTGTTTGACCATTGTCATTGTTGAGCAGAGAGCTGATAAGTATTCCTTCCATTCTGCAAGCAGATCTTTGTCACTTGTAGGAGACGTACCATCTCTTTACTTGACCTTGATGCTCAGCTTTTGATCTTTCCCTGAGAGATCATGGATAATTTTCCATGTGGTGAGGGTAGTCACCTTTCATATCTGCCAATCGGAGTTCTTCCATTTGCGTGTTCAGCATTGCCAATTTGTCAGTTTTATAGGACTCGTTCAGGCAGGTATTAAGCCTCCTCCATCTTTCTCTGGACTGTCGAGATTTGGATATTAGATACCTTCTTTTAGCCTTATCCCTCTCTGTCTTTATTTGCTTGGTTCTATCTGCCACCCAATTTGGCATCCCACATGGTTTGCATTCACCAACAACCTTCTCTGCCACTTCTGATACAGCATTTTCAAACAAATCGTACCTCTCTGTTATTGGTATTGACAAGTTGTTGCACTGGAGGGTTTCAAATCTGTTTGACAATTCAAGTTGAAACTGTTCTCTTGTAGCAGCATCCTGTAATTTCTTCCAGTTGAACTTTGGCCGCTTACATGGTTTCCCTTTGGTAGTTCTTAGACTACAGACCAGTTTGATGCTGACAATCCGGTGATCGGAGTCTAATTCCACTGAATTGTATGCCCTGCAGTTACGTAGGGAGTTTGTCCACTTGCTGTTGATAAGAATGTGGTCTAATTGGTGTGTTGAACCTGCTGGATGCATCCATGTCCAGAGACGGGATCTAGGTTGAGGAAATCTCATTTGTGAGGGACGCAAGTTTGAATTCTTCACACATATCCACCAGTCTCTCACCGTTGTTGTTGGTTATATCATAAAAGCAGTGACGTCCAATAACTTCAGGGTGTGTTGAATGGCTGTCTAGTCCAACTCTAGCATTGAAATCTCCGACAACTAAGTGTATGTTGTGAGTTTTCACCTGTTTACACCTGTTTTAGTGATTCTCTAGATCGTTGTAGAAATCATTTTTGTCTTCAGGGGAAGCACACTCAGTTGGAGCATAGATTGATGTCACAGTAAGTTGTGGGTTTCCATGGAATGTAGCTGAGATGATTCTCTTGGTGATGGATTTTACGCTTTGTAGGCATTTGTAGATATGCTTTGACATCATTATACCAACACCTCCTTGTCTCTGATCTGTGGCTGAGCTATATACTAGCACCCATTTCTTGTCATCAGACCATAACTCTTCGGTGGGGTTTGTTGTAATAAGACGATGTTCTTGAATGCCAATGATGTCAGTACCTATATCGGAACAGCCCATGAATAATCGATGAGTCTTTCCTTGTTGGTACAAAGTCCTCACATTGTATGTGGATACAACAAGGGGTTTGAAGGCACACAGACGACGCCTTTCAGGACCAACAGTTCGTGTTGTCGTGCTGAGTTCCCGCTGGCCCGTCATAGAGTCATCAGATGACGTCCGCCCATCTGCCTTCGATTGTTTACTTGGTTTCTTTCTTGTAGTTTTCGTAATCAAATTTGTGCCAAATTATTTTGGCCCGGTTTGGCAAGCTATACGGGTGATTAGCCCTGATTAGCCTTGGTCCGGGTGCACTATTTAATCCATAGTTGGGAACTATTTAACCCATAGTTTGGAACTATTTAACCCATAGTTGGAAACTATTTAACCCATAGATGGAGAGCTATTTAACCCATAGTTGGGACTATTTTATACCATAGCTGGTAAGACAGTGATCAGTAGCACCATGGAAGTAACAGTTACTTCCATAGTAGTACCCAGAGCTACTCCAATAGCCCAAGTCCTACTGGTCAGATGCCCCCCAGAGCTCCGTCTGTTAGCACTAGCCACGAAGCTCGGCTATCCAGGTGGTACGGGATTGACATGCACTACATTTGTAATGCATCTCAGTCATCTGGGACGTGGAGTTGGGTAACTGCAGGGAATCGTATAAAGACAAGAGGGCTGATGGAATGCCTCTTGGATCTACAACCTTAATAACATAAGCATGAAGATGCATAGAAGAAGCATGCAGGTTAGAAAAAGGATAGGAATAAGAAGGAATGATAAAATAGAAAGGAAGATTGCAGCCACGCTACTACAGCCAATTTACCACCTTATTCATTCAATAGGCATATTTATTTATGAATTTGTTTATTTATTTGATTTCATGTTATTTAATTTATTAACTTATTAATTAATTAAATAATGATTGGTTGATTAATTGATTGATTGATTGATTGGATTGGATGCTTGATTGTTTGAACTAATTTTTACAATTGTGTATGCATGATTGTGGATAGTTTTAAAATATTTTATAATAAGTTGGTCTTAAAAGTATCATTGAGTATAATTATTATACACAATTTGATAATAAATTGCATGATAACATTCTCCCACTGATCATCATATCTATGTAATCGTCCATCGGGAAAATATGAAATTGTCGTTTAGTTACAGCATAACTGTTATGCTCCAACTAACTCCTGGGTCCGGTGAGGTATAAGATTTAGAGTAAATTACCCGCCAGTTACTAGCCTAGTAGCTTACCCCGGTTTGGTGCTCTCAAAATGTTGAGTTACGCTTCAGTTACTAGCGAGGTAGCGCTATTCTTCAGCTACCCACCATTGGTGCACTCGGCCGAGAAACTTTAATACTTTTTATATAATATAGGCCTATATATTATTATTTTTTGTTTAAACATTTTAAAAATATTTTTTATTTTTTATTCAGAGTCGGCGATGTATTTAGGGTGGTTGGGTTAGGCCAATCAAACTTTTTTTTAGGCCTTAGCATCGATCTTAACATTGTTCGCGTTATGTTTCACGCGTGCTGCATTGGGACACTGTCTGACGTAAAATGCTGATCGCGGCTCGATCAGATTTTTTTGTACAAAGAGGGCTGATTTTTCTTAATCCTTATACGTGTAAATTTATGTATGTAATACAATTGTAAAAATAAACCAATCCCAGTTTTTATCATAATTGAGGGCGCAACCTATACATCTCTTAGTGTCCCTTTAATCATGAGGTGATCGGATTTAACCGAAATACACCATTTTCGATGAAAACAGGTTAAAACGCACGAACTTCACTGGGTTTCTCCCTCGAGCCAGGTGCGGATCCAGCAACATGTTAGGGAGGGGGGCATGTGCTCCCCTCAGAATTCATTTTTTTTCTTCAATTTTCGAACTTATTTGGTGCGATCTGGTGTATACTTTTGACCAACATTTTATCGAAAAACCACCTCTTCATTTCCAATAAATATTTTGTTTTTATCGATGCAAGAAAGAAGTTTAGCATATACTGATATTTACTTGATTTAAGTAGGCCTATAGATTGTTTAAAAGCTCGGACAGGGGAGTCTGAATTGGATTTTTTTCAATTTTCGAACCCATTTGGTGCGATTTGGTATGTACTTTTGAGCAATATTTTATTGTAAAGCGTACGCGTATGTATCCCGTCCAACTTCTAATAAACTTCAAACGTGCTTATGTCCCTCGTATGCCTTCCCTCCCGCCTTGTTGTACCCCCTCCTCCCCCACCCTTTTGTTTTTGCTTTTCGTTTGCCCCCTCTTCGTCCTCTCTCTGTCCCTTTTTTCCTTTATTTATCTTTTCTTTCTTTCTTTCTTTCTTTCTGATTTTGATTAGGCCTATATGACCCCATAAAATTCATCACACGTTGGAACTAAATTATTTCATCCTGAAACCGCTGGAGTTGTTTAACCAACTCCAGTGTCAGTATCATTTTTTAAATTTAATCCGCGTTCGTCCCATTCACTTGATCACGTAACCTCGTTCGCATATTTTAACCTGAATATTCGTGAATACGCCCGTGTCCGGCATCGTCTGCCACCATGGGCTATTCCATAAATTACCGCCCTCTAGAATACAACAGATCTTTATATATTGGGAATTCCAATGGCAAAATGTTGCCTTAAAAATAGGAATTACGAAAAAGTCTTTCAAACATTTGGGAAAGGTTGTTTTGTGAATTCCCAGGTTTTTGATTTTTAGGGGATTCCCAATGTCTTCTCTAGCCCATTGTGAAAGAAACATGGAACTTTGTATTGGGGGGGGGGGGGGGGGGGGGGGGGGGGGCGGGGCCGGGGCAACAAAGACCGGATATTGTCCTCATTTAATCAAGGCTCAAATTCGATCATTGTTTTTGATCTCACTATTCCGTTCGAGCGTAACATTGATTTTGATTCATGATCGCAAACTTAGTGTACGCCGAGAACGGGGTTATGACACAAAATCATATGTGTTGGAATAAGTTCTAGAGGTCTTATTTCAAGTTCAGATAAGAGCTCCCTCCAATAAAAAAAATTAGGACGCGAGCGTCCACAAAAATGTTAAAATCCTTCAGTCAGCGTGCAATAGCATCTTCTTATTACCTTATTTTTTATTTTAAATACGACAAACAATGGTCATCGAGCATCAACAAATTTAAATAATCTTGCTCATCTTCCTCTAAGCATTCTTCCGGGCACATTTCATTGCTTTTTATATTTTTATGTTTAGTGCAAAACTGTTATTATGGAAAGCAAGTTTTCCTGACCCTTTTGGTCCTTTTATCCACCAGTTTTACATTGGCATTTATTTTATGTGTCAGTCATTGTTATGTATTTTGTGCCTGCGGATGATGGTGAAACATGAAAGGCCCATGCCTACTCCATCCTTTAGTCTGGCTTTATCTGTAAGCTTTTCAATGTTGTTTATCAATAAAATTGGAATGATTAAAACAATGAGACAAAACTCCATTCCCACGAGGAATTCTCTGAACATTCGTAAATGCCACAACGTTTTCTTGGTGACGCACCTGTTTCCAGATACTGAGCTATGAACTGTCTTGCCCGATGGGCTAACACGGAGGGGCATGTTATTGGCCGGGTTTAGGTGTAACAAGAAGAGTGTCAAAAAACACAATCCTCGCTTAGAGGGGGTTAATTTTGAATGCAAGCAGTGCTAGTCAAAGAACATGTTGACGTTCTGCTTCCCACGTTGTGTAGAATTGTAAACACATCGCTTTAATCAGGTTTATTCCCCGATGACCTGCACAAGGCCATTGTGACACCTGTTCTAAAAAAAGCATCTCTTGACCGTAATCAGCTTAAGCACTACAGACCTATTTCAAATTTACATTTTACATCTAAGGTACTTGAGAAATGTGCGTCTTTACAAGTTATTGAGCATACTGAGACACATGGCCTTTCTGAGCCTTTGCAGTCAGCCTATAGAGGTCAGCATAGTACTGAGACCGCATATTGCGCGCTTTAGACGACAAAAAGGTTGTGTTGGTGCTGATGCTAGACCTATCAGCCGCATTTGACACGGTCGACCATGACATTATGATGCAAAGGCTCAGAGATGACTTTGGTGTCACTGGTACTGCTCATATGTGGTACAGCTCTTATTTTGCTAACAGATCCTGTAGGGTATTTGTATCTGGTTCATATTCTAAAGACTTTTATTTCCGTTTTGGTGTTCCTCAAGGCTCGGTTACAGGGCCAATATGTTTTGTGTACTACACTCATGTTGTCGGCAAAATATTACGCCATCACAACGTGGATTATCACATTTATGCTGATGATATGCAAGTTTATCTGATAGTTGATCCCAATATTCCTGGTGACGTTCAATGAGCGCTGTTTAAACTCTCAAGGTGTGTTGCTGATATTCAGCAATGGATGATTGAAAACAAACTCAAGTTGAATCAAGACAAGACTGAATTCTTTGTTGCGGCATCTCCTTATAATTTGAAACGGTTAGGTAAGGTCAGTCTTTTTCTTGACAATACTGAGGTTCTACCGTCCAAGACTATTCGCAATCTTGGGGTTGTTTTCGATGATAAAATGTGTATGTCTGACCATGTAACAAAGTTGTGTAGATCCATCAACTGGCTCCTACGAAACATTCGTAGAATCCGTCCATATATTGATGTTGATACCTGTCACAACGTTGTTAGAGCTCTCATTCTTTCTCGTCTTGATTATTGTAATATTTTGCTAAATTGTATATCTAAGAAAGATCTGAAACGGTTGCAAATCTTGCAGAACAAGTGTGCAAGACTGGTGTGTCTCAAGCCCAGACGTGAGCATGTATCCCCATTGTTGGCTAAATTACGCTGGTTGCCAGTAAATGAACGTATTATGTATAAGACAATGCTGTATGTGTACAAATCCTTGGAAGGGCTCTGTCCCCAGTATATTCAAGACTGTCTTGTTAAGAAACAATCTCAAAGCACTATGAGAACACGCTCTGCTGACAGTATAAATGTTGTCGTTCCTGTCACCAAGAAATCTGCTGGGGATAGAGCCTTCTCAGTAGTGGCTCCACGTTTGTGGAATAAATTACCTGTAGCTGTTAGAAATACCACTAGTGTACAATGTTTTAAGTCCAAACTCAAAAATCATCTGTTTCCTTAAATCTCCTTGGTATTTCTTTTTGCTGTTGTATTTTTCATGTTTTTGCGCTTTGTATCCCTAGGCAAAGGCGCGGTATAAATGTTATTTATTATTATTTATTAAGAGTATTTTAAAGAGAATTGTGTCATAACAAAACATGCACTTTCAGATTCCTTGAAATCAAGTTTCAAGATCTGTTTTTATAACATAGAGTCATAGTTATATTGTACATGATTGTTTACATAAACAAACTATACCCTGAACTTTAGAGTCAGAATTGTGTCATAACAAAACATGCACTTTCAGTTTCCTTGAAATCAAGTTTCAAGATCTGTTTTTATAACATAGAGTCATAGTTATATTGTACATGATTGTTTACATAAACAAACTCCCTGAACATTTGAGTTGAAAGTCCCAAATAGGAATATTTTGTATCTAATTAAAAATAGACTTATCACATCAAAGTCAACCAGGGGCAAAAACAACTGTAATGGATAATTAATTGATGATTAATAATGAATGAATTATGATTCATTAATGATTAATTGAGTATCAATTAATTAATTATCAAGTATTAATTAATAAATAAATAATAAATCATATACTAATTATTAATATAACTTATCAATCATCAATTTATTATTGAGTAATTAATGATTATTAAATAATTAACTAATGATTAATAAATGATTAATAATAAACAATAAACTTTTTTACTAACTTTCCAATTGCAATCTTTAAGTTTGAGCCGTAATAATGGGGCACTTTAAATACACAAACCAGTCATTATTATTAGTTGCTACATGGATACACTATGAAACACTAATGGGGATTTATCCAGGGACAATCCCTGATTTACCATGTCATGTGTAGTTTCCATTATTAAAATTCACAATTTATTGTATTGACTGTTGATCCTTCCTTGATACAAAACTAGTTGGCTGGACCAATCTGTCAACAAAACCAATTACTTTTCCATTAGTACTATTTCAGGTCATTGTGTCAATACCGTGGTGAATAATGGGACTTATTATAGTGCAAAAAGACGGTGATGTGGTCGTTGCGTGTTATGAGTATATCTACAAAATTGTGAAAAGGTTGTGTATGGATAATTGGAAATAGTTATAATCAGCTGTTATGATTGGTTGACAGGGTTGTTTGTTAACTTGTATGGGCGAAAGTGTGAACAAATGAAACCAAGGGTACTTGACGGTTTAGGTGGCCATATTTTAACACTATACCTAGATAACTAAATGCAATATATCCAATGATGTGACCTTGCCAGAAAATAAGTTGATCTCTGCAACGAGCGTGCTGAACTTGTACCAGTAGAGGTTTGTTAAGTAGTAACAAACTCACTTCGCGAGAAAAACGGAAGTCAAACCGATATTAATTATTACCTAATGGCAGAGCAAGGTTGGTTAGGTAAAATGTTGTGTGAAACCAAGTGTCCTAAAGTGCCTGACATGTTGCAATCCAATATGATATATCATGCCCAAATGACTTTGTTCCATAGGTCTATATAATCGGTTTATCAGATTCGGTTTCAGTTTATTCACCACAAATGAGATACATACAAAGACAATACATTTAATGTAACACAGTGGGTTGACCAAATCAGAGCAGAGCTCGAAAAAAGTTCTTGGCCACCCAAATAAATCCAATAGCTAATGCAAAGAACTCGGGTGTACGCTGCATGGCAACGACATGAATATAATTACGATAACAGATCAGTAACGATCATATTATGTACATCTGTGAACCAAGTATTATGAGACCCAATAATTGTATGTAAGGCAGCAAGGCGATGGAGTACGGATTTATAGAGGTATAATATTATAAGGAATATAATAGTACATGTATTTATGAATCAAAAAAAGTAACTACACAGGTAATTATTGGGCTTTTAACTCTAAAAATATGTATATTCTACCAAAAAATATTAAATAACAAAGTAGTTGAGAAATCTGGCTGCTTTAATATGAGATATTGCACGCTAGGATTGGTGATAATTAAGTGACACTCCAAGGTGAAGTCCGAATTTAATTTTCAAATTTTTCTTTTCTACACGCGGACTCAGCTACGTATACGGCTACATATTTATCGATTACCTAATGCAATTGGGGATGCATGCGCAGGTTGGATAGTCGGTTGAAAAGAAAAAATGTGAAAATGAAATTGTGACTTTACCTTGCATTTTGGATTGTCACTTCGTCAATATGCAACCGATCATAGCGTGCAATATCTCATATCAATGAAGATAATGTTTTCAAGAACTTTATTATTTTATATTTTTAGGTAGGATATATATTTAGAGATAAAAGCCCATTTATAACCTGTATATTTACTTTTTTATGACTGTATATATGCAGCAATGGAACTACCCACATCCCGGGGTAGACCAACCCTGGGTCGAACAACCCTGGGTGGATAGGGTTAGGGTCAACCCTGGGTGGATAGGGTTAGGGTTAGGGTTAGGGTTAGGGTTAGGGTTAGGGTTAGGGTTTGAAACCGTCCCTGGGCAGTGGCGTAGCTCAGGGGGGAAAATGCCCCCCCCCCCCTGACGGAAAAAAAACATTTGTGCCCCCGCCCCCCAGCCCCTCTAAAAAAATTAAAAGGACGAAAAAAAAAGAAAATAGGAAAATAATGATAAAAGACCTAGGTGGCGGGCAAAAGATAGTCAAATAAGGCAATGTATTACATGTACTGTGCGACTGTCCCCCCCCCCCTCACAACTCTGATGAAATTTGACTGATGAAATGATGATGAAACGTTAGTTGTTGAGTGATTTTCCGTGGCGAAGCAATTTTTTTCATTATTGGAGGGGCAATCAGTAAAAGTGAACCGACAGGACATTACTGACCAATGAGCGCCGTAGCTCGTGAATTTGGCTATGATTGAGGTACATTTCGGTTTAAACAAGCTTTTAAAATTACTAATATTAATTTGTTGAGGGCATAGCGGTTGTACATAATTATATGACCATTGCAAAATGAACCGACAGTGTCAATCTCTACCGGCACGACTCAAATATTGACCCCCCTCTCCCCACTCCCCCCTCCCCTGGCTACGCTACTGGTGATTTTTCAATTATTCACCTTAATCATTGGTTTTGATGAACACAATGTTGCTCATTATTTACCTTACCTTAATGAACTTATACAGCAATCCGTATAGCGTAGCGCCTCGCCTAGTAATGCAAAATAAGAAAGCCCGAGAGCGCTTCACATATCAAAAGAAATAAAAAGATACATAATGAAGGTATCAAAATGTCAATATTGTACATACAGGGTGTCCCTAAAAAAAGGGTGCACTTGTTCCATTGCCCTCATTGTTTACTCTGTATTTGGCTGTGATTGTTATATAGTCTAAAAGATAAATTAGTTGGCTTTCAAATGCCGTTATTCGATTGTGTTTAATTTCTCAATTAAAAAATATGTTTGGTCAACATAGCAATCAAAATTGGGTTTGTGCCACTTATATAAAAAGATGCTTTTTGGGGAATGTGGCATTTTCTTCGTGATGGATCTTCTCAGAACTTCAGGAATGGTTGTATACGGCATATATCTTATCCCGTCCGCAACTTGTGCCCCAGGACCTCAATTAGATTTATTCTGTCTTGGCACCCAAAACGGAATAAAACGCAAACACTAATAAAATAGTTTAAGATTGCCATCCTTGTTTGACATACATTTGTTTATGAATATCATTTCAGCGGTGTCAAAATATATAACTTGTGGTCCTGGGACATAAGTGGCGTACGGGATAAGATGCGTTGTATACGTACGTTCACCCGTACGTCACTAGCGATGAATATAGCGATTTTTATATCCCAAAAATACACGACATGGACATATACTGAATAGTTCATGTCATGTGATCTATTTTTCACCAAAACAATCACATAAATATGTTTATGTATTATATAATATGGAATATTTATACCTTCATACCCAGATAGCAAGACTACGTTGGGCCAACGTTCACAGTAAAAAACACCAATGATAAGAGATGTCAGATATTATATATATAGTTAAATAACATGGTAAAAGAAATTACAGATTCACTACCGAGAGGGAGTGGTGTATGGAGCTCTGCTGCATCGCCTAGAATTCCCATTACAAATTACCGGTGTACTACCGAGAGGAAGTGATGTATGTAGCTCTGCTGCATCGCCCAGAATTCACATTATTTGCCTACCCCGTGTTGCTATACAAAAATGCTCAATATATAATAAGAACTTGTCACAAATAAAACACCTAACATATGGCTACATTTGATAAATCAAGCAACAGTTGCTATACAAAAATGCTCAATATACATGTATAACGAAAAAAATTAACTGTTGAGTAACTGGAATTGTTCAACTGTTGGTGAAAACTGGTGTTAGTAAATTTTACGCAACTGTTGAGCGGTTGCATACTTCAACAACGTTGTGTAAAATGTTGAGTAAACAAAAGCAACCTTTTTGCAGTGTACCGCTTAGTGTTATATATCAAATTAAAGCGTAAGTCAAGACGTTTCAGAAAACGCGTGCTATTTTGATCTGGTTGCCATGGTTACCATGCAAGGCCTCTGATTGGCTAAACACGGGAGCAATCGTAAATAGAAAACGAAAGGTCATATAACCATGGGATTTGGACCAGATGTTAAGCACAAAAGGCGCTATGAAACATGGAGCCCGATTTTAATATCTGTTTTCAAATTTGAATTACGATACAAAATTTCCTAATTGGTCGGTTCACGGTTACCATGGCAACCGTATAAAAAAATCCGGATCCATGGTTTCATGCGCACTATACCGATACATCATCTACCCAAGTACGGTGTATATGCATCATTTCGTTTTCTAGTTACGTTTGCTCCCGTGTTTAGCCAATCAGAAGCATTGCATGGTAACCATGGCAACCAGCTTGAATTTGATATATAACACTAAGCGGTAGGTCCACGATAACATTGAGAAAATGTGTTTCCAAATTGGGGTCAAATCAACCTAGACCGCCCCCTTGTACTCGTGATTTATCAAGCATATCGTTGGATTGGGGGAGCAATTATAAGCAAACTAACGGTATTCGAAATTCAACTAAATTATCTTCATGATTATATAAATACCAAAGCCAAATACTGAGTAATCAATGAGGGCAATAACGCGGAACACGTGCACTTTTTTTAGGGACACCCTGTATAGTGATACAGCGTTTAAAATACGACCAGCACAGTAATAAGAGCAACAGTCATAAAAAGTTAGGACATGGAAATACAGTAATACAAATAACAGAAATACGTAACTAGACTAAGTAATGAAGATTCCCTAAATATGCATATATATAAGGAATAGACTACTTACGTTAGGTCTCCTAAAACAATCCTGATTGAAAAAACCAATTGTTTAGTAATAGATGTAGAGTACGTAGCTTGTGCTGTAAAGTCTTAAATATCATGTAACGTAATGTAATATCATGTAACGAAAATTCCCACTCGGGGATTCCCCCCGCTCCCACATCATGTACCAAACCTAAATTACGTGCTGATGCTTCCTGATTTCATTTGTTATCTATTCATAGTACAGCACGCACTAAAGTGCAAACAGTAACACAATGTATGCCAGATCCCGTGAGATCAGGAAGTTATGGGGCCCTCACATGTATCCGTGTGAGCTGGGCGGCCCCTTACCGTCTTATAGAAAAACAACAGAGTCCAACACGGTGAATAATCAGCAAAAAATGTCAACACGGCCGCATTCTTTTTTGTCACCGGGTTCATACTGTTCTATACCGGGTCCTTATCGGCCTGGAACCGGGCTCATACCACCTCCTCACCAGGTCCTTACCGGCCGAAACGCTTGGGTACCGACCGAACCGCCTTGATAACGTCATCAAACTGCCCTGTATAAGCTGAGCGCTCAAGCTCGCCGCTTCGCTCACATCCCGGGAATCTCTGTAAAATACATTTGTACTCACATGTATCCGTGTGAGCTGGCCGGCCCATTACCGTGTGACAAATTGGTGCAGACGGCGGCACACGGTGATGTCACACGGTGGGCCGTTTCCCGTCCGTTGAACACGTTGCCGGGGACATTGCCGGCCATCCGCGCCCGGCAGGAAGTTTGAACATGCTCAAAACTCCTGCCGGGTGAGTAAAAGCGGCGGCAAACGGTGAGAGCCCGGTTTGAGGACGGTATAAAGACGGCACACCCGTTTCGCGCCCGTTCGCAGGGCGGTAATGGTAGGCGGCCACCTTACCGTCTAATAGAAAGACAACAGAGTCCAAACAATCACTAAAAAATGTCAACGGGCGCATCAATTTTTTGTTTTGGCCACCGGGTCCATAACGTTATATACAGGGTCTTTACCGGGTCCTCACCGGTCGTGTACCGGGCTCACCGTCCTCATACATTTCTAGTTTACCGTTCTCACCGGGTGCATAACACCTCCTCACCGGGTCCATACCGTTTTACACCGGGTCTGTCCCGGGCTCTCACCGGCCTTGTACCGGGATGACCGGCTTCATACAGTTCTAGCTTAGGGAGCAGTTCCATTTATACGCGATAAATTTATCGCGACTGTATCGGGGCCTGATATGTTTTGGACCCGATGTTTTTCAAGTTGATTCGCGATAAAATAGTCATCAGGCCCCGATAAAATAGACATCGGGGCCCGATACGAGGCCTCTGCCATACCCTGGGGTATGTTTAGCAAATAGAGTGGGACATTGTTTAGCAAATACACGAGGATAATACAATTTACGTTAAACATCCATAATCAATAACATTATCTCTAAAAACATGAAATGCTGAATTTGTACCTTACAACTAGAATAGATAGCCCGAAGCTCTATTTACATACCGACCACTTATCTTTCGTTATATTTAAACAAGCGGTAATACGCTACTCGATAAATAATCCTTTGCTTCTCGCAACTGTACGCGATAAAAATCTCATCGGGGCCTGATAAAAAACTCATCGGGGCCCGGAACATTCTCGCAATTTTTATCGCGTACAAATGGAACTGCTCCCTTACCGTTCTCACCGTGTCCTCACCGTGTGCATACCACCTCCATACCGGTTCCTAAGCGGTCGGAACGCCTGGGTACCGGCCGAAACGTCTTGATTACATCATCAAACCGCCCTTTTCAAGCTGAGCGCTCAAGCTCGCCGCTTCATTTGCATTCCGGAATTCGTACGACCAACATCTATAATACTCTCTAAATGTAAAAGACCAACATCTATAATACTCTCTAAATGTAAAAGAGCTAAACCTCACTCTTTCGAGAGCTTTAAGAGGGACGGCTCTTCTAAGAAGTGAAGTTCACTCTTTTCAGAGTGATTTCCACTCTTTTCAGAGTGATTTCTACTCTTTTCAGAGTGATTTCCACTCTTTTCAGAGAGATTTCCACTCTTTTCAGAGTGATTTTTAACTCTTTTTAGAGTGAAAATCGCTCTTTTAAGAGTGAACTTCACTCCAAAAAAAGAGCTGTCCCTCCTAGAGCTCTTGAAAGAGTGAGTTTTAGCTCTTTTACATTTAGAGAGTTGCAACATGCCTGCTGAGAGTCCGTTCCGCGAACGGTTACCAGGCTGCATGCGGCCATTCGCAGTCTGTCGCTAAGATGGTCGACGTCCACCACCGTCCATCACCGCCCTGCGAATGGGCGCGAAACGGGTGCGAAACGGGTGAGAAACGGGTGCGAACGGGTGCGCCGTCCTTATACCGCTTCATACCGTGCTCTCATCGTTCGCCGCCGCTTTTACTCACCCGCCAGGAGTTTTGAGCATGTTCAAAACTCCGGTGGCCGGCAAAGTCCCCTGAACGTGTTCAACGGACGGGAAACGGCCCACCGTGTGTGCCGCCGTCCGCACCCATTTTTCACACGGTAAGGGGCCGCTCAGCTCACACGGATACATGTGAGGGCCCTATTACACAAATATTGCGCAAATTATATTCGTACACTATCAGAACAAAGGTTAACATCTTTATCCATTTTGGTTAAAATGTTAACCAACGGGAGGTTACCAGGTGAACCACACAATTGGTTGGTTAAAACAGTAACCAACAGCAGTTGCTTAAACTTTAACCTGTGGTTGGTTACAATTTTTAATCATTTGTTGTTTAATATGTTTTTGTGGTTGGTTAAAAAATGTTGGTTAAACTTTTATTTTTTTTGCTACACTTTAACCCAGACATAATTATTACAATATTCCCGTGGCCAGGACCAACTTTGGCAAAGGGCAAGCCCAGGGACAAGGGACAGGACAAGGCACAGTACAAGGCAAAAGATCCTAGCCAAAAGGCCGGGAAGCGAAAACTTAAAGCAGCGGCGGCAATTGTTAGACCACGTCAGAATTTGTATATGAAATCAATGGTGTCATTTTCCGCCCCTGGTATATTCTGCCCATTATTGGACCAATATTGGTTGCCAACATGATGCCAATATTGGACCAATAATGGGCACAATATAGGCCTACCAGAGCGGAAAATTACACCGTTGATTTCATATACAAATTCTGACGTGGTAAAAATAAAATCCATTTTAGTTTTGATGAAAAGCGTACGTTCAATTATTGTGCAAAACGACTTGATATTGGGTTATAAGCAATCTACATAGGCTACATAGGAAATAATAACAAAAACATAAAATCCCTGTTTCATTAGCAAATGAGTGTGCTTTTCCAATTCATCTTGACTGTTTATGCGTTTAACATGTTTATCATCTGTGATAAGTAATACTCACATGACTAAAATGGGATCGAAATATTGCCTATCTGAACTGTTCTGAAATGTATTGCTCTCCCAAAAGAAACAAACACCGAGGAACTCTTTGCTCATTATCATTATCAAATCAAGCATAGGGCAATCTAAAACGTTGGTTAGAAGTTGTAAACGCGCATGATTGTGTTAACATGCTAATCGATGCTCAAGGGTGCACTACACTAAATGGGTATCTCCTACCCCTTAAGGACGGTGTTTAAAGCTAGAATCGGAAAGTATGCATCACAAAATGCTCAATTTATAAAGACTTGACAGTAATACAATTGCGTAAATGCCTATGACTTTTTGATTAATTATGATTAATGGGACATCACCTACATGTACATGCACCCTGACTATAAACTGTGAATATCATCTAGATAAATGTTGAGAGATCTTTCAAATTTGTGCTTTTTACTGGAAACATTGGCGATTACGGTGACATTTTCAAGCCCGTCAGAGAGGTAGTCAACTCCATGGGCGTATTTTGGAAAATCGTGCAGGCTCACCTACCTATTTTCTTCACTTTTTGGTGGTGAGCCAAAATATGCTCCAATGCGCACGGAAAAGTACAAGTTATTTCCGTTCGTTGAAAAAAAATAGATTCCCAGTTTTACGTTGCTTCGCTGCTGCTGCGTATGCTCCCATACACAAAAGAGATTGGGTCGGGTTCCAGCAAGTACAGAAATGAATCGTGAGATTTTAACCGCACGTGTGATGTTCGGGGAATTCCCTTCCTCCAAACGGTGAACGCTGAGCCTGAAGGGAGAGATCCTTGCAATTCCAATTACAATTGATTGTCACACTAGTTCGTTCGCGGAGCCTTTACTTGCATGTTGTAATGCACTTATCAATTGCATCCCCGGCCCGGGGGACCCGGGGCATAGCGGGGACCATACGCAATCGTACACAGAACGTTGCCCGGCTATGCGGGGGCGTGTACCGGGGACGTACAAAACGTGCCCCCGCATAGCCGGGCCGTGTAGCGGGGGCGTACATCACTGAAAAATAAGCCGGGGAGTGGCCGGGCAGTGTAGCGGGGGCGTGCGCTAAGGTACACATGTATACCCCGGGCCATAGCCGCGGTGTACACATACATAGCGGGGGCGTACGCTTTGGTACACAAAATGTATACACCGGAACAGTAGCAGGGGTGTATATATACACTTTGTCCCGGCTATGGGGGCCGGGACCGTACGCCGTCGTACACTTTGTCCCGGCCATGGGGGGCCGGGACTGTAGCGGGGGCGTACACAAAATGGTGCCCCGCCCTGCGGGGACCGTACACGACTGTAGCCGGGACGTCACATCGGCAATTTGTACGTCCCGGCCCTAATCCCCGGGTCCCCCGGGGCCGGGGCTGCAATTGATAAGTGCATAAACCGATCGATATTCATCGTGATGATGTGATTTTAGTTTTTGGATCATTTATTATGAACAATTTGTTTGAAATTATCGTAACTTGTTTTTATGATCATTTTTTGTTCCGCGCACCAATTTCTACTTAACTTTGAAATTATATAATATTCTAGCGTGTCCCTACTGCCTAAAAATATCAGAAATGTGCAACAAATGGCGTAATTTGTAGTTTTGATTTTGCAAAAAATCTCAGTTTGCAAAATTGGGGATTTGCTATTAGCCCAACAAAAGAGTTGTGTTGCCCTCATACGGCCGGGTCAAATTACGAGAGTTGTGGGCCGGTTTTAATAATGGTGGGTTTTTTTAGATTTTTTTTTTTTAGATTTTTATTTTTTTATTTTTTATTTTATATTTCAACACTATTTTTTCCGGTTGATGAATATGTGTTAAAAAATCAATCAGGCATTTTTCAGTGTTTTTTATGAACTGAATGACTAAGTTGAATTGAGCTTTGAGGAATCTCATTACATTCCAGTTGCCTGTAAGGTTTGAGCCAAAGTTTGATAGTCATCTAATACCATTGACGGCATGCTGGGGGACCTTGAGTGTGGCAGCGGTGGAACTAGAAACAAGCCTGAGGGGCTGCAGTATTGCCACATGACTTTCCACACATGGTGATTTTCCGCCCGATTTGGGCTAGTTTTAAAACTAAAATCTGCTCTTTGGATAATATAATGTGACTTTTTTTTCGAAATTTGAACATTTGTTTTTATAAAATATGATATAGCACTAGTTTTTATGACAAATTGAAAGTAAAAGTTGGAATTAGTTATCACAAGAACATTTTCAAAATTAGTATATAAAGCTTCTAGTTACACCAACACTAAATAGCCTTGAGCTATGCTTAGGATAGCGGTGGAAATGGTAGCACGCATGCTGGCAAGACACAGTTGGTGTAAACTAAATCAGATAAATGGTGTAGGAGGGAATGATTTATTACCCTGGATATGTCATCAAAGACGTGGTCAAGAAAGTTGGACTTTATACAGGGCACGGAACCGTAATGTTCTGGATCAGATATGACATTTTGATAGTTTGAAAAAGAAGATGCCAAATTTACACGCCATGAGCGGGCGGGCGGGTGCTAAAGTCCAGCCCTTTTTAGCAAGGTATTTTATATTGGTGGGGCAAGAAATGAAAGTGAACCGACAATATGATTTCGACTTAAAAAATTCGCGCGTAGCGCGCGAAACCTTGCGATTTTACACCTTTTTTGCTATCAATGAACCGACATTACCAATCTTAACCGATACGACAGTCAATATTGGGGGGGGGGGGGTGGCGATCGTCCACCTCGCCTCCCCCCCCCCCCCCCCCCCCCCCCCCCCCCCCTCTGGCTACGCCACTGACTATTGTAATGGACACCTGTCATCACGCTGTACGCTCTCTCATTCTCTCCCGCCTTGTCCATGTTGAAACTACCAGGCTAAAAAAACTACCAGGCCAAAAAAGGTGAAGGGAAGGAAAGCGAAGAAGAAACGGGAAGAGAGGAAGAGAAAAAGAGGAAGGAAAGGGAAAAGGGAAGAAGAGGGAAAGAAAGGAAGAAGAGGATGAGAAAAGAGGGAAATAAAAGCAAAAGAAAGAGAGAAGGGGAATATAAAAAGGGACGAAAAGGAAAGAGAAAAACGAAGGGATAGGAGGGAAAGAGACATCTTAGCTGATTATCATTAGGATATATTAAAGAGAGGCTACAATAAGTGAAACATGATGACGCAATGATACTTTTTATAAATGATAGCCAAATTATGGTAGCACTACCGTCATGTTTTGAATAGGCATGCCTGCAATTGAAGTGACGAAAAGATTGCCCGTCTTTCTGACCATGGAAGTACGTCGTAGTATAACGCACCATGTATACATACATACATGTATTCTTCTGTTTGGTTTATAGTAAGCACAATAATACTTTGGACATAATTCAAACAATGCGTGCGTATGTGCGTGCATGCGTGCATGCGTACGTGCGCAAACTCGGAAGTGCGTACTGGGCGTTTTCAAAAGTGACCGCGCGCCCTAATTGGCCAATCGTGACGCGCATGCATGCATAATTGTTCGCGCATTTATGATCTGGACAGCAACAAAACATGCTCGCGTGAAATAGCTTGAATTATGTCCAACAACCTTGTTGGACGCAACGTAACACTAGATATAATAATAGATCATCTGACTAGTCCAATTCTCTGCCCACCAAGTGGCTTGTCACACACCAGGGAAAAGTAGGTCTAATAATGTTATCAATGGAATGGGAGCCACTTCCATACTCTGCCAATAACACAGTATGATCGGTTATTTACAAAGGCTAGGTTGTAGGCCTACGAATAGCCCTACGTACACTTGCTAAAAGTAAATCCGGTAATATCATGTATTTCATGCTTGTATTGATGAGACACAATTCCTTCCAAATTGATAAATACAGACAATCTATATAGACTTATTCTGTCAAACCAATATTCGGATCACACTGTCATTTTTTTATGGAGTATACAGAGTAGTCCAAAAAACAAACAAAAATTCAGAGGTAGATTTCTCGGAATTTGGAGATAAAATATGAGAATATTTGTACCTATCTTAAATGTAAATTTCATGGCCAATGTCTCACCCTTTTGTTCAGTAACCATGCTGTTTTCAACACATACCACTGAGACACAGTAGCTTATGATTTTGTCTTGAGTTCACATGTATCTGTGTCCAAAACAAGAGGAACACTTTCGTTGTGCAATTCTGTACATTCCAATGGCATGTGTGGTCCAGTGGAACAGCGCAGGATTCATAATCACCGTGACCACATGTTTGTATGATCCTTGGGCAAGGTACTTAGTCTCAATTGCCTCGTCAACCCAAACGAGATTGGGAAACTGCTATCATCTAAGTGTGCGCCTAGACGGCTGCCATGAAGATGATGTGAATGGCAGCGATAATAATTTGCCAATGTAAAGCGCTTTGAGATGTGGTGTAAACCTGGGGGTGTAAAGCGCTATATAAAAACTGACTATTATTATAATTATCTTGCTCGTGGACATAATAGGTTTAACTATTTTATTTCCATGTTGTAATTAGAGCTTCAATTGCAACGCCCTCTTCATCATATGGGTGTTTCCACAGTAATGAGACCTCCCAATGAGACACACAATTTCCCATAGGGTTTGTGTACAAAAAAAAATGAAACATTAAGGTAGGATTCTGAAATTTTGCTCACTATCTCTTTGTTACTAAACAGTAGTGCTGGCCAAATATGAACTAGAAAATCAATTTAAAACAAGTTTTATGGCCACATACATAAATTGACCCTAGGGGGGTCTCATTACTGTGGAAACACCCATATATGATGATATATGCGCAAGAGATTGCAGTTTGAGAACTTGTCCAACTTATCTTATGATGTCTGTAACATTTTGAGATATATGCTTCTCACAAAGTGTACCTTTTTGATCACTCGATTATAAATCAGACATAAAACAAATGCGTATCAATCAAAACCAAACCAAGTACACACACAAATGATTTGGTAATAATGACCCATGCACACTTTTAAGTATAGAAAACTATAGGATAATCGAGTGATCAAAAAGGAACATCGGAACATCTACCTTTAACATACGGAAGACAATAAACACAAATCATATGCAATCTAACACTTTATTCGACTTATCTTAATGTTTTAGTTGTTTTTGTAACATCTATAAAGAATACCTCAAAGACCATTATAGACGAACATGCTTAAACCTATCTCGTATATTAACTAATCAATAATATATATTACTTTTGGCGAGTTTGTGACAAAACGTTGACTATAAAAACACACGTGTCAAATGCATGCGAACCGGATTTTGTGTGTGTGTCCCATTGCGTTGAACATGGATTTAAATATAACGGTTTCTTTTTGAATACCAGTAAGACTTTTGGTCCTTTTGGTGTTATCGATTTTACTGATAGCAATAAATTAAATGACAACAACATGAGTTACGTCTTTCTAGTTTTGCATTTATTAAATGTAATGTTTCTTTACAGTGTAAAGTCTGCAAGATATATAACCCTAACTCTACTACACCCGACGGCAACTGTGCGGAAAAAGTGTTTCTATAACCCGGCGTGCAGGTTTTTTGGCCACAAAACGGACCCATGCTATATAACGGAAGCGAATATCGTCAGCCTGCTTCGATAATTGCCTAACTCATTTTTTTTAGTTCTTAGAAAACAACAAAAGTAGGAAACCTGTTACCTTTGTACCTGTTACTCATTTTGCATTATTGATGTATGGTTTTTTATTATGTGGAATGTGACATGTATTATTGATGGCCTCGATTGGCGTGCATGGATGCACTAATCCAAGTCATAGAAACAGATGAACACAGCCATACAATAATTTGATTAATTCCATGGATTTGTCAATGCAAATTCAATAATGCAAAATGAGTAACATGTTGGAGTGGTCTGGTGGCCCTTTTGTTACAAATCTCTTCATTTATCAACACTTTTGATTGGTCAATGACTTAGATATTATAACAGCATGTGCATAATGTAATGAAGTCATGATTTATGCAAAAAACTCAATTTTGCTGAAAAGTGAGTTAGGCAATTATCGAAGCAGGCTGACGATATACTCGCCGAGTGTCGACTGGGAGCCGTGGTTTAGTGGCTAGGATCTGTGCCCTGATGCTGGAGGTCCGTGGTTCAAATCCCGGGGGGATCGGGGTGACCTTTCTGGTGAATTTTGGGTGTCGGAAAAACATTATGTTGCCGTGTGGTGAAATAGAGTTAGGGTTAACGAAATCTTGTCAATTTTATGACATTTATGAGTCGCATCATCAGTCCTTTAGCCATTATTTATGAATTTACACTGCGATCGAAACGTTATTGTTGTTATTTGTCATGCATGATTGCAATATAATTTTTATCGCTTCACCATTTAATTACTTTTCTTCTAACATACTTTAAAAAATCGCGTATTGAACGTATTATCAGTCTCTGCCTCTAAGAGTGTACCATTTTTATTTTTTTTTTTTGGGGGGGGGGGGGGGGTGGTATTGTGATTCATGGGTCCTCAGATCATCAAGATCCCATTCAATAAACAAGTTCATATGAAAGAACTGAGAGCCTTTAACACATTCAAACGGAAACATTGTTGGGATCTCGTTGGCGCACGGAGATAATCAAGGTCAAAGGTCAAATGTTACCATTTTGAGCCATTTTTGCACCTCCGTAAATCTGTGCGCCATCCTTAAAACATCTTGGAAATGATATCCAGTTGCAAAGATGGTATACCTTAAATAAAAAATGAAGATACCAGCTTGGGATCTTTAAGATTTCTTTTTAAAATGATTTTTAAAAATTTGCTGTGCATGCAAATCAGTAGTAGCCCCACATACATTGTTCAAGCTCTTATAAATCTGTGTGCCAACAAGATCCCATCACTTTTGTGGTTTATTTGCTTAGTTTGACTGCCATTTAATAGATACCGATGTGGCAAACTTTGGGATTTTGATGGCGGTTAATCCAACATGAGCGCAAAATTGAGGCGTCATCAGCTTTATTCTCACGTCTTTTTGAGCCATTTAAGACCCAGGATATCAGATTACTTGGTGAATTTTGATATGTCACATAGGACATTGTTTTCTATGCATTTTAGACTATTCTGAACACATCTATGTTAGTCTGTAATGGCATGTCTTCCGAATTCGACAGGGTTGTTGAATTCTGAAGACATAATATGCAATTTATGAAACATCATGCAACAGATTAATGTTGATGTATTGAGAAATGTCTAAAATGCAAAAAAAGCAATGTCCTATATGACAGTCAAAATTCACCAAAGTAATCAGATATTCTGATGATCTCATATATAGCCCAAAAAGGCTCGAGAATAAAGCTGATGACGCCTCAACTTTGCGATCATGTAGAATTAACCGCCATCAAAATCCCAAAGTTTTTTCCAGTGGTATCTATTGAATGGTGGCCAAACTAAGCAAATAAGTCAAACCTGGACGGGATCTTGTTGGCGCACTGATTTACAAGAACTTGAACAATGCACGAATGGCTATTTCTGACTCGCAAATGTGTAAAAAAATCCGAGATCCCAAGCTAGTTTCTTCATTTTTTATTCAAGGTAAACCATCTTTGCAAGTAGATGTCATTTCCAAGGTGTTTTAAAGATGGCGCACGGATCTACGGAGGTGCGAAAATGGCTCAAAATTGTAACATTTGACCTGGATTATCTCCGTGCGCCCACAAGATCCCAACAATTTTTATTTTTGAACTTATTAAAGGCTCTGAGTTCTTCCATGAACTTGTTCATGTTAAGGGATCTTGTTGGCGCGTCAAATTATAAGGGCTTAAACACTGTTGAGGACGCTGTTCGTCACGATTTCAAGTTGACGCGCCAAAGAGATCCCAACGATTTTGTTTCACTTTTGTTGTGTACCCAACTAGAGCATTCAAAATATGTTTTCCTTTTGGTTGGGATGTGCATGGCGTGCATTGTTATACTTATTTGAAACGTAGTAATTGTTTTACCTGGATTTTCCCCTGAAATTTCGGTGATTTTTTACGACCGAACCAAAACTTTTAGGAATTTTAAAATGTTGGCTATAGTATAATGATATGGTAAAGTCACTAGTTTTAAAAAAAAGTTGATATGAGGACCCATGAATCACCACATTGAACACTCTTAGAGGCAGACACTGTTAATAGGAACCCGTCACCATAAAGATACAAACATATATAATATGCATATCACGATCATAATATAATTACAATTATCTCATGAATAATATTTTCCTTCAATTTTGTAACATTCTTATCATCAATATTAATATATGTAGGGTGTAGTAATTACCCATATCAATGGTCGTATATCGTAGGACCTTCATAAGAAGCCGTATTTTAACCAACTACCCCATAACATGTACCCTATAAACCATAATAATAATACCAATATAATGACTTTCATGTTGCGGTAACAATGATCATATTTAGTCATCTATCATTTTCCTTTTAAACTTGTTAAGAATATACTATTTTATTATTACTTTGTATTCTGTAGAATGCTTTTCTTACAACCAAGGTGTCATGTAGGTTTCTAATACATCATGGACAACGTAGTCGAGTCGTCATTTGAACCATTTTCATAAGAAGAGTCATCAGAACCTTCATAGCTGTTCGGGCTCCATGGATATGCGGTTCCAAAGCCATCCACGAACAACTGCAGTGATATAACATTAAAATGGATAGTAAATATAATTTCCAAACAAATCAAGGAACAATTGTAGACGAATATGTATTTAAGGGGGGGGGGGGGGGGGGGGGGCTGTCTACCCTAAAAACATCAAGCGCTTTTAACTTTTGAACTAATAATATGATATACATTTTTTGAAAGGAAATGAGTCGGAGAATCCATATTTGGTATCAAATTTCACTAAAAATGCAGGTTTTTTAAAATAAAAAATGCTGAAATTGCACCAAAATCATCTTAAGACATCCCAAATTTCAAATTTCTAAGGGATGTGAGGTGATAAGGATCACAAACATGTATAGTTTGCTTGGTATGGTAAAGGATATATAAACAAAGGTCACCCAAGGTTCAAGTGGATCCAATTGTCAGCAACGTCCGATTTACACGAATGACATATCAAATTGTTCGAGTTACCATTGGTATTCGAAAAAATGAATACTTTCAAACTATTTGCATAGCCAGTTTTGAAATAATAACAAAATCGATCTGAATCATGACTATAATGGAAGAAATACTTATTTGGTGGAATGGTCATGACCAAAAGATTTATATAACCCTAGTGACCCCATTATAAATGTCACTTTTAATCACTGAGCACCCGTTATGTGCATGTACCCAAGGAATCTGTTGACCGATTATGACGGTCATCAGTCATTTCCTCTGAGACAAGAAGCATTTAAAGTGGACGGATTCAACATTTTATATTTTCTGGGTCATTTCACTAAATTGCAATGGCGTTTTGAGTGAAAATCTGTTGTTTGACCCTAGTGACCCCTGTATGACATTTGACCCCAAAGTCATGGTTGACTTTTTTTCTTGTGTTAACGATTGAAATATGATGTAATAAGTCCGATCAAAATCAGGGCACATCTTCAATTTTGCCTCAGTTTAGGTCAATGAACCCTAGTGACCCCATATGACATGTCACTTTTACTCGCTGAAGACCAAATATGAACATAGACACAAGGAATCTGTTGAATAATTCTGACGGTCATCAGTCATTTCCTCTGACGCCAACAGCATTTTAAGTGAACAGGTTGAAAATTAACATTTTGACCCCTAGCGACCCTTCGTCACCTTTGACCTGATCATGATGATTCATTTTGTTGTTGTCTCACCAAACCTAACAAGATGAAACAAGTCCGGTCTAAATCAAATCATTTTTTAAAATTTCCCCCTGTATAGTTCAATAACCCCTAGTGACCCCGTATGACATGTCACTTTTATTAGCTGAAATCGCTATGTGCATGGACCCAAGGAATCTTTTGCCCAATTACGACTGTCATAAGTCATTTTCTCTGAGACAAGAAGCATTTTAAGTGAAAAGGTTGAAAATTAACTTGTTGACCCCTAGTGACCCCTTCTTGACCCGGTATTGATGATTGACTTTTTTTCTTGACTTATCACACCACATACTATGAAGCAAATTCGGTCCAAATCGGAGCATATATTCCATTTTACTCCTGTAGAGGGAAATGACCCCTAGCGACCCATATGACACGTCAATTTTAATCGCTGAAATCGTTGTATTTGCAAAGACTCAAAGGAGTCTTTTGACCAATTCTGACATTCTTTAGCCATTTCCTCTGAGACAAGAAGCATTTTAAATGATATGGTAAGAAAATCAACATTTTGACCCCGGGACCCCAAACATTTTTATTTTAAAAACCAAACTATTATATATGCGTACGGTCATAAGGAATGTGTTGACTGATTCTGACGATCCTACAATCCTGGAAATAGTCTTGGAAAAAGTCCCGTGCAATGTTGAGGGATGTCAATGGCTTCAGCAGCTTGCTAGATATAATGTCCCAAAATTGATTGATGGGGGAAGGAACAAATCTCATTTGAAGGTGTACAGATAAGCACAGAAGACAATACGCATTAATCAAATAGTTTGTAAATATATATACATGCATTATCTAAGAAGTGCGCTTAGCATTACAAGGATTTATTTTCAAGATAGTAGGTCATTTCACTAAATTGCAAGGGCGTTTTAAGTGAAAATCACGTTTTGACCCCTAGTGACCTTTGACCCAAAACTGTGAATAACTTTTATGAAGGTCAGGTAGGGGGTCCTACTGACTAAGTCTGGTGACTGTAGCATGTAAACTGTAGGAGAAGAAGCATTTTGTAGATGGGTTTGATAGAAAGAAGAATCAGAAAGAAACAGTACAGATACAAGACCTCGATTTTTTGAAAAAAAATCAAGGTAAGAATTGATAGTAAATGTAATTTACAAAGCAATCCATGAACAACTGCAGGCAGCAATATTTCGTATACTATATACTTACATGCGTGTCTACGATTTCATAACGGAACGGCATGACTTCGTATATCTTGTGCTGTATTGCAACAGGTCGTCTGCCGGGTATCAATGCTGTGCAACAGCTGCAACAACAACAACAGCATACAGCGGCTAATATACTCATCAGTGTACTAGCAGCAATAATGGGTAATGCCACTTGCATCATGGGAGAAACCTGGGGACCTGGAAATACAAAGAGAATATATTTAAGATTTTATCTATTTCGTGCTAAGTAATGACCGTGTGGGCATGGACTTACTAAGTTGAAGCCAAACATAGAACAGTCATCATGGTGATATTGTCGGATTGTCCGAGGCGTACCATGGCGCAGTGAATTTCTAGCGAAGCCTGTGCGTTGGGCGTAAATCAATACTACCAATCAATCGCCGAATGGAATCGCAGCACGCGGAGAGGCTGCAATAAAATGATGCACTACGGACACGCGAGTAGGTGCGCTGTTTCTTTGGAATTGCGTATTAGTTGTTGTCATGGTGCGACTATCCGTTCTTTGGCTTCAATTTGTAAGCGCCGTGAGCAGGCTGTGCGTGTGGGGGATTTATGACGCTATGGATAACAATCAGAACAATCGGATCGCTTGTTGGTCGTGCTGTTCTATTTTAACCAATCAGAAAAGCACTTCCGCGTTTTACGCTCAGTACGCGCCCGTAATGGCCGAAAATGCTGAAATCTTCTTTTCAGCTGACGGTAGTAGCGGTAATCAATCATAAATGCTATTATAAGGATTGGCACCATGAGTGCGATTAAATTTCTTCTTGAAGAAGCTGACCCTATAGTTAATTCGTGGTAATTAATTGGGAATAGCATTCCATTAGCGGGCCAATTTTTTCGCCCCGATTGATATAACCCACTTTTCCTTTACTTGAGACCCACTAATCCTATTTGATATACACCACTTCTTAATGACCATCCATCTAAACAAAATTATCAGATGAAAGCCCATATTTTTCTTAATACCTCTGTCTTAAAGACAGCGTCCGAATTAAGGAAAAAAATCTGGTTGCCCGCCGGGCAACCAAGCAGGAAATTATGGTTGCCCGGCAGATTTTTTGGTTGCCCGTTCTGTAAAATATTTAAATGCATGTGATAAGTGTTTCACTTCTTGTAAACAAATTGGTTGCCCGTTTACATGTTGGTTGCCCGGTGCTAATTTTGGGTGTCCCGGGCAACTGGGCAACCACTTAACGCGAACGCTGCTTAAAGATGTTTCCTTTAGATGCTATAAGTGAAAAGTTAGTGAACTACTTCCAAAGGTACTTGAATGTAGGCCGATATGATTTATAAACCACTGTGGCAATTTAATTCTTATTTTGGGATATGACAACATTTAGTATGCACCTTCAAAGTAGAATAGTAAGTACAACGTGAAAGGAATCGGCTGAAATCGGGTCACCGACCGTTAAGTGTGTATGGTCATTGGTTCACCTGTTGGTGTAAAAGGGAAGGAGCGATCCCTACGAAATCACCTTTCGTTTGTCATTATTCGATGAAGTTACAATTATCATTTTACTTAAATCAATCATAACAACATGGACAAACAACATTATACATCGCGACACCGGTGGCACATACTGTTGTACGTCCAACGATGTGTAGTACAATTTTCAATACTAGTACATGAAATCTCAGTTTGTGTTATTACAACAACAACCAAAAAAAAAAAGGGGGGGGGGGCGGTGGTGGTTCATTTCATAAGGACTCACGCTAATTAACCCGAAAACTGATCGTTTATAAATCAAATCAATGAATAAATGAATAAATGATTAAATAAATAGGTGAATAGGTGAATGAATGAATACGTGAATAAATTAATAGATTAATAAATTAATAAATTAACAAATTAATAAATTTAATACATTAATACATAAATACATTAATACATTAATAGATTAACAAACATTAATAAATTAATAAATTAATAAATTAATAAATTAATAAATTAATAAATTAATAAATTAATAAATTAATAAATTAATAAATTAATAAATTAATAAATTAATAAAAAAATAAATTAATAAAAAAATAAATTAATAAATTAAATGCAAAACTCCTTACTGATGGCGGTTCTGATAAAGTCGCAAGCATCTCCGATGCCATCGTTATCCCCATCTTTCTGATCGACGTTTGCTATAAGCTCACAGTTATCATCGGTATCCAATTTCCCTGAAAACCAAACATTACCAGATTAAACAGTATAACTTCCTTTAAACATCTCCTTTTAAAGTTATCCAATGACCACCTGTTTTAATTTGTTGTCACCAAACATGCCTATAGATCATTCACTCTGCTGATCCTCTCACTCAATTTTTAAAATTGTCATACAAACACCCCCATTTTTAATGGCGATAACCACCAAGCATCAGGCATTTCTCCTGAAGGCAAAAATACACCTTTAACGAGAGAAGTTTGCGTTTAAAATGAGATGGCTATGTACACTTATTTACGCAAAAGAAAAGATTAGGCATAGGCCGATATCACGCAACGCATTATTGAAATACCGCGCCATCCTTTTCAAATTGGTATCAACTCTACATGTGTATCTTTTATCTGTCCTCTATTCTTACCATCATTATCATCATCATCGTCACACACATTCCCTATACCATCATCATCAGTATCAAGCTGATCCGGATTTTTAAGTAATCGACAGTTGTCTTCGTCATCATCCATGACATCTGCAAAATAAGTATAATTTTAGGTAGCACTGCAGAACTTGTCCGTATGGCTCATACGTATAAGTGACTTGTACGTAAGACTTGTACAATAGTCACCAACGCAATATTCTGTATCATCATACATACACAAGCAACAATAACATTTGAATGAATTAAAACTAAATCAAGGATTCCGAACTTCCTAAATGGCTCCAAAGCATCCTAAACTGACATCTTTTTGGTGTGATTACATAATCGCGCATATCAAAACAAGTATCGCCATCGCACGTACCGTACAATTTTCGGGCTTCTCACTTGCATCGGCAGATATACGAGGGATTCTTTTCCCGAGCAGATTAAAACGAGCCAACGAATGATCACCTAATTTGGTATATATCAAAGTATACAAATTGTCCCAGAAAGATAAGTAGGCTACCCATTAACACCCAAAATCTGCCATTTTCAACATGAATAGCAACTAGATCAGTGTCGTTGTTTTAGAAATGAATGATCTTTGGCATATTGTAACCGTTCAAAAATTGATTAGAGAAACTACAAACTTAATTATATTAATTGGAAAATAATTTGAATAGTTTGGTCATTGATTGTTACTAATCTTTTTGGGACAGCCTGTAGTAAGATCCAAAGTATATTTTCTTAAAATGTATGTGCTTAAAATACTTTTACTCTTGATTATGATCTATTGCTTTGGAAGATTTCAAACGATGTTAAACTCATCATATTGCATTTGGGATAGGAATGGGAATGAGGATGGTTGGCTGTGAATCATTTATTTGATGCGCCTTGACTGTGTCGTAACTTTGTTAATTCCAGTGGAATGACTTACAAAACTTGTCACTGTTTACTTATTGGTCAATCGATTTCTTTCATTTTTTCAGAGGAGGGACTGAATTAGATGCGCTTTATGAAAACAACAACATTTTCATGGATATAATACACGCATCAGGATCAAGGGCCGTTACAACTCATGGCTTCACCCTATAGAGGGCGCTTCATTACCATCATCATCGTCATCAGGATCACATGCATCACCCATTCCATCTTTATCCGTGTCCATCTGGTCGATGTTAGCAGCATATGGACAGTTGTCTATCTTCAATTTTTCTCTAGCATCAGGGAGTGCAAATCGAATATATTCCGGATCCAAAAAACCTATAGAGCATAGAGGGGAATGGAATTGGCAAATTTAATCAAGTAGTTATAACCCTTATCCCGGTGACGTGGATTTGGGAACAAAATTATCAAGGGAGAAAAAAGGGTCAAATTTGCGAGAAAAACCGGATCTGCCGGTGTCGGAAATCGAACCCGTATCGTCTGCGTGGCGGTCCCGTCCCGTCTCGTCCCGTCCCGTCCCGTCCTTGTCTAATCGAACCAATGAGAGCATCGTACGGTCTTAAACTTGTGGTCTTTTTAAACCACGTTTGGTATATAGTTAACTATGCACTACCTTACCACGATGGGTGTGTTAAATCATAGATCATTGGTTAAATTTACCACACCGTCCGTGCGTGGTAGCCAAGAAGTGGTTGAAAATATATTCACGCCGGTGTCAAATTTAACCACAATACAGGGTCGAATTAAAGTAACACCTAAGCCGTGGTTGCTTTTTCGTGGTTGCTTTCGGGGTCATTATCGGTGTAAATTGAGATTATTACCGTGGTCATTCGTATCACCACGTATTTGGGGTAAAAAAGTAACTAGGTTGGGGTCAAATTATAACCACATTTCGTGGTCAAATTGAATGACTCATATTGGCGTGGCCGTTACTTTATTGGCCTTGCTCAATAAGCACTTTGTGGTTGTTGTTTTACTGGGTCAAATTATTTCTTGAAATGTGGGTGGTCGAGGCAATTCCCAAATTCAAAGGTAAGTTTTCATGTAAATCAATCTTGAAATGATGATACTTATTAGCTCACTCTTCACTTCACTTGATGTCCACACTAGAATATTCTAATTCCATGTCGTTTTTGTTTATTAAGCTTTAAATTGAGCTTTAAACTCATACCGTAAAAATGACATGAAAAATTAGAATATTCAAGTGTGGATATCAAGTGGAGACTAGCTTATGATTATTTACATGAAAACGTAACTTTGAATTTGGGTATTGCCTCAACCAAGTCTCACTTTTGAGTAATTTTTCAATTACAAAATGTGACAGACGCAGACGCACAACAACACACCCCACATGGGGTTGGGGAGCTATCGTATCGAGGCAGGAAAGCCGATGCACACATGAGCATTTATAATAGATCCAAAGTGAAAGTCATTAGGCTGCAGTCGATCACAGCATATTTTTATTTAATAATAATGTTAACTTATTTGAACTTATATTTATATTCATTTATATAATATCTAGATATTCATCGCTATGATTGATACCAATATCGGAACCGATATATCAATACGCGACGGTATTGGCAAAATGACCACAAAGTGTTCGACCACTTTCACCGTGGTCAAAATGACGATATGATTGGGGTAATTTTAACCCCTCACGGGGTCAAAACAACCCCAAATGGGGTTAATTCAACTTGACCGCGGGCAAAACAACCCTGGAGCTTTTAGTGTGTAGTAGAGTAGTATTTTGTAGCATTCAGGGCCGTTAGGATTTTAAAAAGCGCTTGAATTTTTATGTTACTAGTTTCCAAGTGTCGTAGTTTGTATCCAGAAAAGCCCGTGATTAATGTTTTGTAGTTATGTTACTGATCACAGATATTGCTGCATTATTCTGGCATATAGGAATGGCTCTGACATTCAAAACGTGGCAAAATCACAGTAGTACTCCTTGTAAAGTACTCTCCTTAGCTTGAATGTGAAATTACTGGATTTTTATGGTCATTTTGAGGGGAAATAAGAAGGAAAAAAGAGAAACAAAAGCCCGACCGACCGACCCGACTAGAGATTAAATAATAATACTAATAATAATCAGCATTTATATAGCGCCTTAGCAGAAGATCAAAGCGCTGTAATTGTGCTGCTGATGAATCATCAGAATCAGGTCGCATCAACTAAGGTGCTGCGTGCTGCGAACTTCCCGCGCCCGCGCAACCATATCCGCACTTACATGTAGATTGTAACATCCACCATTTTTTTAATGCAGCTCCCCAAATACCTTTGGGTCAAGGAAGTTTTTGATAACCGAAACAACTGAACACCGATTTTGAAAGCAGGAGGAAACCGGAGAACCCGGAGAAAACCTGCGAGAGCGTGTATGGATCGTGATAAACCAAATGCACATAAAGCACGGTCGTGCAGAGAATTGAACCCGGATTTCATGGGTGCAAGGGCGAGGGAAGAACCGCTGCGCCAACACGCCCTCCAAAGATTTATTTTATTATTTCGTCGCCTTACTGTCATTTTGACTTTACAGACGATACTTGATTGAGAATAAATAGACATTCCATGACTGGTTAAGTGTTCACCTATTTCAATAGTCTCATTTTTTGAACGATATCAAAAGAAAATCAAATTGAGAAATTGCCACCTGATAATTACAAATGACTATGTTGACACGCGGCATCTACGGCAGATAAGCCTTGTTGAAATGTAAGTTGTTCTGAAATCCTACAAATTCGAAACGTCGCAAACACCTTACAGAATTCCAGGGCTAAATATACTCCACAACGCCCAGACTCTTTCACACACGCATATTATTTAGTGCTCATGACACAGCATGCTGATTCCTTATAATTATTACCACGTAAAGCATCCCGGGTAAAGCATATAATATAGGTAGGAGCTAATATGACACGCGTATCGGTGGCGAATGGTACCGTTCAGCGAGATAAAAATATTTACCGTCGTTATCTTTGTCAAAATCACACATATCACCATTCCCGTCTCCATCAAGATCGGCTTGATCTAGATTAAATCTGTGCACACAGTTATCATCTTTGTCATCGACGCCTGTAATGAAATATTAAATGATATCATTGAACGTATTGAGAGCTTTCGTCAAAAGTGAATCAGACTTCATCAGGACTAAAGAAAGAAAGGAAATTACAACGCTCCGCTGAGCAAGGCACTGCTACCGCCTGATCCGGATAACTGGACCATGCCGTGTATAGATTAAGCTGATTGACTGACTGAACTACGCTATTTTTTAAGGGAATGTCATAAATAATTAAGTGGGGGGTCAGGAAAGTGTTGATGTACCAATGGTAGCAATTTTCCAGCCCCCACCAAAGTATTTAAGAACGCTCCCTAAATGATCTGTGCTGTTGATTGGTTGGTTTGAAATTGTTTTACTTAGGCGTTCCTGTCTTGTAATCCGTTCGAATTGCTTGACTAAATCAATGGCCGAACGAGTCATACACTTGCATAACGAATACCATCAGTATTTGTATTGTCTGGCTTTGATGACTAACTAAATGATACACATTATACCGATTCTAATCATCATTTGTATGCGGTTTTGGTATGACTAATTAACTGACAGCATGACATCAGTTAGATTGGTATTAATTAAGAACTAGGATCGATTAAATAGTACCAATACTGATTAATATTTTTAATCTTTACTATTACAAATAGCTTAATCGATGATTAATTGATTATCCTCCATGATTTACGTGATATCGATGACGGTGTCGACCACTAATCAAATCTTTATTCCTTACCATCTTCATCTCAATCATCTTGATATGTCCACATGTATCACCTATACCATCATCACTTGTATAATATCAGCAATGATTTGTGTCGATGACTAATTAAATGTTATAGATTACTACCTTAAAATCCTTACCATCATTATCCCAGTCGTCTTCACACGCGTCACCAATATTGTTACCATTCATATCCTTTTGATTCCTATTTGGAATCAAACGGCAGTTATCTTCATTATCAACCACACCTGCAAGTAGCATCAACAAACAATAAAATAAACCAAGTCATTATTAGATAATGCAGTTTTTTGGTAAATTCATTTCATCGTTATACGAACACTCGGAGATGAATTCATGGAGTGATTATTGTAAAAGGATGGATTTTTGTCACTCCAAATCAACTTCAATTCGCCTTTTGAAGAGTAACCTAAATTAAAACAAAAATAGTTCTTTTGGAGAGACCTTTTCCATCAAGTCGTCCCAGAGAGAGTGGATTTCGTTTTTCTAATAATATACCTATAGATGAGGTGACCGTTGTTTACATCCAATGTAAAAAAAATTAACAGACGCAACGGTCGAAGGGACTGGACTGTCGATACACGCTTGAGGGAACAGCATGACAACAACACTGTCCGCTATGCCGTATTGCCCTTTATAATGCTTTGGCGCGAGTTTTAAAGGCACGGGTCCTAAACAAAACAGGATGCGTGCGCAAACTGCCGGGCAAAGAACAATGGCAACTAGCCACGTTTTGCCCGGTGTGACGTCACCTGTCACCCCCATCTATATTGAGGGATACTGGCCATCTTGAGTAGAGAACGTATATTGGATGACAATATCTTTACGTATGATGCAATATTTAATCCGTTGGTTTGTGTGTTTGTGTGGATTGTAATAAGGTTGTCATGGGAATGCGGAAAACATTGTCCAGTTAAACCCATTTGATTAAACTATTGTCAAGGCTTATAACCAATTGATATATTTCTAGCTTTTAAAAGCCTATTGCTTACGGTTGTGAGTGGGATTGTTTATAAGATCTTGTTGTGTATGGCTATTATACTTTATAACACTTGGAAATTTCCTTGTCATTTGATTGGTTGATTGTATGTCACGTGACATGAAATATTTCTCCCATATCATTGATTTTACATTTTACGTCATTAATCGTGCAATTTGGTTACATTTGCCGTGCAATTCAGTTACATACGTTTTGTACCATTGCAGGCCTCGTGTTTTTTTCAGCAGGCAACATTCACTATACACGCGCTAATATTTAACCGCTCACGATTACGATGCGTTTGTTTTTATGGCCGGCCTGTTTGTAGCGCAGTGTCTCCCAACAACACATCTTCCGGTGAAAGTGCCGTGGCGTAGCTGCCTATGGTCTGTTCTGTGCCTGCATATCTTGGATTATAATTGCCTTCTTGTATTGAGCGCTAGGCCTAATTAAAATGTTCAATTTTTAAATCAAAATAAGCTTAGCCTAGGCCTACTAACTCATTAGCGAAGACCTGCCAGCTTCTGTTTTTATGACAAATAACATACCGAAGGTGTTATATAAAACAAAATAATGAATGTTTTTAATTCGTGCAATAGTATGAATATTTTCATTTGGTGAAAGATGAAATGTTCCATTCAACTCAGCTTCGCTTCGTTGAATGGAACATTTCATCTTTCACCTCATGAAAATATTTATACCATTGCACTCATAAACATTCATTATTTGCATACTGATTGCTCCGCACGACAATGTCATCCGATATGGAGACCTCGCCTTAATTACCATCGTTGTCGTCATCATCATCACAAACGTCGCCCCCATCGGTGGCAGAATTATCCGTATTTATCTGATTTTCATCCGGAACGAGAGGACAATTATCTTGTGTATCCGGTATTCCTAGACGAGTAGTAAAGTTTGTAAAACAACAAGAAAAAAAATAACACATGTGTTAAAGAAGATTTTGAAACAATAACTGCCAAAAAAGGAATATTAATCGTATTCCCCTTTTCGGAGCTGTTTATACATAAATTGAATATATCCATTCCCAGGCTCAGTCAAAAGGTTATAGCGCTCATCTCTTCCCATTGAAAATATCCATGTTAGCTTAATTATTTTAATTATTTTGTTCTTCTTTATTTTCTTTTTAGGTGGGGGCGATGAAACAAATAGGTACTTTTGTGATAATATGTCACGGAGTGAAATACCTTAGCAAATAAAAGAAATTTGACCCGTTTTTAACCTATTGACCCTATAAATAGTTACATGTCGCCTCAAAGTAGGTGGAAGATTTAGTGGAACAGCCAGTATGACCGATTGAAAGTCTTGGACCACTTTGATTTGTTTTCTTATGGATTCAACCTTTTTTTTTAATTTGCATGCATTTTCTTGCGCACTCAAAATCAAAATATTGATCATGCGGGCAAAGGCTATCGGTGACGTAAATAATAAATAAACTAACTAACGAATTAAGTTACTATTTTTCTTGTTTAATAAACTGACAATATTTATTAAATGCGTGTCCGGTTCTCTACATTTTATCACCAGATAAAAATAATTGTCTGGTTGAGGACGTCACATGATTAAACTTGATGCTCGTTTATAAGACTATGAGAATGCACTGTATAACCTTTGAACACCCGATGCCCAGTGTCTTAGATCACTAGAGCCATCAGTGATTTTATCCTCGTCCTACCGAGCCTCTTTTGTACACGGTTTACCACAAACAAATATATTTAAAAAAAAAAAGATTAATACAATAAATAAAATTAATACAATAAATAAAATAAATGAAATAGATAAAATAGATAAAAAAGATAAATAGATGAAATAGAAGAAATAGATGAAATAGATGAAATAGATGAAATAGATGAAATAGATGAAATAGATGAAATAGATGAAATAGATGAAATAGATGAAATAGATGAAATAGATGAAATAGATGAAATAGATGAAATAGATGAAATAGATGAAATACTAGTAGATGAAATAGATGAAATAGATGAAATAGAAGAAATAGATGAAATAGATGAAATAGATGAAATAGATGAAATAGATGAAATAGATGAAACAGAAGAAATAGATGAAATAGATGAAATAGATGAAATAGATGAAATAGATGAAATAGATGAAATAGATGAAATAGATGAAATAGATGAAATAGATGAAATAGATGAAATAGATGAAATAGATGAAATAGATGAAATAGATGAAATAGATGAAATAGATGAAATAGATGAAATAGATAAAATAGATAAAATAGATAAAATAGATAAAATAGATATTAAATAGATAAAATAAATAAAATAAATAAAATAAATAAAATAAATAAAATAAAAATAAATAAATAAGATAAATAAAATAAATAAAATAAATAAAATAAATAAAATAAATAAAATAAATAAAATAAATGAAATAAATAAAATAAAATAAAATAAATAAATAAAATAAAATATTTTACCATGTAACTTGAATGGCAGGTTTGAAACAACAAGTATTTTATTTGAATATATCCAAATCGAATCCCGCGGGATGGTAAAACTACATAGGATTATTTTCTCTATATAAGAGGACCGAGTATGCCTTAAGCTTACCATCATTATCGTCATCATTATCGCAAGCATCACCCCAATTGTCAAAATCTCGGTCGGTATTAAGCTGATCCAAATTCGCCACGAGAGGGCAGTTATCATTTGTGTCCAATATTCCTAAAAAAACGAGAACATGACATATTAGTCGAGAATCGACTAAGATACTGTATTGTATTGTACAGTCATCAAAAAAAGTAACTATACAGGTAATAAATGGGCGTATAACTCTTTAAATACATATCCTACTTAAAAATATTAAATTATAAAGTTGTTGAAAAATTTGTCTTCTTTAATATGAGATATTGCACGCTAGGATCGGGTCAATATTGAGGAAGTGGCACTCAAAAATGTAAGGAGAAGTCCGATTTTCATTTTCACATTTTTATTTTCTACACGCGGACCAATCTACGGGTATCTTATTCATTACCGGTAGTGGTCAGAAGTCACAAACTGGTCCAAAAAAAAGTTTCACTTCTAATAATGTTGAGAAATGCACCAATTCTGATTAAACGGGACAAAACTTAAGTTTTACATACTTAATGACCCACAAACTATATATTGTTGGAAAGCTTAAGATTCAAGGTTTTTTATTTTTGCAAAAAAGAATCAAATTATACAGGGTGGGTACAATTTTTACAGGGTGGAACATAAAAAATTTGATAGTTTTTGCTCCTCACAAAATAGTTTGATAGTTTGTACAATTAGGGTTTAGCTGAAAATAGTCACCAAAATCAGAACAACCGCAGAAGGTGCTACCAAATTTGCTAAGAATCATTTGCCCAAAATGTACACAGGAAAAGTACAGGGTGTCTAAAATTATGATGAAATAATGCATAAAATTAATGTTTGTATATAATATTCTATGAAATTTAGTTAGCATGGACCATTTAATTTAAAAGAAAATGATTATCAAAATGAACTACATGAATATCGTTAAAGTTCCTTTTATTTTGAATACAGGGTGGTCCAAAATAGGTCTAAATAGCAAATTTTTCATGAATCTATGAACAATTCTGTGAAGAAACACTTCTGGCTTTTTTAGTTAAATGTTTTACTACCCAGGGTAGAAAAGGACTGAAGAGTCACACAAATGAAATAGAGAGACTGCGATTTGGCCATTGTTTAATCAATAAAATGAATAAAACTGTGTATTTTTTACATTAAAACACTCCCTGAATTGAACATCATATTCTAGTAGAGAATGTCTAGATAACAATTCAATATTAGTATTCATAGTAGCAGGCACATGTTAATAACACATATGAGAAGTTTGAAAACTTTCCTATGTATACTTTTAAAATGGCATCAATTTCAAAAGTTCTAGTTTTCCGCTATTTTGTGTACAAACCTATGGGCTCCTCGTCCACCGGCTCCTCGTCCACCGCTCCCACCCTTGACTCACTCGACGTTTAGATTGATAACTTTACTGTTGCTAAACATGTGGCTTTAATTCTTTTTTTATTCGGTAGCTGGATAAATTGTCTTTAATATGATACCAAAAATGTTATGTTTTTTTGACAACTTCTATTTAAAATAGAGACACGTATCACGATTTTAAGGATTTTTTGAAACGATCCCACCTTATTTGATATACCTATTAGTGACCTGTGACCTAGTGCAATTAGGGGATGCATGCGCAGGTTGGACAATTATAATCGGCCGCATTGTTCCGATGGATCAATACGCCACACACACGCTACCTGTCATTCTCTCCCCGTGTTGAAATGTAAAATGTGAATTTGAAATTGTGACTTTACCTTACATTTTGGATTGTCGCTTCCTAAATATTCAACCGATCCTAGCGTGCAATATCTCATATTAAAGTAGATAAATTTCTTAACAACTTTATAATTTAATATTTCTAGGTAGGATATATGTTTTTAGTGTTAAAAGTACATTTATTACGTGTATAGTTACTTTTTTTGATGGCTGTATAGCAATGACAGTGACTATAATGTAATATCCATTCACGATTGTATTGACTTAGCTACGTGGGCGGACGGGCGATTTCAAAAAATCACATTCAATCGTTTGTTGCAATGCAATCAAATAACTTGGATTTCTGCCACATCGGGATTCGGACCAGGTAATTTTCGCTTAAATAAGACCTATCTTCTAACCATTAGACCCCGAGTGGAGTTGACTGACAGGGTTGTCATTTTAATCCGGATTATAAGAGCGTAATTCAACTCTATAGCGTACAGCGAACTGGCTGTGAACCAAGCACCAGGCGTAGGTAACATGGTAGATAAAACCCCGATTCTCTTGACCTTAATAGTTTGTCGCAACTGGTCTAGTTGGCGCTATAACATGGTCGAAGCCAACCACTGCTTGCCTTATGCGGCATGTCGCAACTGTTAAAGGGGGCGCTGTGTACATGAACCAATTTGATTACAGGCACAGATCTGGAGTTTCTTATCCCATAATTATTAATATCCCTGCAAGCACTAGCTACGATTGTCTAATTGCAAATGATGATTAGAATAAAATAAATCGCGGGCAAGGGATACACTTAATATAATAGAACTGCGAGAAAATGTACACGTTCGACATGAATATAGTAAGTAAGGCCGCACTCAAAACTAGTAGTAGGTATAGCACCCAAAAAATTCAAATGCACTGAAAGTGTACAAAATCAGTCTCGGGTTGTAGATAATTGCAAAAGTAGAAATTTGGTAAAAAAATCATGCAAAAAGGTTGTACGGTTCTCAAGATGTTGTCCATTGATTATTGGAAAATATGACCGGAAATCTGCCAAAAAGTGCCATTTATGGTCAAAACTGACATTTTAGCAAGTTTACAACCTTCTAATTATAAAACTATGTACATACAGTAGCTACAAAACACAGATGCAAGATACTGGCCATAGGTTTATCCATTTCTATTAAAATCAGACATGATATTTATTTCATATTTGTACAGCAGACTCCAGAATATGCCATTTTATTCAAAATTCATAATCGCAACTCTGAAAATCGTCAAAAAATGACTAAGTCCAGCTAATTAATATGCGTAACGTGAATATCTGAAGTTCTACAAGCAGTAGAGAGATGAGCTTTGGTATACTGTTTACCTGTGACAAGACGTGTATTAAAATGTAAAATTTAGTTAATTATCTTATTAAATATGCAAATGAGCTCATTATGTATTCAAATTTTGCATATATGTAAATTATGTCAGTTTGACTCGTATTTTGCTTACATAAGTTTATTCCTGAACATATTCTCTAGCCATTTCCAGTATGTTGTTATCCATCAGTGCAACTGCTGTGGAGAGGTCTACAGTAAGCTACCATAATAAGCTTATTCTGTGTTTTGGGGTCTTTTTCTGGTGTGATGCATTCAATGGATATACAAACTAAGCATATCAGCCAAAAGTAGAGAGTTTTTACTAGCATCTGGTACCTTCTACCTTTCTAATTGGGCCTTCAAATTTTCAAATCGGGCAATTATATCAAAATTTAGAGCAAATTCCCAAACATTAGTAACTAGCCACAACTCAGCCGAATAACATTCAATTGATATGTATGACCCAGGGTCATGTACAGAGAGGTCATAGCTACCATATATAGCGAGCTCAGTGCCAAATAAGGAGTGCATCATAACAGAATGGTCAATTATTGGTATGGGTGTTTTTCAATGCTGAGCTGCATTGCTTAGTGTGGGCTGTCAATGGGACCCAAGTGTGCGACTTTCAGGCAAGGCATAAAAAGTACTTGCAAAGATTTTTTTTTTTAAAAACTTCCAAGTGTAGAATAATCACCAAACTTCAGATTCAGATAGAGAAGAGATCAATCTAATTAATGGTGAAGAGTGTACATTTATAAATTATTAAGTTTTTTCAAACCAGTCCATTAAGTTTTGCCTGAAAACAAGTAAATTCACCTGAGTATGCACACACTCTGTGTGGCAGACCCTAGTGTAGCGAATGTGCTATACCTACTAGTAGACTACTTGTGGGGCGCAACGCGCAAATATATAAGTGTCCTGTATGTATTACATTACCATACGTACATGTACCATTACAATTAAACTAAAGCCCAATGCAAATATTTCCCCATCAATTTAGAAATATTTACATTTTCTCAATTCAGTTTTTATGTTAGGTATGGTGGTGTAAAGCAATACTTTCGTGGCTATACATATTCCCAGACTCAGTACCTATAGGAACTTATTAATTAAAAGTAATACATAGCGCCTGGAGTTATTTTTAAAGGAGGGTTATGTCATGGATAAATATAACGTCACAAAAACTGTTGGGAAATTAAGTATAAATAATTCTTACCATCACCATCATCGTCATCATCACAAGCATCGCCTTCACCATCACCATCAGTATCAGTTTGGGCAGCATTGGGTGTCGTAGGACAATTATCCATACCACCAGCTCCACCTCCGGCTCCGCCAGCACCACCTCCGGCTCCGCCACCTCCGCCAGCTCCACCTCCGCCAGCTCCACCACCTCCACCTCCGCCAGCTCCACCACCTCCACCTCCGCCAGCTCCACCACCTCCACCAGGTCCACCAGGCCCACCCTGAACACCGCCATTCCCAATACCTGTAAAAACAGTTGTAGCATTTTTCAGAGAGATCCAAATCAACAAATAAAACAAAACTGCTAGACCACTAGTTCCGGTAAATACCAATACGCCATGGGTTTACTTTATTCGGCCCTCTGGCGGTGGAAATACAGCTGATATACCGCAGGACATAAGCATTATACGATATAAAAAATAACTCACGAACCACACGTATGATAATATTTCTAAAAACAGAGCTTAAATTAGGGCGATCTTTTTAATGTGATATTTTGTTGGCTCTTTGATCAATAACCACCATTACAGTATAATATAAAACCCTTCCACGCGTGTCTCCTCTTTTTATGAGATTATTAAATGTGTTATTTACTTGTTATTTGCTTGTAGAGAGTGAAAATAGAAGAACATTTGAATAAGTATTGTAGTTTGTGAATTAGGTCAAAGCATGAGTTAAATCAGTCCAAAATTTTCAAATAAGCTCACAAAAACCGTACGAGGTCGGTCCATTATTATATTTTTTCTTTAAAGGTCCACCGATATGCATCGTTTATTACATATCAAAATAAAGAGAAAATCACAAGGATTTCGAAAATAAACATTTTATGAGCGATCCATTAAAGGGAAAGAAGAAATTTACAAAAACCATAAATGCGCCCAAAATCAGTGTTAAAAACGATCTTCGTATTTTGAAAAACCCGCTCTACCAGGCAACACAGAGGAGAAATCATAGTTAGCCAACAATGCACTGTAACATTGTGACAAACTTAGGGTATAATATATCTTCACACACTCTTTACAATATTAGCCCTTTCCCATCATCATGCCTTGCTGAACAATTGAATGACCGCGCGAACTTTAAACATGTGTATCCATGCTGTGTGCATTCAAAACCATACAATCACAAGTGGATTATCCGTATTATCACATTCAGTGAATGAATAGATCGAGGTCACGATACTGTTTGTAAGGGAACCTGTACAACTTGATTATACATGTTATTTTGAGGCCATATTTTTAAACCGTGGTGCATTGTTTGCTGACTACAAATTCTCCTCTTAGACAACACGGAAACTGTGACGTCAGTCCGGGAATCTGACCGTATTGACACTTCAGTTCCTCCCGGAGTGACGTCACCAGCGAAGTCGCCCAAACCACTTCATGGTTCATTGCGTTTCTGGCGAAGGGCTTGGATTTGGTATACGGCCGAACGTATTTTATCTTTTTTAAATATATTTATTCACATTTTATGAAAAATAACATGTGAAATGTTCTAACTAATATATTGTATAACTTTTAAAAATAAGTTTCATGAGCACGTCGCTGGACCTTTAAAACACATATTACGCATATTGACCTATAATTATAATTTAAACCACTCACCATCTCCATCTGTGTCGTTTTGACATACATCTCCAATTTTGTCATCATCCATGTCGGTTTGATTTCTGTTCGCATTATATATGCAATTGTCTTCATCATTTAAAATTCCTATGACATAATTAAGAAAAGTATTCGTTACCTATTTATTCATATGAACACATAATTATGTTGTACAGTGTGTCCCTAAAGTGTCGATACCTTTTCAAAGCTTTATACCTCCGGTAAAATAATTTTCGGCATAACATTAACAACATTAACATTAACAACATGTTTGGATACAGAAGTAAAGTTTCCGAACTGTAAGACTGCACTTTCCTATAAACGCGTGGTATATGAGCTTAATGATGGGCACGCAGCGAGAGAGGTAGTGAAGAGGGGGGAAAAGTTTACCACAGTGATTTCTTTTTTAAATCCTTCATTCGAACATTATGAATGTTGTGCACAAAATGTAATAGATGAAAGCCTTTTTTGGGCAAAAAAACAAAACCCACATGAATGGAATGTGAGGAGTCGGGTATGTACAGGGGGTTCCCATATGTAGCGTGATCAACTGTCGGATAACTCCGACAGTTTATATTTTTACTCTAAATTCACTCTCAAACCATGATTTTGAGGTAATTAGGAATCGTATCGCTCTGTAACTTGGAATGTATGTATGATTTATGATCAGAAATGTAAATCTGCAAGAAAATCTACTTTCTAAAAAAAAAAATGAATAGAGGGCGCTATCTGGAAAAGATCACATAATATGCCTTTAAGATGTGTTTCTAGCATTGTTCAAGTGTTTCTAGCACAGTAAATAAATTGTAAGACAAATCGATACGTTTTACGTCAAAGCTATTTTTAAGTTAAAGATGGGGTTTTTTCTTCAGGGAATGTATTTCATTGACATTGAGGTATTTCTACCCCAGAAAATATATTGTAAACAAATGGTACGTTTTGCGTCAACACTGTAGTTGCCCTTTTTCCTTTAGTCTAACGCAAAGCGTATCAAAATTGATACGAAAACGTTTTGCTTTGGAGCAGTTTTTTTTGCTCTAGAGTACAAACAAGGACATATTTTGGAAAACTTTATGGTTCAATTGGTCTAAACAACCCTCCCTATAAATGTCAAGTGTTTCTACAATTTTATTTTTTTTCAGTGTTTTTTTTGGCTAAGGAAAAGTTGATACGTTTTGCGTCAAGTTGCCTTTTTTCACTTAGTCTAACGCAAAACGTTTGCGTTAGAGCAGTTTTTTTGCTCTAGAGTATAAAAAAGGAAATATTTAGGAAAACTTTTCACAGAAACATGGTGCAAACCCTATACATTTCAAGTGTTTCATCACATTAATGATGGCGGTCATATAGAGGGACGCGGGGACCCAGTCTAAACACATCTGTAGACCATACGCAGACTAATCATTGAAATACATATTTTGTTGTATATAAAGAGCAAATTTAAAATAGCCGAACAGACATTAACAAAGTTAATGATCTGAATGATTACAAATCAAACTGGTAACTCTCTGCAGAGAGCTCTGATGGGTCAATCAATTGGTTCACTGCAACTTAAAATACAAGTTGGGCTGGTAAAAAAAGCTAATGAAAGTGGCGTGGGACAGGTATAAGATAAAACCCCAAACATATGGAGAACAACATTAAAAATATAAATAAGAGAACAAATAAATAGCTTGAGGTAATTGACATCGAGAGAGCTTAAAAGATTTGGAGAGAAGGTATCTTTTCACACGACACTTAAAATATTGGAGTCCTTTCTCTAGGATGTTGCCAACAACATTGTCTGGAAGACTGTTCCATAGTGGAACAGCTGTATGAATGAAGCTTCTGTCTAAGCAGCATGTTCTGGTAGTCGGCAATGAAAGGTCATGAAATGGAATTTGCAACACTTGACCGCTTAGCATGACGTTGAACGTATTGCGTGGGGAGCAATGCTGCTAAATCTTGTGGACAGTGGTTGGTGTGCATTTTGTACAGGACATTGGCTGCTATACAATACAGGACAACATACAAGGAAGGCGGGACCTTTGTTGTTTAAAGGGGCACTGAGAGATAGGAGTCGTGAATGTTCACCACTCAAAACATGGTACAGCCTATACAATATTGCACCACAGAAGGCCTATATAGAAAAACAGCCAATAACTATATTTCTTTTTTCTAGTAAATGTTTGATTGGTTGGATCTCTGTATTATAATGATGAACAACACTTACCATCATCATCTAAATCTTCATCACATGCATCTCCCAGGTCATCATCGTCCGTATTAGTTTGATCATTGTTAGCAACACTGGGGCAATTATCGCTATCATTAGGCACATCTTTAACAAGGAAACACAACACATTGGCACATTGATATCAGTCATTAAATAACGAATGGCCTATCGATATATCTGATTTAATAAATCGTCAAATGTATTATGAGGTTCTACACGTTTTGAGGACCAATACTGCGGGTAAGACATACCCTTAAGAAAGTGTCGCCACTTAAACAATGGCGAACAAGGAGGGCCGTGATTATAACGTCAACACTCCGTATTAAATTGCTGTCTTTTAAACGTTTTGCTTTCCAATTTTCCATGTGTATTTTTTGCTTTTGTATATTGAACCTCCCCTGTTATCATTGGTTTGTATAGTGGATTACCCGGTACAAATCAGTCTTAATTAGTTCTATACCACATCGTTTGACTTAAATGATTAAACATTATGTTCTATTGTCCTAGATTTCAGGTACATTACTAACTTATCTGCATAGTGTGATCATGTTAAAATAAATACACACTCTCTCTCTCTATGTCAGATGGCACCAGGCGGTGCTGCTGTGGCCTGTCATTCTTTGTCATTACCCATGACTCACTTCCATATGTGGCGATGGATAAGATGGTTGCCTTCAGGAAGCGTACCTTGAGATTCATTGATAGCCCTTTGCTCTTCCAGATAGTTGACATATCTTGTAATGTCTTGCGAGCTATTGCCAGCCTACGTTTGATCTCCGTTTAACTGTCACTCTTGGTGTTGATAAGATATACTAGGTACTCGAACTGTTGTACAACGTCTATCTTCTGTTCATCTAGTGAGAAGTCAGCCCCTGTGTCCTCTTTGTCCATTACCATTATTTTTGTCTTTTTAGTGTTCAGCAGAAGACCTTTCTTTTCACTTGCTTCTTTTCCCCTTTGTAGAAGGTCCATAAGCTCTTGTCGGCTGCTGCATATGAGTGTGGTATCATCAGCATATCTTAAGTTGGTAATTTTAATTCCTCCGAGTTTTGCACCACCGTCAGAGCTCTCCAATGCTTCTCTCATAATATCTTCAGAATACACATTGAAGAAGTTTGGTGACAATATGCACCCTTGCCTTAATCCTCTTCCTATGCCAAACCATTCTGTATTACCACTTGATGTTCTCACTGCAGATTCTTGGTCTTCATACAGCCTACAGGTCAAGTCGATGAGGTGTTTTGGGAAACTCATTTTCTTCATGGTCTCCCACATTTCATTGTGGCTGGCACAGTCGAAGGCCTTGGAGTAGTCTATGAAAACCATGTACAGGGGGAGTCGATGTATTTTGCATTTCTCCATGATGTTCCTGATGGTGACAGTTTGGTCCCTAGTTCCTCTTCCCCCTCTGAAACCAGCCTGCATAATAGAAATCTCCTGATCTAGCTTTAATTTAATTATGTTTCTGATGATCCGGGGCAGCACCTTACTGGCATGTGAAATGAGGCTGATGGTGCGATTATTGGAGCATTCCTTCAAATTGCTTTTTTTGGTAGAGGAATAAAGACAGCTCCACACCAGTCTTTCGGGCATTCTTTCTCCTTTCAGATAGAAACACAGAGACGCCATAGGAGATCAACACCTTCTTCACCTGTGGCCTTCCACATTTCTGCAGGTATGCCATCTGTTCCTGGTGACTTTTCATTTTTCATCTGATGTAATGCTTTCTGTACTTCTGATCTCAATGGTGGAGGCTCATCTTCTGCTGTTCCATGACTGTATGTGTGTTGGGTCCTTTGCGTTATACTGCTATATTCCACCCACCTGCGCGTTATATCCTTTGTCTCTGTCAAGGTGTTTTCATTCTGATCATTGATAACATCAGTTCTCGGGTCTATTTTCCGGTTACATCTTTGATTATTTTGAACATCTTCTTTGAGTCACCTGCACTGGATTCGAGGTCACCACACTTCTTTTCAACAATAGCTTTCTTGTCCTCTCTAGCACTCTTGGCAACTTCCTTGTTTAGACGAGACCACTCTTTTTTTTAACCTTTTACTTTGGCCTTTTTCCTCTCATCAGCAAGATCTAATGTGCTCTGTGAGATCCAAACTTGTTTCTTCCTCTGTTTTTTGGGGATGTGCTTTTTGGCTTCAGACTGGACAATTTCCTTCATGCTCTCCCAAAGCTCATTTGATGTTTTTTCTCTTCTTCTGACTGTAAGAGTTTCGAAAATCTGTTCCTCACACTCGGACAATGTTAATCATAATTTATATTAGCTTTTCCAAACGTAGACTCTGTTTATCCCGCGCGGCGGTTGATTGTGTTACATTAAACAAAGTGCAATGTTTTGATTTATCTTGGACATCAACACTCTAGTAAAGTCAGAGCTATAGGATGTCGTCATTTCTAGAACCCTGTGAAACATGCAATCACAATCGTGTCCCATTTGTGACTGATGATTGCCATCAGTGAGGCCTAGAAAAGAGGATCAGCCAGAATAATCACACGACAAATAAAACTGTGTGCTAGTTCCTTGTATACTGTTTATGATAAACAACACTTACCATCATCATCTAAGTCATCATCACATGCATCTCCAAGCTTATCACCGTCTGTATTTGTTTGATTACTGTTAGCAATTTGGGGACAATTATCACTATAATTTGGATCACCTGAAAACACATAATTGCGTTATATTATTAGCTATATGTTTAGTATAGATTAAGTGTAGTCTTAATAATAACTTGCCAGGTAATAAATGTGCTCATACAAGTAATTCCAAAATTATAGCTCATACGTAAATATATTGAATTACAAAATTGTGGACATGGACAACAACTAAGAGATTGGAGAAGAATCTAAAAGTCACTGAGAGGGCAATGGAAAGGATATTGATTGGCGTTACAAGAAGGGACAGGGTGACCAACACAGATTTAAGGAAGAAAACAGAAGTGAGGGACATCATACTGGAAATAAAATTTAAAAAATGGCCAGGAGGAAAGACAACAGATGGACTCATAAATTAACAGACTGGATCCCCAGAGCATTCACCAGAGGAAGAGGCAGGCCAAACAGACGGTGGATAGACGACATCATAGAGTATGGCAACGTTACGTGGAAAAGGACAGCTCAGGACAAAGTGAAATGGAAAATTGATGAAGAGGCCTTCCTTCTGCAGTGGAGTGAAATAGGCTAGATAGATAGATAGATAGATAGATAGATAGATAGATAGATAGATAGATAGATAGATAGATAGATAGATAGACAAAATTGTGAATAAATATCTTCTAATTAATTTGAAATTGTGTACGTTGACTGAATATTAACAAGGCTATATGTTTAAAACAAAGTGCGTTTGTCATTTTTGAATTTTGAGTGGAGCCCAGGATATTGGTTTAATGGTGGAGGGGGGGGGGGGGGGGGGGGGGGTGTCTAACGTAAAACAAATGTAAAAGAATAAAAACGAACACTCTGTAATTATAGATCTGTGGCATGTGAACCATCACGATTTATAATAAAGGTCTACATTTTATTGTCATCGCAGCCAACTGGCTGAATTGTAATAACATTACAAATCATCAAATACATTAATAAACAATGCAACGTCCAGGCAGCAGCTAAATCAGCGCCAAGTTGCGACATAAACCAACATGAACAAACATACATAACCCCTATGTAGTAACCCCCAATAGGCAATGTAGACTAAGTGCCTTGCTCAAGGACACAAACACATTGGCACCAGCGGGGCTAGAACTCACGACCTTATGATTATGAGACCGGCAACTACTCCACTGGACCACACGTGCTCTACACACGTCCTCTATCTTGTTACTAGACTGAATCATTTGGCCACACTGTAAAACCAATATGTATGGATCACATCATCATACGTACAACAAGCATGAATGAAATTGAACTGAAACCAATGTTTCATCCAATTTTCATAATAATATAGAATTATTTAAATTGGTCTCAGTTCAATTGTAATGGGTGCTTGTACACATGATAATGGACATATTATTACTTTGACGACTACCGTAAAAGTATGACGTACAAGTCATTTATACGCATGATCACAAAAAGTATGGAGACATTTAACAAATGAGCCAATAATTAACGACCCATAAGGGTATGGATTAATCGAAGCCAATAACTCAGTGCATAATTTTGTTTTGCATACTTTGACACCTTGATTGTTAAGATACGATGTTGCGGAGTGGAGTTATTGTTATTTCAATGGTCGTCGGTCTAGTTTCAAAAGTGACAATCATCCCTATAGAAGCATTTTTGTACACGTGTGTAAAAGCATAAACCTGATCATTCTCTATAGGGATGATTCTCACTTTTGAAACTGGACCTACGACCATTGAAATGACAATAACTCCACTCCGCAACATCTTATCTCAAAAATCAAGGTGTCATAATACGCAGAACAAAATTATGCACTGAGTTATTTGCTTCGATTGATCCATACCCTTTCGGGCCGTTAATTATGGGCTCATTTTTAAGTGTCTCGATACTTTTTGTGAGGAGTTTATACTGGATTGGCAGTACAGCCTTACCATCATCATCGATATCGTCATCACAGGCATCACCGAGCCCATCACCGTCAGTATCTTTTTGTACCGTGTCTGGGCTGATGATTGGGTTGCGGACAGTCGGACAGTTATCTTCGTCATCAGGTTTCCCTGGAAAAACAATACATATTTCCATGAGAGTTTAATCAGGGGTGTGCCACTCAGCTTGCCGATCGGAAGCCACTTTTAAATTAAAATTTGGTCGGCATAGAACTGGTGGCGCTATACCGATCAGGCGTGATTGTAGCAGACGACGCGACGCTGGCCACGCGTCTCTCAGACGACCCAATGGCAACGGGAGTGCACCATTTTGAATTATTTGTAACAGTCATCGCCCGGTTAACGATGAAAATTCTTCTAATTATGATGAATTTGTCAAAATGATAAGATTAACATTCGCGATTACGTGTTATTCACTACGAATTCCAAATTTAGGTTTCGCGTGGCTACCGTCGTCTGTATAAATCTACAGCGCCCCAAACCTATGCCGACCAAAAATGACGTTAAACCTGGTTAAACATTGTTAAACGCGTTAAACGCCGGTCACGGACGCATTCCGGACGATTATCCTAATTTATGTAAATATGCAAAAGAGACCGTTTTCGCTACGTACATCAGTATTGCACTTTCCTATCCCAAAATTAATAGAATACCTGGTTTAATACTCAGTGTTGTCATTAAGGGGGATGTTAGGTCTCAGGAATATCCTCTGTAAAACTGCCGTAACTTGTTAATTATTCAATTAATCCATATAAAAGTATATAGTACATTTGTAGCAAGGAAATGAGTTTGAGAATCATTTCTGGTATCAAATGATATTAAAAATGCATGAAATGTTGACCAAAAATCACTTTTATGGCTAAGAATTTGCTGCGAACGTAGCAAAATCAGTTTTCGGTAAAAAATGCGGAAATTGCAGCAAAATCATCTAATATCTAGGGATGTTTTTTTTGGTTTCGACATACAAAATGTTTAGCTTTTTTTAAATGTTGACCAAAAAGTGCCAACAAGTGATTTATAAAATCATAGGGGCCTGTTATCATACCCTGTGTAGTCCTACCTTTAGGACTACTCTATCTATATACTAGAAAAAATGCTCCCCATCCGAGAACCGACAAACCCGAGAACCGAACTCATGGAGTAGTCCTACAGTTTTGGAACTAAACCCCACACTGTGCGTAAAGAGCCAGTCACCGACACGACATCATACATAAATGATACACTCCATATATGGACCATCACATTTATCAACAATGTGGGACTGAACTGTCAACACCTCACTCGCGCGCGCGCGCCAGCGTTCGCGTTAAGTGGTTGCCCGGTTGCCCGGGACACCCAAAATTATCACCGGGCAACCAACATGTACTTATTTGGTTGCCCGGTGGGCAACCAATATTTTTACAAGAAGTGAAACACTTAACACATGCATTTAAATATTTTACAGATCGGGCAACCAACAAATCTGCCGGGCAACCATAATTTCCTGCTTGGTTGCCCGGCGGGCAACCAGATTTTTTTCCTTAATTCGGACGCTGGCGCGCGCCAGAGCACTATGCAAGGTCATGCTTGGAGTCATCTGCTGGCTGCTGATAGTTAATGTATGTTTGGAATAAGGATTTAATATTAAATTCTGTATTTTGATTTCATCAATACTATTATCATGATTATAGGCCTATGAATGATATTAATTAATGTTTGATCCCAATCATCGCTTGTTGTTATCAGTGGCCTAATTTATTTCATTGGTAGAAAATGCATAATAAATCATTCGGAGTCATTACAAGTTAATTAGACCAACTTCCAGATCACGGATACTTTACAAGCCCCTGGGAAGGGGGGTGCTACTGGCACCCCCCCCCCCCCCCCCCCAATGGTGTTTTTGAGGGACCCCTAAGATTTTAAGATTTTTGAAAAAATATACATTGTCAGTCCAATAATAAATTAAGAGGTGCACAACACCCCCTTAGATTTAATATGACCAAAGTCATGTATTCTCACCTCTGACAGTGAGGACGGTGTGTATGGGGGGGGGGGGGGGGGGGGGGGGGGGGGGGGGTATAATTCGTGCATGCTCCTATATGGACCTTTTCCCTTAAGAAAACAATTTTCCGAAAAAAGACAACTGGTATAAAACGGGTATTAAACACACCAATTTGATATACCAAAGTCAAGTATTTCTCTCCTCTGACAGTCAGTGGGTGTGTGTGTGTGATGGGTGGGAGGGGGGAGGCAGTTATTCGTACATGCTCCTATATGAACCCTTTCCCCTTGAAAACCATTTTCAAAATGACAACACAAATCCGTTAAAATGGTCGATTATGATATGATATTGATATTATGGACCAAACAGTGATGTTAAACATCACTTTATGTTTTTAAAGCTAGCAAAATCTTGCAAAAATCACTAAGATTTTAAGATGTTTGAAAAAATATAGCATCAGTCCAATATTGGTTACAAAACTTGATTTTTTTTGCGCGCTTCGCGCGTATTAGTTTCAATGTTAATTATTCAAGCATAACAATATGGTTTCAGCAACGTTAACCATTTGTAGTTTAATAAAATGGAGATTTTTGCGCGTATTGATTTTAATGTTAATTATTCAAGCATAACAAGATGGCTTCAGGAACATTTTAGATGAAAAAACGGGATTTTTTGCACGCTTCAAACATTAGTTTCAATGTTTTATTATTCAAGCATAACAAGATGGCTTTAGGAAAGTTTTCTGGACCATTTTATTTAAAAAACTGGACATTCAATATTTAACTATTCAAGCATAACAAGATGGCTTAGGAACTTTTCTGGACCATTTTAGTTAGAAAAACTGCAAATATTTGCGCGCTTCGCGCATAATTATGTTCAATATTTCATTATTCAATAACAAAATGGCTTTAAGAACGTTTTCTGGACCATTTTCGTTTCAAAAAGTGGAATTTTTTCGCGCTACGCGCGTAGTAGTTTCAATAATAATTATTCAAGCATAACAAGATGGTTTCAGGAACGTTTTCATGACCAATTTAGTTAAAACACTGGTCATTTTTGCATTTAATTATTAATAACAAGATGGCTTCAGGAACTTTTTCTGGACCATTTTAGTTAGAAAAACTGGACTTTTTTTGCGCGCTTCGCGCATAATTATGTTCAATATTTCATTATTCAATCATATCCAGATGTCTTTAGGAACGTTTTCTGGACCATTTGAGTAAAAAGTGGAAATTTGGGCGCGCTTCGCACGTATTAGTCTCAATGTTAATTATTCAAGCATAGCAAGATGCTTTCAGGAACGTTTTCATGACCATTGTAGTTAAACACTGGTATTTTTTGCGCCTTTCGTGCGTAAAATTGTGTACAATATTTAATTATTCAAGCATAAACAAGATGGCTTCAGGAACGTTTTCTGGACCATTTCATTTATAAAAATGGATTTTTTTTTGCGCGCTTCGTGCGTTGTAGTTTTTTCATCTTTCATATAGTGTCTCTCGTATTTTAGAGTGTTTATGAACCAAGCCAAAGTTTATTAAAAATAAATGTAAATATTCATATAGCAAGGAAGAGCTTTACTAGGCCATTCAAACTTTTTAAAACCCAACAGCTTTATGGGGCTTTGCCCCCTGAACCCATACTGTCTCTGAACCAAGTCAAAGTTTATTACAAAATAAATGTAAATATTCATAGCAAGGAGAGCTTTTCTAGGCCATTCAAACATGCTAAAACCCAACAGCTTCAGGGGCCCCTACCCCAAGGGATCGCCCCTGGAGGGCCCCTTGACCCCACACCGTAGTGGTGAAGACTTAGCACTCGCCTTTATTACCTATTAACATGATTAAACGTACAAACATTTACAACAGTAAGGGAGTGTTCAGAAATACTTTGGTGGGTGGGGGGAGGGGGGAGGGGGGGGGGGGGGGTTGGCCAAAACTGTGGGGGTCTAAAAAGTTTCAAATTGCCCAAAGGGGGGATCAAAAAGTTTTTGGTAAATAAAGGGCGGGGGGTCAAAAAAGTGTGGCCATAGTATAACGCCTGGGTGGAAGAAAAAAAATTGCGCGCTGCGCGCGCTTTAGTTCAGAATTGTTCAGTTTTTAAAAGGCAAGAGGTGTAAAAAGACAATTTGTGTAGCAAAACAAAAAAATCCCGCTACACACGAATGTTTTTGTGAACTTTTATTTTTAAAAAAACCTATTAGGCCTATATTTTTAATTTTTTTATTATTGATATATTCTTTTATTTTGTACAAAATCGCCATTTAAGTTACGTACGGTTGGGGTATATTTCGACCCCTCCCCCTGTTACGTACGCTTTGTACGTAACTGAAAATGGCGAAAATTATGGACGACCCTTAACGTACAAACATTTACAACAGTAAACAACAGAAAATACAAAAAGCCCACACAAGTTATAAATTAATACATGTTATCAATACTATAACTTCAGGATAAAAGAATCTGGATTATGTTTAAGGCTTGGGGACCTGGTTTTGAGTGAATCTTAAGCTCTATTTGTTGTCAATTATTTTTTATTTTTGGTGGTATAATTTCATGTAGGGCCCTTTCGAGGTATTATAGGCCTAATACATATACACTGAGCCAAAAAAGAAACTTATAAAATCTTAACAGATCACCATAGGGTCAGTGCGCATTTCTCTTGTGTCATTGAAGCAAACAATTGGTTATTGACTACCATTTAAAGCAATACATTGCAGTAATATTTGTATCCAAATTTGGTACATTTTCATGCACAGAATTTTATTTGGTGATCTGTTAAAATTGTATAAGTTTCTTTTTTATATAAGTTTCTTTTTTGGCTCAGTGTATATCAAGATTACAATCAAGAAGGGCTGAAACTGGAGCTGGACATCTATCAGAACAAATAGCCTAAATGGTTAACTGGAAATAAAATACATCAATCTAAAGTAAATTACCAGTAATTATTAAATGAATAAATGACAATAATTCAATAGTAGGCCTAAATGTTGGTGTAATTTTATTTTGATAATTAAATAATAAATGTTATTATATAGACACATTTTAAACCATATCCATTGTTTAACACATTTAGGTTAGAATTTTCATTCATTTAAAAAAACATATAATTTATAAATAGCAAATTGTTCACTACAGTTTAGAAAATTAAAGCCCTCCAAATATCGGTCCAAAGATAATCATAATATTATTAAATCACAGATCTGAGATTAAAATGTTCTACATTTCATCACTTGCATAGGCCTATGAAATCTGGCTATATCATAATATGATTTTTTTAAACAAGTTTTAATTAACCACTCTCGCGCCACTTAGGATGCCTTGATGCGCGCCGTGATTCGCCACAAGTGGCGCGCGCGCCACCATTTGAGAATGCCTGTTGTAGACCTAGTCAATACAATTATTGTGCTCAGTGGCTATTGGCCAGTGTGTGCATGATGTCATCGGGGTATCATGTTGCATTGTGGTCTAGTGCCGGATTCTCGGTACACATTTGTCCAAAACTGTAGGGCCACTCTTTTGACTCGGCTAGGATGGCTGACTCAGTGTTTCTATATTCTATCTTAGTATAGTATTTCCCTGGATAGTGATAGTGGCCCTACGAGGAGGGCTAACCCTGTGTGGAGCCATTCAGCAGAGTCTTTCACCTCTCGTGTTTTTGGGTTTATCATTGGTGTAGAATATTCATGAGTTAGAATAATGTAAAGACTAGGGGCCTGTTATCAAACCCTGTGTGGAGCCATTCAGGAGAGTCTTCCGTAAGCTGTAGGATTTCTATGAGAGTCTTTCACCTCTCGTGTTTTTGGGTTTATCATTGGTGTAAGATATTCATGAGTTAGAATGATGTAAACCACTGGGGGCCTGTTATCAAACCCTGTGTGGAGCCATTCAGGAGAGTCTTCCGTAAGCTGTAGGATTTCTATGAGAGTCTTTCACCTCTCGTGTTTTTGGGTTTATCATTGGTGCAAGATATTCATGAGTTAGACTAGTGTAAAGACGCCATTACGAAATAAAGCTGTATGCTCATTTAATCCTTTAACAAAAAGATTTTGCTAGGCTAATTTCCAGCAGTCTTGCACCAAGGATAACCCTGTTTTTGCCACGTCTATGGAATAACCTTCGAATATACTGAAGCATCGATTACACATACTACCTTAATTTGATTGGTACATGTAGTATCCTACCATTTTCGTTCACTATGTTGTTGTCTGGACTTAGGCATGGTCAGAATAATGGATAGGGTTGGGTAGGATATTTTCTTTGAATGAGGTGTCAAGAGGAAGAGACATGGTTGAGTAATAAAAGTTGGAATATGATAGGAGGCTTATTAATATTAGGACATCCAGATGTTTATGATACAGTTTATCATGGCTGTCATAATTTGAAGACAACTGAAACAACTCACCGTCACCATCCAAATCGTCTTCACACGCATCACCTACCCCGTCTCCGTCAGAATCAGTTTGGTCTACATTAGGAACATATCGACAGTTATCAGGGTCGTTATCGGGAATGCCTGCAACAACAACATAATTATAAATTACTAAAATGTTGATAATTATCATAGTAGCTGGTATTCGGAGTATCTGATTTTCTGACAATAGATTGATTTATATTACCACCACACTCAATATTTTCAAAACCAATACCAAAACAAATCAAAACCAAAATCAAAACCAAAAACCAAAACCAAATACAAACTAAAACCAAACCAAAACTAACAACAAAAACGAAGTTAATTCAGTCCCTATTGATACCTGTACAAACAAAGGTTTTAGGAAAGCCATGATTCACAATTTGTATGTTCCTCCTCTGTGTACAAATTTCTGGCCGACATTTGGCTCGCCACTCCACAGTGCACCGATGAAACGAAGTTGATCTCATTAAATTGGAAAATCCTCCACAATATTTATCCCACCAAAGTACTTCTATATAAGATGGGTAAGGTAGAGAATAATATTTGTCACACATGCAACGTGATTGACTATATCGACCAATTCTTTTTCAAATGTAATCTAGTTAAACAGCTATGGTCTTACGCTAGTCAAGTTATCTCGCGTAAATTATCAACATGCTTTGTATTGACCACTGAAATTGTTATATTGAACTATCACAATAATACTTATGACCATCACGATTTAAAATTTATTAACCTCATCATCGCCGTTGGGAAACTATGCATAAGCAAGTTTAGATACGGCAACCACCCAAATCTGTTATTCCTATTTGAAAAAGAACTCTGTCTTCGTAGACTGATTTCTCTGTAATTACTATGTCATCATATATATCAATTATGTCGGGTTTTTTTAATCGATTGCCACATTGTGCATACTTGCTATTATTATATTTTATTATTTTGTATATATTGATGTTATTGTATAAATTTATTGTGTATCAAAGAATAAAAATTAAAAAAACACAAAAAAAAACAAAAAAACAAAAAAACAAACAAAAACCGAAAAAATCCAAAACAAAAACAAAAACAAAAACAAAAACAAAAACAAAAACAAAACAAAAACGAAAACAAAAACAAAAACAAAAACAAAAACAAAACAAATACAGCAATAGTAATGATTATATTTAGTTTATATGATAACATTCTGACGACTAATAGATTATGGAAGCAAGTGTGGCGCAACGGATAGTTTAGTGGACTCGTAAAACAAAAGTATTGTAGGTCTAATGTGCTACGTTAAGGCACCATACTTCGTGTGCAATATCTTACATTAAAGTAGAGAAATCACTCAATCATACAGGTCCGTCACTTTTGTCGACTTTTTATTTCTCAGCCCCTCAACTCGTTCGCCATGTCTAAATATAGCGGTCATATAGAGGGACGTGAGGGATCCAGTCTAACTTACCATCATTGTCTGCGTCATCAGTACATGCATCACCAGTTCCGTCATTGTCAGTATCCTCCTGTCTCCGATTTGGGACTAATGGACAATTATCGTCGTCATCAACAATACCTATAAATAAATAAGACCATATCTAATAAAAATAAATGTAAATAATTAATTAAAGGGACTCAGAGAAAAAAACAAATCTACAATCGCTTTCCCGATATCTCTTAGATTGTTACCTGTTACTTATAAACATGATACATAACACATCCGTGACCATCAAATTACACTCGAAATACTTATACAAAATGAAGACTTAAACATCCGTAACTACAAACAGATTCATCATCAAATTTATCTTGATTTAATCAAATATATATATATATATATATAAATATTATATATATATATATATATATATATATATATATGCTCGATACGAAAGTTGTGCACTTAGTATAACAAATTGACAGCAGAGAATCGCACCATCTAATCGATAAACAGCATTTTAAACCACTTCCACAATGCATATGATGATTCTGTAATATTATAAACCATAACATGTTACCGTCATTGTCATCGTCATCGTCGCATGCATCACCATTGTCATCTTGACCTTCGTCGGTATTAAGCTGATTTGCGTTCGCCACAAACTGGCAATTATCGTCTGTATCCTTGACATCTTTATACATTGAGAACGGAATAAGAAAAAGAAAAAAACAACAAAATAATAGCTGTTAGGGAAAAGGAATATAAACATGTTTCAGTAAACGTACAACGGAAATAAAGACAAGCAATGAATAATAGTAATTAACAAAAGTAACAACAACAAAATACAACAAAAAAGAAAAGAAAATGAATACAAATCACTGACTTGCGTGTGTGGTGACCCTATATCTTTCAATTATTACTATTATTTACCCATTTAACGCCATTTTAAACATAAGTTTATATGCGATAGGACAATACACTTTAAGAAATACGTCTCAGCCAAAAAATAATGTATCCCCGGTTTTGTTTACCCGCTGTAATGTGTCTGTAATGTGTCTAAAATATAAACTGCAAACGGTGTAACCATAAATTAACTGTCTTTAATAAAGATGTTACAAAGACACATTATGTCAAAGACCATTTTGTAATTATGTTTCATCAAGGTCCATATCTTTTTGTATTGGGAAAGTTTGTTATTTACCGTTTGTCCTTTCTATTTGTATCATTCTAAATTTTATGTGCCTTGAGTGCTCTTAATTGAGTGGATATGTGCCTTTTGGCTATTATTATTATTATTGTTGTTGTTGTTGTTGTTGTTGTTGTTGTTGTTGTTGTTGTTGTTGTTGTTGTTGTTGTTGTTGTTGTTGTTGTTGTTGTTGTTGTTGTTGTTGTTGTTGTTGTTGTTGTTGTTGTTGTTGTTGTTGTTGTTGTTGTTGTTGTTGTTGTTGTTGTTGTTGTTGTTGTTGTTGTTGTTGTTGTTGTTGTTGTTGTTGTTGTTGTTGTTGTTGTTGTTGTTGTTGTTGTTGTTGTTGTTGTTGTTGTTATTATTATTATTATTATTATTATTTGAAGTACTATTATTTGCATTACCCCACTTGAATCTATAATTACCATCATTGTCGTCATCATCGTCGCAGACGTCACCCGTATCATCGTCGTCATTATTAGATTGATTCGGGTTAGAAATAAGGGGACAATTATCTTGGTCATCCGTTACTCCTGAACACATTGATAACAAGACGAAAACAACGAAATGAATGCCATGAAAAAGGTGAACAGTGTTAAACACGGATACATCTATTCATCGCAAATTTGAATGCGCATGTTCGTGAGAATTAATTGTAGCTTATTTGTACGAAAGAAACGTTAATCTCAATTAATGTCATTTTAAGCATGATAAAAATGTGATACATTTATTTCAGTCGTTAAATCCTCAAGCTGTCGCAAAAAAGACATTTTGAAATACTTTTCCTAGTATGAACTACAAGCTTAATCACCGCAAAGGATGTTTGATGATCATCATATAGCCTGTGTACACCTCAGCTTAATCACCGCAAAGGGTGTTTGATGATGATAATGTAGCCTGTGATAAGACGATTAAGGAGATGAGGTTGTAGGACATAGGCAGTACTAGTACTAGGTAGTTATACTCTGTTTGGCCATCTCGAGACAGTGACGTAACCGCGTATTCTACTAATTGCATCACATAACGCGCGCGCATACTCGCGGCGCTGGCGTACAAACACGAGCGTTGAAAGGCGGAAGATACACACGCGTGCGTAAAAGCTGCGCCTGTTCAGTTACGTCACTGTCTCGAGATGGCCAAACAGAGTATAGTCGATGAAGTGGTATGATTAGCTTATGAATATAAGATGAAGTGGTATGATTAGCTTATGGATATAATATGAGGCGTAGTAAACTGTCTTACCGTCTTCATCTTCGTCATCGCCAACAGGGCCGACTCCTGAAGGACCACCGCCTCCTGATGGACCACCGCCTCCTGATGGACCACCGCCTCCTTGAGAACCGCCGTTGCTGCCTGAAGGACTACCGCTTCCTGGATCACCGCCGGTAACTTGTTGTGATAGTATATAAATTAACGAAATTAATTATATTATTGAAATGGCAAGAAATAATACTTGTTCATTTTGTTATAGCACATTATACTTTTAATTTTTTTCTCTAAATCCCGGGGAAACCGTTTGCCTCTAGCGTTTACCCATACGCTGCACATTTGTCGGACAATATCTCATATACACATCTCAGGCGTGTGAGTAACCTAGTGCAGGGATATTATTAATTATGGGATAAGAAACTCCAGATATGTGCCTGTAATCAAATTGGTTCATGTACACAGCGCCCCCTTTAACAGTTGCGACATGCCGCATAAGGCAAGCAGTGGTTGGCTTCGACCATGTTATATAGCGCCAACTAGACCAGTTGCGACAAACTATTAAGGTCAAGAGAATCGGGGTTTTATCTACCATGTTACCTACGCCTGCCTAGTGGGTTAGATCAGATACGATTTCCGTTTGCCTCTAGCGTTTACCCATACGCTGCACATTTGTCGGACAATATCTCATATACACATCTCAGGCGTGTGAGTAACCTAGCGGGTTAGATCAGATACGTGAGAACCGTTTTCCTTTTGTTTGGCACGGCCGGGAACGGATCTAGAAATTTGTTAGGGGCCCAATTATTTGAATATTTTCAAAAGTGTAACAAGGGGGAGTTCGAGGGGGAATGTGCCCCCCTCGCGAGTGGAAATGTTTTCGAACTCATTTGGTGCGATCTGGTGTATACATTTGACCAATATTTTATCGAAAAGCCACTTCTTTATTTCGAATCAATATCTTGGTTTGTTTATCAATGCAAGAAATAAGTTGAGCATTTTTTACTGATATTTTCTTGATTTAAGTTTCGATGGTTGAAAAGCGCAGACAGCGGGGATTTCTTTTCCAATCTTTGAACCCATTTGGTGCGATTTTTTGACCGATATTTTATTGAAAAGCAATCACTTATATAGGCCTATGCCAGAAAAAGTAAGTGCATACTGATGTAATTCTTGATTTAAAATTGTTATGTTGAAAATACTTTTATGTTTTAAAAAAGCATATCGATACTAGTTACCTCCAAACTATCAGATTTCACGTCAACGTACGCGTATATATATATATCCCGACACCGACGTCCATTAACTCCAAACGTTCTCATGCCCCTTGCATGCCTTCCCGCCCGCCTTTTCGTCCCCCCCCCCCCTTTCTTTTTCTTTTGTCCCCTCTTCTTCCTTTCTTTGTCCCTTTTTTTCTTTCATTTTCCCCCCTTTTTTTACTGGCCCGCCCCCCCCCCCCCCCCCCGGATCAGCCGTGCCGCACGGCTCTATGAGTTACTTTTTGTATGTTTACGTTTGTATTCCTCGTTGAATGTCAAGCATTTCTGTTATTTGGTTTCTATCTTTTAGACTTTTATATCAACTTACGGCATTCGTTGGCGTTACAAACTTCAATTTCCGAATATGGCATTCCTTTACATAGCGACTGTGGGTCAGCTACGGAATTGTCATAATTTCGACATATCTCCGTGCGATATCGCGTACCATTACCACAGGCCACAGTACAATTGCTCCAGTCCTCATCTCTGTAAACCCACCACGCTGTAAACATGGTAAATAAACAATTATGACGAGTATGTTAAAAGTTCTACATCAGGAATCTACATCAAATAGTTTGTAAATGAAATCTATAGTGGTTTTAATGTTACCAGTTATAAATATCTATTTCCTAAAGTGTTTTAGTTTTTGGCTATGTTACAATACCCTCATTATAGCATATTTACTCTTGTGGTAGGCAATATGTCAATTTTTGACTATCTTCGCAATTGTTTGCCAATGAATTCACTCAAGTGAAACTAATTCCAAGATTGTCAAAAATCTTTAATCTCTCTCAGATATTTATAATGGACCTCTTTATTAATCTTCAATATAAAACAGTTGCGAGGGAGTTCAAGTTTAACACCATGTCATTTTATGAATTGAAACCATCCACATTGCCTATACTTTCTCATTGCATCCCCAATGACCTGTTATATTTATTTCATTTAACTTAGTATTATTGACAGGCTAATTTGACTCTTAAATTAACTAAACATATAAAAGAGCACATTTTATATCAATTTATTTTCCTATAATGATGTCTCAAAATTACCCAAATTTGTTTAAACAAACCTATAAAGAACTTTTCATTAATTAGTAAACCTAGAATACCAAAAAAACACCACAATAATTCAATGGGTTCCCAGTGTATTTCTCAATTTGAAGCATCCGAGGTTTCCTACGTTTGGTTGCTAGTTTATTAAATACACTGAACTCCAACACTCAGATGAAGTATCCTTAAGAATAACAATGTTACTTTAAACACGCTGGAAACATTGTGTACTACATTTATCTGCAATTGGTTGAGTAAGCTAAAAGTAATTCGCTGTAATGAAGTGACCGCGCATAACATCAGTCGCTGCATCAGCAATATGTCCACACAATTCACAGGGCACACGCTATACACGTCAAAGTTTGATTTTCCCCGCGCTGTAAGCGCTTGCTGTAGTTTGTTTGGAACCCATCATGTAGCAACACATCCTAATATGTGGTACTTCTAGCTTATTCCGTGAGGGGTGTTTATAATATATAAACATTCCCAAAAATACCTACCGCACTCAGAGCTTAATCCGGAGGCGGATCCACAGCGTGTGTGGCCCTCTACAAGTATACAAACCTCCCCCACTGAACAGTCCTGTAACGCATCTCCACACACACCTATAAAATGTTAATAGTTCACAAGGTTGTAAATATCAACTTCAGCATCAGAGTACGTGTCGTGGTGCGCATATCCGTATCTGCACCAACATATCACATTTGAGACCCACGCTTGAAGTTGCACCTAAATACCTCATTTGAGACCCACGCTTGGAACTACACCCAGATACCTCATTTGAGACCCACGCACCCAAATACAACATCTGCGACCAACGCTTGTACCACACCAAATACCAGTCAATAGTTAGGTCACCCAAGCCCTATATGAAAGCTATGAAGATTGTTAAACGGGGTCAGTAGTCACAAACATGCACAAACACAATAGTCGAACGACCTTGCTATTGTCAAAACTCCCTACACAGAGGACTGCAGTGCAAATCTGTACGATGTTCGCCATGTAATGTCTATGGCGCCTAATGGCGGATTTCATTCCGTGGTATGAAGCTATGAAGTTTCCGTGGTCTTCGCTATCTCCAAGTAGATAAAGCAATACGTACACGAGGATTCATTTCATGATTTGGTGAGGTTTAGAATGAGTTAGGATTCCTGTAATTTCGAAGACCACAGATTTTCAAAACGTGAATTTTCCAACATTTTACGACATAAATTTGGTCACAAAACGTGTTTAATACTATACATTTTACCGATCTGCAGATGTTATTGACCCTCCTCTAAAATTCTACCTGATTTGTAGCACGTTTCTCAGTTTTTGAGATGCCCAATTAGACCATTTTCCGAAGCTATATCTAGCAAATATTGCAGTCACTGATACTCCATTGTTTTCTTGCGTATAACAAAATATGACATGCAACGTGACCTCCCTACTGACTGATACCATATCTTAGACCAACGCTTGTACCTGCACCAAAATACCATATATGAAACTTACCGCTTGTACCTGCACCAAAATAACATATCTGAGGCCCATCGCTTTGTGACAATGGACATGTACCGGTACTCACATGTCATGGAATACTCAAACTATGTACAAGGTGTATCTACCCATACTCGTGTTTACGGATTCAACCCCGTAACCATAATCAGGCCAATTTTGTTGTTGTTGTTTGATTGTCCATAGATCACTTTTAAAAGTTGGGTAGGTCGGTCGGGAAAAGTTGGTTTTTTGTTTGTTTTTTGTTTTCTCACTTGCCCTTTTTTCAGGTACCAAAAGTAAAATGAGATGTACTTGTTGTGGTAACCAAATCGGGGAACAAAATCTTCAATATTTTGATGAGTATTTTTATTTTCTCAACACTTTGATTTTCGACTAATATTTGCAAAAAAATGAAATTTAAAAAAAAAAAAAAAAAAAATTAATAAAAATTAAAAAAAAAGAAAAAAGAAAAGAAAAAAAGAAGTGTTTTTGAGTCGGAATGATTAAGAGGGTCGGGCGGACGAGGACAATCAAACAAAACAAAAAAAATTGGCCTCAGGGCATTGCAAACAAATTCTTATTTTATTTTATTTATTTATTAGAACATACACTTTTACAACAGTGGCACTCGTCTACCCGACGGTGCGTTCATAATATACATGTATACATACAATACGTAACAAGTCGAAAGAACATTAATAATTATTATACTCTATATAATAATCATGTATACAATAGTCTCAATATACTCACTTTGAGTTCATCTTACATCTAACAGCCCACGCACGTTTAAGGTATGATTTACAAAATTGGTCAAGAATATTAAACATATGCACAACGGGCATCTTTAGTGTTTTTGTAAGGCGTGGTGATATTAATTGGACTACCGAGCATTATATACAATTTTGAGTCCAGATTATTGATAATAAATTCCAGCCAAACATCACTAAAACCATTGTTACATTTTCTAGTTATCTTTGTTCACGGCCTTGTCTGGTTACCATAGCAACCAGATCAAAATAACGCGCATTTTTTGAAACGCTGTTACCTAAGCTGCTTCAATTTGATGTATGACTCTAAGCGGTAAGCCCACGGTAACATTGAAAAAATCTGTTTCCAAAATTGGTGCAAATCAACCTAGACCCCCCCTTAAACCATGAAATAGCTACATGTAACCTCGCTGTGCGTACCGCAAGCATTAACAAAATGATTGCGTGTCCTGATTGTTCGACACGAGCATGCACACCTAGACCATTGCGGACCTTTATTGAAGAATAAAGGCCGATTATATCCCTGCTTTGAGTATAGAATTTCGGCCTAATATTTTCAATATACACGCTCGTACAAACAACCTGTATGCCTAACACGAAGTGCACGACGTTTTCCCGTCCAAAACCCCGGCTTTGGGACGGCCGCTGCAAAAGGACTACTTTTGCGCAATCCAAAGCCATACAAAAGTAGTACGTTTGAGAAAGGGCCTAGTTTTGCCTAACCAAAAGTAGTCCCTTTCGCAAAAGTTCTACTTTTGGGCGAATAAATCCACTAAAAAGTAGTACTTTTGCGAAAGGGACTACTTTTGTATGCAGCACCGGGAACATCAACAAATCACACTCGCGTAAAATAGCTTAATCCGTCCAAAGCATCATGCCAGTGACTACACCACGCACGCGATCCGGGCGCTATTTTCGGATACGGCAGAGCCAATTTTACTCCGCAATTAGACCCCTTTCACTCCTCTGACAGTTTGATTCCCAAAACTTCGCCGTGTTCAGTGTTCAATTAACCCTAAAAATACTGATTACTACACAACATTACTCTGATATAGTTGCTGATAGCGCGTGCGTCCCCAATGATTTAGTTTAAATATGACATCAAAGTCATCCCTGTGAAAAATCGCAATTTCACATTTATGTACAGAGGTGATACGACTTTGAAATTCACACTTAAGATACGGCAGTATGTGAAACTTAATTAGTTATAGGTGATCTTGTCCCGATTTTGCAGATACGATATTATGGGAAACCGTTTTACGCGACAATGCGGTGATCGAAGTAGACACTGTTCGAGCTACTACGTAGATACGACAGTGTGTGAAACGCAACAATTTCAATAGTCAACATAATGATGTAATGATAATGAATTCATAAATATTAAAATTATATTTAGACCGCGCCGTTGCCTGGGGATACAAAGCGCGCACATGAAAAAAATACAACAATATAATCATTGAACATGGACTTCATACTGAAAGTGAATGAAAGTTCATGAAAGTTTCATACTGCTGGCGTTTCTGATAGATATTTGTTTGTTTGTTTTGATTACACGGTCGGTTCATACGGACACATGCTTGGGTCCTGAAAGGACCAGGCTCAAGCAAATTGCTCGTGCCAGGCTTAAAAAGCCTATATAAGCGTGCTGGCTGAATGAAATCGTCGCTATTCTGACATACCGGCACATCTCTTTAATTATTTCTGTTGTGATGTGCCGATATGTCAGAACAGCGACGAAACGAAAGTTAGAAAAAGTTGGAGGAAAGCCACTCCCAACAAATAATATTACCAATTTTGCTGCCAGCCATCGGACATAATAAAATAATAGTCTTGATCCAATTATCTCATTTGCCACAGGCTGTGTATTAGAGGCACGTCTGAGAAAGTTCTATCCCCGGAAGATTTCGAAAGAGGAACAACAACATTAATGCTGCCAACAGAGCGCGTTCTCATAGTACTACGAGATATTTTTGTTTACAAGCGGTCTTGAATGTACTGGGGACATAGCCTTTTCAAAGATTTATACAAATAAATAAATGTCTTAATATAATATTAATAACCTATTTTTTTTAGTACATAACAAGTCAAACACATGTGCGAAATGTGAAGTATGAATAATGCTTGCGACGAATTTCACAAGTTCAATGTACCTTTACATGAGCCAGAGAGGTTTCAATTGTATAGGTTGGGGCGGACCTACGTCACGCCGGTGAAAACAAATCAAACGCCGGTGAAAACAAAAACAAAAACAACTTGCGCAGATCAATCAATTACGGCAACCACACATTGCGCCTACTGCGAATCAAGTGCGTAACGCTCGGCGTTGAGTGCGTGCATGGAATGTTTTGCTTTTGAAACACTGGTTGCCAAGCAAATTTGCTAAAAATAACTCAAGGTCCCGTATGTCCGCGTAATCGTATAGCTTCTGAATGTTTAAACATTTTCCTCGCGCGTAAAGGGTGTATTTCACAATGTTTTGTATTATACAATGTGCAGTAACCTGATGTTACCAAGTGCTTAGCGCTGTATATCCATATCAAAGCCCTTCGAAAAGTTCAGAACAGTTGAAAACATCTGTTGAATGTACTCTCTTTTTCGGCTACGACACCCTTTGTTGTAAGTTTACATCTGATTGGCCACTTAAAAATTTCGTGCGAAGAAAATTATAAATTATTCTCTAGTCAATTTCCATATGTTTAATAAAATCAATTTCCTTGAGCTGGACTGATAGGTCAACACTTTGAGATTAGCGACCCCCCCCCCCCCCCCCCCCGCCCCCCCTAGAATAATAGTTATACAAAGTACTTACTCATACTGCAGTTAACACCGTTCCATTCTTCATTGCAAGTGCAGTTATAGGTACCATCACCTAAGTCATTGCATGTGCCACAATGTTCACACGGGGATGGATTACACGGATTCAGTACTGTTAATAATAATAATAATAATAATAATAAAACCATGCTTATTGAGCGCATAACACAATTGAGTCCCTATGCGCTATAACAAATAAAACAGAACGCAAATATACAAAAACTATAGAAGTAACAAAATACAATACATAAAGGAAATCAAGTATTAACATTAAATAGGTAAGTTTTTAGCGATGATTTGAACTGTTCAAGAGTTTTGGCTGATTTAACATGATATGGTAATTGATTCCAAAGTTCAGCAGAATCATCTTGAAAAGAACGGCGTCCATATGATGTAGAAGGTGAAGAAACATGAGCAAGAAGATATTGTGAGCGAGAACGGAGATTGCGTGTGGGTTTGTAATGTTGTATGTTAAGAACAAACATATTTTATTTGTTCGTCAACAGTTATGTTCTCATAAAAGTTCTATTTTCATGTTCTTGTTATCAATCGATGGGCAAGTGATTTGTTCATCATAACAGTAATTTCATAATTTTCGCAATTATTATTTTGAGGACTCACACACTCATCAATTGAATATAAAAGACCACTGCCTTCTTGAACACCACCGGTAAATTGTTATTGATCTTCTTAGACGTAAAGTAATGAAGCAATACATTTGCTCTCCTTTACCATTATACACTGCACATTTGTTGCACCATGTCGCAGTTAATTTTTTGAACAGTTGAACTCAGGCTTGTAGGGTCAAGTTAAACAAGTTGATGAACATACAACTACAATAGCTTGAATCAATTTGATTGTAATTGTATCAGCACATAAGCTTTTGTTACTATTAAACTGCCATATATTGCGAGGGATCAATACAAATAAAACACTCATATAATTTCAAAATCCAAAATGTTCACTGTTGTAATACGACCCCCGGTACTTTCGCCAAAATCGTACGTGGATGTGCCTCCCGGACGTCGAAAATGTGACTTTCTCTATACCTATTTTTTTGCCAATTTCCCACCCATCAATATACCAATTTTGTAAAAAAAAGCACCCAATTTTGCACAAATCGGGTGCTTTTTACAAAAAATGCCTCAAAATACACCCAATTTATGCCAATTGGGCGCTTGGGTCTGTAAATGAAAAACAACCCCATCGCTATACCAACTTTTGCGAAAAAGCACCCCAAAAGGCAAGCAAATATACAAACGTATACCATATCACTGTGAGAACCCCCCCCCCCCCCCGGGAACACGACATACCACAAGTTGGAGGGTCACGATCCCAAGTTCCGTCCTCCGTACAAGTTGCATTAGTGTTATCGGATAATGCATATCCGTCATTACATGTGAAGCCTACCATCTCATTTTCTTCGAATATAATGGTGTTTTCAGATATGACCCCACCGTTTTCAGGTACCGCTATAGGATCACATGTGTTTGAGTCTGTAAAAAAGAGCAAATGCGTTACAGTGACGCTGAAATGTAAGCTATCATGTAAGTTCTAGGTGTTTTTGTCAACATCCTGGGATGTTGACATTTGAATTCAGATTTAGGTCTTTTGGTAGAGTCTATGAATTGCTTTCTCATGTATCTTTAATCAGTATTTGTACCCAGATGGCTTTAAAATGTATATTAGATCTGGATATGAAAATATGAACACATATGTTGTTACAATTGTGGAGAAATGGTTTAAATAATATAAAACAAATGATAGAATTTTGTAAAATCTGCGACATTCGTCGTGTTAATAACTGAATTTAGTGGATTTGCAAATAGAACGGCAACTTTATACAATTTCGCGAGCAGACGGTTACGCTGGTTCCCTGCGCTGATGGTCTTCCCACACACTGTCCGACACTAACTAATTACCGGGGTCCAAGTGTGATTATTATGGGATAACAACGTGGTGGAAAAAGAAAAGACGATGATTTCCACTCGATAGAAGGACGCTGGTTCTCAGTTTTAAATATGGCTCCCATATGGCTCTCATAATAACCAGCAATTATAACGTCATTCTATCGAGTGGAAATTATCGTCGTCAGGTGGAAAGCCGCGATTATGGGATGGATTTCTTGGAAGCTGCTTATACTATTTTCCGAAGCTGGCGCGGCGATGATAACTGGGATGCAAATGTGTTAAATAAACCTTGATTCTGCTGCGTAACGTATGTTTGACCGATCGTGAAACATCTGAAAATTATATTGAATCAACATCAAAACATGTTAAATGCTCATGCCTAGCACGTCTGCGATTATTATGGGATAATTATGGCGCAATATTATTTCGCTGCTGGTGCTCAGTTATGCATAGAGAGTTATGTATTAAAGGGGCACTAAGAGATGTGTTGGAGGCTGCGCCCTCAATTATGATAAAAACTGGGATTAGTATATTTTTATAATTGTATTACATGCATGAACTTACACCTATAAGGATTAAGAAAAATAGCCCTATTTGTACAAGTAAACGTCGATTCAAAAATGCTCGTAGAGCCGCAACGAGCATTTTACGTCCGACAGTATCCCCCTGCAGTACGCGTGATACATAACGCGAACCATATTTGCATATTAAAAGAATATTCATTTAAAACATTCTTAGTTTTTTTAGTCGGGTTAATCATCAAATGTTGAGATACACAGGTGGGGCCTCATGGGATAGAATAAATGAGTCAGACGATGGAGGGTTTCAGAGAGAAAAGTGGGCCCAGCATTAAAACAAAGAGTTTTTGTTAAAATACATCATACACTGTCTAAATCTTCTTTTTCATATTTCCTTTGTGTAGTCTGTTAATTTCATTTTAGGATGTTGACCAGTATTTTGTAAATACCTTGTTTTTTCTATCGTGGGCAAGTGATGGACAATTAATTGTGGGACACGTTAATAATATAATAATAATAACTGGGATTTATAGAGCGCCTATAGCAGAGGCCTCAAAGCGCTGTACAATTTAAAAACCAAGAAACAATTATTTGACATTACATAAGCAACAAATCATTTAAAAACAAGAAAAACTTGCATAATTTACACATGATAAAGATGAAATATACACAAGGGGAAAAAATGGCAAGTCCGGTAAAATTCCACACACAAATATTTACAGAGTGGGAAGCCAAAACATTATAATCAAACATTATACGAGTGTTTAAAAAGATGAGCCTTGACATGAGACTTGAATTGAATTGTCGTAGTCGAACTGCGGATGGCGAGAGGGAGCTGATTCCAGAGTTTTGGTGCTGACATCGATACCGTTGGATTAAAGTTAGCACGATTCCCATTGTGTTGACCATTAATCGTTTGAGTTTCTTCTGTTGGTTGATTTAGCTAAGTGCCTTACCTGTACTGTTACTTGAGCTATCTGCAGGATTAAAAAACACAGAAATCAAAAAATTTGAAACAATAACAAAACAGAGGTGATATAAACATAAATATGAATTCCGATTAAAGTTAGCACGTATTCAAAAGTGTTGACCTTTATTGGATTACTTTCCTCTTTTACTTGATTTAGCCTATATACATCATGAGGCATAAGAATTGATCCATTGATGAGTCAGAAAATGTTTGTTGCAAAGTCTTTCAATATATTCTATTTAAATACAACGTATTTCGATCTTACCATTTTGGTCACTGTCGCTACTGGAACTACTTCCACTATTAACATCGCTCGCTGTGTATTGATTAAAAAGAATCAGATTAAATTGTCAAAGATATTTTTAAATCACACACAACATATATTCGGAATAACAAGCCATTTGAAACATCGTTAACTAAGTGACAGGCCAGTTTTGAACTTTACGGTAAATGGTAGAAACTGTCAGTAACGTATGAATTAAGTTCGAAATTCTAACAATGAAACGTTTAGAATCACTTAGAATTAATACAATAATTTAAATTTTGATTAAAGTTAGCACGATTCCCATTGTGTTGACCATTAATCGTTTGACTTTCTTCTGTTGGTTGATTTAGCTAAGTGCCTTACCTGTACTGTTACTTGAGCTATCTGCAGGATTAAAAAACACAGAAATCAAAAAAGTTTGAAACAAAGGAAAATCATAGGTGATATAAACATAATAAATATGAATTCCGATTGAAGTTAGAAACGTTTTCAAAAGTGTTGACCTTTACTGGTTTACTTTCCTCTTTTACTTGAGTGAGCCTATATGGTTAACTCTCATGAAAATAGTGCAAATGAGATTTCAGAAGTTGAAAAAAAAAATTGTCTCCAATTTTATTTATTACACTATTTTTTAATAGTAGACATGTACTGGATACTAGATTTAAAATTTTGTGAACAACACTCATTGCATTTTTGTACAATATAACGTTGAATTTATATTATAATATCACTTGTTTGCAGATTTTGTTCCATGTTTATTACGTTATATACTTCCTATCAGCTCTAAAACATAACGAGTTTACAAATTGTGATGCCAAAAACACAAAATTATAGTTACGAAAGCATACTTCTACCAATTACAGCGAACAAAATGCAATGTAATTTTGTAAATTGCAAGTATTATGAATCGTTTTTGGTCTTCACATCACTGTTTGAACTTCAGCTTTAAAACTAAAAAATGCACGGTTTTCCAAAATGAATATCTTTGTGCAAAGTATAAAATATATCTTTAATCGTATATTTTTCCAAGCGTTATAATGTGTTTTTAAAAGTTAGCTCAGAAACAATAAATATTATGCTTTACCAAAAACGCTGGCATTGGTATTCGGACTTTATGGGGTGGGTAACGTAATAAACATATACAAACACATGTAAACAAATATATTCAACATCGACCAAGTCAGTTTATTTTGTACACAGACACATCTAGTAAATGGTATTTTAGTAAGTTAGGTTGCCCAAAGTCCACTAAAAGACAGTGCTATATATTGTCGACTTGCTCTTTTGATGTAGGGTAAATATGGTGAATAACGTAATAAACATGGTCACTAAATCGACAGATGTAACATGGCACTTTACAGATATGTTGTTAGACCATGACATTATTACCTTTATGTAAATTTTAATAGCACTAAATATTGAATAGCCTTTTATCTCTTAAAATTAGTAAGATATTGATTTGTTTTATTTAAAACGATGGTAGTAGAATTGTTAATAAGACTGTACTCTGGTGACCTTTTTGTCTCCACTATTGCATTTGGTTCTGCCGGTATCGCCATTGGTTTTTTGCACTGTGTGGCACATATTTCTGTATAATAATGATAACAAAAACAAAACAAAGTTGATGACATATATTGCAGCTGTTTTAGCTAGGTATACCGTATTTATTCACACAATTATACGAATTGGTTTATTACGTTATCCAATAGCCATAGAACTATGCATCATTGAAGCATGCAAACAAATGAGATTGTGTCAGTATGTGAGACAATATGTATGTACACTAAGTTAACATTCATAAACACATAATAAATGTTGAATCACTATGAACAGGGTGCAATTATATTTATCAAATGATGAAAAGTTTATTACGTTGTCCATTATAAGGTGGTTTCAGTCCTCACATAGAATAGTCCACATATTTAAATTATAACATTGGATACAATGTATGGTACTCAAGTACATCAATCATGAAAATTACTGAATTGATGCCAACATTAACATGAGAATAGACAATGAGGTTGGTTACGTTATCCTGTTTATTACGTTATTGGCGACAGCAACAGTGCCTAATACTAGCTTATAACATATATACAACGCAGTCAATGTACACGTTAGCGATACCTACTGCATTTCTTCACATTATAAACCCCATTTCGATATCATAGGTCCATTTGCAATGTTCTTAAGAGATCTATATGACTTCAACTTTCATTCAGCTTAATTTTCATATTACTCACAAGAACAAAATAATGAATTCTTACCATTCGTCGTGTTTTTTTCGCACTGTATTTTCAACAAGTATTCCCAATGTATGCCTGCGAAAAGGGCCTGCCACATGTATTTGCTTAATACAGTCGTAGAGTGTGGCTGTCTCTTTATCGATTTATTCGATAACGTAATAAACGATAACGTAGTAAACGTTTTTCGTACACATAGTACCATGTAGACGATCTGGAAAGAGCTAGCGAGTGCACCAAGTAACCACAGAGTCTATGTGTATATATCAAATAGGTTTTTAACAAAAAGTTGTGTTTTGATACATAGTTCGGGAGAAATCTGAATAACGTAATAAACATCCTTAACAAGGTCGCATGCTTTGCAGCATTTTGATTTATTCTCAAGGTCAGACATGCTGCTAACGAATTTTGAAATTATTTTTTTCAAATACCAATGTTCTTTTAGATTCAGAATATGTACGTTTTAATGTTTAAATGGCAATTTTGAACAATTTTGATATTCTATATATCGCAGGTAACGTAATAAACATCAATATCTCGGACAGAATATATTAAATTGAAACAGGTTATCATCGTAAAAAATGTGCATTTTTTTCCTAACCATGGAATATCGCTATATGTTCCCTACAAATTAGGACACGTTTTGTAGAAAGTGTTGTACTTTTCGTATTGTAATTAATAAAGGCAACATTTACTGTTATGCCGCGGACATGGAAATTTCGCTAATTTGGGGTATATGAGCGCAATTTTTTTCGTGAAAACACGATCAGAAGTATAGCAAAGTATATATGTCCAAACAGAAAACATCGAGATCTATCCAGAAAATAAGTTTTTCAAGCAAAAAAACATTGTATAAAACGGTAGTGGACCAAAGACATCAAAAAGTTCGTTTTGCACTGTTTTCATGAGAGTTAACCATATACAGCATGAGACATAAGAATTGTTCCATTGATGAGTCAGAAAATGTGTGTTGCAAAGTATTTCAATATAGTCTATTTAAATACAACGTATTTTGATCTTACCATTTTGGTCACTGTCGCTACTGGAACTACTTCCACTATTACCATCGCTCGCTGTGTATTGATTAAAAGGATTCAGATTAAATTGTCAACGATATTTTTAAATCAAACACAACATATGTTCGGAATAACATGCCATTTGAAACATCGTTAACTAAGTGACAGGCCAGTTTTGAACTTTACGGTAAATGGTAGAAACTGTCAGTAGCGTATGAATTAAGTTCGAAATTCTAACATTGAAACGTTTAGAATCACATAGAATTAAAACAATAATTTAAATTTGGATTAAAGTTAGCACGATTCCCATTGTGTTGACTATTAATCGTTTGACTTTCTTCTGTTGGTTGATTTAGCTAAGTTCCGTACCTGTACTGTTACTTGAGCTATCTGCAAGATTAAAAAACACAGAAATCAAAAAAGTTTGAAACAATGAAAAAACAGAGGTGATATAAACATAAATACGAATTACGATTAAAAGTTAGCTCGTTTTCAAAAGTGTTGACCTTTATTGGTTTACTTTTCTCTTTTACTTGATTTGGCCTATACATCATGAGAAATAAGAATTGTTCCATTGATGAGTCAGAAAAGGTGTGTTGCAAAGTCTTTCAATATAGTCTATTTAAATACAACGTATTTCGATCTTACCATTTTGGTCACTTTCGCTACTGGAACTACTTCCACTATTACCATCGCTCGCTGTGTATTGATTAAAAGGAATCAGATTAAATTGTCAAAGATATTTTTAAATCAAACACAACATATATTCGGAATAACATGCCATTTGAAACATCGTTAACTAAGTGACAGGCCAGTTTTGAACTTTACGGTAAATGGTAGAAACTGTCAGTAACGTATGAATTAAGTTCGAAATTCTAACATTGAAACGTATAGAATCACATAGAATTAATACAATGATTTAAATTTGGATTCAAGTTAGCATGATTCCCATTGTGTTTCCCATTAATCGTTTGACTTTCTTCTGTTGGTTGATTTAGTTAAGTGCCTTACCTGTACTGTTACTTGAGCTATCTGCAAGATTAAAAAACACAGAAAAAAAAATTGAAACAAAGAAAAATCATAGGTGATATAAACATAATAAATATGAATTCCGATTGAAGTTAGAAACGTTTTCAAAAGTGTTGAACTTTACTGGTTTACTTTCCTCTTTTACTTGATTTAGCCTATATACATCATGAGACATAAGAATTAATCCATTGATGAGTCAGAAAATGTGTGTTGAAAAGTCTTTCAATATATTCTATTTAAATACAACGTTATAATGCTACTGGAACTACTTCCACTATTACCATCGCTCGCTGTGTATAGATTAAAAAGAATCAGATTAAATTGTCAAAGATATTTTTAAATCAAACACAACATATGTTCGGAATAACATGCTATTTGAAACATCGTTAACTAAGTGACAGGCCAGTTTTGAACTTTACGGTAAATGGTAGAAACTGTCAGTAGCGTATGAATTAAGTTCGAAATTCTAACATTGAAACGTTTAGAATCACAGCATTAAAACAATAATTTAAATTTGGATTAAAGTTAGCACGATTCCCATTGTGTTGACTATTAATCGCTTGACTTTCTTCTGTCTGTTGGTTGATTTAGCTAAGTTCCGTACCTGTACTGTTACTTGAGCTATCTGCAAGATTAAAAAACACAGAAATCAAAAAAGTTTGAAACAATGAAAAAACAGAGGTGATATAAACATAAATACGAATTCCGATTAAAAGTTAGCACGTTTTCAAAAGTGTTGACCTTTATTGGTTTACTTTTCTCTTTTACTTGATTTAGCCTATACATCATGAGACATAAGAATTGTTCCATTGATGAGTCAGAAAATGTGTGTTGCAAAGTCTTTCAATATATTCTATTTAAATACAACGTATTTCGATCTTACCATTTTGGTCACTGTCGCTACTGGAACTACTTCCACTATTACCATCGCTCGCTGTGTATTGATTAAAAGGAATCAGATTAAATTGTCAAAGATATGATTAAATCAAACACAACATATATTCGGAATAACATGCCATTTGAAGCATCGTTAACTAAGTGACAGGCAAGTTTTGAACTTTACGGTAAATGGTAGAAACTGTCAGTAGCGTATGAATTAAATTCGAAATTCTAACATTGAAACGTTTAGAATCACATAGAACTAATACAATAATTTAAATTTGGATTAAAGTTAGCACGATTCCCATTGCGTTGACCATTAATCGTTTGACTTTCTTCTGTTGGTTGATTTAGCTAAGTGCCTTACCTGTACTGTTACTTGAGCTATCTGCAAGATTAAAAAACACAGAAATAAAAAAAAAGGTTTGAAACATGAAAAAAAACAGAGGTGATATAAACATAAATATGAATTCCGATTGAAGTTAGCACGTTTTCAAAAGTGTTGACCTTTATTGGTTTACTTTACTCTGTTACTTGATTTAGCCTATATACAGCATGAGACATAAGAATTGATCCATTGATGAGTCAGAAAATGTGTGTTGCAAAGTCTTTCAATATATTCTATTTAAATACAACGTATTTCGATCTTACCATTTTGGTCACTGTCGCTCCTGGAACTACTTCCACTTTTACCATCGCTCGCTGTGTATTGATTAAAAGGAATCAGATTAAATTGTCAAAGATATTTTTAAATCAAACACAACATATGTTCGGAATAACAAGCTATTTGAAACATCGTTAACTAAGTGACAGGCCAGTTTTGAACTTTACGGTAAATGGTAGAAACTGTCAGTAGCGTATGAATTAAGTTCGAAATTCTAACATTGAAACGTTTAGAATCACAGCATTAAAACAATAATTTAAATTTGGATTAAAGTTAGCACGATTCCCATTGTGTTGACTATTAATCGCTTGACTTTCTTCTGTCTGTTGGTTGATTTAGCTAAGTTCCGTACCTGTACTGTTACTTGAGCTATCTGCAAGATTAAAAAAAAACAGAAATCAAAAAAGTTTGAAACAATGAAAAAACAGAGGTGATATAAACATAAATACGAATTCCGATTAAAAGTTAGCACGTTTTCAAAAGTGTTGACCTTTATTGGTTTACTTTTCTCTTTTACTTGATTTAGCCTATACATCATGAGACATAAGAATTGTTCCATTGATGAGTCAGAAAATGTGTGTTGCAAAGTCTTTCAATATATTCTATTTAAATACAACGTATTTCAATCTTACAATTTTGGTCACTTTCGCTACTGGAACTACTTCCACTATTACTATCGCTCGCTGTGTATTGATTAAAAGGAATCAGATTAAATTGTCAACGATATTTTTAAATCAAACACAACATATATTCGGAATAACATGCCATTTGAAGCATCGTTAACTAAGTGACAGGCAAGTTTTGAACTTTACGGTAAATGGTAGAAACTGTCAGTAGCGTATGAATTAAATTCGAAATTCTAACATTGAAACGTTTAGAATCACATAGAACTAATACAATAATTTAAATTTGGATTAAAGTTAGCACGATTCCCATTGCGTTGACCATTAATCGTTTGACTTTCTTCTGTTGGTTGATTTAGCTAAGTGCCTTACCTGTACTGTTACTTGAGCTATCTGCAAGATTAAAAAACACAGAAATAAAAAAAAGGTTTGAAACAATAAAAAAACAGAGGTGATATAAACATAAATATGAATTCCGATTAAAGTTAGCACGTTTTCAAAAGTGTTGACCTTTATTGGTTGACTTTACTCTGTTACTTGATTTAGCCTATATACAGCATGAGACATAAGAATTGATCCATTGATGAGTCAGAAAATGTGTGTTGCTAAGTCTTTCAATATATTCTATTTAAATACAACGTATTTCGATCTTACCATTTTGGTCACTGTCGCTACTGGAACTACTTCCACTATTACCATCGCTCGCTGTGTATTGATTAAAAGGAATCAGATTAAATTGTCAAAGATATTTTTAAATCAAACACAACATATATTCGGAATAACATGCCATTTAAAACATCGTTAACTAAGTGACAGGCCAGTTTTGAACTTTACTGTAAATGGTAGAAACTGTCAGTAGCGTATGAATTAAGTTCGAAATTCCAACATTGAAACGTATAGAATCACATAGAATTAATACAATAATTTCAATTTGGATTCAAGTTAGCATGATTCCCATTGTGTTTCCCATTAATCGTTTGACTTTCTTCTGTTGGTTGATTTAGCTAAGTGCCTTACCTGTACTGTTACTTGAGCTATCTGCAGGATTAAAAAACACAGAAATCAAAAAAGTTCGAAACAAAGAAAAATCATAGGTGATATAAACATAATAAATTTGAATTCCGATTGAAGTTAGAAACGTTTTCAAAAGTGTTGAACTTTACTGGTTTACTTTCCTCTTTTACTTGATTTAGCCTATATACATCATGAGACATAAGAATTAATCCATTGATGAGTCAGAAAATGTGTGTTGAAAAGTCTTTCAATATATTCTATTTAAATACAACGTTTTTTGAGCTTACCATTTTGGTCACTGTCGCTACTGGAGCTACTTCCACTATTACCATCGCTCGCTGTGTATAGATTAAAAAGAATCAGATTAAATTGTCAAAGATATTTTTAAATCAAACACAACATATGTTCGGAATAACATGCTATTTGAAACATCGTTAACTAAGTGACAGGCCAGTTTTGAACTTTACGGTAAATGGTAGAAACTGTCAGTAGCGTATGAATTAAGTTCGAAATTCTAACATTGAAACGTTTAGAATCACATAGAACTAATACAATAATTTAAATTTGGATTAAAGTTAGCACGATTCCCATTGCGTTGACCATTAATCGTTTGACTTTCTTCTGTTGGTTGATTTAGCTAAGTGCCTTACCTGTACTGTTACTTGAGCTATCTGCAAGATTAAAAAACACAGAAATAAAAAAAAGTTTGAAACAATAAAAAAACAGAGGTGATATAAACATAAATATGAATTCCGATTAAAGTTAGCACGTTTTCAAAAGTGTTGACCTTTATTGGTTGACTTTACTCTGTTACTTGATTTAGCCTATATACAGCATGAGACATAAGAATTGATCCATTGATGAGTCAGAAAATGTGTGTTGCTAAGTCTTTCAATATATTCTATTTAAATACAACGTATTTCGATCTTACCATTTTGGTCACTGTCGCTACTGGAACTACTTCCACTATTACCATCGCTCGCTGTGTATTGATTAAAAGGAATCAGATTAAATTGTCAAAGATATTTTTAAATCAAACACAACATATATTCGGAATAACATGCCATTTAAAACATCGTTAACTAAGTGACAGGCCAGTTTTGAACTTTACTGTAAATGGTAGAATTTGTCAGTAGCGTATGAATTAAGTTCGAAATTCCAACATTGAAACGTATAGAATCACATAGAATTAATACAATAATTTCAATTTGGATTCAAGTTAGCATGATTCCCATTGTGTTTCCCATTAATCGTTTGACTTTCTTCTGTTGGTTGATTTAGCTAAGTGCCTTACCTGTACTGTTACTTGAGCTATCTGCAGGATTAAAAAACCCAGAAATCAAAAAAGTTTGAAACAAAGAAAAATCATAGGTGATATAAACATAATAAATTTGAATTCCGATTGAAGTTAGAAACGTTTTCAAAAGTGTTGAACTTTACTGGTTTACTTTCCTCTTTTACTTGATTTAGCCTATATACATCATAAGACATAAGAATTAATCCATTGATGAGTCAGAAAATGTGTGTTGAAAAGTCTTTCAATATATTCTATTTAAATACAACGTTTTTTGAGCTTACCATTTTGGTCACTGTCGCTACTGGAGCTACTTCCACTATTACCATCGCTCGCTGTGTATAGATTAAAAAGAATCAGATTAAATTGTCAAAGATATTTATAAATCAAACACAACATATGTTCGGAATAACATGCTATTTGAAACATCGTTAACTAAGTGACAGGCCAGTTTTGAACTTTACGGTAAATGGTAGAAACTGTCAGTAGCGTATGAATTAAGTTCGAAATTCTAACATTGAAACGTTTAGAATCACATAGAACTAATACAATAATTTAAATTTGGATTAAAGTTAGCACGATTCCCATTGCGTTGACCATTAATCGTTTGACTTTCTTCTGTTGGTTGATTTAGCTAAGTGCCTTACCTGTACTGTTACTTGAGCTATCTGCAAGATTAAAAAACACAGAAATAAAAAAAAGTTTGAAACAATAAAAAAACAGAGGTGATATAAACATAAATATGAATTCCGATTAAAGTTAGCACGTTTTCAAAAGTGTTGACCTTTATTGGTTGACTTTACTCTGTTACTTGATTTAGCCTATATACAGCATGAGACATAAGAATTGATCCATTGATGAGTCAGAAAATGTATGTTGCTAAGTCTTTCAATATATTCTATTTAAATACAACGTATTTCGATCTTACCATTTTGGTCACTGTCGCTACTGGAACTACTTCCACTATTACCATCGCTCGCTGTGTATTGATTAAAAGGAATCAGATTAAATTGTCAAAGATATTTTTAAATCAAACACAACATATATTCGGAATAACATGCCATTTAAAACATCGTTAACTAAGTGACAGGCCAGTTTTGAACTTTACTGTAAATGGTAGAAACTGTCAGTAGCGTATGAATTAAGTTCGAAATTCCAACATTGAAACGTATAGAATCACATAGAATTAATACAATAATTTCAATTTGGATTCAAGTTAGCATGATTCCCATTGTGTTTCCCATTAATCGTTTGACTTTCTTCTGTTGGTTGATTTAGCTAAGTGCCTTACCTGTACTGTTACTTGAGCTATCTGCAGGATTAAAAAACACAGAAATCAAAAAAAGTTTGAAACAAAGAAAAATCATAGGTGATATAAACATAATAAATTTGAATTCCGATTGAAGTTAGAAACGTTTTCAAAAGTGTTGAACTTTACTGGTTTACTTTCCTCTATTACTTGATTTAGCCTATATACATCATGAGACATAAGAATTAATCCATTGATGAGTCAGAAAATGTGTGTTGAAAAGTCTTTCAATATATTCTATTTAAATACAACGTTTTTTGAGCTTACCATTTTGGTCACTGTCGCTACTGGAGCTACTTCCACTATTACCATCGCTCGCTGTGTATAGATTAAAAAGAATCAGATTAAATTGTCAAAGATATTTTTAAATCAAACACAACATATGTTCGGAATAACATGCTATTTGAAACATCGTTAACTAAGTGACAGGCCAGTTTTGAACTTTACGGTAAATGGTAGAAACTGTCAGTAGCGTATGAATTAAGTTCGAAATTCTAACATTGAAACGTTTAGAATCACATAGAACTAATACAATAATTTAAATTTGGATTAAAGTTAGCACGATTCCCATTGCGTTGACCATTAATCGTTTGACTTTCTTCTGTTGGTTGATTTAGCTAAGTGCCTTACCTGTACTGTTACTTGAGCTATCTGCAAGATTAAAAAACACAGAAATAAAAAAAAGTTTGAAACAATAAAAAAACAGAGGTGATATAAACATAAATATGAATTCCGATTAAAGTTAGCACGTTTTCAAAAGTGTTGACCTTTATTGGTTGACTTTACTCTGTTACTTGATTTAGCCTATATACAGCATGAGACATAAGAATTGATCCATTGATGAGTCAGAAAATGTGTGTTGCTAAGTCTTTCAATATATTCTATTTAAATACAACGTATTTCGATCTTACCATTTTGGTCACTGTCGCTACTGGAACTACTTCCACTATTACCATCGCTCGCTGTGTATTGATTAAAAGGAATCAGATTAAATTGTCAAAGATATTTTTAAATCAAACACAACATATATTCGGAATAACATGCCATTTAAAACATCGTTAACTAAGTGACAGGCCAGTTTTGAACTTTACTGTAAATGGTAGAATTTGTCAGTAGCGTATGAATTAAGTTCGAAATTCCAACATTGAAACGTATAGAATCACATAGAATTAATACAATAATTTCAATTTGGATTCAAGTTAGCATGATTCCCATTGTGTTTCCCATTAATCGTTTGACTTTCTTCTGTTGGTTGATTTAGCTAAGTGCCTTACCTGTACTGTTACTTGAGCTATCTGCAGGATTAAAAAACCCAGAAATCAAAAAAGTTTGAAACAAAGAAAAATCATAGGTGATATAAACATAATAAATTTGAATTCCGATTGAAGTTAGAAACGTTTTCAAAAGTGTTGAACTTTACTGGTTTACTTTCCTCTTTTACTTGATTTAGCCTATATACATCATAAGACATAAGAATTAATCCATTGATGAGTCAGAAAATGTGTGTTGAAAAGTCTTTCAATATATTCTATTTAAATACAACGTTTTTTGAGCTTACCATTTTGGTCACTGTCGCTACTGGAGCTACTTCCACTATTACCATCGCTCGCTGTGTATAGATTAAAAAGAATCAGATTAAATTGTCAAAGATATTTATAAATCAAACACAACATATGTTCGGAATAACATGCTATTTGAAACATCGTTAACTAAGTGACAGGCCAGTTTTGAACTTTACGGTAAATGGTAGAAACTGTCAGTAGCGTATGAATTAAGTTCGAAATTCTAACATTGAAACGTTTAGAATCACATAGAACTAATACAATAATTTAAATTTGGATTAAAGTTAGCACGATTCCCATTGCGTTGACCATTAATCGTTTGACTTTCTTCTGTTGGTTGATTTAGCTAAGTGCCTTACCTGTACTGTTACTTGAGCTATCTGCAAGATTAAAAAACACAGAAATAAAAAAAAGTTTGAAACAATAAAAAAACAGAGGTGATATAAACATAAATATGAATTCCGATTAAAGTTAGCACGTTTTCAAAAGTGTTGACCTTTATTGGTTGACTTTACTCTGTTACTTGATTTAGCCTATATACAGCATGAGACATAAGAATTGATCCATTGATGAGTCAGAAAATGTGTGTTGCTAAGTCTTTCAATATATTCTATTTAAATACAACGTATTTCGATCTTACCATTTTGGTCACTGTCGCTACTGGAACTACTTCCACTATTACCATCGCTCGCTGTGTATTGATTAAAAGGAATCAGATTAAATTGTCAAAGATATTTTTAAATCAAACACAACATATATTCGGAATAACATGCCATTTAAAACATCGTTAACTAAGTGACAGGCCAGTTTTGAACTTTACTGTAAATGGTAGAAACTGTCAGTAGCGTATGAATTAAGTTCGAAATTCCAACATTGAAACGTATAGAATCACATAGAATTAATACAATAATTTCAATTTGGATTCAAGTTAGCATGATTCCCATTGTGTTTCCCATTAATCGTTTGACTTTCTTCTGTTGGTTGATTTAGCTAAGTGCCTTACCTGTACTGTTACTTGAGCTATCTGCAGGATTAAAAAACACAGAAATCAAAAAAAGTTTGAAACAAAGAAAAATCATAGGTGATATAAACATAATAAATTTGAATTCCGATTGAAGTTAGAAACGTTTTCAAAAGTGTTGAACTTTACTGGTTTACTTTCCTCTATTACTTGATTTAGCCTATATACATCATGAGACATAAGAATTAATCCATTGATGAGTCAGAAAATGTGTGTTGAAAAGTCTTTCAATATATTCTATTTAAATACAACGTTTTTTGAGCTTACCATTTTGGTCACTGTCGCTACTGGAGCTACTTCCACTATTACCATCGCTCGCTGTGTATAGATTAAAAAGAATCAGATTAAATTGTCAAAGATATTTTTAAATCAAACACAACATATGTTCGGAATAACATGCTATTTGAAACATCGTTAACTAAGTGACAGGCCAGTTTTGAACTTTACGGTAAATGGTAGAAACTGTCAGTAGCGTATGAATTAAGTTCGAAATTCTAACATTGAAACGTTTAGAATCACAGCACTAAAACAATAATTTAAATTTGGATTAAAGTTAGCACGATTCCCATTGTGTTGACTATTAATCGTTTGACTTTCTTCTGTCTGTTGGTTGATTTAGCTAAGTTCCGTACCTGTACTGCTACTTGAGCTATCTGCAAGATTAAAAAACACAGAAATCAAAAAAGTTTGAAACAATGAAAAAACAGAGGTGATATAAACATAAATACGAATTCCGATTAAAAGTTAGCATGTTTTCAAAAGTGTTGACCTTTATTGGTTTACTTTTCTCTTTTACTTGATTTAGCCTATACATCATGAGACATAAGAATTGTTCCATTGATGAGTCAGAAAATGTGTGTTGCAAAGTCTTTCAATATATTCTATTTAAATACAACGTATTTCGATCTTACCATTTTGGTCACTGTCGCTACTGGAACTACTTCCACTATTACCATCGCTCGCTGTGTATTGATTAAAATGAATCAGATTAAATTGTCAAAGATATTTTTAAACCAAACACAACATATATTCGGAATAACATGCCATTTGAAACATCGTTAACAAAGTGACAGGCCAGTTTTGAACTTTACGGTAAATGGTAGAAACTGTCAGTAGCGTATGAATTAAGTTCGAAATTCTAACATTGAAACGTATAGAATGACATAGAATTAATACAATAATTTTAATTTGGATTCAAGTTAGCACGATTCCCATTGTATTGACCATTAATCGTTTGACTTTCTCCTGTAGGGTGATTTAGCTAAGTTCCTTACCTGTACTGTTACTTGAGCTATCTGCAAGATTAAAAACACAGAAATCAAAAAAGTTTGATACAATGAAAAAACAGAGGTGATACAAACATAAATATGAATTCCGATTAAAGTTAGCACGTTTTCAAAAGTGTTGACCTTTATTGGTTTACTTTCCCTCTTTTACTTGATTTAGCCTATATACATCAAGAGACATAAGAATTGATCCATTGATGAGTCAGAAAATGTGTGTTGCAAAGTCTTTCAATATATTCTATTTAAATACAACGTATTTTTATCTTACCATTTTGGTCACTGTCGCTACTGGAACTACTTCCACTATTACCATCGCTCGCTGTGTATTGATTAAAAGGAATCAGATTAAATTGTCAACGATATTTTTAAATCAAACACAACATATATTCGGAATAACATGCCATTTGAAACATCGTTAACTAAGTGACAGGCAAGTTTTGAACTTTACGGTAAATGGTAAAAACTGTCAGTAGCGTATGAATTAAGTTCGAAATTCTAACAATGAAACGTTTAGAATCACATAGAATTAATACAATAATTTAAATTTAGATTAAAGTTAGCACGATTCCCATTGTGTTGACCATTAATGGTTTGACTTTCTTCTGTTGGTTTATTTAGCTAAGTGCCTTACCTGTACTGTTACTTGAGCTATCTGCAAGATTAAAAAACACAGAAATCAAAAAAGTTTAAAACAATAAAAAGCCCAGAGGTGATATTAATATAAATATGAATTCCGATTAAAGTTAGCACGTTTTCAAAAGTGTTGACCTTTATTGGTTTACTTTCCTCTTTTACTTGATTTAGCCGATATACATCATGAGACATAAGAATTGATCCATTGATGAGTCAGAAAATGTGTGTTGCAAAGTCTTTCAATATATTCTATTTAAATACAACGTATTTCGATCTTACCATTTTGGTCACTGTCGCTACTGGAACTACTTCCACTATTACCATCGCTCGCTGTGTATTGATTAAAAAGAATCAGATTAAATTGTCAACGACATATATTCGGAATAACATGCCATTTGGAACATCATTAACTAAGTGACAGGCAAGTTTTGAACTTTACGGTAAATGGTAGAAACTGTCAGTAGCGTATGAATTAAGTTCGAAATTCAAACATTGAAACGTATAGAATCACATAGAATTAATACAATAATTTAAATTTGGATTAATGTTAGCATGATTCCCATTGTGTTGACCATTAATGGTTTGACTTTCTTCTGTTGGTTGATTTAGCTAAGCGCCTTACCTGTACTGTTACTTGAGCTATCTGCAAGATTAAAAAACACAGAAATCAAAAAAGTTTGAAACAATAAAAAAACAGAGGTGATATAAACATAAATATGAATTCCGATTAAAAGTAAGCACGTTTTCAAAAGTGTTGACCTTTATTGGTTTACTTTCCTCTTTTACTTGATTTAGCCTATATACAGCATGAGACATAAGAATTAATCCATTGATGAGTCAGAAAATGTGTGTTACAAAGTCTTTCAATATATTCTATTTAAATACAACGTATTTCGATCTTACCATTTTGGTCACTGTCGCTACTGGAACTACTTCCACTATTACCATCGCTCGCTGTGTATAGATTAAAAAGAATCAGATTAAATTGTCAAAGATATTTTTAAATCAAAAACAACATATATTCGGAATAACATGCCATTTGAAACATCGTTAACTAAGTGACAGGCAAGTTTTGAACTTTACGGTAAATGCTAGAAACTGTCAGTAGCGTATGAAGTTTGGAATTCTAACACTGAAACGTTTAGAATCACATAGAATTAATACAATAATTTAAATTTGGATTAAAGTTAGCACGATTCCCATTGTGTTGATCATTAATCGTTTGACTTTCTTCAGTTGGTTGATTTAGCTAAGTGCCTTACCTGTACTGTTACTTGAGCTATCTGCAAGATTAAAACATAGAAATCAATCAAGTTTGAAACAATGAAAAAACAGAGGTGATATAAACATAAATATGAAGGGCTTTCCCCTTCTTTCTTATTTCTTATTCTCTATAACTTAAAAGTGCAATAAGGTTTTATTTTTAAATATTGATTTTCAAGGAGGAAGAATATCTAGAAGATCTAACACATCGTTCCCGGAGGTTGAACCTCCACCCTATTTTCCGACGTTTCAAGCAAAATGTTACACATTTAACCCCCACCACAACTCAACCTTCTGCACCACCCTGGTAATTATTTGACTAAGAACACAACCCAAATGCACCATTTGCATGATTTGGGGTGCACCAGTTATAACACAGGACCATAACACCCGGTAATGTTGGGAGCAACCTATTTTTATCTATGTTTTCATAGATATATATAACCATCAATACTTTAATGTAATTGTAATGTATAAAAGTGTCATTGAAAAAGGGTGTCATAAATTATAGTAATGATTGAAAACCAAAAATAGGGGGTATTTTCATCATGCTTACTCATAGTCAAAACCACCGGGATAAAAACATGTTGGCTGTGACTGAACGTCGGCATTAAAAGCAGGAGCCCTGTACCGTGGCACGATCGCGTATCTCGACGCGGAGAGTACGCTGCACATTTTGAACCCTTATATATATTTGGTATTTTTTGGTTTGGGTACCGACAAGTATCAAACTGAATATTCATGACCTGAATTCACACGAAAAGGATAGGTCGCGTCAAGGCGCGAATAGTTGGTGCGTGGCCTTATGCGTTTTGGCGAGTTTCCGATCTCCGCTCCGCTTATATATCTATGGACTACATGGCAGATGAAGCCATGAACGGTCATCGGTAGATAGAAGATGAAGGGGTGGACTACAAAACAATTGAAGCCATGAACTGTCAAGCGTAGATAGGAGATGAAGGAGTGGACTACATAACAGATGAAGCAATGAACTGTCATCGGTAGATGGGAGATGAAGAAATGGTCTACATGCAGCAAATGAGGCCATGAAGGGTTTGCTTTATATTTAGTCTAAACCTTTGAAAAAGATATTACTTCAAACTGGATGTTAAAAAATTCACTTTTCCAAGACATCTGTGGTTCTCCTTATAAGAATGATAGTCATTCTACTTCTAGTGTTGCTAGTCCATATTGGAGTTGTGTAGTTTTGCCAAATTCTTACTTAGTAGCACAATTGGTCAAAACAAATGCAATCAATACACAAACATTTTTTTACTTTCATTCAATGTAAACACACTATTTCAAGAAGCTGACGTCATCGGTCCAAATAAAGTTTTGTGATGCAATGTACGTGTTTGTGTCTCCGGGACGCGCAAGATTTTGCGTACTGTTTACCGCTGCATCAAGTCCGTTGGATTGCATACAATACAAGTAGGGCCTACCAGTTATCCCATTTTTGGATTGAAGAGTTTGACAATATTCCCATTCCACCTGATTTTGATGATCCGATCAAAGCCTTGGTGACTGATCAGAGTGCGTACTGAACATCAGAGAGCAAATAGAGCGTGTTTAGATCGCATCGGTCCACTTCGTCATTCGTGTTCCGCCTGCAAAGCATTCGACAACATTTATAGTAAAGTTGTAGGCACATATATAGAACATTGTGAATGATCAAATATACCAGTGTTACATGTAACAAAGAAGCTGTGTCGGCATTAAATAATATCAAATAAATGAAGTCAAAAGTGGAGAAATGCCGTGATAATTATATAATTTATTGTACACATTTTCGGCCATCGGCCTTCATCGGGTAGCTGTCTGTTTTAAGTAAGGCAGAATGCATGCTTATTTGTTCATATTCATCAGTTTTCCCATGATATACATGTTAATGCACCCAACAAGAGGTAATGTAGCCCAACTATTTTCTAAGATAACAAATTGGGCTTCAATCAATCAGGGGTGTGCCACTCAGCTTGCCGATCGGAAGCCACTTTTAAATAAAAATTTAGTCAGCATAGAATTGGTGGCGCTATACTGATAAGGCGTGATTGTAGCAGACGACGGTAGACACGAACGGCCGTTAATTTTGAATTTCCATTGCTTTCAATGTAACAATGGATTTTGCCCGTGATTTTGATTATATGATCCCATAAAATTCATCACACGTTGGAACTAAATTATTTCATCCAAAAACCGCTGGAGTTGTATAACCAACTCCAGTGTCAGTATCATCTTTTGACCGCAAGCTGTGTGTAAATCTACCGCGTGAATGGCGCCAACAATTCTATGCTGACTAAATAATGACGTCAAACGCGTCGCGGACGCATTCCGGACGATTACCCTAATTTATGTAAATATGCAAAAGGGACTGTTTTCGCTACGTACGTCAGTATAGGACTTTCCTATCCCAAAATTAATATAATCCCTGCTACAATCCTCTATATACAGGAAACCTCAAGTCCTGTTGCGTGTGTGTGTAACCTCTTTAAAAACAGATTTGTAAACAATACCAGTAGTCCTGTATTCTATAACAGCTAGTTATAGTCTGTTCAACATGAGATGGAACATTACTGCAAAAGAATGATGCAAAAGATCATGCACTATGTTATTGCGAATAAACTATAGAACTTGTAGTCTATTCAGTGTTTCATGGACAAGATTATGATGACCTTTCACATTGCATAATAATTATATATCATAAAAGGACATGTTTCATCTTGTTGAATGAAGGCAAGCTGGCTATATCTAGCTATTAGCTAACATGTCCCTATTTTTTTGAATTGTGCTTTTGCATTTCAAATGCACCTTTTAACGAAGAGTTTGTAGCTATTACTCTACCGACCAGACTTGTTTCATTTAAGTCTCCGAGTCTAGACTTTTGCGATGTAAAACCATTCAGCTGGACGGACTGGAACTTGAAAAGCTTAAATTAATTTAATTAAATATAATATTTAACTTTAATTTATTTTCAATCAATTCAATACAAATCGAAATTAATTCAATTTAATTCAAATGAATTCAAATGAATTCAATTGAATTCAAATTCAATTTAATTCAAGTCAAATTCATATCAAATTCAATTCAATTCAATTAAAAAATCAATTCAACCATAATTCAAAATCAATTAAATTAAATTACAAATCAATTCAATTAAATCAAAAATCGATTAAATTAAATTCAAAATCAATTTAATCAAATGCAACTTCAATTCAAATCAATTCCAATCAAATCTATATCAAATCAAATCAATTCAATTCAATCAACTTACTTTCCTTTGAACAGTACGTACAAGTTTATAACTATAAGTGCAGCATTCCAAATAATATGTCAAGAGACGGTATTTAACAAATAAGTCGACGTGGAGATCAAGAACCTTGATAATATACCAACAATCAAGACCCAGTAAGGTTTTGTCCACAATTAAAAAAAACCACCATTCCAATCCGACAACCGCCAAACCCAAGAATCGCGAAACTCGAAAACCGTTCTAGTATTAAACTTGGTAATAAAGTTACCATCAATATTGTCATCGTCGTCGCAAACGTCACCAGTATCGTCTTCGTTGTTATTAAATTGATCCGGCTTAGAAATGAGTGGACAATCGGAAAACTTGTTTGCACCCCCTAACGACAATGGGGATGGGATTGTAGGACAACAGGCAGTACTAGGTATATATGGGAAGATTAAGTCGATGAAGTAGCATGTATTAGTTTATGAACATACCAACACCGCCGACTCCTGAGGGGCCACCGCCTCCGGAGGGACCGCCGCCTCCTGAGGGACCACCGCCTCCTTGAGCACCGCCTGTATCTTGTTCTTAATATACAATACGAGGTTAAGAAATTAAATATAGTATTGAAATACGGAAATAGAAAATAATAACACTTATTCATTTGGAATTGCACACCATTTAATATTATTTGCTGAATCTGTTACCCATTATACGTAACACATTTGTCGGACCATATCTCATATTCTCATCTCAGGCATGTATGAAATTAATTGAGTTATGGGTTTAAAAAAAAGGGTTGAACTTTACGGTAAATGGTATAAAGTGTCAGTAGCGTATGAATTAAGTTCGAATTCTAACAAAGAAACGTTTAGAATCACATAGAATTAATACAATAATTAAATTTGGATTAAAGTTAGCACGAATCCCATTGTGTTGATCATTAATCGTTTGACTTTCTTCGGTTGGTTGATTTAACTAAGTGCCTTACCTGTACTGTTACTTGAGCTCTCTGCAAGATTAAAAAACACAGAAATCAAAAAAAGTTGATGAGTCATTCCATGATGAGTCAGAAAATGTGTGTTGAAAAGTCTTTCAATAAACTACTTCCACTATTACCATCACTCGCAGTGTATTGATTAAAATGAATAAGATTAAATTGTCAAAGATATTTTTAAACCAAACACAACATATTCGGAATAACATGCCATTTGAAACATCGTTAACTAAGTGACAGAACTGGACGGTAAATGGTAGAAACTGTCAGTAGCGTATGAATTAAGTTCGAAATTCTAACAATGAAACGTTCAGAATCACATAGAATTAATAAAATATTTTAATTTGGATTAAAGTTAGCACGATTCCCATTGTGTTGACCATTAATGGTTTGACTTTCTTCTGTTGGTTGATTTAGCTAAGTGCCTTTACCTGTACTGTTACTTGAGCTATCTGCAAGATTAAAAAAACACAGAAATCAAAAAAGATTGAAACAATTTAAAAACAGAGGTGATATAAACATAAATACGAATTCCGATTAAAGTTAGAACGTTTTCATAAGTGTTGACCTTTATTGGTTTACTTTCCTCTTTTACTTGATTTAGACTATATACATCATGAGACATAACAATTGATCCATCAATGAGTCAGAAAATGTGTGTTACAAAGTCTTTCAATATATTCTATTTAAATACAACGTATTTCGATCTTACCATTTTGGTCACTGTCGCTACTGGAACTACTTCCACTATTACCATCGCTCGCTGTGTATTGATTAAAAGGAATCAGATTAAATCGTCAAAGATATTTTTAAATCAAACACAACATATATTCGGGATAACTTGCCATTTGAAACATCGTTAACAAAGTGACAGGCCAGTTTTGAACTTTACGGTAAATGGTAGAAACAGTCAGTAGCGTATGAATTAAGTTCGAAATTCTAACAATGAAACGTTTAAAATCACACAGAATTAATACAATAATTTAAATTTGGATTAAAGTTAGCACGATTCCCATTAATCGTTTGACTTTCTTCTGTTGGTTGATTTAGCTAAGTGCCTTACCTGTACTGTTACTTGAGCTATCTGCAAGATTAAAAAACACAGAAATTAAAAAAGTTTGAAAAAATGAAAAAATAGAGGTGATATAAACATAAATATGAATTCCGATTAAAGTTAGCACGTTTTCAAAAGTGTTGACCTTTTATTGCTTTACTTTCCTCTTTTACTTGAGTGAGCCTATATACATCATGAGACATAAGAATTGATCCATTGATGAGTCAGAAAATGTGTGTTGCAAAGTCTTTCAATATATTCTATTTAAACACAACGTTTTTCGATCTTACCATTTTGGTCACTGTTGCTACTGGAACTACTTCCACTATTACCATCGCTCGCTGTGTATAGATTAAAATGAATCAGATTAAATTGTCAAAGATATTTTTAAATCAAACACAACATATATTCGGAATAACATGCCATTTGAAACATCGTTAACTAAGTGACAGGCCAGTTCTTAACTTTAATGGTAGAAACTGTCAGTAGCGTATGAATTAGGTTCGAAATTCTAACAATGAATCGATTAGAATCACATAGAACTAATACAATAAATTAAATTTGGATTACAGTGAGCACGATTCCCATTGTGTTGACCATTAATCGTTTGACTTTCTTCTGTTGGTTGATTTAGCTAAGTGCCTTACCTGTACTGTTACTTGAGCTATCTGCAAGATTAAAAAACATAGAAATCAAAAAAGTTTGAAAAAATGAAAAAATAGAGGTGATATAAACATAAATATGAATTCCGATTAAAGTTAGCACGTTTTCAAAAGTGTTGACCTTTTATTGCTTTACTTTCCTCTTTTACTTGAGTGAGCCTATATACATCATGAGACATAAGAATTGATCCATTGATGAGTCAGAAAATGTGTGTTGAAAAGTCTTTCAATATATTCTATTTAAACACAACGTTTTTTGATCTTACCATTTTGGTCACTGTCGCTACTGGAACTACTTCCACTATTACCATCGCTCGCTGTGTATTTATTAAAATGAATTAGATTACATTGTCAAAGATATTTTTAAATCAAACACAACCTATATTCGGAATAACATGCCATTTGAAACATCGTTAACAAAATGACAGGCCAGTTTTGAACTTCACGGTAAATGGTAGAAACATTCAGTAGTGTATGAATTAAGTTCGAAATTCTAACAATGAAACGTTTAGAATCACATAGAATTAATACAATAATTTAAATTTGGATTAAAGTTAGCACTATTCCCATTGTCTTGACCATTAATGGTTTGACTTTCTTCTGTTAGTTGATTTATCTAACTGCTTTACCTGTACTGTTACTTGAGCTATCTGCAAGATTAAAAAACACAGAAATCAAAAAAGATTGAAACAATGAAAAAACGGAGGTGATATAAACATAAATACGAATTCCGATTAAAGTTAGAACGTTTTCAAAAGTGTTGACCTTTATTGGTTTACTTTCCTCTTTTACTTGATTTAGCCTATATACATCATGAGACATAACAATTGATCCATCAATGAGTCAGAAAATGTGTGTTACAAAGTGTTTCAATATATTCTATTTAAATACAACGTATTTCGATCTTACCTTTATGGTCACTTTCGCTACTGGAACTACTTACACTATTACCATCGCTCGCTGTGTATTGATTAAAATGAATTAGATTACATTGTCAAAGATATTTTTAAATCAAACACAACCTATATTCGGAATAACATGCCATTTGAAACATCGTTAACAAAGTGACAGGCCAGTTTTGAATTTTACGGTAAATGGTAGAAACATTCAGTAGTGTATGAATTAAGTTCGAAATTCTAACAATGAAACGTTTAGAATCACATAGAATTAATACAATAATTTAAATTTGGATTAAAGTTAGCACTATTCCCATTGTCTTGACCATTAATGGTTTGACTTTCTTCTGTTAGTTGATTTATCTAACTGCTTTACCTGTACTGTTACTTGAGCTATCTGCAAGATTAAAAAACACAGAAATCAAAAAAGATTGAAACAATGAAAAAACGGAGGTGATATAAACATAAATACGAATTCCGATTAAAGTTAGAACGTTTTCAAAAGTGTTGACCTTTATTGGTTTACTTTCCTCTTTTACTTGATTTAGCCTATATACATCATGCGACATAACAATTGATCCATCAATGAGTCAGAAAATGTGTGTTACAAAGTCTTTTAATATATTCTATTGAAATACAACGTATTTCGATCTTACCATTTTGGTCACTGTCGCTACTGGAACTACTTCCACTATTACCATCGCTCGCTGTGTATTGATTAAAAGGAATCAGATTAAATCGTCAAAGATATGTTGAAATCAAACCCAATATATATTAGGAATAACATGCCATTTGAAACATCGTTAACAAAGTGACAGGCCAGTTTTGAACTTTACGGTAAATGGTAGAAACAGTCAGTAGTGTATGAAATAAGTTCGAAATTCTAACAATGAAACGTTTAAAATCACACAAAATTAATACAATAATTTAAATTTGGATTAAAGTTAGCAAGATTCCCATTAATCGTTTGACTTTCTTCTGTTGGTTGATTTAGCTAAGTGCCTTACCTGTATTGTTACTTGAGCTATCTGCAAGATTAAAAAACACAGAAATCAAAAAAGTTTGAATCAATGAAAAAACAGAGGTGATATCAACATAAATATAAAAATTCCGATTAAAGTTAAAACGTTTTCAAAATTGTTGACCTTTATTGGTTTACTTTCCTCCTTTACTTGATTTAGCCTATATACATCATGAGACATAAGAATTGATCCATTGATGAGTCAGAAAATGTGTGTTGCAAAGTCTTTCAATATATTCTATTTTAGTTCATTTGGTATGTCTCATCATTCGCCATTTTGTTTTTCTCAATTAGATATTGCTTTAAGCAATTTAATTGAGTAATGATTTAGATTTAGATTTAGATTTAGAAATACAACGTATTTTGATGTTACCTTTATGGTCACTGTCGCTACTGGAACTACTTCCACTATTACTATCGCTCGCTGTGTATTGATTAAAATATATCAGATTAAATTGTCAAAGATATTTAAAAATCAAACAGAACCTATATTCTGAATAACATGCCATTTGAAACACCGTTTACTAAGTGATGAGCCAATTTTGAACTTTACGGTAAATGGTAGAAACTGCCAGTAGAGTATGAATTAAGTTCGAAATTCTAACAATGAAACGTTCAGCACATAGAATGAATACAATAATTTAAACTTGGATTAAAGTTAGCACGATTCCCATTGTGTTGACCATTAATCGTTTGACTTTCTTCTGTTGGTTGATTAAGCTAAGTGCCTTACCTGTACTGCTACTTGAGCTATCTGCAAGATTACAAAACACAGAAATCAAAAAAGTTTGAAACAATGAAAAAACAGAGGTGATATCAGCATAAATATAAACATTCCGATTAAAGTTAGCACGTTTTCAAAAGTGTTGACCTTTATAGGTTTACTTTCCTCTTTTACTTGATTTAGCCTATATACATCATGAGACATAAGAATTGATCCATTGATAAGTCATAAAATGTGTGTTGCAAAGTGTTTCAATATATTCTATTTAAATACAACGTATTTTGATCTTACCATTTTGGTCACTGTCGCTACTGGAACTACTTCCACTATTACCATCGCTCGCTGTGTATAGATTAAAATGAATCAGATTAAATTGTCAAAGATATTTTTAAATCAAACAGAACCTATATTCGGAATAACATGCCATTTGAAACATCGTTTACTAAGTGATGAGCCAATTTTGAACTTTACGGTAAATGGTAGAAACTGTCAGTAGAGTATGAATTAAGTTCGAAATTCTAACAATGAAACGTTCAGAATCAAATAGAATGAATACAATAATTTAAATTTGGATTAAAGTTAGCACGATTCCCACTGTGTTGACCATTAATCGTTTGGCTTTCTACTGTTGGTTGATTTAGCTAAGTGCCTTACCTGTACTGCTACTTGAGCTATCTGCAAGATTAAAAAACACAGAAATCAAAAAAGTTTGAAACAATGAAGAAACAGAGGTGATATAAACATAAATATGAATTCCGATTAAAGTTAGCATGTTTTCAAAAGTGTTGAACTTGATTGGTTAACTTTACTCTTTTACTTGATTTAGCCTATATACATCATGAGACATAAGAATTAATCCATTGATGAGTCAGAAAATGTGTGTTGCAAAGTCTTTCAATATATTCTATTTAAATACAACGTATTTTGATCTTACCTTTATGGTCACTGTCGCTACTGGAACTACTTCCACTATTACCATCGCTCGCTGTGTATTGATTAAAATATATCAGATTAAATCGTCAAAGATATGTTGAAATCAAACACAACATATATTCGGAATAACATGCCACTTGAAACATCGTTAACTAAGTGACAGGCCAGTTCTTAACTTTAATGGTAGAAACTGTCAGTAGCGTATGAATTAGGTTCGAAATTCTAAAAATGAATCGATTAGAATCACATAGAACTAATACAATAAATTAAATTTGGATTAAAGTGAGCACGATTCCCATTATGTTGACCATTAATCGTTTGACTTTCTTCTGTTGGTTGATTTAGCTAAGTGCCTTACCTGTACTGCTACTTGAGCTATCTGCAAGATTAAAAACACAGAAATCAAAACAAGTTTGACACAATGAAAAAACAAAGGTGATATGAACATAAATATGAATTCCGATTAAAGTTAGCACGTTTTCAAAAGTGTTGACCTTTGTTGGTTTACTTTCCTCTTTTACTTGATTTAGCCTATATACATCATGAGACATAATAATTGATCCATTAATGAGTCAGAAAATGTGTGTTGCAAAGTATTTCAATATAGTCTATTTAAATACAACGTATTTTGATCTTACCATTTTGGTCACTGTCGCTACTGGAACTACTTCCACTATTACCATCGCTCGCTGCGTATTGATTAAAATGAATCAGAGTAAATTTTCAAAGATATTTTAAAATCAAACAGAACATATATTCGGAATAACATGCCATTCGAAACATCATTAACTAAGTGACAGGCCAGTTTTGAATTTTACGGTAAATGGTAGAAACAGTCAGTAGTGTATGAATTAAGTTCGAAATTCTAACAATGAAACGTTTAAAATCACATAGAATTAATACAATAATTTAAATTCGAATTAAAGTTAGCAAGATTCCCATTAATCGTTTGACTTTATTCTGTTGGTTGATTTAGCTAAGTGCCTTACCTGTACTGTTACTTGAGTTATCTGCAAGATTAAAAAACACAGAAATCAAAAAAGTTTGAAACAATGAAAAAACAGAGGTGATATCAACATAAATATAAAAATTCCGATTAAAGTTAAAACGTTTTCAAAATTGTTGACCTTTATTGGTTTACTTTCCTCCTTTACTTGATTTAGCCTATATAGATCATGAGACATAAGTATTGATCCATTGATGAGTCAGAAAATGTGTGTTGCAAAGTCTTTCAATATATTATATTTAAGTTCATTTGGTATGTCTCATCATTCGCCATTTTGTTTTTCTCAATTAGATGTTGCTTCAAGCAATTTAATTGAGTATTGATTTAGATTTAGATTTAGATTTAGAAATACAACGTATTTTGATCTTACTATTTTGGTCACTGTCGCTATTGGAACTACTTCCACTATTACCATCGCTCGCTGTGTATTGATTAAAATATATCAGATTAAATTGTCAAAGATATTTAAAAATCAAACAGAACTTATATTCGGAATAACATGCCATTTGAAACACCGTTTACTAAGTGATGAGCCAATTTTGAACTTTACGGTAAATGGTAGAAACTGTCAGTAGAGTATGAATTAAGTTCGAAATTCTAACAATGAAACGTTCAGCACATAGAATGAATACAATAATTTAAATTTGGATTAAAGTTAGCACGATTCCCATTGTGTTGACCATTAATCGTTTGACTTTCTTCTGTTGGTTGATTTAGCTAAGTGCCTTACCTGTACTGCTACTTGAGCTATCTGCAAGATTACAAAACACAGAAATCAAAAAAGTTTGAAACAATGAAGAAACAGAGGTGATATAAACATAAATATGAATTCCGATTAAAGTTAGCATGTTTTCAAAAGTGTTGAACTTGATTGGTTAACTTTACTCTTTTACTTGATTTAGCCTATATACATCATGAGACATAAGAATTAATCCATTGATGAGTCAGAAAATGTGTGTTGCAAAGTCTTTCAATATATTCTATTTAAATACAACGTATTTTGATCTTACCTTTATGGTCACTGTCGCTACTGGAACTACTTCCACTATTACCATCGCTCGCTGTGTATTGATTAAAATATATCAGATTAAATCGTCAAAGATATGTTGAAATCAAACACAACATATATTCGGAATAACATGCCACTTGAAACATCGTTAACTAAGTGACAGGCCAGTTCTTAACTTTAATGGTAGAAACTGTCAGTAGCGTATGAATTAGGTTCGAAATTCTAACAATGAATCGATTAGAATCACATAGAACTAATACAATAAATTAAATTTGGATTAAAGTGAGCACGATTCCCATTGTGTTGACCATTAATCGTTTGACTTTCTTCTGTTGGTTGATTTAGCTAAGTGCCTTACCTGTACTGCTACTTGAGCTATCTGCAAGATTAAAAACACAGAAATCAAAACAAGTTTGACACAATGAAAAAACAAAGGTGATATGAACATAAATATGAATTCCGATTAAAGTTAGCACGTTTTCAAAAGTGTTGACCTTTGTTGGTTTACTTTCCTCTTTTACTTGATTTAGCCTATATACATCATGAGACATAATAATTGATCCATTAATGAGTCAGAAAATGTGTGTTGCAAAGTATTTCAATATAGTCTATTTAAATACAACGTATTTTGATCTTACCATTTTGGTCACTGTCGCTACTGGAACTACTTCCACTATTACCATCGCTCGCTGTGTATTGATTAAAATGAATCAGAGTAAATTTTCAAAGATATTTTAAAATCAAACAGAACATATATTCGGAATAACATGCCATTTGAAACTTCATTAACTAAGTGACAGGCCAGTTTTGAATTTTACGGTAAATGGTAGAAACAGTCAGTAGTGTATGAATTAAGTTCGAAATTCTAACAATGAAACGTTTAAAATCACATAGAATTAATACAATAATTTAAATTCGAATTAAAGTTAGCAAGATTCCCATTAATCGTTTGACTTTCTTCTGTTGGTTGATTTAGCTAAGTGCCTTACCTGTACTGTTACTTGAGTTATCTGCAAGATTAAAAAACACAGAAATCAAAAAAGTTTGAAACAATGAAAAAACAGAGGTGATATCAACATAAATATAAAAATTCCGATTAAAGTTAAAACGTTTTCAAAATTGTTGACCTTTATTGGTTTACTTTCCTCCTTTACTTGATTTAGCCTATATACATCATGAGACATAAGTATTGATCCATTGATGAGTCAGAAAATGTGTGTTGCAAAGTCTTTCAATATATTATATTTAAGTTCATTTGGTATGTCTCATCATTCGCCATTTTGTTTTTCTCAATTAGATGTTGCTTTAAGCAATTTAATTGAGTATTGATTTAGATTTAGATTTAGATTTAGAAATACAACGTATTTTGATCTTACTATTTTGGTCACTGTCGCTACTGGAACTACTTCCACTATTACCATCGCTCGCTGTGTATTGATTAAAATATATCAGATTAAATTGTCAAAGATATTTAAAAATCAAACAGAACTTATATTCGGAATAACATGCCATTTGAAACACCGTTTACTAAGTGATGAGCCAATTTTGAACTTTACGGTAAATGGTAGAAACTGTCAGTAGAGTATGAATTAAGTTCGAAATTCTAACAATGAAACGTTCAGCACATAGAATGAATACAATAATTTAAATTTGGATTAAAGTTAGCACGATTCCCATTGTGTTGACCATTAATCGTTTGACTTTCTTCTGTTGGTTGATTTAGCTAAGTGCCTTACCTGTACTGCTACTTGAGCTATCTGCAAGATTACAAAACACAGAAATCAAAAAAGTTTGAAAAAATGAAAAAATAGAGGTGATATAAACATAAATATGAATTCCGATTAAAGTTAGCACGTTTTCAAAAGTGTTGACCTTTTATTGCTTTACTTTCCTCTTTTACTTGAGTGAGCCTATATAAATCATGAGACATAAGAATTGATCCATTGATGAGTCAGAAAATGTGTGTTGAAAAGTCTTTCAATATATTCTATTTAAATACACGTATTTTGATCTTACCTTTATGGTCACTGTCGCTACTGGAACTACTTCCACTATTACCATCGCTCGCTGTGTATTGATTAAAATGAATCAGAGTAAATTTTCAAAGATATTTTAAAATCAAACAGAACATATATTCGGAATAACATGCCATTTGAAACATCATTAACTAAGTGACAGGCCAGTTTTGAATTTTACGGTAAATGGTAGAAACAGTCAGTAGTGTATGAATTAAGTTCGAAATTCTAACAATGAAACGTTTAAAATCACATAGAATTAATACAATAATTTGAATTCGGATTAAAGTTAGCAAGATTCCCATTAATCGTTTGACTTTCTTCTGTTGGTTGATTTGGTTAAGTGCCTTACCTGTACTGTTACTTGAGCTATCTGCAAGATTAAAAAACACAGAAATCAAAAAAGTTTGAAACAATGAAAAAAAAGAGGTGATATAAACATAAATATGAATTCCGATTAAAGTTAGCATGTTTTCAAATGTGTTGAACTTGATTGGTTTACTTTCCTCTTTTACTTGATTTAGCCTATATAAATCATGAGACATAAGAATTGATCCATTGATGAGTCAGAAAATGTGTGTTGCAAAGTCTTTCAATATATTCTATTTAAATACAACGTATTTTGATCTTACCTTTATGGTCACTGTCGCTACTGGAACTACTTCCACTATTACCATCGCTCGCTGTGTATTGATTAAAATATATCAGATTAAATTGTCAAAGATATTTTAAAATCAAACAGAACCTATATTCAGAATAGCATGCCATTTGAAACATCGTTTACTAAGTGATGCTTTAGCTAAGTGCCTTACCTGTACTGTTACTTGAGCTATCTGCAAGATTAAAAAACACAGAAATCAAAAAAGTTTGAAACAATGAAAAAACAGAGGTGATATAAACATAAATATGAATTCCGATTAAAGTTAGCATGTTTTCAAAGGTGTTGAACTTGATTGGTTTACTTTCCTCTTTTACTTTATTTAGCCTGTATAAATCATGAGACATAAGATATGATCCATTGAGGAGTCAGAAAATGTGTGTTGCAAAGTCTTTCAATATATTCTATTTAAATTCAACGTATTTTGATCTTACCTTTATAGTCACTGTCGCTACTGGAACTACTTCCACTATTACCATCGCTCGCTGTGTATTGATTAAAATATAACAGATTAAATTGTCAAAGATATTTTAAATCAAACAGAACCTATATTCAGAATAGCATGCCATTTGAAACATCGTTTACTAAGTGATGAGCCAATTTTGAACTTTACGGTAAATGGTAGAAACTGTCAGTAGCGTATGAATTAAGTTCGAAATTCTAACAATGAAACGTTCAGAATCACATAGAATGAATACAATAATTTAAATTTGGATTAAAGTTAGCACGATTCCCATTGTGTTGACCATTAATCGTTTGACTTTCTTCTGTTGGTTGATTTAGCTAAGTGCCTTACCTGTACTGCTACTTGAGCTATCTGCAAGATTAAAAAACACAGATATCAAAAAAGTTTGAAACAATGAAAAAACAGAGGTGATATCAGCATAAATATAAAAATTCCGATTAAAGTTAGCACGTTGTCAAAAGTGTTGACCGTTATAGGTTTACTTTCCTCTTTTACTTGATTTAGCCTATACATCATGAGACATAAGAATTGTTCCATTGATGAGTCAGAAAATGTGTGTTGCAAAGTGTTTCAATATATTCTATTTAAATACAACGTATTTCGATCTTACCATTTTGGTCACTGTCGCTACTGGAACTACTTCCATTATTACCATCGCTCGCTGTGTATTGATTAAAATGAATCAGATTAAATCGTCAAAGATATGTTGAAATCAAACACAACATATATTCGGAATAACATGCCACTTGAAACATCGTTAACTAAGTGACAGGCCAGTTTTGAACTTTAATGGTAGAAACTGTCAGTAGCGTATGAATTAGGTTCGAAATTCTAACAATGAAACGATTAGAATCACATAGAACTAATACAATAATTTAAATTTGGATTGAAGTTAGCACGATTCCCATTGTGTTGACCATTAATCGTTTGACTTTCTTCTGTTGGTTGATTTAGCTAAGTGCCTTACCTGTACTGTTACTTGAGCTATCTGCAAGATTAAAAACACAGAAATCAAAAAAAGTTTGAAACAATGAAAAAACAAAGGTGATATGAACATAAATATGAATTCCGATTAAAGTTAGCACGTTTTCAAAAGTGTTGCCCTTTGTTGGTTTACTTTCCTCTTTTACTTGATTTAGCTTATATACATCATGAGACATAAGAATTGTTCCATTGATGAGTCAGAAAATGTGTGTTGCAAAGTGTTTCAATATATTCTATTTAAATACAACGTATTTCGATCTTACCATTTTGGTCACTGTCGCTACTGGAACTACTTCCACTATTACCATCGCTCGCTGTGTATTGATTAAAAGGAATCAGATTAAATCGTCAAAGATATGTTGAAATCAAACACAACATATATTCGGAATAACATGCCACTTGAAACATCGTTAACTAAGTGACAGGCCAGTGTTGAACTTTAATGGTAGAAACTGTCAGTAGCGTATGAATTAAGTTCGAAATTATAACAATGAAACGATTAGAATCACATAGAACTAATACAATAATTTAAATTTGGATTAAAGTTAGCACGATTCCCATTGTGTTGACCATTAATCGTTTGACTTTCTTCTGTTGGTTGATTTAGCTAAGTGCCTTACCTGTACTGCTACTTGAGCTATCTGCAAGATTAAAAACAGAGAAATCAAAACAAGTTTGACACAATGAAAAAACAAAGGTGATATGAACATAAATATGAATTCCGATTAAAGTTAGCACGTTTTTAAAAGTGTTGACCTTTGTTGGTTTACTTTCCTCTTTTACTTGATTTAGCCTATATACATCATGAGACATAATAATTGATCCATTAATGAGTCAGAAAATGTGTGTTGCAAAGTCTTTCAATATATTCTATTTAAATACAACGTATTTCGATCTTACCATTTTGGTCACTGTCGCTACTGGAACTACTTCCACTATTACCATCGCTCGCTGTGTATTGATTAAAAGGAATCAGATTAAATTGTCAACGATATTTTTAAATCCAACACAACATATATTCGGAATAACAAGCCATTTGAAGCATCGTTAACTAAGTGACAGGCAAGTTTTGAAATTTACGGTAAATGGTAGAAACTGTCAGTAGCGTATGAATTAAATTCGAAATTCTAACATTGAAACGTTTAGAATCACATAGAACTAATACAATAATTTACATTTGGATTAAAGTTAGCACGATTCCCATTGCGTTGACCATTAATCGTTTGACTTTCTTCTGTTGGTTGATTTAGCTAAGTGCCTTACCTGTACTGTTACTTGAGCTATCTGCAAGATTAAAAACAGAGAAATCAAAACAAGTTTGACACAATGAAAAAACAAAGGTGATATGAACATAAATATGAATTCCGATTAAAGTTAGCACGTTTTCAAAAGTGTTGCCCTTTGTTGGTTTACTTTCCTCTTTTACTTGATTTAGCCTATATACATCATGAGACATAAGAATTGATCCATTGATGAGTCATAAAATGTGTGTTGCAAAGTCTTTCAATATATTCTATTTAAATACAACGTATTTTGATCTTACCTTTATGGTCACTGTCGCTACTGGAACTACTTCCACTATTACCATCGCTCGCTGTGTATTGATTAAAATGAATCAGATTAAATTGTCAAAGATATGATTAAATCAAACACAACATATATTCGGAATAAAATGCCATTTGAAACATCATTAACTAAGTGACAGGCCAGTTTTGAACTTAACGGTAAATGGTAGCAACTGTCAGTAGCGTATGAATTAAGTTCGAAATCCTTACAATGAAACGTTTAGAATCACATAGAACTAATGCAATAATTTAAATTTGGATTAAAGTGAGCACGATTCCCATTGGGTTGACCATTAATCGTTTGACTTTCTTCCGTTGGTTGATTTAGCTAGGTGCCTTACCTGTACTGTTACTTGAGCTATCTGCAAGATTAAAAACACAGAAATAAAAAAATTGAAACAATGAAAAAACAAAGCTGATATGAACGTTTTCAAAAGTGTTGACCTTTATTGGTTTACTTTCCTCTTTTACTTGATTTAGCCAATATACATCATATGAGACATTAGAATTGATTCATTGATGAGTCACAAAATGTGTGTTACAAAGTCGTTTAATATATTCTATTTAATCGAGTTTAGCAAAAGCCGAATGGCGGCTGAACTACATTTGTTTGGAAAGACGGCCGCGGTTCGCGACTCTTTCTTGCTAGGGTGTCACGTGACGCCCCGCTCCACGTCGGAGATGACGGTGCGACTGTCTGCTCATTCAAGTCGAAGATACAGTTGAACTCGCACGAAGAAAATCGAAAGTAAAACAAATTCGATTTCATTGTTAATTTACGAATTTCATTGTTAATTTATCGGATTATATATGTGCTAACTTATGATTTCATTCTTAATTTTTCCGATTATATTGTGCTAAATTGTGCTGATTGTTAATTTATCGGACTATATTTGTGCTAACGTGTGCTGATCTAAGGATGCCTCGCGGGCAGAAGCGTAAGGTAGTACAGAGTGCACCATCGCAGCCGGCGAAGGGTAGAAAGAGGAAAGAGGAAGAAGCTATCCCGCCGCGGATCCGATTGACGGTGAGTCACAATTAGTAACATTTCCGGAAGGTAACGAACCAACAGGCCCACAAACGCTTCGCAGCATTTGCGACAGCTTGCCAGCTTGGGCCTCCATTTATCCCCGAACGTGAAAGCTAACATTTAAAAGAGCGAATTTACTGATCTAGGGGCTTTGCTAGCACCACCCGGTGCTGTCCCACCCGGTGCTGCCCCATCCTCTTTGAATTTTTCCCTTACACAGGACGGGCACAACGTGATTTTTGGGCCTCAAGCTCCAGAAAACCCGGTTGTCAAGACAATTGATCAATGGACATCGGCGTTTCTAATTTATATGAGTGTCTATCTTGAGGCCCATCAAGAACGAGCCATTGAAATGCTGAAATATATGGATACAATCCGTTCATCAGCATCTCAATTTCCGGGCCTCGGATGGTTCAATTATGACATCCAGTACAGGTTGAAATTAGCCGTTAACCCATCGCAATGATGGGCAGTCATCGACGGCAAATTGTGGCGAGTCATGCTAGACTAGTCGTTCTAATATTATGGCAGAAAGATTAATTGGGGTACTCCAATTGAACTTGAATATCCATAGCATCAGGTCAGAGGTGACACGGAACATGTATTGGTAGGGTAGTATTAGCAGATATTGGAAAAGAGGTTTGTTAATGGAACTTGCAGATGTACCTACTATTTCGCGTCCGTATAGCGTTGCCAGGTTAGAGGTGATACGAAGTATATCCCTATACACACTGTATTAGCCGAATTTTGTAAGTGATAATATGAGACCAAACCGGGGGAGGGGTGCCGACCTTAGCATATCATTGTTTGGTAGTGGTTTAGTCATGATCATTTACAATTATTTACAGATTCTGCCGGAGCTATTGGTTTCGGTTTGTATTTCCGAGGCAAATGGTCCCAAGGGCGTTGGCCAGATTGGATTTTGAAAATGTAACTTTCTGTAGCAGCGCTTGAACTTTTCCCTATTTACGTAGCAACGCAATTGTGGTGGCGGGACTTGAAAAATATGAAGGTTATTTTCGGTCTGACAATACTGCGACAGTGGCTATCATCAACAAGAAAACGTCTCCATGTCAAATTATCATGAAATTGGTTAGAAAGATTGTAATGACAGGATTGTTATTGAATATCTCTATGAAAGCAAACCACATTGAAGGACGTAATAATTGTATTGCAGACTATTTATCTCGATTTCAGAAGGAAGCTTTTCGAAGAGCAGCACCGAACGCCAATGTAATCAGAGAGGAGGTTCCAAGCAATATATGGGACGTCTTCAAGTAGAAGCGGATAGGCTTCTGGCCCTTTCTATTGCCAAGAACTCGCATAAAGTGTATAACACGGCGTGGCAAGCGTATGCAAATATGCGAGTTGAAATTGGTGAAACGGCTGAGTTGCCTATGTCGCGTTCTGATATTGTCGCATTTATTGCACACCTTTCAGTCAATGGAAAAAGGCGTCTACAATTTATTGGTTCGTATGTATCAGGCTTATAAAAGTAAACAATTGAATGATAAAATAATAATAATAATAATGAAAACTTATAAAGCGCCGGTATCCGCCATAAATGGCGCCCATGGCGCTTTTGCATTTACAAACAAGTTATACAGTCAATAGAGCACAAAAACATATCAAATGACTACAAAAAGATTATTGAATAAAAGCCACTTTAAATAAGTGGGTTTTTAAGTCTTTTTTGAAACGGTTCATATTGCTGTTTAATCGGACGACAGCAGGTAAATTGTTCCATATTCTTGCCGCTGCAATCCCAAAGGCTCTGTTGCCCCACTGTGTTTTAGTACGATTCAATTTTAGGAGACCTTGCTCTGACGAACGAAGAGCACGCCGAGGAGTGTATGGTTGAACAGAGTCAGCAAGATATACGGGTGCTTTACCAAGTTGTATTTTGTAAACGAGTAAAGAGTATTTGAAGACAATGCGTTGCTCCACAGGTAGCCAATGTAAATCAGCTAAGACAGGGGAGATGTGGTCAAATTTCCTAGTAAGTGTGATTAGTCTAGCTGCCATATTTTGTAACCGTTGAAGTCGGGATAATAAAAAATCAGAAATACCAAATAAGAGAGAGTTGCAAGAGTCAATCCTAGAAATTATGAGAGCGTTTACAATGGTTTTTGCTGCATCACATGTAAGATGTTTACGGACACGTCCAATGTTCCTTATTGACGCACATACACCCCTTGACACAGTAGACACTTGTTTCTCCATTGTTAAACCGCTGTCAAACATCACTCCAAGATTGCGGACATCTAGAGAAGGTACAATATTTTCCGAGCCAACTCTTATGGAAGGAATGTTGACTTTTGCCTTTTGGTAATTCGAAGCAATGATAATAAATTCGGTTTTGGAATCATTTAGTTTAAGAAAGTTGGCATTCATCCAAGCGCGTATTTCATCAATACAACTCTCCATTTTCTGAATTGCTTCATCGACATCGGCTTGTATGGGTTTGACAGACTTGTATATTTGTGTATCATCTGCATAAAGGTGATATGGTAGCTTATGATTGCGTATAATGTTTCCAAGAGGCCTAGTATATATGGGAAACAGAGCTGGTCCAATGCATGATCCTTGGGGTAATCCATAGTCAAGGGGAGCAGCATCAGAGATGGCATCATTAATGCACATTAATGATCCGACCGATTGTTTTTTTTGTACGAAAAATATTAGAAGGATGCAGACGTGATAAACCAGGTGTCCCGGATATCCGAAAACCGTTAACGCCATGGTGTCTAGCGCAGTGGAAGTCGTGAAAATAATAGGCCATTCAAAGTATGAGAGTTGCATGTTTATAGCGGCAATGTTGTTAGCATTTTATGGGTATCTAAGAGTGGGAGAATTCACGGCACCGGCAAACACCAATCCATCAGGGAATGTTTTACAATATAGCTATATAAAAATGATATCAACACGGGATCAGGATTCAGATCACGCTGTACAAGTTACCATTCGTTTTCCAAAAACCGATCGACGGGGTCGTGCTTCTACTTTGGTCATACGAGCAATACAGGGTAGCACGTTATGTTCTGTCAATGCAGTAAAGCAGTATCTTAGTATGTGTCCCAGGGGAGACTGGCAACTGTTTTGGAACTTTGACAAGTCTCCGCTTACTCGATACCAATTCGCCCGTGTAGTTAAGAAATCGTTAGAGATCAAGAGGATCAGTAATGTACTAGGTATAACATCCCATTCATTCAATCTTTGATGGAAATGGGACGATGGTCCTCCTCTGCATACCGGCGCTATATTAGAATTCTCACATTGAGATGGTATACGTATAAGTATGTGCCTGCCTTTTGGGGTGCTTTTTCGCAAAAATTGGTATGGCGATGTGGTGCTTTCATCACAGACCAAAGCGCCCAATTAGAATAAATTGGGTGTATTTTGAGGCAATTTTTGTAAAAAGCACCCAATTTGTGCAAAATTGGGTGCTTTTCTAACAAAATTGGTATATTGATGGGTGGGAAATTGGCCCGAAAATAGGTATAGAGAAAGTCAAATTTTTGAAGTCCGGCAGGCACATCCATGTACGATTTTGGCTAAAGTAGTCCCCCCGGACAAGTTAAAAGGTCTTAGCGTTTTTGTTTTGAGAGTGAGATATAGCAAGTCACACATGTATAACTATCTATGTTCCTTTCCATAAAGTTTGCCATTTTTATATTTACTAATATATGCATACTTTAATGAATCTCTTTTGCAGAAAACATATGGATAAATAGGTGACAGCATTATCTACTGGGCGGCAAACTACCTGGCCATCTAATGGAAATTCCTAGCATTATTAGCGAGTCCCTACCAAGGCATAATTATAAAGGGGCTCGCCATCAAAAGGGGTTAGTTTAAAGAGGAAGCATTTTAATAAGGCAGCCTGTAAGATATTTTTAAAGCACGAGGGTAGGGTTATCAAACGAAGCCTCTTCCTTGATGACGATGTGCATTTGGAAGTGCTAGGGCAGCATGTGTTTACAAACAACCTGAAAGGAGCACTCCACTTTTTCTAGGACACCCGGAGGAGTTGGTTTTCAACCGGGAGTAATATATATAGGTATCGCCGTTGGTAGGGCAAATATGTCAGGCATTCATGCCAGCCAAATTTGTTTGGCCTTTGGTTTTTTCGTTGTTGTTCACTAATTAGATAAAATTAACATACATAGCCGCCATGGTGCACATCTTTGCTATTAAGTGATAATTATCATTAGTTTGCTTGCACACTTATATTTGGATGTAACCTGCGATTTTGAATTTAAAATATTATGTGTTACCATTCATGCAGGAAGTTGTAAGTAAAAGGCGAGACGGGCACATGTGAGGATGATAATATGAATATTCATCGTGAATCGCCTTAAGCAATCAGATTATAAGAATGTTTTAATTGGTAACAAGTTCTATCACTTGGGCCAGTTTGTGATGAATCAATTAAATTGATAATACAATTAAAGTCCATATACATATGGCGAAAGTTGTTTGATTATGAAATATGATGAATGCCCGTGCGAGAACAAATAAATCTATGACATTTCGCAATATATATTGATGTGTTATTGTGTTTCTATAGGTTGTCTTGTACAAACAAATACAACGTATTTTGATCTTACCATTTTGGTCACTGTCGCTACTGGAGCTACTTCCACTATTACCATCGCTCGCTGTGTATTGATTAAAATATAACAGATTAAATTGTCAAAGATATTTTTAAATTAAACATAACATTTATTCGGAATAACATGCCATTTGAAACATCGTTAACTAAGTGACAGGCCAGTTTTGAACTTTACGGTGAATGGTATAGAAACTGTCCGAAGCGTATGAAATAAGTTCGAAATTCTAACAATTAATGAAACGTTTAGAATTACATAGAATGAATGTACAATAATTTGAATTTCGATAAAGTTAGCACGATTCGCATTGTTTTGACCATTAATCGTTTTACTTTCTTCTGTTAGTTGATTTAGCTAAGTGCCTTACCTGTACTGTTACTTGAGCTATCTGAAATTAAAACATAGAAATCAAAAAGTTTGAAACAATGAAAAAGCAGAAGTGATATAAACATAAATATGAATGGTTTCCCCTTCTTTCTTATTTCTCATTCTTTATAACTAAACAGGTTTATTTCTGAATATAGATTTTCAAGGAAGAAAAATATCTAGAAGATCTTGATTAACTCATCGTTCCCGGAGGTTGAACCTCCACCCTATTTGCCGGTCGACGGTTCAAGCAAAATGTTCACATTTAACCCCCCCCCCCCCCCCACCACCACAACTCAACCTTCTGCACCACGACCACCCTGGCAATTATTTGATAAGAACACAACCCAAATGCACCATTTTGGGTACACAAGTTATAACACAGGACCATAACACCCGATAATGATGGGAGCAACCTGTTTTGATCTATGTTATCATACGAGGGTCGTTCAATAAATAATGAAAGTGATCATGGTATGGGATGCATGAGTGATTCTATTGAGGGATAATGTGATCAATATAAAGTATGAACCTTTATCTTTCAAACAATACAGTTTTGGATTTAAAAGTGTGAACTATGACGTCATAGCACTGTCTCAAAGTAAGTACACTTGGGACACTGCTAAATCAGTTATTTGGCGGGAAATTTGAATTGTTTGTATAAAACATGTGGTAAGAAGATTGCATAACATGACACCAGAAGCAGGTAAATCCCATTATTTTTTCGCGTAAGTATGATAAAAAAGACAATAACTTTAATCCCTGTGTAATTTGATATATATATGTAGTATAAGAGGAAGAAATAAGGAGAGGCAATCAAATAAAATGTGTACAAATATCAATATTTCAAATAGCCAATTTTCATTGAAAAATGCCCAGTCAGGAATCACTAATATTTCAGAAAATCAAACAATTTAGGAAAATTCCAAGCAATTAACCAGTTTGGGAGATTCCATATGATAGCTAACTAATTATTTGAACTTATTCGCATGGAACCTGCAGAAAATATGTGCACGCGCAGACGAACAGGGCCACAGATGGCTAAAATCATGAAATTTACCAGATAAAAGCTTACTGTGCCTTCAAATTCTAATCAGAAATAATGAAAAATGCTTAAATCAATGTGTTTAAATATTGTGATAGTCCAAATAAAGATATACATGAATGTATCAATCAAAGATGGCTGCCACCACCTCTCTCATTACTACTATCTTTAGAGCTAATAGATATGTATTGTTAAAGTAATCGTCACATAATTTCAATGGTTTGAGGAAATTTTATGAACAACTCCTCTTGAAATTTCCACTATTATTGCTTTACATCCCACAACAATTTACTAAATTATAATCCCTCCATTTTCCTTTATCCTTTGTTGTTTTCTAAGGTATATTATTGCGGATTTTGCTAAATAAAATCGCATTTGAGATGGTCCCTTCTTGTTTGTATTAAGGAATTCAGATCTAGAAAAGAGTGTCAAGCAGAGATAAGTATGTGTTCTAACTATGTGCCAAGTGTTATCTGTTTTTATGCTTGCATTGCCGAAATATACGCAAATGTATCAATCAACCCATTTTCAACATATTACATATCTATCCAAATAATTGACAGATGTCAGTCAGTGTCTGAAACCTATTGTGTTTATGTTAATGACATTACATAACCAAAGGTATCTAACAATCCAAAAGTGTATTGGTTCATACTTTGTATTGATCCCATTATCTCTCAATAGAATCACTCATGCATCCCATACCATGATTACTTTCATTATTTATTGAACGACCCTCGTAGATCTAAGGATCAATACTTTAATGTTAAAAAAGGCTGTTATAAATTATAGTAATGATTGAAAACCAAAAATAAAGAGGTATTTTCATCATGCTTATTCAAAGTCAAAACCACCGGGATAAAAACATGGTGGCTGTGTCTGAACGTCGGTATTAAAAGTAGGAGCCCTGTACCGTGGCACGATCGCGTATTTCGACGCGGGGAGTACGCTGCACAATTTGAATATTCATTCAGTTGGGTACCGAAAAGTACCAAACTGAATATTCATGACCTGAATTCACACGGGAAGGATAGGTCGCGTGAAGGCGCGAAGAGTTAGTGCGTGGCTTCATGCGTTTTGGCGAGTTTCCGATCTCCGCTCCGCTTATATATCTATGGAGATGAAGCCATGAACGGTCACCGGTAGATAGAAGATGAAGGGGTAAAAAGTGAAGACAGCAAGTCCAAAGGCGAAACGTAAATGGTTGGCTGCAATAAGTGAAAAGGCAGAGAAATCATACAGATCTGGAGATACCAGAAATGTGTACCAGTTGATAAAGATAAGTGGTAAAAAGCCCCCACAACCTGGTATTAGTATCAAGGATGGTAATGGCGATATGCTGTATGACGCAGAGTCAGTTAAGCAGCGCTGGTATGAGTATGGTAAACAACTCTTCAGTCTGAACACCGTAGATCACCCTCCCAATAACCAACCTCCAAGAGAGCTGTAACCAGAAGTAATGAAGTCTGAAATCAGAGCAGCTATAAAGAAAGTGAAAAATGACAAGACAGCCGGGCTTGACGGGATACCTGGAGAAATTATTAAAGCTGGTGGAGATACAGTGGTACAAGCAATGAGGACCATCATCGACCAGATCTGGAAAACTAGAGAATGACCCATTGACTGGACACAGTCAGAGATCATCACCTTACCTAAGGTTCCAGGAACGCAAGACTGCGCCAAGCATCGTACAATCAGTCTACTCTCTCATGCCTCTAAGGTGCTTTTGGAAGTCATCAGAAGTAGGATAGCACACTTCATAATGCCACAGATTGCTGAGGAACAGTTTGGTTTCGTTTCAAAAAAGGGTTCAACTGATGCCATCCTGACTCCTGCCAAAAACATAGTTCGACGTCAGAAAAACAACTTGAAATAGCTGGAATGGTTCCTTCTAAAGGTTTTCCAATAAACTGCGCATGCCAATTATCATATGGAATTTTGACTTGCCCGATAAAATCATGAATTGAAAAGCTTTTAAATCATGAATCTGAATAGGAAACATGAATTTATTGGTATACAATGTACAATGAACACAATGAAATGGTAATTGGGTCTGATGGTTTAATACTTTGTCGACAACACAGTGATAACTTGCAAGCTTCCAGGGGGAGAAATACTTATGGGCGGCAGTGTATTATTTTATGAACATACCAACACCGCCTACTCCTGAGGGACCACCGCCTCCGGAGGGACCGCCGCCTCCTGAGGGACCACCGCCTCCTTGAGCACCGCCTGTATCTTGTTTTTAATATACAATAAGAGGTTAAGAAATTAAATATAGTATTGAAATACGGAAATAGAAAATAATAACACTTATTCATTTGGGATTGCACACCATTAAATATTATTTGCTAAATCTGTTACCATTATACATAACACATTTGTCGGACAATATCTCATATTCTCATCTCAGGCATGTATAGATTAATTGAGCTATGGGTTGAACCATCCACCCATTTTTTACAGCCGTTCTGTGCCAATGAAAATGGATATCAGTTGCTAACTTTCAATTTCGTCTACTTATTTAACAGTCACTCGTTATGAAAAATGAAATCCGGTAAAAATGTTCAGAACTCTATCGTGAAAATATTCACTGTTTAACAGAGTTTCACTTTCAATGCACAGCCGCCTATTTTATAAACTCACTTATTATGTCATGACTTGAGCATTATCCTCTTTTACTTGATTTAGCTTATACAAAAACATGGGACATTTATGGCACAATATCGAATAAAATAAATCAGCTACAATGTTCACATATTAATAATATGGAGAAAGTGGTTATTATATCATCCGGGCAAGAAATAACAGTCGCTGAAAAATCTATATTAAATATCAAGAGAAAGTGAGCTTTGGAATCAAATATTACCATAAAATTCAGTAAAGTCTTCGATACTTGATTAATTTGCATTGGCGTAATATCGAATTCAAAATATATCAGCTATAGTATTCCCATAATTATTAATAATATGGAGAAAGTGTTTCTCTATTTGCAGATAAAAGTGAGCATCAAATTTGTTAAGGAGTATCGCTATTTCTTTTTCTTTTTATAGAGAATCTAAGATAAGTATTAATCTCATTACGGTTCCATCGCCTGTATATATCTAGACATTTGTAACCACGGAATTGAGGCAATATCCTTTAATCGATGTAATTTCCTCTTTTGGTTAATTTTGTTACTTTAATATTACAATAGTGCCTTACCTGTACTGTTACTTGAGCTATCTGCAATATTAAAACACAGAAGGAGAAAAATTGAAACAATGAAAAGGCAGAGGTGATAAACATAATTATGAATTCCGATTAAAGTTAGCACGTTTAAAGTGTGTTGACCTTTATTCGGTTTACCTTCCTCTTTTGCTTCATGTAGCTACTATAAAATTATAGGATATTTCAATTGATCCATTGATGAGTCAAACAATGTGTGTTGCAAAGTCCGCTTTTTGAACTACCTCCACTCTTACCACCGCTCTCTGTGTATTGATTAAAATTAATCAGATTATATTGTCAAAGATGTTTTCAAATCAAACACAACATATATTCGGAATGACATGTCTTTTGAAACAACGTTAATCACGAGACATGCCAGTTTTGAACGTTACTGTCTATGTTAGAAACTATCAGAAGCGTATGATTTAAGATCGTAATTCTAACAATGAAACTTTTAGAATTAAATAGAATATATAAAATAATTTTGAATTTCGAATAAAGTTAGCTCGATTCCATTGTTTCGACCGTTCATCCTTTTAGTTTCCTCTTTTGGTTGATTTGGTTACTTTAATATTATAATAATGCCTTACCTGTACTGTTGCTTGAGCTATCTGCAATATTAAAACACAGAAAGAAAAAATTGAAACAATGAAAAGGCAGAGGTGATAAACATAATTATGAATTCCGATTAAAGTTAGCACGTTTAAAGTGTTTTGACCATTATTCGCTTTAATTTCCTCTTTTGCTTCATGTAGCTACTAAAGGGTTCAACAAAAGAAAGTATACCACTTTGTTTATGTCATTTTGAGTAACATTCAATTTTTTTTTGACCAGACAGGCTAGATAGGCATTTAGATGAATCTTTTAGACATAATTTGATACCAAATTTGCCCCCTAACAACAAAGATAAACCATGATTAGCACCATTTAAAGAAAATTGGTTACTTTTCAAAAGTCACATTTTCAACGCATGCAAGCCGCGAGAAAATGCTGTGCGTGGCACTTTGAATGGCCGGGAATGAAAAGGATATTGATTACACAGGGCAACTGCGTCGGGTTGTGCCTGAGCGAGCGGGCTATTTGATTATGAACAGGTAACATGTGGTATTTTCTTCCCGCGTATGTGTATTAAAAATGTGACTTTTCAAAAGTGACTAATTTTCTTTAAATAGTGCTAATCATGTTTTATCTTTGTTGTTAGGACGCAAATTTAGTATCAAATTATGCCTAAAAGATTCATCTAAATGCCTATCTAGCCTGTTTGGTCCAAAACAATTGAATGTTACTCAAAATGACATAAACAAAGTGGTATACTTTCTTTTGTTGAACCTTTTATAAAATCATAGGACATTTCAATTGATCGATTGATGAGTCAGAAAATGTGTGTTGCAAAGTCTTTCAATATATTCTATTTAAATACAATGTATTATGATCTTACCCTTTTCTTTACTCTCGCTACTTGAACTACCTCCACTCTTACCACCGCTCTCTGTGTATTGATTAAAATGAATCAGATTATATTGTCAAAGATGTTTTTAAATCAAACACAACATATATTCGGAATGACATGCCTTTTGAAACATCGTTAACCAAGAGACGTGCCAGTTTTGAACTTTACTGTCTATGGTAGAAACTATCAGAAGCGTATGATTTAAGTTCGTTATTCTAACAACGAAACTGTTAGAATTAAATAAAATGAATCAAATAATTTGAATTTCGATTTAAAATTAGCTCGATTCCCATTGTTTAGACCGTTAATCGTTTTAGTTTCCTCTTTTGGTTGATTCGGTTACTTTATTATTATAATAGTGTCTTACCTGTACTGTTACTTGAGCTATCTGCAATATTAAAACACAGAAAGAAAGAAATTGAAACAATGAAAAGGCAGAGGTGATAAACATAATGATGAATTCCGATTAAAGTTAGCACGTTTAAAGTGTTTTGACCTTTATTCGGTTTACTTACCTCTTTTGCTTCATGTAGCTACTATAATATCATAGGACATCTCAATTGATCCATTGATGAGTCAGAAAATGTGCGTTGCAAAGTCTTTCAATATATTCTATTTAAATACAATAAATTATGGTCTTACCCTTTTCTTTACTTTTGCTACTTGAACTGCCTCCACTCTTACCACCGCTCTCTGTGTATTGATTAAAATGAATCAGATTATATTGTCAAAGATCTTTTTAAATCAAACACAACATATATTCGAAATGACATGCCTTTTAAAACATCGTTTACCAAGAGACACGCCAGTTTTGAACTTTACTGTCTATGGTAGAAACTATCAGAAGCGTATGATTTTAGTTCGTAATTCTAACAATGAAATTTTTAGAATTAAATAGAATGAATAAAATAATTTGAATTTCGAGTAAAGTTAGCTCGATTCCCATTGTTTAGACCGTTAATCGTTTTAGTTTCCTCTTTTGGTTGATTTGGTTACTTTAATATTATAATAGTGCCTTACCTGTACTGTTACTTGAGCTATCTGCAAAATTAAAACACAGAAAGGAAAAAAATGTAACAATGAAAAAGCAGAGGTGATAGACATAAATATGAATTCCGATTAAAGTTAGCACATTTAAAGTGTTTTGACCTTTATTCGGTTTACATTCCTCTTTTGCTTCATATAGCTACTATAAAATCATAGGACATTTCAATTGATCCATTGATGAGTCAGAAAATGTGCGTTGCAAAGTCTTTCAATATATTCTATTTAAATACAATAAATTATGATCTTACCCTTTTCTTTACTTTTGCTACTTGAATTGCCTCCACTCTTACCACCGCTCTCTGTGTATTGATTAAAATGAATCAGATTATTTTGTCAAAGATCTTTTTAAATCAAACACAACATATATTCGGAATGAGATGCCTTTTGAAACATCGTTAACTAAGTGACAGGCCAGTTGAACTTCACGGTCAATGGTAGAAACTATCAGAAGCGTAAGAATTAAATTCGTAATTCTAACAATGAAACGTTTAGAATTAAATAGAATGAATAAAATAAGTTGAATTTCGAGTAAAGTTAGCTCGATTCCCATTGTTTTGACCGTTAATATTTTTAGTTTACTCTTTTGGTTGATTTGGTTACTTTAATATTATAATAGTGCCTTACCTGTACTGTTATTTGAGCTATCTGCAATATTAAAACACAGAAAGGAAAAAATTGAAACAATGAAAAAGCAGAGGTGATAGATATAAATATGAATTCCGATTAAAGTTAGCACGTTTAAAGTGTTTTGACCTCTATTTGGTTTACTTTTCTCTTTTGCTTCATATAGCTACTATAAAATCATAGGACCTTTCAATTCATCCATTGATGAGTCAGAAAATGTGTGTTGCAAAGTCTTTCAATATATTCTATTTTAATACAATGTATTATGATCTTACCCTTTTCTTTACTTCCGGGTCTTGAACTACCTCCACTCTTATCACCGCTCTCTGTGTATTAATTAAAATTAATTAGAATATATTGTCAAAGATGTTTTTAAATCAAACACAACATATATTCGAAATGACATGCCTTTTAAAACATCGTTAACCAAGAGACATGCCAGTTTTGAACTTTACTGTCTATGGTTGAAACTATCAGAAGCGTATGATTTAAGTTCGTAATTCTAACAATGAAACGTTTAGAATTAAATAGAATGAATAAAATAATTTGAATTTCGAGGAAAGTTAGCTCGATTCCCATTGTTTAGACCGTTAATATTTTTAGTTTCCTCTTTTGGTTGATTTGGTTACTTTAATATTATAATAGTGCCTTACCTGTACTGTTACTTGAGCTATCTGCAATATTAAAACACAAAAAGAAAAAAAATTGATATGAATTCCGATTAAAGTTAGCACGTTTAAAGTGTTTTGACCTTTATTCGGTTTACATTCCTCTTTTGCTTCATATAGCTACTATAAAATCATAGGACATTTCAATTGATCCATTGATGAGTCAGAAAATGTGCGTTGCAAAGTCTTTCAATATATTCTATTTAAATACAATGAATTATGATCTTACCCTTTTCTTTACTTTTGCTACTTGAACTGCCTCCACTCTTACCACCGCTCTCTGTGTATTGATTAAAATGAATCAGATTATTTTGTCAAAGATCTTTTTAAATCAAACACAACATATATTCGGAATGAGATGCCTTTTGAAACATCGTTAACTAAGTGACAGGCCAGTTTTGAACTTCACGGTCAATTTTAGAAACTATCAGAAGCATAAGAATTAAATTCGTAATTCTAACAATGAAACGTTTAGAATTAAATAGAATGAATAAAGTAATTTGAATTTCGAGTAAAGTTAGCTCGATTCCCATTGTTTAGACCGCTAATATTTTTAGTTTCCTCTTTTGGTTGATTTGGTTACTTTAATATTATAATAGTGCCTTACCTGTACTGTTACTTGAGCTATCTGCAATATTAAAACACAGAAAGGAAAAAAATGAAACAATGAAAAAGCAGAGGTGATAGACATAAATATGAATTCCGATTAAAGTTAGCTCGTTTAAAGTGTTTTGACCTTTATTTGGTTTACTTTTCTCTTTTGCTTCATATAGCTACTATAAAATCATAGGACCTTTCAATTCACCCATTGATGAGTCAGAAAATGTGTGTTGCAAAGTCTTTCAATATATTCTATTTTAATACAATGTATTATGATCTTACCCTTTTCTTTACTTCCGGGTCTTGAACTACCTCCACTCTTATCACCGCTCTCTGTGTATTAATTAAAATTAATTAGAATATATTGTCAAAGATGTTTTTAAATCAAACACAACATATATTCGAAATGACATGCCTTTTAAAACATCGTTAACCAAGAGACATGCCAGTTTTGAACTTTACTGTCTATGGTAGAAACTATCAGAAGCGTATGATTTAAGTACGTAATTCAATGAAACGTTTAGAATTAAATAGAATGAATAAAATAATTTGAATTTCGGGGAAAGTTAACTCGATTCCCATTGTTTAGACCGTTAATATTTTTAGTTTCCTCTTTTGGTTGATTTAGTTACTTTAATATTATAATAGTGCCTTACCTGTACTGTTACTTGAGCTATCTGCAATATTAAAACACAAAAAGAAGAAAAAATTGAAACAATGAAAAGGCAGAGGTGACAAACATAAATATGAATTCCGATTAAAGTTAGCACGTTTAAAGTGTTTTGACCTTTATTCGGTTTACATTCCTCTTTTGCTTCATATAGCTACTATAAAATCATAGGACATTTCAATTGATCCATTGATGAGTCAGAAAATGTGCGTTGCAAAGTCTTTCAATATATTCTATTTAAATACAATAAATTATGATCTTACCCTTTTCTTTACTTTTGCTACTTGAACTGCCTCCACTCTTACCACCGCTCTCTGTGTATTGATTAAAATGAATCAGATTATTTTGTCAAAGATCTTTTTAAATCAAACACAACATATATTCGGAATGAGATGCCTTTTGAAACATCGTTAACTAAGTGACAGGCCAGTTTTGAACTTCACGGTCAATGGTAGAAACTATCAGAAGCGTAAGAATTAAATTCGTATTGCTAACAATGAAACGTTTAGAATTAAATAGAATGAATAATATAATTTGAATTTCGAGTAAAGTTAGCTCGATTCCCATTGTTTAGACCGTTAATATTTATAGTTTCCTCTTTTGGTTGATTTGGTTACTTTAATATTATAATAGTGCCTTACCTGTACTGTTACTTGAGCTATCTGCAATATTAAAACACAGAAAGGAAAAAAATGAAACAATGAAAAAGCGGAGGTGACAAACATAAATATGAATTCCGATTAAAGTTAGCACGTTTAAAGTGTTTTGACCTTTATTCGGTTTACATTCCTCTTTTGCTTCATATAGCTACTATAAAATCATAGGACATTTCAATTGATCCATTGATGAGTCAGAAAATGTGCGTTGCAAAGTCTTTCAATATATTCTATTTAAATACAATAAATTATGATCTTACCCTTTTCTTTACTTTTGCTACTTGAACTGCCTCCACTCTTACCACCGCTCTCTGTGTATTGATTAAAATGAATCAGATTATTTTGTCAAAGATCTTTTTAAATCAAACACAACATATATTCGGAATGAGATGCCTTTTGAAACATCGTTAACTAAGTGACAGGCCAGTTTTGAACTTCACGGTCAATTTTAGAAACTATCAGAAGCGTAAGAATTAAATTCGTAATTCTAACAATGAAACGTTTAGAATTAAATAGAATGAATAAAATAAGTTGAATTTCGAGTAAAGTTAACTCGATTCCCATTGTTTTGACCGTTAATATTTTTAGTTTCCTCTTTTGGTTGATTTGGTTACTTTAATATTATAATAGTGCCTTACCTGTACTGTTATTTGAGCTATCTGCAATATTAAAACACAGGAAGGAAAAAATTGAAACAATGAAAAAGCAGAGGTGATAGACATAAATATGAATTCCGATTAAAGTTAGCACGTTTAAAGTGTTTTGACCTCTATTTGGTTTACTTTTCTCTTTTGCTTCATATAGCTACTATAAAATCATAGGACCTTTCAATTCATCCATTGATGAGTCAGAAAATGTGTGTTGCAAAGTCTTTCAATATATTCTATTTTAATACAATGTATTATGATCTTACCCTTTTCTTTACTTCCGGGTCTTGAACTACCTCCACTCTTATCACCGCTCTCTGTGTATTAATTAAAATTAATTAGAATATATTGTCAAAGATGTTTTTAAATCAAACACAACATATATTCGAAATGACATGCCTTTTAAAACATCGTTAACCAAGAGACATGCCAGTTTTGAACTTTACTGTCTATGGTTGAAACTATCAGAAGCGTATGATTTAAGTTCGTAATTCTAACAATGAAACGTTTAGAATTAAATAGAATGAATAAAATAATTTGAATTTCGAGGAAAGTTAGCTCGATTCCCATTGTTTAGACCGTTAATATTTTTAGTTTCCTCTTTTGGTTGATTTGATTAATTTAATATTATAATAGAGCCTTACCTGTACTGTTACTTGAGCTATCTGCAATATTAAAACACAAAAAGAAAAAAAATTGATATGAATTCCGATTAAAGTTAGCACGTTTAAAGTGTTTTGACCTTTATTCGGTTTACATTCCTCTTTTGCTTCATATAGCTACTATAAAATCATAGGACATTTCAATTGATCCATTGATGAGTCAGAAAATGTGCGTTGCAAAGTCTTTCAATATATTCTATTTAAATACAATGAATTATGATCTTACCCTTTTCTTTACTTTTGCTACTTGAACTGCCTCCACTCTTACCACCGCTCTCTGTGTATTGATTAAAATGAATCAGATTATTTTGTCAAAGATCTTTTTAAATCAAACACAACATATATTCGGAATGAGATGCCTTTTGAAACATCGTTAACTAAGTGACAGGCCAGTTTTGAACTTCACGGTCAATTTTAGAAACTATCAGAAGCGTAAGAATTAAATTCGTAATTCTAACAATGAAACGTTTAGAATTAAATAGAATGAATAAAATAAGTTGAATTTCGAGTAAAGTTAACTCGATTCCCATTGTTTTGACCGCTAATATTTTTAGTTTCCTCTTTTGGTTGATTTGGTTACTTTAATATTATAATAGTGCCTTACCTGTACTGTTATTTGAGCTATCTGCAATATTAAAACACAGAAAGGAAAAAAATGAGACAATGAAAAAGCAGAGGTGATAGACATAAATATGAATTCCGATTAAAGTTAGCACGTTTAAAGTGTTTTGACCTCTATTTGGTTTACTTTTCTCTTTTGCTTCATATAGCTACTATAAAATCATAGGACCTTTCAATTCATCCATTGATGAGTCAGAAAATGTGTGTTGCAAAGTCTTTCAATATATTCTATTTTAATACAATGTATTATGATCTTACCCTTTTCTTTACTTCCGGGTCTTGAACTACCTCCACTCTTATCACCGCTCTCTGTGTATTAATTAAAATTAATTAGAATATATTGTCAAAGATGTTTTTAAATCAAACACAACATATATTCGAAATGACATGCCTTTTAAAACATCGTTAACCAAGAGACATGCCAGTTTTGAACTTTACTGTCTATGGTTGAAACTATCAGAAGCGTATGATTTAAGTTCGTAATTCTAACAATGAAACGTTTAGAATTAAATAGAATGAATAAAATAATTTGAATTTCGAGGAAAGTTAGCTCGATTCCCATTGTTTAGACCGTTAATATTTTTAGTTTCCTCTTTTGGTTGATTTGATTAATTTAATATTATAATAGTGCCTTACCTGTACTGTTACTTGAGCTATCTGCAATATTAAAACACAAAAAGAAAAAAATTTGATATGAATTCCGATTAAAGTTAGCACGTTTAAAGTGTTTTGACCTTTATTCGGTTTACATTCCTCTTTTGCTTCATATAGCTACTATAAAATCATAGGACATTTCAATTGATCCATTGATGAGTCAGAAAATGTGCGTTGCAAAGTCTTTCAATATATTCTATTTAAATACAATGAATTATGATCTTACCCTTTTCTTTACTTTTGCTACTTGAACTGCCTCCACTCTTACCACCGCTCTCTGTGTATTGATTAAAATGAATCAGATTATTTTGTCAAAGATCTTTTTAAATCAAACACAACATATATTCGGAATGAGATGCCTTTTGAAACATCGTTAACTAAGTGACAGGCCAGTTTTGAACTTCACGGTCAATTTTAGAAACTATCAGAAGCGTAAGAATTAAATTCGTAATTCTAACAATGAAACGTTTAGAATTAAATAGAATGAATAAAATAAGTTGAATTTCGAGTAAAGTTAACTCGATTCCCATTGTTTTGACCGCTAATATTTTTAGTTTCCTCTTTTGGTTGATTTGGTTACTTTAATATTATAATAGTGCCTTACCTGTACTGTTATTTGAGCTATCTGCAATATTAAAACACAGAAAGGAAAAAAATGAGACAATGAAAAAGCAGAGGTGATAGACATAAATATGAATTCCGATTAAAGTTAGCACGTTTAAAGTGTTTTGACCTCTATTTGGTTTACTTTTCTCTTTTGCTTCATATAGCTACTATAAAATCATAGGACCTTTCAATTCATCCATTGATGAGTCAGAAAATGTGTGTTGCAAAGTCTTTCAATATATTCTATTTTAATACAATGTATTATGATCTTACCCTTTTCTTTACTTCCGGGTCTTGAACTACCTCCACTCTTATCACCGCTCTCTGTGTATTAATTAAAATTAATTAGAATATATTGTCAAAGATGTTTTTAAATCAAACACAACATATATTCGAAATGACATGCCTTTTAAAACATCGTTAACCAAGAGACATGCCAGTTTTGAACTTTACTGTCTATGGTTGAAACTATCAGAAGCGTATGATTTAAGTTCGTAATTCTAACAATGAAACGTTTAGAATTAAATAGAATGAATAAAATAATTTGAATTTCGAGGAAAGTTAGCTCGATTCCCATTGTTTAGACCGTTAATATTTTTAGTTTCCTCTTTTGGTTGATTTGATTAATTTAATATTATAATAGTGCCTTACCTGTACTGTTACTTGAGCTATCTGCAATATTAAAACACAAAAAGAAAAAAATTTGATATGAATTCCGATTAAAGTTAGCACGTTTAAAGTGTTTTGACCTTTATTCGGTTTACATTCCTCTTTTGCTTCATATAGCTACTATAAAATCATAGGACATTTCAATTGATCCATTGATGAGTCAGAAAATGTGCGTTGCAAAGTCTTTCAATATATTCTATTTAAATACAATGAATTATGATCTTACCCTTTTCTTTACTTTTGCTACTTGAACTGCCTCCACTCTTACCACCGCTCTCTGTGTATTGATTAAAATGAATCAGATTATTTTGTCAAAGATCTTTTTAAATCAAACACAACATATATTCGGAATGAGATGCCTTTTGAAACATCGTTAACTAAGTGACAGGCCAGTTTTGAACTTCACGGTCAATTTTAGAAACTATCAGAAGCGTAAGAATTAAATTCGTAATTCTAACAATGAAACGTTTAGAATTAAATAGAATGAATAAAATAAGTTGAATTTCGAGTAAAGTTAACTCGATTCCCATTGTTTTGACCGCTAATATTTTTAGTTTCCTCTTTTGGTTGATTTGGTTACTTTAATATTATAATAGTGCCTTACCTGTACTGTTATTTGAGCTATCTGCAATATTAAAACACAGAAAGGAAAAAAATGAGACAATGAAAAAGCAGAGGTGATAGACATAAATATGAATTCCGATTAAAGTTAGCACGTTTAAAGTGTTTTGACCTCTATTTGGTTTACTTTTCTCTTTTGCTTCATATAGCTACTATAAAATCATAGGACCTTTCAATTCATCCATTGATGAGTCAGAAAATGTGTGTTGCAAAGTCTTTCAATATATTCTATTTTAATACAATGTATTATGATCTTACCCTTTTCTTTACTTCCGGGTCTTGAACTACCTCCACTCTTATCACCGCTCTCTGTGTATTAATTAAAATTAATTAGAATATATTGTCAAAGATGTTTTTAAATCAAACACAACATATATTCGAAATGACATGCCTTTTAAAACATCGTTAACCAAGAGACATGCCAGTTTTGAACTTTACTGTCTATGGTTGAAACTATCAGAAGCGTATGATTTAAGTTCGTAATTCTAACAATGAAACGTTTAGAATTAAATAGAATGAATAAAATAATTTGAATTTCGAGGAAAGTTAGCTCGATTCCCATTGTTTAGACCGTTAATATTTTTAGTTTCCTCTTTTGGTTGATTTGATTACTTTAATATTATAATAGTGCCTTACCTGTACTGTTACTTGAGCTATCTGCAATATTAAAACACAAAAAGAAAAAAAATTGATATGAATTCCGATTAAAGTTAGCACGTTTAAAGTGTTTTGACCTTTATTCGGTTTACATTCCTCTTTTGCTTCATATAGCTACTATAAAATCATAGGACATTTCAATTGATCCATTGATGAGTCAGAAAATGTGCGTTGCAAAGTATTTCAATATATTCTATTTAAATACAATGAATTATGATCTTACCCTTTTCTTTACTTTTGCTACTTGAACTGCCTCCACTCTTACCATCGCTCTCTGTGTATTGATTAAAATGAATCAGATTATTTTGTCAAAGATCTTTTTAAATCAAACACAACATATATTCGGAATGAGATGCCTTTTGAAACATCGTTAACTAAGTGACAGGCCAGTTTTGAACTTCACGGTCAATTTTAGAAACTATCAGAAGCATAAGAATTAAATTCGTAATTCTAACAATGAAACGTTTAGAATTAAATAGAATGAATAAAGTAATTTGAATTTCGAGTAAAGTTAGCTTGATTCCCATTGTTTAGACCGCTAATATTTTTAGTTTCCTCTTTTGGTTGATTTGGTTACTTTAATATTATAATAGTGCCTTACCTGTACTGTTACTTGAGCTATCTGCAATATTAAAACACAGAAAGGAAAAAAATGAGACAATGAAAAAGCAGAGGTGATAGACATAAATATGAATTCCGATTAAAGTTAGCACGTTTAAAGTGTTTTGACCTTTATTTGGTTTACTTTTCTCTTTTGCTTCATATAGCTACTATAAAATCATAGGACCTTTCAATTCACCCATTGATGAGTCAGAAAATGTGTGTTGCAAAGTCTTTCAATATATTCTATTTTAATACAATGTATTATGATCTTACCCTTTTCTTTACTTCCGGGTCTTGAACTACCTCCACTCTTATCACCGCTCTCTGTGTATTAATTAAAATTAATTAGAATATATTGTCAAAGATGTTTTTAAATCAAACACAACATATATTCGAAATGACATGCCTTTTAAAACATCGTTAACAAAGAGACATGCCAGTTTTGAACTTTACTGTCAATGGTAGAAACTATCAGAAGCGTATGATTTAAGTTCGTAATTCTATATAACAATGAAACGTTTAGAATTAAATAGAATGAATAAAATAATTTGAATTTCGGGGAAAGTTAGCTCGATTCCCATTGTTTAGACCGTTAATATTTTTAGTTTCCTCTTTTGGTTGATTTGGTTACATTAATATTATAATAGTGCCTTACCAGTACTGTTACCTGAGCTATCTGCAATATTAAAGCACAAAAAGAAGAAAAAATTGAAACAATGAAAAGGCAGAGGTGACAAACATAAATATGAATTCCGATTAAAGTTAGCACGTTTAAAGTGTTTTGACCTTTATTCGGTTTACATTCCTCTTTTGCTTCATATAGCTACTATAAAATCATAGGACATTTCAATTGATCCATTGATGAGTCAGAAAATGTGCGTTGCAAAGTCTTTCAATATATTCTATTTAAATACAATAAATTATGATCTTACCCTTTTCTTTACTTTTGCTACTTGAACTGCCTCCACTCTTACTACCGCTCTCTGTGTATTGATTAAAATGAATCAGATTATTTTGTCAAAGATCTTTTTATAATCAAACACCACATATATTCGGAATGAGATGCCTTTTGAAACATCGTTAACTAGGTGACAGGCCAGTTTTGAACTTCATGGTCAATAGTAGAAATTATCAGAAGCGTAAGAATTAAATTCGTATTGCTAACAATGAAACGTTTAGAATTAAATAGAATGAATAAAATAATTTGAATTTCGAGTAAAGTTAGCTCGATTCCCATTGTTCAGACCGTTAATATTTTTAGTTTCCTCTTTTGGTTGATTTGGTTACTTTAATATTATAATAGTGCCTTACCTGTACTGTTACTTGAGCTATCTGCAATATTAAAACACAGAAAGGAAAAAAATGAAACAATGAAAAAGCAGAGGTGATAGACATAAATATGAATTCCGATGAAAGTTAGCACGTTTAAAGTGTTTTGACCTTTATTTGGTTTACTTTTCTCTTTTGCTTCATGTAGCTACTATAAAATCATAGGACCTTTCAATTCATCCATTGATGAGTCAGAAAATGTGTGTTGCAAAGTCTTTCAATATATTCTATTTTAATACAATGTATTATGATCTTACCCTTTTCTTTACTTCCGGGTCTTGAACTACCTCCACTCTTATCACCGCTCTCTGTGTAATAATTAAAATTAATTAGAATATATTGTCAAAGATATTTTTAAATCAAACACAACATATATTCGAAATGACATGCCTTTTAAAACATCGTTAACCAAGAGACATTCCAGTTTTGAACTTTACTGTCAATGGTAGAAACTATCAGAAGCGTATGATTTAAGTTCGTAATTCTAACAATGAAACGTTTAGAATTAAATAGAATGAATACAATAATTTTAATTTCGGGGAAAGTTAGCTCGATTCCCATTGTTTAGACCGTTAATATTTTTAGTTTCCTCTTTTGGTTTATTTGGTAACATTAATATTATAATAGTGCCTTACCTGTACTGTTACTTGAGCTATCTGCAATATTAAAGCACAAAAAGAAGAAAAAATTGAAACAATGAAAAGGCAGAGGTGACAAACATAAATATGAATTCCGATTAAAGTTAGCACGTTTAAAGTGTTTTGACCTTTATTCGGTTTACATTCCTCTTTTGCTTCATATAGCTACTATAAAATCATAGGACATTTCAATTGATCCATTGATGAGTCAGAAAATGTGCGTTGCAAAGTCTTTCAATATATTCTATTTAAATACAATACATTATGATCTTACCCTTTTCTTTACTTTTGCTACTTGAACTGCCTCCACTCTTACTACCGCTCTCTGTGTATTGATTAAAATGAATCAGATTATTTTGTCAAAGATCTTTTTATAATCAAACACAACATATATTCGGAATGAGATGCCTTTTGAAACATCGTTAACTAAGTGACAGGCCAGTTTTGAACTTCACGGTCAATGGTAGAAATTATCAGAAGCGTAAGAATTAAATTCGTAATTCCAACAATGAAACGTTTAGAATTAAATAGAATGAATAAAATAATTTGAATTTCGAGTAAAGTTAGCTCGATTCCCATTGTTCAGACCGTTAATATTTTTAGTTTCCTCTTTTGGTTGATTTGGTTACTTTAATATTATAATAGTGCCTTACCTATACTGTTACTTGAGCTATCTGCAATATTAAAACACAGAAAGGAAAAAAATGAAACAATGAAAAAGCAGAGGTGATAGACATAAATATGAATTCCGATTAAAGTTAGCACGTTTAAAGTGTTTTGACCTTTATTTGGTTTACTTTTCTCTTTTGCTTCATGTAGCTACTATAAAATCATAGGACCTTTCAATTCATCCATTGATGAGTCAGAAAATGTGTGTTGCAAAGTCTTTCAATATATTCTATTTTAATACAATGTATTATGATCTTACCCTTTTCTTTACTTCCGGGTCTTGAACTACCTCCACTCTTATCACCGCTCTCTGTGTATTAATTAAAATTAATTAGAATATATTGTCAAAGATGTTTTTAAATCAAACACAACATATATTCGAAATGACATGCCTTTTAAAACATCGTTAACCAAGAGACATGCCAGTTTTGAACTTTACTGTCTATGGTAGAAACTATCAGAAGCGTATGATTTAAGTTCGTAATTCTAACAATGAAACGTTTAGAATTAAATAGAATGAATAAAATAATTTGAATTTCGAAGAAAGTTAGCTCGATTCCCATGATTGTTTAGACCGTTAATATTTTAGTTTCCTCTTTTGGTTGATTTGGTTACTTTAATATTATAATAGTGCCTTACCTGTACTGTTACTTGGGCTATCTGCAATATTAAAACACAAAAAGAAAAAAAATTGATATGAATTCAGATTAAAGTTAGCACGTTTAAAGTGTTTTGACCTTTATTCGGTTTACATTCCTCTTTTGCTTCATATAGCTACTATAAAATCATAGGACATTTCAATTGATCCATTGATGAGTCAGAAAATGAGCGTTGCAAAGTCTTTCAATATATTCTATTTAAATACAATAAATTATGATCTTACCCTTTTCTTTACTTTTGCTACTTGAACTGCCTCCACTCTTACCACCGCTCTCTGTGTATTGATTAAAATGAATCAGATTATTTTGTCAAAGATCTTTTTAAATCAAACACAACATATATTCGGAATGAGATGCCTTTTGAAACATCGTTAACTAAGCGACAGGCCAGTTTTGAACTTCACGGTCAATGGTAGAAACTATCAGAAGCGTAAGAATTAAATTCGTAATTCCAACAATGAAACGTTTAGAATTAAATAGAATGAATAAAATATATTGAATTTCGAGTAAAGTTAGCTCGATTCCCATTGTTTAGACCGTCAATATTTTTAGTTTCCTCTTTTGGTTGATTTGGTTACTTTAATATTATAATAGTGCCTTACCTGTACTGTTACTTGAGCTATCTGCAATATTAAAACACAGAAAGGAAAAAATGAAACAATAAAAAGCAGAGGTGATAGACATAAATATGAATTCCGATTAAAGTTAGCACGTTTAAAGTGTTTTGACCTTTATTTGGTTTACTTTTCTTTTTTGCTTGATATAGCTACTATAAAATCATAGGACCTTTCAATTCATCCATTGATGAGTCAGAAAATGTGTGTTGCAAAGTCTTTCAATATATTCTATTTAAATACAATGTATTATGATCTTACCCTTTTCTTTACTTCCGGTTCTTGAACTACCTCCACTCTTATCACCGCTCTCTGTGTATTAATTAAAATTAATTAGAATATATTGTCAAAGATAGTTTTAAATCAAACACAACATATATTCGGAATGAGATGCCTTTTGAAACATCGTTAACCAAGAGACATGCCAGTTTTGAACTTTACTGTCTATTGTAGAAACTATCAGAAGCGTATGAATTAAGTTCGTAATTCTAACAATGAAACGTTTAGAATTAAATGGAATGAATAAAATAATTTGAATTTCGAGGAAAGTTAGCTCGATTCCCATTGTTTATACCGTTAATATTTTTAGTTTCCTCTTTTGGTTGATTTGGTTACTTTAATATTATAATAGTGCCTTACCTGTACTGTTACTTGAGCTATCTGCAATATTAAAACACAAAAAGAAAAAAAATGATATGAATTCCGATTAAAGTTAGCACGTTTAAAGTGTTTTGACCTTTATTTGGTTTACATTCCTCTTTGGCTTCATATAGCTACTATAAAATCATAGGACATTTCAATTGATCCATTGATGAGTCAGAAAATGAGCGTTGTAAAGTCTTTCAATATATTCTATTTAAATACAATAAATTATGATCTTACCCTTTTCTTTACTTTTGCTACTTGAACTGCCTCCACTCTTACCACCGCTCTCTGTGTATTGATTGAAATGAATCAGATTATTTTGTCAAAGATCTTTTCAAATCAAACACAACATATATTCGGAATGAGATGCCTTTTGAAACATCGTTAACTAAGTGACAGGCCAGTTTTGAACTTCACGGTCAATGGTAGAAACTATCAGAAGCGTAAGAATTAAATTCGTAATTCCAACAATGAAACGTTTAGAATTAAATAGAATGAATAAAATAATTTGAATGTCGAGTAAAGTTAGCTCGATACCCATTGTTTAGACCGCTAATATTTTTAGTTTCCTCTTTTGGTTGATTTGGTTGCTTTAATATTATAATAGTGCCTTACCTGTACTGTTACTTGAGCTATCTGCAATATTAAAACACAGAAAGGAAAAAATGAAACAATAAAAAGCAGAGGTGATAGACATAAATATGAATTCCGATTAAAGTTAGCACGTTTAAAGTGTTTTGACCTTTATTTGGTTTACTTTTCTTTTTTGCTTCATATAGCTACTATAAAATCATAGGACCTTTCAATTCATCCATTGATGAGTCAGAAAATGTGTGTTGCAAAGTCTTTCAATATATTCTATTTTAATAAAATGTATTATGATCTTACCCTTTTCTTTACTTCCGGGTCTTGAACTACCTCCACTCTTATCACCGCTCTCTGTGTATTAATTAAAATTAATTAGAATATATTGTCAAAGATGTTTTTAAATCAAACACAACATATATTCGAAATGACATGCCTTTTAAAACATCGTTAACCAAGAGACATGCCAGTTTTGAACTTTACTGTCAATGGTAGAAACTATCAGAAGCGTATGATTTAAGTTCGTAATTCTAACAATGAAACGTTTAGAATTAAATAGAATGAATACAATAATTTTAATTTCGGGGAAAGTTAGCTCGATTCCCATTGTTTAGACCGTTAATATTTTTAGTTTCCTCTTTTGGTTTATTTGGTAACATTAATATTATAATAGTGCCTTACCTGTACTGTTACTTGAGCTATCTGCAATATTAAAGCACAAAAAGAAGAAAAAATTGAAACAATGAAAAGGCAGAGGTGACAAACATAAATATGAATTCCGATTAAAGTTAGCACGTTTAAAGTGTTTTGACCTTTATTCGGTTTACATTCCTCTTTTGCTTCATATAGCTACTATAAAATCATAGGACATTTCAATTGATCCATTGATGAGTCAGAAAATGTGCGTTGCAAAGTCTTTCAATATATTCTATTTAAATACAATAAATTATGATCTTACCCTTTTCTTTACTTTTGCTACTTGAACTGCCTCCACTCTTACTACCGCTCTCTGTGTATTGATTAAAATGAATCAGATTATTTTGTCAAAGATCTTTTTATAATCAAACACAACATATATTCGGAATGAGATGCCTTTTGAAACATCGTTAACTAAGTGACAGGCCAGTTTTGAACTTCACGGTCAATGGTAGAAATTATCAGAAGCGTAAGAATTAAATTCGTAATTCCAACAATGAAACGTTTAGAATTAAATAGAATGAATAAAATAATTTGAATTTCGAGTAAAGTTAGCTCGATTCCCATTGTTCAGACCGTTAATATTTTTAGTTTCCTCTTTTGGTTGATTTGGTTACTTTATTATTATAATAGTGCCTTACCTGTACTGTTACTTGAGCTATCTGCAATATTAAAACACAGAAAGGAAAAAATGAAACAATAAAAAGCAGAGGTGATAGACATAAATATGAATTCCGATTAAAGTTAGCACGTTTAAAGTGTTTTGACCTTTATTTGGTTTACTTTTCTTTTTTGCTTGATATAGCTACTATAAAATCATAGGACCTTTCAATTCATCCATTGATGAGTCAGAAAATGTGTGTTGCAAAGTCTTTCAATATATTCTATTTAAATACAATGTATTATGATCTTACCCTTTTCTTTACTTCCGGTTCTTGAACTACCTCCACTCTTATCACCGCTCTCTGTGTATTAATTAAAATTAATTAGAATATATTGTCAAAGATAGTTTTAAATCAAACACAACATATATTCGGAATGAGATGCCTTTTGAAACATCGTTAACCAAGAGACATGCCAGTTTTGAACTTTACTGTCTATTGTAGAAACTATCAGAAGCGTATGAATTAAGTTCGTAATTCTAACAATGAAACGTTTAGAATTAAATGGAATGAATAAAATAATTTGAATTTCGAGGAAAGTTAGCTCGATTCCCATTGTTTATACCGTTAATATTTTTAGTTTCCTCTTTTGGTTGATTTGGTTACTTTAATATTATAATAGTGCCTTACCTGTACTGTTACTTGAGCTATCTGCAATATTAAAACACAAAAAGAAAAAAAATGATATGAATTCCGATTAAAGTTAGCACGTTTAAAGTGTTTTGACCTTTATTTGGTTTACATTCCTCTTTGGCTTCATATAGCTACTATAAAATCATAGGACATTTCAATTGATCCATTGATGAGTCAGAAAATGAGCGTTGTAAAGTCTTTCAATATATTCTATTTAAATACAATAAATTATGATCTTACCCTTTTCTTTACTTTTGCTACTTGAACTGCCTCCACTCTTACCACCGCTCTCTGTGTATTGATTAAAATGAATCAGATTATTTTGTCAAAGATCTTTTCAAATCAAACACAACATATATTCGGAATGAGATGCCTTTTGAAACATCGTTAACTAAGTGACAGGCCAGTTTTGAACTTCACGGTCAATGGTAGAAACTATCAGAAGCGTAAGAATTAAATTCGTAATTCCAACAATGAAACGTTTAGAATTAAATAGAATGAATAAAATAATTTGAATGTCGAGTAAAGTTAGCTCGATACCCATTTTTTAGACCGCTAATATTTTTAGTTTCCTCTTTTGGTTGATTTGGTTACTTTAATATTATAATAGTGCCTTACCTGTACTGTTACTTGAGCTATCTGCAATATAAAAACACAGAAAGGAAAAAATGAAACAATAAAAAGCAGAGGTGATAGACATAAATATGAATTCCGATTAAAGTTAGCACGTTTAAAGTGTTTTGACCTTTATTTGGTTTACTTTTCTTTTTTGCTTCATATAGCTACTATAAAATCATAGGACCTTTCAATTCATCCATTGATGAGTCAGAAAATGTGTGTTGCAAAGTCTTTCAATATATTCTATTTTAATAAAATGTATTATGATCTTACCCTTTTCTTTACTTCCGGGTCTTGAACTACCTCCACTCTTATCACCGCTCTCTGTGTATTAATTAAAATTAATTAGAATATATTGTCAAAGATGTTTTTAAATCAAACACAACATATATTCGAAATGACATGCCTTTTAAAACATCGTTAACCAAGAGACATGCCAGTTTTGAACTTTCCTGTCAATGGTAGAAACTATCAGAAGCGTATGATTTAAGTTCGTAATTCTAACAATGAAACGTTTAGAATTAAATAGAATGAATACAATAATTTTAATTTCGGGGAAAGTTAGCTCGATTCCCATTGTTTAGACCGTTAATATTTTTAGTTTCCTCTTTTGGTTTATTTGGTAACATTAATATTATAATAGTGCCTTACCTGTACTGTTACTTGAGCTATCTGCAATATTAAAGCACAAAAAGAAGAAAAAATTGAAACAATGAAAAGGCAGAGGTGACAAACATAAATATGAATTCCGATTAAAGTTAGCACGTTTAAAGTGTTTTGACCTTTATTCGGTTTACATTCCTCTTTTGCTTCATATAGCTACTATAAAATCAGGACATTTCAATTGATCCATTGATGAGTCAGAAAATGTGCGTTGCAAAGTCTTTCAATATATTCTATTTAAATACAATAAATTATGATCTTACCCTTTTCTTTACTTTTGCTACTTGAACTGCCTCCACTCTTACTACCGCTCTCTGTGTATTGATTAAAATGAATCAGATTATTTTGTCAAAGATCTTTTTATAATCAAACACAACATATATTCGGAATGAGATGCCTTTTGAAACATCGTTAACTAAGTGACAGGCCAGTTTTGAACTTCACGGTCAATGGTAGAAATTATCAGAAGCGTAAGAATTAAATTCGTAATTCCAACAATGAAACGTTTAGAATTAAATAGAATGAATAAAATAATTTGAATTTCGAGTAAAGTTAGCTCGATTCCCATTGTTCAGACCGTTAATATTTTTAGTTTCCTCTTTTGGTTGATTTGGTTACTTTATTATTATAATAGTGCCTTACCTGTACTGTTACTTGAGCTATCTGCAATATTAAAACACAGAAAGGAAAAAAATGAAACAATGAAAAAGCAGAGGTGATAGACATAAATATGAATTCCGATTAAAGTTAGCACGTTTAAAGTGTTTTGACCTTTATTTGGTTTACTTTTCTCTTTTGCTTCATGTAGCTACTATAAAATCATAGGACCTTTCAATTCATCCATTGATGAGTCAGAAAATGTGTGTTGCAAAGTCTTTCAATATATTCTATTTTAATACAATGTATTATGATCTTACCCTTTTCTTTACTTCCGGGTCTTGAACTACCTCCACTCTTATCACCGCTCTCTGTGTATTAATTAAAATTAATTAGAATATATTGTCAAAGATGTTTTTAAATCAAACACAACATATATTCGAAATGACATGCCTTTTAAAACATCGTGAACAAAGAGACATGCCAGTTTTGAACTTTACTGTCAATGGTAGAAACTATCAGAAGCGTATGATTTAAGTTCGTAATTCTATATAACAATGAAACGTTTAGAATTAAATAGAATGAATAAAATAATTTGAATTTCGGGGAAAGTTAGCTCGATTCCCATTGTTTAGACCGTTAATATTTTTAGTTTCCTCTTTTGGTTGATTTGGTTACATTAATATTATAATAGTGCCTTACCTGTACTGTTACTTGAGCTATCTGCAATATTAAAGCACAAAAAGAAGAAAAAATTGAAACAATGAAAAGGCAGAGGTGACAAACATAAATATGAATTCCGATTAAAGTTAGCACGTTTAAAGTGTTTTGACCTTTATTCGGTTTACATTCCTCTTTTGCTTCATATAGCTACTATAAAATCATAGGACATTTCAATTGATCCATTGATGAGTCAGAAAATGTGCGTTGCAAAGTCTTTCAATATATTCTATTTAAATACAATAAATTATGATCTTACCCTTTTCTTTACTTTTGCTACTTGAACTGCCTCCACTCTTACTACCGCTCTCTGTGTATTGATTAAAATGAATCAGATTATTTTGTCAAAGATCTTTTTATAATCAAACACCACATATATTCGGAATGAGATGCCTTTTGAAACATCGTTAACTAGGTGACAGGCCAGTTTTGAACTTCATGGTCAATAGTAGAAATTATCAGAAGCGTAAGAATTAAATTCGTATTGCTAACAATGAAACGTTTAGAATTAAATAGAATGAATAAAATAATTTGAATTTCGAGTAAAGTTAGCTCGATTCCCATTGTTCAGACCGTTAATATTTTTAGTTTCCTCTTTTGGTTGATTTGGTTACTTTAATATTATAATAGTGCCTTACCTGTACTGTTACTTGAGCTATCTGCAATATTAAAACACAGAAAGGAAAAAAATGAAACAATGAAAAAGCAGAGGTGATAGACATAAATATGAATTCCGATGAAAGTTAGCACGTTTAAAGTGTTTTGACCTTTATTTGGTTTACTTTTCTTTTTTGCTTGATATAGCTACTATAAAATCATAGGACCTTTCAATTCATCCATTGATGAGTCAGAAAATGTGTGTTACAAAGTCTTTCAATATATTCTATTTAAATACAATGTATTATGATCTTACCCTTTTCTTTACTTCCGGTTCTTGAACTACCTCCACTCTTATCACCGCTCTCTGTGTATTAATTAAAATTAATTAGAATATATTGTCAAAGATAGTTTTAAATCAAACACAACATATATTCGGAATGAGATGCCTTTTGAAACATCGTTAACCAAGAGACATGCTAGTTTTGAACTTTACTGTCTATTGTAGAAACTATCAGAAGCGTATGAATTAAGTTCGTAATTCTAACAATGAAACGTTTAGAATTAAATGGAATGAATAAAATAATTTGAATTTCGAGGAAAGTTAGCTCGATTCCCATTGTTTATACCGTTAATATTTTTAGTTTCCTCTTTTGGTTGATTTGGTTACTTTAATATTATAATAGTGCCTTACCTGTACTGTTACTTGAGCTATCTGCAATATTAAAACACAAAAAGAAAAGAAAAATGATATGAATTCCGATTAAAGTTAGCACGTTTAAAGTGTTTTGACCTTTATTTGGTTTACATTCCTCTTTGGCTTCATATAGCTACTATAAAATCATAGGACATTTCAATTGATCCATTGATGAGTCAGAAAATGAGCGTTGCAAAGTCTTTCAATATATTCTATTTAAATACAATAAATTATGATCTTACCCTTTTCTTTACTTTTGCTACTTGAACTGCCTCCACTCTTACCACCGCTCTCTGTGTATTGATTAAAATGAATCAGATTATTTTGTCAAAGATCTTTTCAAATCAAACACAACATATATTCGGAATGAGATGCCTTTTGAAACATCGTTAACTAAGTGACAGGCCAGTTTTGAACTTCACGGTCAATGGTAGAAACTATCAGAAGCGTAAGAATTAAATTCGTAATTCCAACAATGAAACGTTTAGAATTAAATAGAATGAATAAAATAATTTGAATGTCGAGTAAAGTTAGCTCGATACCCATTGTTTAGACCGCTAATATTTTTAGTTTCCTCTTTTGGTTGATTTGGTTACTTTAATATTATAATAGTGCCTTACCTGTACTGTTACTTGAGCTATCTGCAATATTAAAACACAGAAAGGAAAAAATGAAACAATAAAAAGCAGAGGTGATAGACATAAATATGAATTCCGATTAAAGTTAGCACGTTTAAAGTGTTTTGACCTTTATTTGGTTTACTTTTCTTTTTTGCTTCATATAGCTACTATAAAATCATAGGACCTTTCAATTCATCCATTGATGAGTCAGAAAATGTGTGTTGCAAAGTCTTTCAATATATTCTATTTTAATAAAATGTATTATGATCTTACCCTTTTCTTTACTTCCGGGTCTTGAACTACCTCCACTCTTATCACCGCTCTCTGTGTATTAATTAAAATTAATTAGAATATATTGTCAAAGATGTTTTTAAATCAAACACAACATATATTCGAAATGACATGCCTTTTAAAACATCGTTAACCAAGAGACATGCCAGTTTTGAACTTTACTGTCAATGGTAGAAACTATCAGAAGCGTATGATTTAAGTTCGTAATTCTAACAATGAAATGTTTAGAATTAAATAGAATGAATACAATAATTTTAATTTCGGGGAAAGTTAGCTCGATTCCCATTGTTTAGACCGTTAATATTTTTAGTTTCCTCTTTTGGTTTATTTGGTAACATTAATATTATAATAGTGCCTTACCTGTACTGTTACTTGAGCTATCTGCAATATTAAAGCACAAAAAGAAGAAAAAATTGAAACAATGAAAAGGCAAAGGTGACAAACATAAATATGAATTCCGATTAAAGTTAGCACGTTTAAAGTGTTCTGACCTTTATTCGGTTTACATTCCTCTTTTGCTTCATATAGCTACTATAAAATCATAGGACATTTCAATTGATCCATTGATGAGTCAGAAAATGTGCGTTGCAAAGTCTTTCAATATATTCTATTTAAATACAATAAATTATGATCTTACCCTTTTCTTTACTTTTGCTACTTGAACTGCCTCCACTCTTACCACCGCTCTCTGTGTATTGATTAAAATGAATCAGATTATTTTGTCAAAGATCTTTTTATAATCAAACACAACATATATTCGGAATGAGATGCCTTTTGAAACATCGTTAACTAAGTGACAGGCCAGTTTTGAACTTCACGGTCAATGGTAGAAATTATCAGAAGCGTAAGAATTAAATTCGTAATTCCAACAATGAAACGTTTAGAATTAAATAGAATGAATAAAATAATTTGAATTTCGAGTAAAGTTAGCTCGATTCCCATTGTTCAGACCGTTAATATTTTTAGTTTCCTCTTTTGGTTGATTTGGTTACTTTAATATTATAATAGTGCCTTACCTGTACTGTTACTTGAGCTATCTGCAATATTAAAACACAGAAAGGAAAAAAATGAAACAATGAAAAAGCAGAGGTGATAGACATAAATATGAATTCCGATTAAAGTTAGCACGTTTAAAGTGTTTTGACCTTTATTTGGTTTACTTTTCTCTTTTGCTTCATGTAGCTACTATAAAATCATAGGACCTTTCAATTCATCCATTGATGAGTCAGAAAATGTGTGTTGCAAAGTCTTTCAATATATTCTATTTTAATACAATGTATTATGATCTTACCCTTTTCTTTACTTCCAGGTCTTGAACTACCTCCACTCTTATCACCGCTCTCTGTGTATTAATTAAAATTAATTAGAATATATTGTCAAAGATGTTTTTAAATCAAACACAACATATATTCGAAATGACATGCCTTTTAAAACATCGTTAACAAAGAGACATGCCAGTTTTGAACTTTACTGTCAATGGTAGAAACTATCAGAAGCGTATGATTTAAGTTCGTAATTCTATATAACAATGAAACGTTTAGAATTAAATAGAATGAATAAAATAATTTGAATTTCGGGGAAAGTTAGCTCGATTCCCATTGTTTAGACCGTTAATATTTTTAGTTTCCTCTTTTGGTTGATTTGGTTACATTAATATTATAATAGTGCCTTACCAGTACTGTTACCTGAGCTATCTGCAATATTAAAGCACAAAAAGAAGAAAAAATTGAAACAATGAAAAGGCAGAGGTGACAAACATAAATATGAATTCCGATTAAAGTTAGCACGTTTAAAGTGTTTTGACCTTTATTCGGTTTACATTCCTCTTTTGCTTCATATAGCTACTATAAAATCATAGGACATTTCAATTGATCCATTGATGAGTCAGAAAATGTGCGTTGCAAAGTCTTTCAATATATTCTATTTAAATACAATAAATTATGATCTTACCCTTTTCTTTACTTTTGCTACTTGAACTGCCTCCACTCTTACTACCGCTCTCTGTGTATTGATTAAAATGAATCAGATTATTTTGTCAAAGATCTTTTTATAATCAAACACCACATATATTCGGAATGAGATGCCTTTTGAAACATCGTTAACTAGGTGACAGGCCAGTTTTGAACTTCATGGTCAATAGTAGAAATTATCAGAAGCGTAAGAATTAAATTCGTATTGCTAACAATGAAACGTTTAGAATTAAATAGAATGAATAAAATAATTTGAATTTCGAGTAAAGTTAGCTCGATTCCCATTGTTCAGACCGTTAATATTTTTAGTTTCCTCTTTTGGTTGATTTGGTTACTTTAATATTATAATAGTGCCTTACCTGTACTGTTACTTGAGCTATCTGCAATATTAAAACACAGAAAGGAAAAAAATGAAACAATGAAAAAGCAGAGGTGATAGACATAAATATGAATTCCGATGAAAGTTAGCACGTTTAAAGTGTTTTGACCTTTATTTGGTTTACTTTTCTCTTTTGCTTCATGTAGCTACTATAAAATCATAGGACCTTTCAATTCATCCATTGATGAGTCAGAAAATGTGTGTTGCAAAGTCTTTCAATATATTCTATTTTAATACAATGTATTATGATCTTACCCTTTTCTTTACTTCCGGGTCTTGAACTACCTCCACTCTTATCACCGCTCTCTGTGTATTAATTAAAATTAATTAGAATATATTGTCAAAGATGTTTTTAAATCAAACACAACATATATTCGAAATGACATGCCTTTTAAAACATCGGTAACCAAGAGACATGCCAGTTTTGAACTTTACTGTCTATGGTAGAAACTATCAGAAGCGTATGATTTAAGCTCGTAATTCTAACAATGAAACGTTTAGAATTAAATAGAATGAATAAAATAATTTGAATTTCGAGGAAAGTTAGCTCGATTCCCATTGTTTAGACCGTTAATATTTTTAATTTCCTCTTTTGGTTGATTTGGTTACTTTAATATTATAATAGTGCCTTACCTGTACTGTTACTTGAGCTATCTGCAATATTAAAACACAAAAAGAAAAAAAATTGATATGAATTCCGATTAAAGTTAGCCCGTTTAAAGTGTTTTGACCTTTATTTGGTTTACATTCCTCTTTTGCTTCATATAGCTACTATAAAATCATAGGACATTTCAATTGATCCATTAATGAGTCAGAAAATGTGCGTTGCAAAGTCTTTCAATATATTCTATTTAAATACAATAAATTATGATCTTACCCTTTTCTTTACTTTTGCTACTTGAACTGCCTCCACTCTTACCACCGCTCTCTGTGTATTGATTAAAATGAATCAGATTATTTTGTCAAAGATCTTTTCAAATCAAACACAACATATATTCGGAATGAGATGCCTTTTGAAACATCGTTAACTAAGTGACAGGCCAGTTTTGAATTTCACGGTCAATGGTAGAAACTATCAGAAGCGTAAGAATTAAATTCGTAATTCCAACAATGAAACGTTTAGAATTAAATAGAATGAATAAAATAATTTGAATTTCGAGTAAAGTTAGCTCGATTCCCATTGTTTAGACCGTTAATATTTTTAGTTTCCTCTTTTGGTTGATTTGGTTACTTTAATATTATAATAGTGCCTTACCTGTACTGTTACTTGAGCTATCTGCAATATTAAAACACAGAAAGGAAAAAATGAAACAATAAAAAGCAGAGGTGATAGACATAAATATGAATTCCGATTAAAGTTAGCACGTTTAAAGTGTTTTGACCTTTATTTGGTTTACTTTTCTTTTTTGCTTCATATAGCTACTATAAAATCATAGGACCTTTCAATTCATCCATTGATGAGTCAGAAAATGTGTGTTGCAAAGTCTTTCAATATATTCTATTTTAATAAAATGTATTATGATCTTACCCTTTTCTTTACTTCCGGATCTTGAACTACCTCCACTCTTATCACCGCTCTCTGTGTATTAATTAAAATTAATTAGAATATATTGTCAAAGATGTTTTTAAATCAAACACAACATATATTCGAAATGACATGCCTTTTAAAACATCGTTAACCAAGAGACTTGCCAGTTTTGAACTTTACTGTCTATGGTAGAAACTATCAGAAGCGTATGATTTAAGTTCGTAATTCTAACAATGAAACGTTAGAATTAAATAGAATGAATAAAATAATTTGAATTTCGGGGAAAGTTAGCTCGATTCCCATTGTTTAGACCGTTAATATTTTTAGTTTCCTCTTTTGTTTGATTTGGTTACTTTAATATTATAATAGTGCCTTACCTGTACTGTTACTTGAGCTATCTGCAATATTAAAACACGAAAAGAAGAAAAAATTGAAACAATGAAAAGGCAGAGGTGACAAACATAAATATGAATTCCGATTAAAGTTAGCACGTTTAAAGTGTTTTGACCTTTATTCGGTTTACATTCCTCTCTTGCTTCATATAGCTACTATAAAATCATAGGACATTTCAATTGATCCATTGATGAGTCAGAAAATGTGCGTTGCAAAGTCTTTCAATATATTCTATTTAAATACAATAAATTATGATCTTACCCTTTTCTTTACTTTTGCTACTTGAACTGCCTCCACTCTTACCACCGCTCTCTGTGTATTGATTAAAATGAATCAGATTATTTTGTCAAAGATCTTTTCAAATCAAACACAACATATATTCGGAATGAGATGCCTTTTGAAACATCGTTAACTAAGTGACAGGCCAGTTTTGAACTTCACGGTCAATGGTAGAAACTATCAGAAGCGTAAGAATTAAATTCGTAATTCCAACAATGAAACGTTTAGAATTAAATAGAATGAATAAAATAATTTGAATTTCGAGTAAAGTTAGCTCGATTCCCATTGTTTAGACCGTTAATATTTTTAGTTTCCTCTTTTGGTTGATTTGGTTACTTTAATATTATAATAGTGCCTTACCTGTACTGTTACTTGAGCTATCTGCAATATTAAAACACAGAAAGGAAAAAATGAAACAATAAAAAGCAGAGGTGATAGACATAAATATGAATTCCGATTAAAGTTAGCACGTTTAAAGTGTTTTGACCTTTATTTGGTTTACTTTTCTTTTTTGCTTCATATAGCTACTATAAAATCATAGGACCTTTCAATTCATCCATTGATGAGTCAGAAAATGTGTGTTGCAAAGTCTTTCAATATATTCTATTTTAATAAAATGTATTATGATCTTACCCTTTTCTTTACTTCCGGGTCTTGAACTACCTCCACTCTTATCACCGCTCTCTGTGTATTAATTAAAATTAATTAGAATATATTGTCAAAGATGTTTTTAAATCAAACACAACATATATTCGAAATGACATGCCTTTTAAAACATCGTTAACCAAGAGACTTGCCAGTTTTGAACTTTACTGTCTATGGTAGAAACTATCAGAAGCGTATGATTTAAGTTCGTAATTCTAACAATGAAACGTTAGAATTAAATAGAATGAATAAAATAATTTGAATTTCGGGGAAAGTTAGCTCGATTCCCATTGTTTAGACCGTTAATATTTTTAGTTTCCTCTTTTGGTTGATTTGGTTACTTTAATATTATAATAGTGCCTTACCTGTACTGTTACTTGAGCTATCTGCAATATTAAAACACGAAAAGAAGAAAAAATTGAAACAATGAAAAGGCAGAGGTGACAAACATAAATATGAATTCCGATTAAAGTTAGCACGTTTAAAGTGTTTTGACCTTTATTCGTTTTACATTCCTCTCTTGCTTCATATAGCTACTATAAAATCATAGGACATTTCAATTGATCCATTGATGAGTCAGAAAATGTGCGTTGCAAAGTCTTTCAATATATTCTATTTAAATACAATAAATTATGATCTTACCCTTTTCTTTACTTTTGCTACTTGAACTGCCTCCACTCTTACCACCGCTCTCTGTGTATTGATTAAAATGAATTAGATTATTTTGTCAAAGATCTTTTTAAATCAAACACAACATATATTCGGAATGATATGCCTTTTGAAACATCGTTAACTAAGTGACAGGCCAATTTTGAACTTCACGGTCAATGGTAGAAACTATCAGAAGCGTAAGAATTAAATTCGTAATTCTAACAATGAAACGTTTAGAATTAAATAGAATCAATAACATAATTTGAATTTCGAGTAAAGTTAGCTCGATTCCCATTGTTTAGACCGTTAATATTTTTAGTTTCCTCTTTTGGTTGATTTGGTTACTTTAATATTATAATAGTGCCTTACCTGTACTGTTACTTGAGCTATCTGCAATATTAAAACACAGAAAGGAAACAAATGAAACAATGAAAAAGCAGAGGTGATAGACATAAATATGAATTCCGATTAAAGTTAGCACGTTTAAAGTGTTTTGACCTTTATTTGGTTTACTTTTCTCTTTTGCTTCATATTGCTACTATAAAATCATAGGACCTTTCAATTCATCCATTGATGAGTCAGAAAATGTGTGTTGCAAAGTCTTTCAATATATTCTATTTTAATACAATGTATTATGATCTTACCCTTTTCTTTACTTCCGGGTCTTGAACTACCTCCACTCTTATCACCGCTCTCTGTGTATTAATTAAAATTAATTAGACTATATTGTCAAAGATGTTTTTAAATCAAACACAACATATATTCGAAATGACATGCCTTTTAAAACATCGTTAACCAAGAGACATGCCAGTTTTGAACTTTACTGTCTATGGTAGAAACTATCAGAAGCGTATGATTTAAGTTCGTAATTCTAACAATGAAACGTTTAGAATTAAATAGAATGAATAAAATAATTTGAATTTCGAGGAAAGTTAGCTCGATTCTCATTGTTTAGACCGTTAATGTTTTTAGTTTCCTGTTTTGGTTGATTTGGTTACTTTAATATTATAATAGTGCCTTACCTGTACTGTTACTTGAGCTATCTGCAATATTAAAACACAAAAAGAGGAAAAAATTGAAACAGTGAAAAGGCGGAGGTGATAAACATAATGATGAATTCCGATTAAAGTTAGCACGTTTAAAGTGTTTTGACCTTTATTCGGTTTGCATTCCTCTTTTGCTTCATGTAGCTACTATAAAATCATAGGACATTTCAATTGATCCATTGATGAGTCAGAAAATGTGCGTTGCAAAGTCTTTCAATATATTCTATTTAAATACAATAAATTATGATCTTACCCTTTTCTTTACTTTTGCTACTTGAACTGCCTCCACTCTTACCACCGCTCTCTGTGTATTGATTAAAATGAATCAGATTATTTTTTCAAAGATCTTCATGTCACATTATTTCTAACCCACTTTCTTTATTTCAGAATCTCCGGAAGCTTAAGCAGAAATCCCTTCGTTATTCTTTCCACAGAGACAACTACAGATTTTACTCACATGCCCGCATTATACCCACAGGTCTTCGACTCAATTGCACACCAGCACTGGGTACCCTACAGCCACAGTTACAGAGTGAGTGGAACAGAGTTTTCTACAGTGCATCCATTCGTCTCATTAATATTCTGTCTCTACATTGTGAGTCTTCCCAAGACCATTTGAATGAGGATATTGTCAAGCTTCAACTTGAACTGGAGAATTGCTGCTCAGATGCTCATTTTTTACAGTTTACTAATGAAATAAATGGCTGTTTATCTAGACAGGAGACTGAACTCATGAACACAAGAAACAAGAAAGTATCTGGCCTGTTAGAGAAGCAGAAACGGCACAAGTACCGGCGGTTCAGGCGCCCACCTCCTCCTGAACCAGAACCAGCTGTATCCACTGTCATTAACTTTTCATCTTCCACCTTATCTGATGCTGAACACGGACTTCTCTCTAGAGGCCTTACATTCTGTCCCACTCCTCCTGATGTCAATCAAGTTGAGCTTAGCGAGGACCTTACTCAGTATTATCGGAGGATACGTCTCAAAGAATATTTTCTTGATGCCCCACCATCTGTACCTGAGCCGTTCTACAAGAAGAGTACTTGGGTTCCTCCCAAGAACAGAGTCCATGCCCTTATGACTTATGTCCAAGTCGTTAGCACCCAGGCTAACACTTCTGAGCAAGTTTCCCGCAGATCTCATGACAATATCCCTGGGAGGAACGCCAGGCACTGAATTCCATCAGCTTACGGACAGACATCATCATCAAGCCAGCAGAAAAAGGGTCAGCAGTAGTTGTCATGGACCGACAGAAGTACATTGATGAAGCCATGCGTCATCTTGACAACCGCATTCATTATGCTGTTCTTGACTCAGATCCTACTAACACATTTTCTCAACAGATTCAGCATACCCTGGATGACATGCATCAGCGTCATGAGCTCTCTGACAAGGCCTTTGAGTTTCTATCTCCCAAAGATTGCAGTGCTGCCCGCTTCTACCTCCTTCCTAAGATCCATAAGCCGGGAAACCCAGGCAGACCCATCATCTCTGGCAACGGCTCCCCAACTGGGCATATATCCCTCTTTGTCGATAACTTCATCAAGCCTCTTGTTTCACAGGTTCCCTCCTATATCCATGACACCCCGGACTTTCTCAGGAAACTCGAAGCCATCAAGAACCAAGTTCCAAGCACCGCAATTATTGGCACATTTGATGTTAAGTCCCTCTATACCAACATTCCCCATCAGGAAGGCATAGAAGCAAGCCGTGCAGCTTTAGCTAAGATTGGTCATTCCAGTCCTCCCATACCTGATATTGAATGCCTCATGAACCATGTCCTAACCAAGAACAATTTCACTTTCATGGACAGGACCTACTTGCAGGTACATGGCACAGCTATGGGTACTAGGATGGCTCCGTCATGGGCCTGTCTTTTCATGTCTAGGCTGGAGGAACAATTGCTAGCTGAAGCACCTTGTCGACCTTGGATTTGGTTGCGGTACATTGACGACATATTCTTTATCTGGACCAGTGATGAAAGCAGTCTCCTCACATTCATTGATCACATGAACTCATTTCACAGGACCATTAAGTTCACTTCTGACTACTCCCACCAACAGGCACACTTTCTTGATGTAACCATACAGAAAGCTGAGAATGGTATACTATCTACAGATCTCTTCACCAAGCCTACAGATACGCACCAGTATCTCCATGCTTTAAGCTGCCACCCTCGCCATTGTAAGACAGGCATAGCATATAGTCAGGCTCTCCGTCTCCGACGTATTTGTTCTAACGAATCTAGATTCTCATATCATGCACAGAATTTGAAGAAGCATCTGGTTACCAGAGATCACAGCTCCACCAAAGTCCAGCAAGCCATCAAGAAAGTCCACTCTCTCCCGAGAGCCACAGTCCTTCAAGAGAAGCCCAGAAACCAAGACCCCACCCCCAAGATTCCCCTTGTTACCACATTTCATCCTAACCTTTCTCCTCTGCGTCACATCACCAACACTAACCACCACATTCTCCACACATCAGACCGTCTTCGTCGTGCAGTTCCTGACATACCAATCCTGGCCTAGAGACGCCCTCGCAACCTACGAGATATGTTAGTACGGGCTACCATCCCCCCGGTAACTGATGATTCTCTCCCCACGCAGCATGGCACTTCTAAGTGCGAGTCGACCAGCAGGTGCGTCGTTTGCCGGGAACACATCAAGGAAGGCGATTCCTTCACCAGTCACACAACCAAAGCCACCTACAAGACGAAGGGTCACATCACTTGCACCACATCTAATGTCATTTACCTCTTATCATGTAGAGTGTGTGGAGTCCAGTATGTTGGTGAGACTAAAAACTCACTGAAGAAGCGCTTCTATGGACACAGATCGACGGTCAACACCAACAAGCCACCTGTCGGACACCACTTTAACCTTCCCAACCACACTATGTCTGATATGATCTTACAGGGCATTGAATCTTTAGGTAGCCGTTCAGAAGTGGTACGTCTCAGTAGAGAGAAGTTATGGATGAAGCGTCTTCTCACTATTCAGCCCCATGGCCTAAACATCCAGGAAGGGAATGATTAGACTCAACCCCCCGTCTCCCCCCCCCCCCCACCTCCTCCATTTGTATCTGATATACCTATCATTTGTATTTTTTACCCATTTGTTTTTCTCCACTTTTTCTTCACTCCATTTTTCATTTTTTACTTCTTGATATATTTGATACTTTGTTTTCATTTTCAACATTGTCTCCTATGCACAGTAATTTTCATTACTTGTTCCAGTGCATTTCCATTATTTGTTACCATAGGCCTAGTCCCACTTTGTTTTTTCTTGTTTTCTCATGCTTTCTCACAGTCCTTTTACATTTCCATCCATTTTAATATTTATTTGTAGTCATCAATCACCATTATTGATTTCACTCACCTATTATTTTTATATCCTATTTGCCTTTTACTTTTTAATCTCCCCTTTGTCTATGTCATCCTTTTGTTATTTTATCCAATTCATCAATCAGCTGTCTAGTATGATCGCTTCCCCTATTCATTCATCTGTCACTTTGACTTCCTGCCCATTGTTCCTCTGTCTATATATATATGTTGTGTAATGTTGTATTCTGTCATTTTACCTTCGATAAAGATTCTGTTAGAATCGAAACGTCAGGTCCTCTTATATTTATTACAAAGATCTATTTAAATCAAACACAACATATATTCGGAATGAGATGCCTTTTGAAACATCGTTAACTATTAGTGACAGGCCAGTTTTGAACTTCACGGTCAATGGTAGAAACTATCAGAAGCGTAAGAATTAAATTCGTAATTCTAACAATGAAACGTTTAGAATTAAATAGAATGAATAAAATAATTTGAATTTCGAGTAAATTTAGCTCGATTCCCATTGTTTAGACCGTTAATATTTTAAGTTTCCTCTTTTGGTTGATTTGGTTACTTTAATATTATAATAGTGCCTTACCTGTACTGTTACTTGTGCTATCTGCAATATTAAAACACAGAAAGAAAAAAAATGAAACAATGAAAAAGCAGAGGTGATAGACATAAATATGAATTCCGATTAAAGTTTAAAGTGTTTTGACCTTTATTTGGTTCACTTTTCTCTTTTGCTTCATATAGCTACTATACAATCATAGGACCTTTCAATTCATCCATTGATGAGTCAGAAAATGTGTGTTGCAAAGTCTTTCAATATATTCTATTTTAATACAATGTATTATGATCTTACCCTTTTCTTTACTTCCGGGTCTTGAACTACCTCCACTCTTATCACCGCTCTCTGTGTATTAATTAAAATTAATTAGAACATATTGTCAAAGATGTTTTTAAATCAAACACAACATATATTCGAAATGACATGCCTTTTGAAACATCGTTAACTAAGTGAAATGCCAGTTTTGAACTTCACTGTCAATGGTAGAAACTATCAGAAGCGTAAGAATTAAATTCGTAATTCTAACAATGAAACGTTTGAAATAAACAGAATGAATAAAATAATTTGAATTTCGAGTAAAGTTATCTCGATTCCCACTGTTTAGACCGTTAATATTTTTAGTTTCCTCTTTTGGTTGATTTGGTTACTTTAATATTGTAATAGTGCCTTACCTGTACTGTTACTTGAGCTATCTGCAATATTACAACACAGAAAGGAAAAAATTGAAACAATGAAAAGGCAGAGGTGATAAACATAATGATGAATTCCGATTAAAGTTAGCACGTTTAAAGTGTTTTGACCTTTATTCGGTTTACATTCCTCTTTTGCTTCATATAGCTACTATAAAATCTTAGGACCTTTCAATTCATCCATTGATGAGTCAGAAAATGTGTGTTGCAAAGTCTTTCAATATATTCTATTTTAATACAATGTATTATGATCTTACCCTTTTCTTTACTTCCGGGTCTTGAACTACCTCCACTCTTATCACCGCTCTCTGTGTATTAATTAAAATTAATTAGAATATATTGTCAAAGATGTTTTTAAATCAAACACAACATATATTCGAAATGACATGCATTTTAAAACATCGTTAACCAAGAGACATGCCAGTTTTGAACTTTAATGTCTATGGTAGAAACTGTCAGAAGCGTATGATTTTAGTTCGTAATTCTAACAATGAAATTTTTAGAATTAAATAGAATGAATAAAATAATTTGAATTTCGAGTAAAGTTAGCTCGATTCCCATTGTTTAGACCGTTAATCGTTTTAGCTTCCTCTTTTGGTTGATTTGGTTACTTTAATATTATAAGAGTGCCTTACCTGTACTGTTATTTGAGCTATCTGCAATATTAAAACACAGAAAGGAAAAAATTGAAACAATGAAAAAGCAGAGGTGATAAACATAATGATGAATTTCGATAAGTTAGCACGTTTAAAGTATTTTTGACCCTTATTCGGTTTACTTTCCTCTTTTGCTTCATGTAGCTTCAATAAAATCATAGGACATTTCAATTCATCCATTGATGAGTCAGAAAATGTGCGTTGCAAAGTCTTTCAATATATTCTATTTAAATACAATAAATTATGATCTTACCCTTTTCTTTACTTTTGCTACTTGAACTACCTCCACTCTTACCACCGCTCTCTGTGTATTGATTAAAATGAATCAGATTATATAGTCAAAGATGTTTTTAAATCAAACACAACATATATTCGGAATGAGATGCCTTTTGAAACATCGTTAACTAAGTGACAGGCCAATTTTGAACTTTACGGCCAATGGTAGAAACTATCAGAAGCGTATGAATTAAGTTCGTAATTCTAACAATGAAACGTTTAGAATTAAATAGAATGAATAAAATAATTTGAATTTCGAGTAAAGTTAGCTCGATTCCCATTGTTTAGACCGTTAATCGTTTTAGTTTCCTCTTTTGGGTGATTTGGTTACTTTAATGTTATAATAGTGCCTTACCTGTACTGTTACTTAAGCTATCTGCAATATTAAAACACAGAAAAGAAAAAAATGACACAATGAAAAAGCAGAGGTGATAGACATAAATATGAATTCCGATTAAAGTTAGCACTTGCGGCGATCTCCGCTCCGCTTATATATCTATGGAGATGAAGCCATGAACGATCACCGGTAGATAGAAGATGAAGGGGTAAAAAGTGAAGACAGCAAGTCGAAAGGCGAAACGTAAATGGTTGGCTGCAATAAGTGAAAAGGCAGAGAAATCATACAGATCTGGAGATACCAGAAATGTGTACCAGTTGATAAAGAAGATAAGTGGTAAAAAGCCCCCACAACCTGGTATTGGTATCAAGGATGGTAATGGCGATATGCTGTATGACGCAGAGTCAGTTAAGCAGCGCTGGTATGAGTATGGTAAACAACTCTTCAGTCTGAACACCGTAGATCACCCTCCCAATGACCAACCTCCAAGAGAGCTGGAACCAGAAGTAATGAAGTCTAAAATCATAGCAGCTATAAAGAAAGTGAAAAATGACAAGACAGCCGGGCTTAACGGGATACCTGGAGAAATTATTAAAGCTGGTGGAGATACAGTGGTACAAGCAATGAGGACCGTCATCGACCAGATCTGGAAAACTAGAGAATGACCCACTGACTGGACACAGTCAGAGATCATTACTTTAATTAAGGTTCCAGGAACGCAAGACTGCGCCAAGCATCGTAAAATCAGTCTACTCTCTCATGCCTCTAAGGTGCTTTTGGAAGTCATCAGAAGTAGGATAGCACACTTCATAATGCCACAGATTGCTGAGGAACAGTTTGGTTTCGTTTCAAAAAAGGGTTCAACTGATGCCATCCTGACTCCTGCCAAAAACATGGTTCGACGTCAGAAAAACAACTTAAAATAGCTGGAATGGTTCCTTCTAAAGGTATTCCAATAAACTGCGCATGCCAATTATCATTTATAAAATTCTGCACATGGAGTTTTCCATCACCAGTTGATCTCAGTTGAACATTTCCTATAGCGTTACAATGCCGATAATGAGCTAATTAATATTCATGAGGTGATTTACTACGGCAATTTGACATTGGAATTTTGACTTGCCCGATAAAATCATGAATTGTAAAGCTTTTAAATCATGAATCTGAATAGGAAACATGGATTTATTGGTATACAATGTACAATGAACACAATGAAATGGTAATTGGGTCTGATGGTTTAATACTTTGTCGACAACACAGTGATAACTTGCAAGCTTCCAGGGGGAGAAATACTTATGGGCGGCAGTGTATTAGTTTACGAACATACCAACACCGCCTACTCCTGAGGGACCACCGCCTCCGGAGGGACCGCCGCCTCCTGATGGACCACCGCCTCCTTGAGCACCGCCTGTATCTTGTTTTTAATATACAATAAGAGGTTAAGAAATTAAATATAGTATTGAAATACGAAAATAGCAAATAATAACACTTATTCATTTGGAATTGCACACCATTAAATATATTTGCTAAATCTGTTACCCATTATACATACAACACATTTGTCGGACCATATCTCATATTCTCATCTCAGGCATGTATAGATTAATTGAGCTATGGGTTGAACCATCCACCCATCTTTTACAGCCGTTCTGTGCCAATGAAAATGGATATCAGTTGCTAACTTTCAATTTCGTCTACTTATTTACAGTCACTCGTTATAAAAAATGAAATCCGGTAAAAATGTTCAGAACTCTATCGTGAAAATATTCACTGTTTAACAGAGTTTCACTTTCAATGCACATCCGTCTATTCTATAAACTCACTTATTATGTTATGACTTGAGCATTATCCTCTTTTACTTGATTTAGCTTATACAAAAACATGGGACATTTATGGCACAATATCGAATAAAAGAAATCAGCTACAATGTTCACATATTAATAATATGGAGAAATTGGTTATATCATCCGGGCAAGAAATAACAGGCGCTGAAAAATCTATATTAAATAGCAAGAGAAAGTGAGTTTTGGGAATCAAATATTACCATAAAATTCAGTAAAGTCTTCGATACTTGATTAATTTGCATTGGCGCAATATCGAATTCAAAACATATCAGCTATAGTGTTCCCATAATTATTAATAATATGGAGAAAGTGTTTCTCTATTTGCAAATAAAGTGAGCATCAAACTTGTTTAGGAGTATCGCTATTTGTTTTTATTTTTGTAGAGAATCTAAGATAAGTATTAATCTCATTACGGTTCCATCGCCTGTATATATCTAGACATTTGTAACCACAGAATTGAGGCAATATCCTTTAATCGATGTAATTTCCTCTTTTGGTTAATTTGGTTACTTTAATATTACAATAGTGCCTTACCTGTACTGTTACTTGAGCTATCTGCAATATTAAAACACAGAAGAAGAAAAATTGAAACAATGAAAAGGCAGAGGTGATAAACATAATTATGAATTCCGATTAAAGTTAGCACGTTTAAAGTGTTTTGACCTTTATTCGGTTTACCTTCCTCTTTTGCTTCATGTAGCTACTATAAAATTATAGGACATTTCAATTGATCCATTGATAAGTCAAAAAATGTGTGTTGCAAAGTCCGCTTTTTGAACTACCTCCACTCTTACCACCGCTCACTTTGTATTGATTAAAATTAATCAGATTATATTGTCAAAGATGTTTTTAAATCAAACACAAAATATAATAGAAGCGTATGATTTAAGATCGTAATTCTAACAATGAAACTTTTAGAATTAAATAGAATGAATACAATAATTTTGAATTTCGAATAAAGTTAGCTCCATTCCATTGTTTCGACCGTTAATCGTAGTTTCCTCTTTTGGTTGATTTGGTTACTTTAATATAATAATAGTGCTTTACCTGTACTGTTGCTTGAGCTATCTGCAATATTAAAACACAGAAAGAAAAATTGAAACAATGAAAAGGCAGAGGTGATAAACACAATTATGAATGCCGATTAAAGTTAGCGCGTTTAAAGTGTTTTGACCATTATTCGCTTTACTTTCCTCTTTTGCTTCATGTAGCTACTAAAGGGTTCAACAAAAGAAAGTATACCACTTTGTTTATGTCATTTTGAGTAACATTCAATTTTGTTTGACCAGACAGGCTAGATAGGCATTTAGATGAATCTTTTAGGCATAATTTGATACCAAATTTGCCCCCTAACAACAAGGTAAACCATGATTAGCACCATATAAAGAAAATTGGTCACTTTTTAAAAGTCACCGTTTTCAACGCATGCAAGCCGCGAGAAAATGCTGTGCGTGGCACTTTGAATGGCCGGGAATGAAATGGATATTGATTACACAGGGCAACTGCGTTGGGTTGTGCCTGAGCGAGCGGGCTATTTGATTATGAACAGGTAACATGTGGTCCTTTCTTCCCGCGTATGTGTATTGAAAATGTGACTTTTCAAAAGTGAATATTTTTCTTTAAATAGTGCTAATCATGTTTTATCTTTGTTGTTAGGACGCCAATTTTGTATCAAATTATACCTAAAAGATTCATCTAAATGCCTATCTAGCCTGTTTGGTCCAAAACAATTGAATGTTACTCAAAATGACATAAACAAAGTGGTATACTTTTTTTGTTGAACCCTTTATAAAATCAAAGGACATTTCAATTGATCCATTGATGAGTCAGAAAATGTGTGTTGCAAAGTCTTTCAATATATTCTATTTAAATACAATGTATTATGATCTTACCCTTTTCTTTACTTTCGCTACTTGAACTACCTCCACTCTTACCACCGCTCTCTGTGTATTGATTAAAATGAATCAGATTATATTGTCAAAGATGTTTTTAAATCAAACACAACATATATTCGGAATGACATGCCTTTTGAAACATCGTTAACAAAGAGACATGCCAGTTTTGAACTTTACTGTCTATGGTAGAAACTATCAGAAGCGTATGATTTAAGTTCGTTATTCTAACAACGAAACTTTTAGAAATAAATAGAATGAATAAAATAATTTGAATTTCGAGTAAAGTTAGCTCGATTCCCATTGTTTAGAACGTTAATCGTTTTAGTTTCCTCTTTTGGTTGATATCGTTACTTTAATATTATAATAGTGTCTTACCTGTACTGTTACTTGAGCTATCTGCAATATTAAAACACAGAAGAAGAAAAAAATTGAAACAATGAAAAGCCAGAGGTGATAAACATAATGATGAATTCCGATTAGAGTTAGCACGTTTAAAGTGTTTTGACCTTTATTCGGTTTACTTTCCTCTTTTGCTTCATGTAGCTACTATAAAATCATAGGACATTTCAATTGATCCATTGATGAGTCAGAAAATGTGCGTTGCAAAGTCTTTCAATATATTCTATTTAAATACAATGAATTATGATCTTACCCTTTTCTTTACTTTTGCTACTTGAACTGCCTCCACTCTTACCACCGCTCTCTGTGTATTGATTAAAATGAATCAGATTATATAGTCAAAGATCTTTTTAAATCGAACACAACATATATTCGGAATGAGATGCCTTTTGAAACATCGTTGACTAAGTGATAGGCCAGTTTTGAACTTTACGGCCAATGGTAGAAACTATCAGAAGCGTATGAATTAAGTTCGTAATTCTAACAATGAAACGTTTAGAATTAAATAGAATGAATAAAATAATTTGAATTTCGAGTAAAGTTAGCTCGATTCCCATTATTTAGACCGTTAATATTTTTAATATTTTCCTCTTTTGGTTGACTTGGGTACTTCAATATTATAATAGTGCCTTACCTGTACTGTTACTTGAACTATCTGCAATATTAAAACACAGAAACGAAAAAAATGAAACAATGAAAAAGCAGAGGTGATAGACATAAATATGAATTCCGATTAAAGTTAGCACGTTTAAAATGTTTTGACCTTTATTCGGTTTACTTTCCTCTTTTACTTCATATAGATACTATAAAATCATAGGACCTTTCAATTCATCCATTGATGAGTCAGAAAATGTATGTTGCAAAGTCTTTCAATATATTCTATTTAAATACAATAAATTATGATCTTACCCTTTTCTTTACTTTTGCTACTTGAACTGCCTCCACTCTTACCACCGCTCTCTGTGTATTGATTAAAATGAATCAGATTATATTGTCAAAGATGTTTTTAAATCGAACACAACATATATTCGGAATGAGATGCCTTTTGAAACATCGTTGACTAAGTGACAGGCCAGTTTTGAACTTTACGGCCAATAGTAGAAAATATCAGAAGCGTATGAATTAAGTTCGTAATTCTAACAATGAAATTTTTAGAATTAAATAGCATGAATAAAATAATTTGAATTTCGAATAAAGTTAGCTCGATTCCCATTGTTTAGACCGTTAATCGTTTTAGTTTCCTCTTTTGGTTGATTTGGTTACTTTAATATTATAATATTGTCATACCTGTACTGTTACTTGAGCTATCTGCAATATTAAAACACAGAAAGAAAAAAAATTGAAACAATAAAAAGGCAGAGGTGATAAACATAATGATGAATTTCGATTAAAGTTAGCACGTTTAAAGTGTTTTGACCTTTATTCGGTTTACTTTCCTCTTTTGCTTCATGTAGCTGCTATAAAATCATAGGACATTTCAATTGATCCATTTATGAGTCAGAAAATGTGCGTTGCAAAGTCTTTCAATATATTCTATTTAAATACAATAAATTATGATCTTACCCTTTTCTTTACTTTTGCTACTTGAACTGCCTCCACTCTTACCACCGCTCTCTGTGTATTGATTAAAATGAATCAGATTATATTGTCAAAGATGTTTTTAAATCAAACACAACATATATTCGGAATGAGATGCCTTTTGAAACATCGTTGACTAAGTGACAGGCCAGTTTTGAACTTTACGGCCAATGGTAGAAACTATCAGAAGCGTATGAATTAAGTTCGTAATTCTAACTATGAAATTTTTAGAATTAAATAGAATGAATAAAATAATTTGAATTTCGAGTAAAGTTAGCTCGATTCCCATTGTTTAGACCGTTAATATTTTTAGTTTCCTCTTTTGGTTGACTTGGTTACTTCAATATTATAATAGTGCCTTACCTGTACTGTTACTTGAGCTATCTGCAATATTAAAACACAGAAAGGAAAAATATGAAACAATGAAAAAGCAGAGGTGATAGACATAAATATGAATTCCGATTAAATTTAGCACGTTTTCACGTGTTTTGACCTTTATTCGGTTTAATTTCCTCTTTAACTTCATATAGATACTATAAAATCATAGGATCTTTCAATTCATCCATTGATGAGTCAGAAAATGTGTGTTGCAAAGTCTTTCAATATATTCTATTTAAATACAATGTATTATGATCTTACCCTTTTCTTTACTTCCGGTTCTTGAACTACCTCCACTCTTATCACCGCTCTCTGTGTATTAATTAAAATTAATTAGAATATATTGTCAAAGATAGTTTTAAATCAAACACAACATATATTCGAAATGACATGCCTTTTAAAACATCGTTAACCAAGAGACATGCCAGTTTTACACTTTACTGTCTATTGTAGAAACTATCAGAAGCGTATGATTTTAGTTCGTAATTCTAATAATGAAATGTTTAGAATTAAATAGAATGAATCAGATAATTTGAATTTCGAGTAAAGTTAGCTCGATTCCCATTGTTTAGACCGTTAATCGTTTTAGTTTCCTCTTTTGGTTGATTTGGTTACTTTAATATTATATTAGTGTCTTACCTGTACTGTTACTTGAGCTATCTGCAATATTAAAACACAAAAAGAAGAAAAATTGAAACAATGAAAAGGCAGAGGTGATAAACATAATGATGAATTCCGATTAATGTTAGCACGTATAAAGTGTTTTGACCTTTATTCGGTTTACTTTCCTCTTTTGCTTCATGTAGCTACTATAAAATCATAGTACATTTCAATTGATCCATTGATGAGTCAGAGAATGTGCGTTGCAAAGTCTTTCAATATATTCTATTTAAATACAATAAATTATGATCTTACCCTTTTCTTTACTTTTGCTACTTGAACTGCCTCCACTCTTACCACCGCTCTCTGTGTATTGATTAAAATGAATCAGATATATTGTCAAAGATCTTTTTAAATCGAACACAACATATATTCTGAATGAGATACCTTTTGAAACATCGTTAACTAAGTGACAGGCCAGTTTTAAACTTTACGTTCAATGGTAGAAACTATCAGAAGCGTATGAATTAAGTTCGTAATTCTAACAATGAAATTTTTAGAATTAAATAGAATGAATAAAATAATTTGAATTTCGAGTAAAGTTAGCTCGATTCCCATTGTTTAGACCGTTAATCGTTTTAGTTTCCTCTTTTGGTTGATTTGGTTACTTTAATATTATAATATTGTCTTACCTGTACTGTTACTTGAGCTATCTGCATTATTAGAACACAGAAAGAAAAAAAATTGAAACAATAAAAAGGCAGAGGTGATAAACATAATGATGAATTTCGATTAAAGTTAGCACGTTTAAAGTGTTTTGACCTTTATTCGGTTTACTTTCCTCTTTTGCTTCATGTAGCTGCTATAAAATCATAGGACATTTCAATTAATCCATTTATGAGTCAGAAAATGTGCGTTGCAAAGTCTTTCAATATATTCTATTTAAATACAATCAATTATGATCTTACCCTTTTCTTTACTTTTGCTACTTGAACTGCTTCCACTCTTACCACCGCTCTCTGTGTATTGATTAAAATGAATCAGATATATTGTCAAAGATCTTTTTAAATCGAACACAACATATATTCTGAATGAGATACCTTTTGAAACATCGTTAACTAAGTGACAGGCCAGTTTTAAACTTTACGCTCAATGGTAGAAACTATCAGAAGCGTATGAATTAAGTTCGTAATTCTAACAATGAAATTTTTAGAATTAAATAGAATGAATAAAATAATTTGAATTTCGAGTAAAGTTAGCTCGATTCCCATTGTTTAGACCGTTAATATTTTTAGTTTCCTCTTTTGGTTGACTTGGTTACTTCAATATTATAATAGTGCCTTACCTGTACTGTTACTTGAGCTATCTGCAATATTAAAACACAGAAAGGACAAATATGAAACAATGAAAAAGCAGAGGTGATAGACATAAATATGAATTCCGATTAAATTTAGCACGTTTTCACGTGTTTTGACCTTTATTCGGTTTACTTTCCTCTTTTACTTCATATAGATACTATAAAATCATAGGACCTTTCAATTCATCCATTGATGAGTCAGAAAATGTGTGTTGCAAAGTCTTTCAATATATTCTATTTAAATACAATGTATTATGATCTTACCCTTTTCTTTACTTCCGGTTCTTGAACTACCTCCACTCTTATCACCGCTCTCTGTGTATTAATTAAAATTAAGTAGAATATATTGTCAAAGATAGTTTTAAATCAAACACAACATATATTCGAAATGACATGCCTTTTAAAACATCGTTAACCAAGAGACATGCCAGTTTTGAACTTTACTGTCTATTGTAGAAACTATCAGAAGCGTATGATTTTAGTTCGTAATTCTAATAATGAAATGTTTAGAATTAAATAGAATGAATCAGATAATTTGAATTTCGAGTAAAGTTAGCTCGATTCCCATTGTTTAGACCGTTAATCGTTTTAGTTTCCTCTTTTGGTTGATTTGGTTACTTTAATATTATATTAGTGTCTTACCTGTTCTGTTACTTGAGCTATCTGCAATATTAAAACACAAAAAGAAGAAAAATTGAAACAATGAAAAGGCAGAGGTGATAAACATAATGATGAATTCCGATTAATGTTAGCACGTATAAAGTGTTTTGACCTTTATTCGGTTTACTTTCCTCTTTTGCTTCATGTAGCTACTATAAAATCATAGTACATTTCAATTGATCCATTGATGAGTCAGAAAATGTGCGTTGCAAAGTCTTTCAATATATTCTATTTAAATACAATAAATTATGATCTTACCCTTTTCTTTACTTTTGCTACTTGAACTGCTTCCACTCTTACCACCGCTCTCTGTGTATTGATTAAAATGAATCAGATATATTGTCAAAGATCTTTTTAAATCGAACACAACATATATTCTGAATGAGATACCTTTTGAAACATCGTTAACTAAGTGACAGGCCAGTTTTAAACTTTACGCTCAATGGTAGAAACTATCAGAAGCGTATGAATTAAGTTCGTAATTCTAACAATGAAATTTTTAGAATTAAATAGAATGAATAAAATAATTTGAATTTCGAGTAAAGTTAGCTCGATTCCCATTGTTTAGACCGTTAATCGTTTTAGTTTCCTCTTTTGGTTGATTTAGTTACTTTAATATTATAATATTGTCTTACCTGTACTGTTACTTGAGCTATCTGCAATATTAAAACACAGAAAGAAAAAAAATTTGAAACAATAAAAAGGCAGAGGTGATAAACATAATGATGAATTCCGATTAGAGTTAGCACGTGTAAAGTGTTTTGACCTTTATTCGGTTTACTTTCCTCTTTTGCTTCATGTAGCTGCTATAAAATCATAGGACATTTCAATTGATCCATTTATGAGTCAGAAAATGTGCGTTGCAAAGTCTTTCAATATATTCTATTTAAATACAATAAATTATGATCTTACCCTTTTCTTTACTTTTGCTACTTGAACTGCCTCCACTCTTACCACCGCTCTCTGTGTATTGATTAAAATGAATCAGATTATATTGTCAAAGATGTTTTTAAATCAAACACAACATATATTCTGAATGAGATACCTTTTGAAACATCGTCAACTAAGTGACAGGCCAGTTTTAAACTTTACGCTCAATGGTAGAAACTATCAGAAGCGTATGAAATAAGTTCGTAATTCTAACAATGAAATTTTTAGAATTAAATAGAATGAATAAAATAATTTGAATTTCGAGTAAAGTTAGCTCGATTCCCATTGTTTAGACCGTTAATCGTTTTAGTTTCCTCTTTTGGTTGATTTGGTTACTTTAATATTATATTAGTGTCTTACCTGTACTGTTACTTGAGCTATCTGCAATATTAAAACACAAAAAGAAGAAAAATTGAAACAATGAAAAGGCAGAGGTGATAAACATAATGATGAATTCCGATTAATGTCAGCACGTATAAAGTGTTTTGACCTTTATTCGGTTTACTTTCCTCTTTTGCTTCATGTAGCTACTATAAAATCATAGTACATTTCAATTGATCCATTGATGAGTCAGAAAATGTGCGTTGCAAAGTCTTTCAATATATTCTATTTAAATACAATAAATTATGTTCTTACCCTTTTCTTTACTTTTGCTACTTGAACTGCCTCCACTCTTACCACCGCTCTCTGTGTATTGATTAAAATGAATCAGATATATTGTCAAAGATCTTTTTAAATCGAACACAACATATATTCTGAAAGAGATACCTTTTGAAACATCGTTAACTAAGTGACAGGCCAGTTTTAAACTTTACGCTCAATGGTAGAAACTATCAGAAGCGTATGAATTAAGTTCGTAATTCTAACAATGAAATTTTTAGAATTAAATAGAATGAATAAAATAATTTGAATTTCGAGTAAAGTTAGCTCGATTCCCATTGTTTAGACCGTTAATCGTTTTAGTTTCCTCTTTTGGTTGATTTGGTTACTTTAATATTATAATATTGTCTTACCTGTACTGTTACTTGAGCTATCTGCAATATCAAAACACAGAAAGAAAAAAATTTGAAACAATAAAAAGGCAGAGGTGATAAACATAATGATGAATTTCGATTAAAGTTAGCACGTTTAAAGTGTTTTGACCTTTATTCGGTTTACTTTCCTCTTTTGCTTCATGTAGCTGCTATAAAATCATAGGATATTTCAATTGATCCATTTATGAGTCAGAAAATGTGCGTTGCAAAGTCTTTCAATATATTCTATTTAAATACAATAAATTATGATCTTACCCTTTTCTTTACTTTTGCTACTTGAACTGCCTCCACTCTTACCACCGCTCTCTGTGTATTGATTAAAATGAATCAGATATATTGTCAAAGATCTTTTTAAATCGAACACAACATATATTCTGAAAGAGATACCTTTTGAAACATCGTTAACTAAGTGATAGGCCAGTTTTGAACTTTACGCTCAATGGTAGAAACTATCAGAAGCGTATGAATTAAGTTCGTAATTCTAACAATGAAATTTTTAGAATTAAATAGAATGAATAAAATAATTTGAATTTCGAGTAAAGTTAGCTCGATTCCCATTGTTTAGACCGTTAATATTTTTAGTTTCCTCTTTTGGTTGATTTGGTTACTTTAATATTATAATATTGTCTTACCTGTACTGTTACTTGAGCTATCTGCAATATCAAAACACAGAAAGGAAAAAAAATGAAACAATGAAAAAGCAGAGGTGATAGACATAAATATGAATTCCGATTAAATTTAGCACTTTTTCGCGTGTTTTGACCTTTATTCGGTTTACTTTCCTCTTTTGCTTCATATAGATACTATAAAATCATAGGACCTTTCAATTCATCCATTGATGAGTCAGAAAATGTGTGTTGCAAAGTCTTTCAATATATTCTATTTAAATACAATGTATTATGATCCTACCCTTTTCTTTACTTCCGGTTCTTGAACTACCTCCACTCTTATCACCGCTCTCTGTGTATTAATTAAAATTAATTAGAATATATTGTCAAAGATAGTTTAAATCAAACACAACATATATTCGAAATGACATGCCTTTTAAAACATCGTTAACCAAGAGACATGCCAGTTTTGAACTTTACTGTCTATTGTAGAAACTATCAGAAGCGTATGATTTTAGTTCGTAATTCTAATAATGAAATGTTTAGAATTAAATAGAATGAATCAGATAATTTGAATTTCGAGTAAAGTTAGCTCGATTCCCATTGTTTAGACCGTTAATCGTTTTAGTTTCCTCTTTTGGTTGATTTGGTTACTCTAATATTATATTAGTGTCTTACCTGTACTGTTACTTGAGCTATCTGCAATATTAAAACACAAAAAGAAGAAAAATTGAAACAATGAAAAGGCAGAGGTGATAAACATAATGATGAATTCCGATTAATGTCAGCACGTATAAAGTGTTTTGACCTTTATTCGGTTTACTTTCCTCTTTTGCTTCATGTAGCTACTATAAAATCATAGTACATTTCAATTGATCCATTGATGAGTCAGAAAATGTGCGTTGCAAAGTCTTTCAATATATTCTATTTAAATACAATAAATTATGATCTTACCCTTTTCTTTACTTTTGCTACTTGAACTGCCTCCACTCTTACCACCGCTCTCTGTGTATTGATTAAAATGAATCAGATATATTGTCAAAGATCTTTTTAAATCGAACACAACATATATTCTGAAAGAGATACCTTTTGAAACATCGTTAACTAAGTGACAGGCCAGTTTTAAACTTCATGCTCAATGGTAGAAACTATCAGAAGCGTATGAATTAAGTTCGTAATTCTAACAATGAAATTTTTAGAATTAAATAGAATGAATAAAATAATTTGAATTTCGAGTAAAGTTAGCTCGATTCCCATTGTTTAGACCGTTAATCGTTTTAGTTTCATCTTTTGGTTGATTTGGTTACTTTAATATTATAATATTGTCTTACCTGTACTGTTACTTGAGCTATCTGCAATATTAAAACACAGAAAGAAAAAAAAATTGAAACAATAAAAAGGCAGAGGTGATAAACATAATGATGAATTTCGATTAAAGTTAGCACGTTTAAAGTGTTTTGACCTTTATTCGGTTTACTTTCCTCTTTTGCTTCATATAGCTACTATAAAATCATAGTACATTTCAATTGATCCATTGATGAGTCAGAAAATGTGCGTTGCAAAGTCTTTCAATATATTCTATTTAAATACAATAAATTATGATCTTACCCTTTTCTTTACTTTTGCTACTTGAACTGCCTCCACTCTTACCACCGCTCTCTGTGTATTGATTAAAATGAATCAGATATATTGTCAAAGATCTTTTTAAATCGAACACAACATATATTCTGAAAGAGATACCTTTTGAAACATCGTTAACTAAGTGACAGGCCAGTTTTAAACTTTACGCTCAATGGTAGAAACTATCAGAAGCGTATGAATTAAGTTCGTAATTCTAACAATGAAATTTTTAGAATTAAATAGAATGAATAAAATAATTTGAATTTCGAGTAAAGTTAGCTCGATTCCCATTGTTTAGACCGTTAATATTTTTAGTTTCCTCTTTTGGTTGACTTGGTTACTTCAATATTATAATAGTGCCTTACCTGTACTGTTACTTGAGCTATCTGCAATATTAAAACACAGAAAGGAAAAAAATGAAACAATGAAAAAGCAGAGGTGATAGACATAAATATGAATTCCGATTAAATTTAGCACGTTTTCACGTGTTTTGACCTTTATTCGGTTTACTTTCCTCTTTTGCTTCATATAGATACTATAAAATCATAGGACCTTTCAATTCATCCATTGATGAGTCAGAAAATGTGTGTTGCAAAGTCTTTCAATATATTCTATTTAAATACAATGTATTATGATCTTACCCTTTTCTTTACTTCCGGTTCTTGAACTACCTCCACTCTTATCACCGCTCTCTGTGTATTAATTAAAATTAATTAGAATATATTGTCAAAGATAGTTTTAAATCAAACACAACATATATTCGAAATGACATGCCTTTTAAAACATCGTTAACCAAGAGACATGCCAGTTTTGAACTTTACTGTCTATTGTAGAAACTATCAGAAGCGTATGATTTTAGTTCGTAATTCTAATAATGAAATGTTTAGAATTAAATCGAATGAATCAGATAATTTGAATTTCGAGTAAAGTTAGCTCGATTCCCATTGTTTAGACCGTTAATCGTTTTAGTGTCCTCTTTTGGTTGATTTGGTTACTTTAATATTATATTAGTGTCTTACCTGTACTGTTACTTGAGCTATCTGCAATATTAAAACACAAAAAGAAGAAAAATTGAAACAATGAAAAGGCAGAGGTGATAAACATAATGATGAATTCCGATTAATGTCAGCACGTATAAAGTGTTTTGACCTTTATTCGGTTTACTTTCCTCTTTTGCTTCATGTAGCTACTATAAAATCATAGTACATTTCAATTGATCCATTTATGAGTCAGAAAATGTGCGTTGCAAAGTCTTTCAATATATTCTATTTAAATACAATAAGTTATGATCTTATCCTTTTCTTTACTTTTGCTACTTGAACTGCCTCCACTCTTACCACCGCTCTCTGTGTATTAATTAAAATGAATCAGATTATATTGTCAAAGATGTTTTTAAATCAAACACAACATATATTCTGAATGAGATACCTTTTGAAACATCGTTAACTAAGTGACAGGCCAGTTTTGAACTTTACGGCCAATGGTAGAAACTATCAGAAGCGTATGAATTAAGTTCGTAATTCTAACAATGAAATTTTTCGAATTAAATAGAATGAATAAAATAATTTGAATTTCGAGTAAAGTTAGCTCGATTCCCATTGTTTAGACCGTTAATATTTTTAGTTTCCTCTTTTGGTTGACTTGGTTACTTCAATATTATAATAGTGCCTTACCTGTACTGTTACTTGAGCTATCTGCAATATTAAAACACAGAAAGGAAAAAAAATGAAACAATGAAAAAGCAGAGGTGATAGACATAAATATGAATTCCGATTAAATTTAGCACGTTTTCACGTGTTTTGACCTTTATTCGGTTTACTTTCCTCTTTTACTTCATATAGATACTATAAAATCGTAGGACCTTTCAATTCATCCATTGATGAGTCAGAAAATGTGTGTTGCAAATTCTTTCAATATATTCTATTTAAATACAATGTATTATGATCTTACCCTTTTCTTTACTTCCGGTTCTTGAACTACCTCCACTCTTATCACCGCTCTCTGTGTATTAATTAAAATTAATTAGAATATATTGTCAAAGATAGTTTTAAATCAAACACAACATATATTCGAAATGACATGCCTTTTAAAACATCGTTAACCAAGAGACATGCCAGTTTTGAACTTTACTGTCTATGGTAGAAACTATGATCAGAAGCGTATGATTTTAGTTCGTAATTCTAGCAATGAAATGTTGAGAATTAAATAGAATGAATAAGATAATTTGAATTTCGAGTAAAGTTAGCTCGATTCCCATTGTTTATACCGTTAATCGTTTTAGTTTCCTCTTTTGGTTGATTTGGTTAATTTAATATTATAATAGTGTCTTACCTGTACTGTTACTTGAGCTATCTGCAATATTAAAACACAAAAAGAAAAAAAAATGGAAACAATAAAAAGGCAGAGGTGATAAACATAATGATGAATTCCGATTAAAGTTAGCACGTTTAAAGTGTTTTGACCTTTATTCGGTTTACTTTCCTCTTTTGCTTCATGTAGCTACTATAAAATCATAGGACATTTCAATTGATCCATTGATGAGTCAGAAAATGTGCGTTGCAAAGTCTTTCAATATATTCTATTTAAATACAATAAATTATGATCTTACCCTTTTCTTTACTTTTGCTACTTGAACTGCCTCCACTTTTACCACCGCTCTCTGTGTATTGATTAAAATGAATCAGATTATATTGTCAAAGATCTTTTTAAATCAAACACAACATATATTCGGAATGAGATGCCTTTTGAAACATCGTTAACTAAGTGATAGGCCAGTTTTGAACTTTACGGTCAATGGTAGAAACTATCAGAAGCGTATGAATTAAGTTCGTAATTCTAACAATGAAACGTTTAGAATTAAATAGAATTAATAAAATAATTTGAATTTCGAGTAAAGTTAGCTCGATTCCCATTGTTTAGACCGTTAATATTTTTAGTTTCCTCTTTTGGTGATTTGGTTACTTTAATATTATAATAGTGCCTTACCTGTACTGTTACTTGAGCTATCTGCAATATTAAAACACAGAAAGGGAAAAAAAGAAACAATGAAAAAGCAGAGGTGATAGACATAAATATAAATTCCGATTAAAGTTAGCCCGTTTAAAGTGTTTTGACCTTTATTCGGTTTACTTTCCTCTTTTACTTCATATAGCTACTATAAAATCATAGGACCTTTCAATTCATCCATTGATGAGTAAGAAAATGTGTGTTGCAAAGTCTTTCAATATATTCCATTTAAATACAATGTATTATGATCTTACCCTCTTCTTTACTTCCGGTTCTTGAACTACCTCCACTCTTATCACCGCTCTCTGTGTATTAATTAAAATTAATTAGAATATATTGTCAAAGATAGTTTTAAATCAAACACAACATATATTCGAAATGACATGCCTTTTAAAACATCGTTAACCAAGAGACATGCCGGTTTTGAACTTTACTGTCTATGGTAGAAACTATCAGAAGCGTATGATTTTTTTTCGTAATTCTAACAATGGAATGTTTAGAATTAAATAGAATGAATAACATTATTTGAATTTCGAGTAAAGATAGCTCGATTCCCATTGTTTAGACCGTTAATCGTTTTAGTTTCCTCTTTTGGTTGATTTGGTTACTTTAATATTATAATAGTGTCTTACCTGTACTGTTACTTGAGCTATCTGCAATATTAAAACACAAAAAGAAGAAAAAAATGGAAACAATAAAAAGGCAGAGGTGATAAACATAATGATGAATTCCGATTAAAGTTAGCACGTTTAAAGTGTTTTGACCTTTATTCGGTTTACTTTCCTCTTTTGCTTCATGTAGCTACTATAAAATCATAGGACATTTCAATTGATCCATTGATGAGTCAGAAAATGTGCGTTGCAAAGTCTTTCAATATATTCTATTTAAATACAATAAATTATGATCTTACCCTTTTCTTTACTTTTGCTACTTGAACTGCCTCCACTCTTACCACCGCTCTCTGTGTATTGATTAAAATGAATCAGATTATATTGTCAAAGATCTTTTTAAATCAAACACAACATATATTCGGAATGAGATGCCTTTTGAAACATCGTTAACTAAGTGACAGGCCAGTTTTGAACTTTACGGTCAATGGTAGAAACTATCAGAAGCGTATGAATTAAGTTCGTTATTCATACAATGAAATTTTTAGAATTAAATAGAATGAATAAAATAATTTGAATTTCGAGTAAAGTTAGCTCGATTCCCATTGTTTAGACCGTTAATATTTTTAGTTTCCTCTTTTGGTGATTTGGTTACTTTAATATTATAATAGTGCCTCACCTGTACTGTTACTTGAGCTATCTGCAATATTAAAACACAGAAAGGAAAAAAGAAACAATGAAAAAGCAGAGGTGATAGACATAAATATAAATTCCGATTAAAGTTAGCACGTTTAAAGTGTTTTGACCTTTATTCAGTTTACTTTCCTCTTTTACTTCATATAGCTACTATAAAATCGTAGGACCTTTTAATTCATCCATTGATTAGTCAGAAAATGTGTGTTGCAAAGTCTTTCAATATATTCTATTTAAATACAATGTATTATGATCTTACCCTTTTCTTTACTTCCGGTTCTTGAACTACCTCCACTCTTATCACCGCTCTCTGTGTATTAATTAAAATTAATTAGAATATATTGTCAAAGATAGTTTTAAATCAAACACAACATATATTCGAAATGACATGCCTTTTAAAACATCGTTAACCAAGAGACATGCCAGTTTTGAACTTTACTGTCTATAGTAGAAACTATCAGAAGCGTATGATTTTAGTTCGTAATTCTAACAATGGAATTTTCAGCATTAAATAGAATGAATAACATTATTTGAATTTCGAGTAAAGTTAGCTCGATTCCCATTGTTTAGACCGTTAATATTTTTAGTTTCCTCTTTTGGTTGACTTGGTTACTTTAATATTATAATAGTGCCTTACCTGTACTGTTACTTGAGCTATCTGCAATATTAAAACACAGAAAGAAAAAAAATTGAAACAATGAAAATGCAGAGGTGATCAACATAATTATGATTTCCGATTAAAGTTACCACGTTTAAAGTGTTTATAATATATACTATATATATATACTATAAAATCATAAGACATTTCAATTGATCCATTGATGAGTCAGAAATTGTTCATTGCAAAGTCCTTCAATATATTCTATTTAAATACAATACATTATGATCTTACCCTTTTCTTTACTTTTGCTACTTGAACTACCTTCACTCTTACCACCGCTCTCTGTGTATTGATTAAAATGAATCAGATAATATTGTCAAAGATCTTTTTAAATCAAACACAACATATATTCGGAATGAGATGCCTTTTGAAACCTCGTTAACTAAGTGACAGGCCAGTTTTGAACTTTAATGTCTATGGTAGAAACTATCAGAAGCGTATGAATTAAATTCGTAATTCTAACAATGAAATGTTTAGGATTAAATAGAATGAATAAAATAATTTGAATTTCGAGTAAAGTTAATTCGATTCCTATTGTTTAGACCGTTAATATTTTTAGTTTCCTCTTTTGGTTGATTTGGTTACTTTAATATTATAATAGTGCCTTACCTGTACTGTTACTTGAGCTATCTGCAATATTAAAACACAGAAAGGAAAAAAAAGAAACATTGAAAAAGCAGAGGTGACAGACATAAATATAAATTCCGATTAAAGTTAGCCCGTTGAAAGTGTTTTGACCTTTATTCGGTTTACATTCCTCTTTTGCTTATGTAGCTACTATAAAATCATAAGACATTTCAATTGATCCATTGATGAGTCAGAAAATGTTCGTTGCAAAGACTTTCAATATATTCTATTTAAATACAATACATTATGATCTTACCCTTTTCTTTACTTTTGCTACTTGAACTACCTCCACTCTTACCACCGCTCTCTGTGTATTGATTAAAATGAATCAGATTATATTGTCAAAGATCTTTTTAAATCAAACACAACATAAATTCGGAATGAGATGCCTTTTAAACATCGCTAACTAAGTGACAGGCCAGTTTTGAACATACGGTCCATGGTAGAAACTATCAGAAGCGTATGAATTAAGTTCGTAATTCTAACAATGAAATGTTTAGAATTAAATAGAATGAATCATAAACTAATTTGAATTTTGAGTAAATTTAGCTCGATTCCCATTGTTTAGACCGTTAATATTTTTAGTTTCCTCTTTTGGTTGATTTGGTTACTTTAATATTATAATAGTGCCTTACCTGTACTGTTACTTGAGCTATCTGCAATATTAAAACACAGAAGAAGAAAAAAATGAAACAATGAAAAAGCAGAGGTGATAGACATAAATATGAATTCCGATTAAAGTTAGAACGTTTAAAGTGTTTTGACCTTTATTCGGTTTACTTTCCTTCTTTGCTTCATATAGCTACTATAAAATCATAGGACCTTTCAATTGTGATCCATTGATGAGTCAGAAAATGTGTGATGCAAAGTCTTTCAATATATTCTATTTAAATACAATATACTATGATCTTACCCTTTTCTTTACTTCCGGTTCTTGAACTACCTCCACTCTTATCACCGCTCTCTGTGTATTAATTAAAATGAATAAGAATATATTGTCAAAGATGTTTTTAAATCAAACACAACATATATTCGAAATGACATGCCTTTAGAAACATCGTTAACCAAGAGACATGCCAGTTTTGAACTTTACTGTCTATGGTGGAAACTATCAGAAGCGTATGATTTTAGTTCGTAATTCTAACAATGAAATTTTTTAGAATTAAATAGAATGAATAAAATAATTTGAATTTCGAGTAAAGTTAGCTCGATTTCCATTGTTTAGACCGTTAATATTTTTAGTTTCCTCTTTTGGTTGATTTGGTTACTTTAATATTATAATAGTGCCTTACCTGTACTGTTACTTGAGCTACCTGCAATATTAAAACACAGAAAGAAAAAAAAATGAAACAATGAAAAAGCAGAGGTGATAGACATAAATATGAATTCCGATTAAAGTTAGAACGTTTAAAGTGTTTTGACCTTTATTCGGTTTACTTTCCTTCTTTGCTTCATATAGCTACTATAAAATCATAGGACCTTTCAATTGTGATCCATTGATGAGTCAGAAAATGTGTGATGCAAAGTCTTTCAATATATTCTATTTAAATACAATATACTATGATCTTACCCTTTTCTTTACTTCCGGTTCTTGAACTACCTCCACTCTTATCACCGCTCTCTGTGTATTAATTAAAATTAATTAGAATATATTGTCAAAGATGTTTTTAAATCAAACACAACATATATTCAAAATGACATGCCATTTAAAACATCGTTAACCAAGAGACATGCCAGTTTTGAACTTTACTGTCTATGGTAGAAACTATCAGAAGCGTATGATTTTAGTTCGTAATTCTAACAAGGAAATTTTTAGAATTAAATAGAATGAATAAAAAAAAAAAATTCGAGTAAAGTTAGCTCGATTCCCATTGTTTAGACCGTTAATCGTTTTAGTTTCCTCTTTTGGTTGATTTGGTTACTATTATATTATAATAGTGTCTTACCTGTACTGTTACTTGAGCTATCTGCAATATTAAAACACAGAAAGAAAAAAAATGAAACAATGAAAAAGCAGAGGTGATAGATATAAATATGAATTCCGATTAAAGTTAGAACGTTTAAAGTGTTTTGACCTTTATTCGGTTTACTTTCCTCCTTTGCTTCATATAGCTACTATAAAATCAAAGGACCTTTCAATTGATCCATTGATGAGTCAGAAAATGTGTGTTGCAAAGTCTTTCAATATATTATATTTAAATACAATGTATTATGATCTTACCCTTTTCTTTACTTCCGGTTCTTGAACTACCTCCACTCTTATCACCGCTCTCTGTGTATTAATTAAAATTAATTAGAATATATTGACAAAGATGTTTTTATAAAATCAAACACAACATATATTTGAAATGACATGCCTTTTGAAACATCGTTAACCAAGAGACATGCCAATTTTGAACTTTACTGTCTATGGTAGAAACTTTCAGAAGCGTATGATTTTAGTTCGTAATTCTAACAATGACATTTTTAAAATTTAATAGAATGAATAAAATAATTTGAATTTCGAGTAAAGTTAGCTCGATTCCCATTGTTTAGACCGTTAATCGTTTTAGTTTCCTCTTTTGGTTGATTTGGTTATTTAATATTATAATAGTGCCTTACCTGTACTGTTACTTGAGCTATCTGCAATATTAAAACACAGAAAGGAAAATATGAAACAATGAAAAAGCAGAGGGATAGACATAAATATGAATTCCGATTGAAGTTAGCACATTTAAAGTGTTTTGACCTTTATTCGGTTTACTTTCCTCTTTTGCTTCATATAGCTACTATAAAATCATAGGACCTTTCAATTGATCCATTGATGAGTCAGAAAATGTGTGTTGCAAAGTCTTTCAATATATTCTATTTAAATACAATGTATTATGATCTTACCCTTTTCTTTACTTCCGGTTCTTGAACTACCTCCACTCTTATCACCGCTCTCTGTGTATTAATTAAAATTAATTAGAATATATTGTCAAAGATGTTTTTAAATCAAACACAACATATATTCGAAATGACATGCCTTTTGAAACATCGTTAACCAAGAGACATGCCAGTTTTGAACTTTACTGTCTATGGTAGAAACTATCAGAAGCGTATGATTTTAGTTCGTAATTCTAACAATGACATTTTTAGAATTTAATAGAATGAATAAAATAATTTGAATTTCGAGTAAAGTTAGCTCGATTCCCATTGTTTAGACCGTTAATATTTTTAGTTTCCTCTTTTGGTTGATTTGGTTACTTTAATGTTATAATAGTGCCTTACCTGTACTGTTACTTGAGCTATCTGCAATAGTAAAACACAGAAAGAAAAAAAATGAAATAATGAAAAAGCAGAGGTGATAGACATAAATATGAATTCCGATTAAAGTGTGCACGTTTAAAGTGTTTTGACCTTTATTCGGTTCACCTTCCTCTTTTGCTTCATATAGCTACTATAAAAGCATAGGACCTTTCAATTAATCCATCACTAAGTGACAGGCCAGTTTTGAACTTTACTGTAAATAGTAAAAACTATCAGAAGCGTATGATTTAAGTGCGTAATCCTAACAATAAACGTTTAGAATTAAATAGAATGAAAAAAATAATTTGAATTTTAATTAAAGTTAGCTCGATTCCCATTGTTTAGACCGTTAATCGTTTTAGTTTCCTCTTTTGGTTGATTTGGTTACTTTAATATTATAATAGTGCTTTACCTGTACTGTTACTTGAGCTATCTGCAAGATTAAAACACAGAATCAAAAATGGTAAACAATGAAAAAGCAGAGGTGATATAAACATAATTGTGAATTCCGATTAAAGTTAGCACGTTTCCAAAAGTGTTGACCTTTATTGGTTTACTTTCCTCTTTTACTTGATATAGCTAATATAAAATCATGAGATATTTGAATTGATCCATTGATGAGTCAGAAAATGTGTGTTGCAAAGTCTTTCAATATATTCTATATAAATACAATGTATTTTGATCTTACCGTTTTCTTTACTTCCGCTACTTGAACTACCTCCACTCTTATCACTGCTCTCTGTGTATTTGCAAAAATGAAAAAGATTAAGTTGTGACACTGTGTTATATAACCAACACAACATACATTCGGAATAACATGCATTTTGAAACATCGTAAACAATAAGTGACAGGCCCGTTTTGAACTTTACGGTCAATGGTAAAAACTGTCAGAAGCGTCTGATTCAAGTTCGTAATTCTAACAATGAAATGTTTCGAATTAAATAGAATGAATACAATAATTTGAATTTTAGCACGATTCACATTATTTTAACCATTAATCGTTTGACATTCTTCTGTTGGTTGATTTAGCTAAGTGCCTTACCTGTACTGTTATTTGAGATATCTGCAAGATAAAAAAAGGTTGAAACAATGAGAAAGCAGAGGTGATATCAATATAAATATGAATTCCCATTAAAGTTAGCACCTTTCCAAATGTTTTGACTTTTAGTCGGTTTACTTTCCTCTTGCTTGATTTAGGAACTATAAAATCATGGGACATTTGAATTGATCCATTGATGAGTAGGAACATGTGTGTTGCAAACTTTTCAATATATTGTATTTAAATACAATATATTTTGATCTTACCGTTTTCTTTACTTCCTCTTTTAGACACTTTTCAGTGATTTAGATGCGTGTTTAAATTAAACACATTTTCGAGAATTGCGTTTAGTTAAACGGTGTGTTTAAAGTCAAAGTTAAACGCGTGTTTAGGTTAAAACCACGTTTAGATACATACGAGAATACGGCCCGCCTACAGTGTCTTACCTGTGCTGTTACTTGCAATGCTATCTGCAAGTTTAAAACACAGATATAAAACAAGTTTAAAACACAGATATAAAACAAGTTTAAAACACAGATATAAAACAGTTAAACTATGAAATAACGCAGTCGGCATAATCAATCGGCAGTAAAATTGTTGAATGAAATAAACCTTTTTTTAAAAATCAAATTGAAAAATATAGGACACGTGATCATTTATAAACTTAAGATTGACCTAATACTCTTTGAAGTTTTTAAATGTCGATTATTTGTAATCATTTTAAATAAAATAATTGTGTAAGTACGTCAATGGTTTTATTTTTTTGGTTATACGACTCTCGGAAAGATGACGTTCATGTGGGCGATGACCAACTGTAGTCATGTGTAAAATTGTAAAATAAAATAATAACATGTTACCTTTAGCACTCTTCGGCGTCTTATCCGCATTCGTTTTATCTTTATCTTGTTTATCTTGTTTATCATCTTTCTTTGTTTTTTCTTCTCGGATAAATCTAGTTCTCTTTCCTGACAATGGAGAAAATGATGAAAAGGAATGAACAATACGTGTACATTGCGTAATATGATTTTTTTAAAGTTAATTTGAAAACATCCTTCTTTCTCTCATTTGTTCAAATTGTAGAAGCGCTTTTCTTATTAGCTTTTAGACAGTCATACGCAATTCTGCTTTTCCCAGAAAGTTGAACTATGGATGTTTCAAATCACAATTTGAAATTTGAGATAACTCAATTTGAAAGGAAATCGAATGTAATATGAGTGAACACTCGAAAATCACCCGAAAAATCAGGTTTGTCGTTTTAAAAAAATATAGAACTCACCTATTATTTGCAATGTAATGCACCAGTGGTCACTCGTTTGACTGTAATGGTTTTAAACAAAAACAAAAACAAATCATCATCATCATCATCATCATCATCATCATCATCATCATCATCATCATCATCATCATCATCATCATCATCATCATCATCATCATCATCATCATCATCATCATCATCATCATCATCATCATCATCATCATCATCATCATCATCATCATCATCTTCGTCGTCGTCCTCGTCGTCTTCGTCATCATCATCATCGTCATCGTCATCGTCATCGTCATCGTCATCGTCATCGTCATCGTCATATTCACCGTCGTATTCATCACCATCTTTATCTTCATCGTCATCACCATCAACATCATCATTTTCATCGTCGCCGTTGTCATCATCAGCATCGTCGTAGTCGTCATTATCATCGCTGAGTATAAATTTATTGGATTATGATAAGAAACCAATTTAATGCAACATTCCTTACGTTTGGCAACTACAACTACGACTTACTGTGCGTCCGAGGCCGAGTAGCACAAGACCTGATCCCCTTTCAGTTCTCCCGTTGGCGTCCACTGTACATCTATGTATTTATCGCTAGAATCATCAATACTTTGAAGCGATGAGGATTTCATACCGGGTATTGATAGTGGGGTGATACTTGTTATTCTGTGTAGATCGAAATCAGAATGTGATTAAATTAAACACCTGAACGCAATAAATCATGGCATTTCGTGATACAAACAAATTAGCCCTAATTCCCAATCAAAACTGGCTTTATTTTCGAATAGAGATCTCAATAGCAAGTATGTATCCTATCAGTAATAAGCTATGTGGACTTTTCTGTGATTTACATTTATGTGTTAGTACCTATGTGAGTCAAAAAGAAGTTGTACGGGAATGAATATTTGTTTAAAAATAGACCAAACAAATTTGACAAACCAATGAGGCACGTATTCCAAGAACAACTAATTCCGCTCACATGACAAAAGGTATCATTGAAATCGATCAATTAGGCCTATATCAGGAGCTATGCCTGTTTTAATTTTTTTTAAAGAACCCCTTTTTTAGCTGTCCACGGAACGCTTAATCATCTTGAAATCTATCCATTCTCAGTGGGCATGCAGCAAAATGTACACACGGTCATTCATATTCAAATGAGATTAACGCCCGGAAATTTCAAACACAGGTGGGAATAGTGGGAATAAAATATATAATCAGTGACTAAATAATAAAATGATCAAACATTGAAGGCCCACTTAAAACGGTTTAGCCCCCTTTAGAGGACAAACATCAGCAATAATGGCCCCTCCATACCCTAATGTTACTGCCCACGTTAATAGAGTGGATAGATTTCAAGAGGATTAAGCGTTCTGTGGACAGCCAAAAAATAGGTTCAGATATATAAGAGTGAACCGACAAGACTTGACCCCAATATTTAGCAAGTTAGTGTCTGGTATAAACATCTGCCGTTTTGTTGATTTAAGAAGTTATCTTTGCTTTTATTCCGAAAATTGTTGTTTTGGGAGTTTCTTTACCCAATTTCAGACTGTAATTTCAAACATTCTTACGGATTATCAGGTGTTGACGGCGAAGCTTGTAGTCTAGCTTCGAACAGATGATCGATTTTCACCTTTAAAATATCGCCATCATTGGGGGTCGGTAGAGAGGTGAACTCTGGTAGGTTGTCACATGGTTTTTGTGCTGTCATAACTTCAACGATAAACTGCACAGTTATTGTGCTAAGGGGTATGGTGGAGATTTCGTCAACAAAATCTTCAACTGCCAAACTTACAGCGATGAAACCCTCTGAATTTGGAATCACAGTGACTTGACAGAGGTGCTAGAAATATTAAAGGACATTTCGTCATTTTACTTAAGTTGCTAGATTCAGCCTCTATAACTAAAAAAAGGGAAAATGACTTGCAACTTCTTTGTATTGTTGTATAGCATAGATAATCACAAAATACTTATTGTCTGTGTCGTGGGGGAAATATTCAAAAATACATGAATGTAGATTTTAGCATGATACTATATAAAGCGTTTTTAGAATAATTGTTGCTTACCATGTTTTAAATATAAAATGCACCACAGTGCTTTGACTGTTTTAGGGAGTCGTCATACTCCGTCACAACGCACGGTTATTATATTACTGAGCGGTAGCGTTTGCTACAGCAATGCGTGGGCTACCCGTGTCATATTGGCTCCGATACGTGTTTCTATGACGACGTGATCATGATTACGGGAGCCGTCGTATTGCGTCATGAACACTAAAACGCATGTGTGGGAGCGTGATAGAGTTAGGGCGTTGTTGAATGTGGGGTTAGCCATTCTTACCTCTGATATGGTTACAGAATCTGGTTGATTTCTTGTACTTCTGACATCCGTTGCCCATCGACATCGTATATAATCTCCGTCTGGATCGATAACTGTAAGAAAATACACAGCAAATAACATTATCAGCTCCAGGGGTGGGCAACCTACGGCCCGCGGGCCGCATGCGGCCCGCCAGTGGTTTTTTTGCGGCCCGCGAGATGTATCAAGAAAAATAAAAAATAAATATATTTTACATCATCACAAAAACGAGCTAGCTGCTTAGCATTTTATCGGCACAAATGATGTTCCTCAACGTGCGTAGGTATATTTTCCCCATTAATTATCATCTGTCAGTGGCATAACTAGAGGGGGCGAGGGAGCGATCACCCCCGCCCCCCCCCCCCCCCCCCCTCCACCCCCAATATTGGTGTCGTGTCGGTTGAGATTGGCATTGTCAGGCTGATCATTTGACAAGATGAATCATGGAATTATGACGCTCAAAAGTACACAGATGAAAAAAAATCGCGCGCTACGTGCGCATGATTATGTGTCACCAAATTGCAATATTCTGTAGTAACGTAGCTTGTTTAGAGCTAAAATATACCAAATATACCTCAATCGTGCAAAAAAAAGGTGTCAAATCGACATTTTCCCTCGCTACGCGCGCATTGCTTGACTCTGAACAATCTTGTCGGTTGACTTTCATTCTTTCCCACCCCCTCCAATATGAAAAACGCCACTGTCATCTGTACTGTACAGGCCATTGCTACAAAATTTGGTTAGGTGCGGCCCAGTCAATTTTTCACTCCTTATATCTGGCCCATTCATTCAAAAAGGTTGCCCACCCCTGAGCTAGACAATATTGTCAATGTAAATCAGACGACGCTGGACACGGAGCGGCCGTTAATTTACAATTTCCGTTGGTTTCAATGTAACAATGGATTTTGATTATATGACCCCATAAAATTCATCACACGTTGGAACTAAATTATTACATCCTAAAACCACTGTGGGTGGCTAACCACCCGCATTGTCAGTATCATTTTTGAATTTAAACCGTTTTAAGCGTTCGTCCCATTCATTTGATCACGTAACCTCGTTCGCATATTTTCCCCCAAATATTCGTGAATACGCCCGTGTCCAGCGTCGTCTGATGTAAATCATATTTACTAGCGCGCCCCCATTGGGTGCATGGCACAGACGGTCGTTCTAGGTTTGCACATGGTTTGCTGATACCATATGCTGATACACATCCTTGATTATTCCTTTGAATCTTCAAATAAATAATAAAGAGTGAATAGCCCAAAGAAGGTTTTAATGCATTGCCCGAACGCCAACCAATACGATGCATTTGTCGAACTCTTTAGTTTTAGAAATAAGAAAAAGGAACACTGATAACTAATTTATTCATTGATGAAAAATAGAACCTAAGAGCTCCAACGATGAACGCGTTATGAAGCCATGACTATCCGGCTACATCTTTATAAAGTTATTCATTTGGTTAAACGACTCAGATTGGGTCCTATCCTTTTTCTCTTGTTATTTGCTTTGCGTTATAAGCATTACAAAAACACAAAACATTTTCTTTTTCGTTAACCATTGGCTAAAAGTGGCTATGGAAAATCAGTGAATTGATCAAAGGTTAGGGTTAAACAATGTATCCATGAAAATAAGATATTCTTCATCAATATCCACGTTTATTATTTGGTTACATATGGAGTTAAAAGATCAAACGTATTTGTACATTCTACTTACTATTGGGCTAAGGTGATCCTGTTGTACAAAGCCTCAGTGAATGGCCCCCTTTTGGATTTTGTTTAGAGAAAAAATATTAACAAAGTTTGGGGAATTTTTGGGAAGATTTTGCTATTTTTATTGAAACCATTTGAATTTATTTTGAAATGTTTTGAACATTTCGAAAAATCGTTGAGATTTCGCCAAATATTTCCAAAATTGTTTGAAAAAAAACAAACAACAACAACAAACAAACAACCGAAAGACCTACATGAAAGGTCCGAAAATACTATCGTTTTAGCGTGTGTCACCGTGTGAAATTAGATCAACAAGTATGTTCTTCATAGCTGTGGGGTGTGTCCTTTTCCATTGGTACGAAATTGTTGACTCTTTATGTCACCTCAGGACAAAAATGTTACCAAGAGCAGGCCTAATTTCTATACTATATCAATACTATTCCCGGTTAAAAAATCATGAATAAGACACCTAATTAACTGATTTACCTGGAATGGTTATTGTTCTCGAACAGTAGTTCAGTGTTCGCACGACCGGCAACATACTTGTGACGGGAGATGAATTGATTTTCTTATTAGGTCGAGCCTTCAAGTTAACCATTGCTCTAAGAATCCAATCGGCAGATCGCAGGTCATCACTAATCACTAAGGAGTTTGATATCAGAGAGGATTCTGGGGGAATGTAGTTGGAGCCCAGCCTATGAAACAAACATAATAAGCATGTAGATTAGACTAAGACCCATAGCCACCGGTAATTATTATTTATAGTCCGCTACACTTCGTCCATCACGTCAACTCGAAGCTCTGACATATAAACACACGTGAAAATACGTACGGCATCCATGCGTCTGTAACGTCACTCCCCAGAGGAAGTTTAATCTGAGGCTATATAGAGCTCATATAGCATTGTTCTATAAAAATCACTTAACACTTTCCACGCGGCAGGCGTCTGCAGACGACATTCCATACTGTCACAAAATGTTTGAAAAATGTCAACATTATTGAATGTCATTACCATATTTTGGAATCACCGTGAAAGCTATAAAGATTGTTAAATGGGGTCAGTCGTCACAAACACGCACAAACACGCACAAACACGATAGTCAAACGACCTTGCTATTGTCAACACTCCCCACACACAGAGGACTGCACAGTGGCGTAACCAGCGGGGGGGGGGGGGGGGGCAGGGGGCGGGAGCCCCCCCCCCCCCCCCCCCCCCCCCCCCCCCCGCTTGCCCCCAAATGAAATCACGTACGGCTGTAAATGAAATTTACATGAAGTGTCCGTGGTCTTCGCTATCTCCAAGCAGATAGAGCAATACGTACATGGACTTTTTTGTAGACGAGGGTTCATTTCATGATTTGGTGAGGTTTAGAATGAGTTAGGATTCCTGTGATTTCGAAGACCACAGATTTTCAAAACGTTAATTTTCAACATTTACGAAATAAATGTGGTCACAAAACGTGTTTAATACTATACATTTTACCGTTCTGCAGATGTTATTGACCCTCCTCTAAAATTCTACATGATTTTTAAGTTTCTCAGTTTTTGAGATGGCCAAATAGACCATTTTCCGAAGCTATTTCTAACAAATATTGCAGTCACCGATACTCCATTGTTTTCTTGCGTACAACAAAATTTGACATGCAGCGTGACCTCTCTGCTGGCTGACGCTGCATGTCACAACGAATCTCATTTTTTTTGTATACCAGTCAGCCAGTATAGGTCACGCATAACGGCTTTAATATTGTCGTACACGCGATTTGCACCCATCCACATTTTCAAGCATGACCCCCGCTAAATGGGCTGTGAAAATCACCAATATTTTGCATCTTGTCATCGTTTATAACATAAAATAACTTGATATCCCACCACCTAGGTAGGTAAACTACCTATTTAATATAGTTTTAATTTCCAGTAGTATGACTTATAGCACGAGGCAGCGTAGCTGCCGAGTGCTATAAGGAATTAATAGCACTCATCGACAGTGACCATTTTAGTGATGATTTATATGGCAGAGCTCTACCCTACACACCAGATACACACCACTTTCACAGTAGGACACCTCTCACTCACCCCGACTTAGACAATCATCTACTATTAGCGGCGCGTCTAATTTTTCAAGTTAGTAAGCGTACTAGTGCCGCGCCGCTCTTGCGCGAGTTGCATTGGTTGCCTGTCCAGCAGAGGATAGATTTCAAGATCTTGGTGCATGTGTACAACTGTCTTCATGGCTCATCTCCTTCATATTTACAGGATCGGCTGCACAAATACAGGTGTAACCGTACTGGCCTTAGGTCCATGAAGGATCTTTCCCGACTAGAAATCCCCAAAACAAAAAGAGCTTATGGGGATAGATCATTTTCGGCTTATGGTCCTAAGCTGTGGAACAGCTTACCAAATAATGTACGCGATGCTCCCAATGTGAAAGCTTTTAAAAAGCTCTTAAAAACCTACCTTTTCCCAAATTAATTGCTAGTCATTGTGCATATTTTTTTTGGTTTCTTAATTGTATATTTATATATATCTGTTTTTATCATAATTGCTGATGTAATAAGTAGGTCATGTATTTCATCATGTGTCATTATTTTGTTGCATGCTGTAACTATATTGTTTTTTAGATTGTGTTTTAATGTACAGCGCATTGGTCCATGGGAAATGCGCTTTATAAGTATCCTTAATAATAATTAAACACACACACACCAAGTTGGGTAATAATTACAGTGCTGTAATTAATCAGGTTATTTACGATGTCAAATTTACAGCATTCTGAAACTGTACAATAAGTGTAATTTGTGGAATTCTGGATTGGCTGTGTATGTGCTATTATCTTAGTTATGGATGAAATTAAGGCCGAGAAAAAAAAGTGATATTTTTGTGTGCGTATAGCCTATTTAGGCAAAATACCTTCAAAATGTTGAGTTTTAACTCTAATACAAAATACAAAACGTAACAAATTCATACTTGTCATAGTGTTTGGTAATAATGTTTCCTGTAATAATTCCTGTAATAAATTGGTCTCAAATATATTAAGACGTGTTGGAGACAGCGAAGACCACGGATAATCTGCAACTACTTGACTTTGCTTACGACGGTAAAACTCCCATACTTCATGTACTTCATTTATAGAAGGCTAATAATAGGTATTTACTGGAGCAATTATTTATTTTTTCTGACCATGAATAATAATATAATATTTATCATTTATTTTAAAAAAAATGCTCATCAACATGGTTCAACTACTGGCGGATTTGAATAAGAATATAAATCAGTTAATACACAAAAATGAACATCTACGGCAGGTTATTTAAAATAAAAAAAAAATAAAAAAAATGACGACTGCGGGGATTACTGCCCTCTACACGTGTGTTTGTACCGTCAATCCCGACTAAAGTGTCAATCTAGAAAAAGATTGAATTCAACACATGCGCAGTTAGGTAGGTCATATTGGTTTCGTAACAAAACTGTACACATGAATAATATTTTTGGAGAATGTTAATAAAAGGCCTAATGATATTGTTCTTCCAATTGCCCGTCATTTATTCGTGTGTACGAAAGTATCAATCTGTAGGTAAAAAATATCAATCTTTTACTACAGATTGAAAACTATTTTCAATCCGATAGATTGAATAGTTCAATCTAAATTCTGGATTGGAAAATTTTCAATCTAAATTAGATTGAACATATCAATCTTAATAGATTGATTTTTCAATCTTTTTCAATTTGTTTTTAGATTTGTTTTCCTTATTTTTTAGTCGATTACTTTCATTTTTGGGGAGGATAAACTAGATTAACAACGCTTTATACAGACAACATAGATTTCATGGTTCAATGCACGCATCAAGGTCAAATGGCCGTTTCAAATCGTGCACATTTTTTTTTGATTCACCCTTTATATCTTATTAGCAAAAAAAGAAGATTTCCCACTTTTTAACAAATTCTGTAAACATGTTAAATACACTTTAAGCCCTAACTTGGAAAAAAAATATGAACGTCTATCTATCATTTCAATGCGTAAAATCTTAAACCTGATATAATATATATTTTTTAAGTATCTTGTTATTTTAAATTAGCTATTAATATGATTAACTACACTATTCGCATTGCACATACTAATAAGTCCTGCCCGTCCTTCATTGAACAAATTCATATAGTTGTGATATTTGGGAGGTTTTTAATACTACATTTGCTCGTTTGCTCTACCAAGAATATTAATCGTCCACGATAGACAACGGTTTATAAAATATTTTGCAGTTTTAATACAAAGTTGCATCTTTATCGCACAGATATCCATTTCAAACTGAATATCCAATATGCATAATACAAAGGCCTTATTATTGCTACTTTTAAAATCTTAAATTGATCATAAGTACATGTTCATAGAAACCAGATTGATATGGGTTTCATTTTTCTATTCAGTGCAGCTCATGATAATATGTTTTAACAAAAGAACATGATATGTTTTTGAACGAGTTCTTTCAGATTTTTTAAAATCATTATTCAGAGCAAAAGAAAAACGTGTTATTCTTTGTGATATGATGTTTTGAAAGCAATAACCCTAATTGGATTGGATTTGAGCATAATATAACACATGCCCTTAATATTAATAAGTCATTTCATAGATAATGATATCTTACTCTATAGTGGCGATGTGGTCTGAGAGAGTGACGACCTGTTTGCTGATCCCTGTCATCCAGTCTTGATCCGCATTGTAATCCGTGCACCGAACTTCCGCTGGTAAAGTGTCAATCTTTCCCATCTTAGTTTTTAAACAACCTTCGCATCTTAGATTACTCTCTAGAATGGGGATGGTTCTGTTAGTGTCGATGTCATCTTGATCACATAAGTAACTAATGCCAGACTGAGTGATATAGCTTCTCTGGTATGATAGACGCCATGACACCGATATCTGTGCAAAGATAAAGTCATGCATACACATGATTAGTAAGTATTTTTAATGAGGAAAAAAGATATCTTGAAAAGAAGAAGTGAAACATGACCTCTGAGTCAAATGTTAACACGTGATCATAGGCGTCAGTGTTAAATACAGAGCAAACATTTTAAAACAAGCTCGGATTTCAACCAATTTTTAATTATGATTTCAGGCTTAATGGTGAAGAAGCCAATAGAGGTTAAACCATCATTTAATATTTGAAATTGTAGAGTTCCTTTAGTATACCCTACCACTGCATGTCTTTAATAAGGGCTTTTAAAGAACGACCCATACACTTACACAGTGAGGTCTACAAATGGTAGGGTATTCTAAAGCTTACCCAAAATTGTTGTGGCGGTACATGTAGGAGCCAAAGATGTAGGCCATTTATGTTTGATGCCATAATTTTCCCAGAGCAGACTCGAAAAAGGTCTAAGCCTAAGGATATTTATTACGAATACACCTACACACTAACCGTTCCTAACTACAATCTTGGAAAAAAGTCCTTGGAACGCGTTACACGTTTTGGACATTATGTGCAAATATAAATGATGTGTATTGTATTAATAGCTGAATTTGACATCTTAAATAACAATCTTCCTTGCACCACACCGCATCTTTCAATGTCGGGACACCTTGAACAACTGCTGAATACATTAACATTTCTCAACATTGCACGGGGGCGGGGAGGGGTGCTAGTTTTCCGTCGTTAACAAGTAAGCGTTCCAAGACTTTTTCAAGGATTGTCTTGACAAAGTGCAACAAAAAATATAAAATCATCTACATTTGGGTTTTCTCTCATATCTCAAAAACGGAATGTCGTATGAACTTCATATTACACACGAATTCTGATTGAACCATAGGCGTTAGAGCTAATAGTATTGCATTTAAAAGAACTTGCTTTTGAAGAACTTGCTTTTAAAGAACTTGCAATTATTTACAAAGGCTATGTTAGACCTTTGTTGGAATATGGGGATGTAGTCTGGGGATCCTCATTGACATTGTGATCAAGGTACAACTACTCTCGAGAAAGTGCAAAAAAGAGCTTGCAAAATTATGCTTGGCAAACAATACAGCTCATACACTGATGCAGTCGAAAATGTGGATTGGATACTCTTTCTGACCGTAGGAAAAATCATAGCAAAATATTTGCCAAATCTCTGCCAGATTGTAAGGGACGCACCATTAGATTTTCAGGGGGGGGGGGGGGTAGGAAGTTTTCGGGAAAAAAAATTCCCCCTCTATGCAGGAAAAAAAAAAAAAATTCACCCCTGGCCTTACGACGACCAACAACAAAAAATTCACCCCCGAACAAAACTTCCGAACCCCCCCCCCCCCAACCTGATAATCTATTGGTGAGTCCCTAACCGCATTATACCCTCATGCCACCTACGAGGCAATCTGTGCATGGCAGGGAATTGCGCAATTCCAATTCCATCTCCCTTCTGTCTTGTAGGACCAAACGGTTCAGAAAGAGCCCCATACCATATTTTACTGACCTGTTGAATAACAAATCCTATTGTTCTTTTACTCATGGTGCAATATAATATTATAATATTATTTTCAATATACCGGTAACATATTTGATGTTTTTTGTGCAATATAATGGTGTGTTTTTATATAGTATGCCTAAATGTGAGTGAGGGCGTCCAGAGACTTGTGAGTTTGTTAGGGTTGTGTGATGGGGGGAGGGGGAGATGGGGGATGTGATTTGTGACTGTGGTGTGGGTGATGTGTGAGTGAGCGGGGTGGGTGGGTGTGTTCATCATTTTTTTTGATGTATGCGACAGCCTTTTTTTGGTGTGACTGTGGTGTGGGTGATTTCTTTTAAATTTTGTATGTCTTCTTTATGATATTGTATTGTTTGGTGTTTTAAAATTTGTATTTCAATTTACATTTGTTAGTGTGTTCTTAAACGCTTCTTGACACGGAGCTCCATGCATGTTGTTGAGATATCTTAACTTATTTTTTATTGATAGATAAATGTGTGACAAATAAAGTAAAACAAAAATTAAAACATAAGCACGCCGCCAGTGGGATTCGAACCCACTCCCTGAAATATATATATATATATATATTTTATGCCAGCTCGTAAATAAATCGACTTGTTTTGTATTTCATATTAGTACCGGAAAATTAAAAGTGTAGTATCACTAGGACTATTGAGTAATGGTGACTCGCTAGCATCTAGTGTGGTCCGCCCAAACAGCATGAAAAACCGATAAGCTGTGATAATGCACGTTATCAGAGTAAAATTATGTGGATATGCAATAAAGGGTTGATATGTTGATCATAATGCATGCATCATCAAAATAGATAGTGGTAGGCCTTGATTAAACCTGTAGAATTACACGTGCGCATGATGGTACGTAAGTATAGATTAAGCTACGTCGGATAAAATAGCCTGACTAGTTTCGGATCTTCTGATAGTTAGAGTGAGATCCTCATCAGAGGCGGTAGAGGAAATAGATATTTAACAGATAGAGCAATGACATGACTAATTTGTCGTTTAAAAGCAGGCAAAGCATCAACATTATAGTGGATATAGGCCTACTGATGTAGGCATAATGTTGCATGCTGCTTAGCTTTCACATTATGATGTTATCTAAATGAATGCTCGGACTGATGTGAATGATATCTATAGACTATCTACAAGATAGCCAGCATGTTGTCACGTGGTGCGTGCGTGGCTTTTATATTAGGCCGTGGCAACAGAGAATTCCAGTTACAACTGGTATGACGACGCATAAACAAATCGTTATTCTATTGTATTGCTTGAGTGGTCAAGTGTAAACCGGTCTATGTGATTGTTTGTCATATCCGTCTTCAGACTAGTTAGGTATAGAAGTCTGAATGACGAAATATCAAGTAATCATGGGTGGGTAAAGACCGTTGGTAAATAAAGTTAAATAACTGACGTAAAACAAGCAATTGTTCGTATTGATGTTTATACAGAACAATATATTATGATGTATAATTTGCGTAGACTTCGAGGTGAAGTTGTTATGATATGAATTCAATAAGCATATTGATAAAATGCCGTGACTTTACGCAGGTTATCTGCAGATAGTATGTCAAAACCAACATTACGTAACTATAACCAGGCAAATGGATATAGGCCATCCTTTACAATTAATATAATAATAAAAAATATTATTTATGATATAGATATGGATAGGCCTTGGTAGAATGCCATGGTTAAATAGTCTTAAAATATTGAATATGTTGATGATATTCAGCTGTTAGGTTTATGACGAGGAGGGACTCGAAGCAATCTGTTTCATGTAGTAAATTGCCGATATCAGTAATTCTACACTGGTAGGCCCCAGTTTATGATAGTGTAATATCTATGATGATGATGATGCATTATCGGGTTATAATTGAATACGAGATCATTAAATAATAATAACATATCGGTACATTGCATGGGTATTGTAATTACGGTAAATATGGCTGATAATGTAGTATCGGGTAATAGTATTTTGAATACTAGATAGTCGGTTAGGCACGGGAACATAGTTTCTATTGCGTAGCAGACTCCCAAACTCGAACATTTTTAGGAAAAACGATGAGCTGGGTGATAAAACAAAGTATAGTATCACTAGGACTACACTCTCAGAACAAAGGTTAATATCTTTAACCATGTTGGTTAAAATGTTAACCAACGGGAGGTTACCAGGTGAACCACACAATTGGTTGGTTAAAACTGTAACCAACAGCTGTTGGTTAAACTTTAACCTGTGGTTGGTTACAAATTTTAATCATTTGTTGGTTAATATGTTTTGACCAACAGTGGTTGGTTAAACTTTAACCTGTGGTTGGTTACAATTTTTAATCATTTGTTGGTTAATATGTTTTAACCAACAGTAGTTGGTTAAACAATGTTGGTTAAACTTTTATTTGGTTTGCTAAACTTAAACCCATACAACATTACATACAATATTGATGTTTCATTGGCCCGATATTGGCTTTCAATATTGGCGCCAACCCGTCAGGACCAACAAGGGACAGGACAAGGCACAAGATCTTAGCTACGAGGCCGGGAAGCGATAACTTGAAACAGCGGCCGCAATTTTTAGACCACGTCAGAATTTGTATATGAAATCAATCGTGTTATTTTCCGCCCTTGGTATAATGTGCCCATTATTTATTGCAACAATATTGGTTGCCAACATAATGCCAATTGAAGAGCGCCAATGTAAATACCAGGGGCGAAAAATAACACGATTGATTTCATATACAAATTCTGACGTGGTCTAAATAATATGCGCAAAATATTTTCCTCGCCAATTAAATTCTTTGGCGTGAATCTTGTTATGACCTATTGTTGGTTTAAATTATGATGCCTTAACCAACGTTGGATAAACTAAAAATTGATTATATTTTTACTCTTTAACCAACGCAGTATTAAAAGTCATTTTTAACCAACGCTTCATTTTTAACCAATGTTGTATACTTTTTAACCAACATTCTTTTAACCCATGGTTATTTAATACCTGTTCTGAGAGTGTATTGAGTAATGGTGACTCGCTAGCATCTAGTGTGGTCCGCCCAAACAGCATGAAAAACCGATAAGCTGTGATAATGTACGTTATCAGAGTAAAATTATGTGGATATATAGTATAGTATAGTATAGAAGGCTATTTTATCCGACGTAGCTTAATCTATACTTATGTACCATCATGCGCACGTGTAATTCTACAGGTTTAATCAAGGCCTACCACTATCTATTTTGATGATGCATGCATTATGATCAACATATCAACCCTTTATTGCATATCCACATAATTTTACTCTGATAACGTGCATTATCACTGCTTATCGGTTTTTCATGCTGTTTGGGCGGACCACACTAGATGCTAGCGAGTCACCATTACTCAATAGTCCTAGTGATAGTGTAGTGATACTATATACTTTGTTTTATCACCCAGCTCATCGTTTTTCCTAAAAATGTTCGAGTTTGGGAGTCTGCTACGCAATAGAAACTATGTTCCCGTGCCTAACCGACTATCTAGTATTCAAAATACTATTACCCGATACTACATTATCAGCCATATTTACCGTAATTACAATACCCATGCAATGTACCGATATGTTATTATTATTTAATGATCTCGTATTCAATTATAACCCGATATAAATGCATCATCATCATCATAGATATTACACTATCATAAACTGGGGCCTACCAGTGTAGAATTACTGATATCGGCAATTTACTACATAAAACAGATTGCTTCGAGTCCCTCCTCGTCATAAACCTAACAGCTGAATATCATCAACATATTCAATATTTTAAGACTATTTAACCATGGCATTCTACCAAGGCCTATCCATATCTATATCATAAATAATATTTTTTATTATTATATTAATTGTAAAGGATGGCCTATATCCATTTGCCTGGTTATAGTTACGTAATGTTGGTTTTGACATACTATCTGCAGATAACCTGCGTAAAGTCACGGCATTTTATCAATATGCTTATTGAATTCATATCATAACAACTTCACCTCGAAGTCTACGCAAATTATACATCATAATATATTGTTCTGTATAAACATCAATACGAACAATTGCTTGTATTACGTCAGTTATTTAACTTTATTTACCAACGGTCTTTACCCACCCATGATTACTTGATATTTCGTCATTCAGACTTCTATACCTAACTAGTCTGAAGACGGATATGACAAACAATCACATAGACCGGTTTACACTTGACCACTCAAGCAATACAATAGAATAACGATTTGTTTATGCGTCGTCATACCAGTTGTAACTGTTCTCTGTTGCCACGGCCTAATATAAAAGCCACGCACGCACCACGTGACAACATGCTGGCTATCTTGTAGATAGTCTATAGATATCATTCACATCAGTCCGAGCATTCATTTAGATAACATCATAATGTGAAAGCTAAGCAGCATGCAACATTATGCCTACATCAGTAGGCCTATATCCACTATAATGTTGATGCTTTGCCTGCTTTTAAACGACAAATTAGTCATGTCATTGCTCTATCTGTTAAATATCTATTTCCTCTACCGCCTCTGATGAGGATCTCACTCTAACTATCAGAAGATCCGAAACTAGTCAGGCTATTTTATCCGACGTAGCTTAATCTATACTTATGTACCATCATGCGCACGTGTAATTCTACAGGTTTAATCAAGGCCTACCACTATCTATTTTGATGATGCATGCATTATGATCAACATATCAACCCTTTATTGCATATCCACATAATTTTACTCTGATAACGTGCATTATCACAGCTTATCGGTTTTTCATGCTGTTTGGGCGGACCACACTAGATGCTAGCGAGTCACCATTACTCAATAGTCCTAGTGATACTATATCACACTCCTCACATATTTATCCGCTGATGTTTTAAATTCAGAAGTGATTTTTATTCCATATTTGAAAATGCACTATGTTTGCAAAAATTCAACCCGTAATGTGGAAATCCTAACAAAAATTACGAAGTCTAGCTAATTATATGCGTAACTAAATATCTCAAGTTCTGTACGTAGTAAACTAGTGACATTTGGTATGATGAATACCTGTGTTGAGAAGTATCTTTTAAACTGACAACCAGTTCGATATCTTATCAAATGTGCAAATTAGCTAATCAATTATTCAAATCTCAAAAATGCAAATTTGGTACTCCATACGCCATATTTGTTTGACATGATTATATTTCTAAATACATTCACAATATGTGTCACCATGTTTAACAAAAGTATATTGCATTTCTTTTTAATTTTAACCATGGTAACCATTGATGTGTATCAAATTATGCATTAATGTCTTAATGTTTATGTGTGCTACATTCATTGTTTTGAAAATCTAAATATACCAATAAATTTCCAGGAATGTGTAGTACACAATATAATATCTACTCGTTTTAAAATGTGCCCAAAAATAAGGCATTTGGCCCAAAAATGAGGCATTTTGAGCCAAATATGTGGGTTCGTTTAAACTTTGCTATGTTGAATGACCTCATCTGCTACAGTAATAGCAAACTGGGTAACTGCCGTGCAGACAACCATTTAACCCAAACATCCTTGCACCACCTTTTGCTATGTTGAATGACCTTATCTGCTACAGTAATAGCAAACTGGGTAACTGCCGTGCAGACAAGCATTTAACCCAAACATCCTTGCACCACCCTTTGCTATGTTGAATGACCTTATCTGCTACAGTAATAGCAAACTGGGTAACTGCCGTGCAGACAACCATTTAACCCAAACATCCTTGCACCACCCTTTGCTATGTTGAATGTCCTTATCTGCTACAGTAATAGCAAACTGGGTAACTGCCGTGCAGACAATCATTTAACTCAAACATCCTTGCACCACCCTTTGCTATGTTGAATGACCTTATCTGCTACAGTAATAGCAAACTGGGTAACTGCCGTGCAGACAACCATTTAACCCAAACATCCTTGCACCACCCTATGCTATGTTGAATGACCTTATCTGCTACAGTAATAGCAAACTGGGTAACTGCCGTGCAGACAACCATTTAACCCAAACATCCTTGCACCACCCTATGCTATGTTGAATGTCCTTATCTGCTACAGTAATAGCAAACTGGGTAACTGCCGTGCAGACAACCATTTAACTCAAACATCCTTGCACCACCCTTTGCTATGTTGAATGTCATTATCTGCTACAGTAATAGCAAACTGGGTAACTGCCGTGCAGACAACCATTTAACCCAAACATCCTTGCACCACCTTTTGCTATGTTGAATGACCTTATCTGTTACAGTAATAGCAAACTGGGTAACTGCCGTGCAGACAAGCATTTAACCCAAACATCCTTGCACCACCCTTTGCTATGTTGAATGACCTTATCTGCTACAGTAATAGCAAACTGGGTAACTGCCGTGCAGACAACCATTTAACCCAAACATCCTTGCACCACCCTTTGCTATGTTGAATGTCCTTATCTGCTACAGTAATAGCAAACTGGGTAACTGCCGTGCAGACAATCATTTAACTCAAACATCCTTGCACCACCCTTTGCTATGTTGAATGACCTTATCTGCTACAGTAATAGCAAACTGGGTAACTGCCATGCAGACAACCATTTAACCCAAACATCCTTGCACCACCCTATGCTATGTTGAATGACCTTATCTGCTACAGTAATAGCAAACTGGGTAACTGCCGTGCAGACAACCATTTAACCCAAACATCCTTGCACCACCCTATGCTATGTTGAATGTCATTATCTGCTACAGTAATAGCAAACTGGGTAACTGCCGTGCAGACAACCATTTAACCCAAACATCCTTGCACCACCCTATGCTATGTTGAATGTCCTTATCTGCTACAGTAATAGCAAACTGGGTAACTGCCGTGCAGACAACCATTTAACTCAAACATCCTTGCACCACCCTTTGCTATGTTGAATGACCTTATCTGCTACAGTAATAGCAAACTGGGTGATTGCCGTGCAGACAACCATTTAACCCAAACATCCTTGCACCACCCTTTGCTATGTTGAATGACCTTATCTGCTACAGTAATAGCAAACTGGGTAACTGCCGTGCAGACAACCATTTAACCCAAACATCCTTGCACCACCCTTTGCTATGTTGAATGACCTTATCTGCTACAGTAATAGCAAACTGGGTAACTGCCGTGCAGACAACCATTTAACCCAAACATCCTTGCACCACCCTATGCTATGTTGAATGTCCTTATCTGCTACAGTAATAGCAAACTGGGTAACTGCCGTGCAGACAACCATTTAACTCAAACATCCTTGCACCACCCTTTGCTATGTTGAATGTCATTATCTGCTACAGTAATAGGAAACTGGGTAACTGCCGTGCAGACAACCATTTAACCCAAACATCCTTGCACCACCCTTTGCTATGTTGAATGACCTTATCTGCTACAGTAATAGCAAACTGGGTGATTGCCGTGCAGACAACCATTTAACCCAAACATCCTTGCACCACCCTTTGCTATGTTGAATGACCTTATCTGCTACAGTAATAGCAAACTTGGTAACTGCCGTGCAGACAGTCATTTAACCCAAACATCCTTGCACCACCCTTTGCTATGTTGAATGACCTTATCTGCTACAGTAATAGCAAACTTGGTAACTGCCGTGCAGACAACCATTTAACCCAAACATCCTTGCACCACCCTTTGCTATGTTGAATGACCTTATCTGCTACAGTAATAGCAAACTGGTAACTGCCGTGCAGACAACCATTTAACCCAAACATCCTTGCACCACCCTTTGCTATGTTGAATGACCTTATCTGCTACAGTAATAGCAAACTGGGTAACTGCCGTGCAGACAACCATTTAACCCAAACATCCTTGCAATACCATTTGCTATGTTGAATGACCTTATCTGCTACAGTAATAGCAAACTGGGTAACTGCCGTGCAGACAACCATTTAACCCAAACATCCTTGCACCACCCTTTGCTATGTTGAATGACCTTATCTGCTACAGTAATAGCAAACTGGGTAACTGCCGTGCAGACAACCATTTAACCCAAACATCCTTGCACCACCCTTTGCTATGTTGAATGACCTTATCTGCTACAGTAATAGCAAACTGGGTAACTGCCGTGCAGACAACCATTTAACCCAAACATCCTTGCACCACCCTTTGCTATGTTGAATGACCTTATCTGCTACAGTAATAGCAAACTGGGTAACTGCCGTGCAGACAACCATTTAACCCAAACATCCTTGCACCACCCTTTGCTATGTTGAATGACCTTATCTGCCAGGCCCGTCAGATGGGGGGAGGGGGCGACGGGTGCGATCGCCCCCCCCCCCCCCCTTTTTGAAAATCTTCCCCGGAAAATTTGACCAAAACAGAGAAAATCCCCCCTCCCCCAAAAAAATCCCCCTCAAAAATCTACTTCCGGTATTTCTGTGCGTCGACCAACAAGAAAGGTAAACTATGACACCATAATGGAACAGAAAAATTAGAAAATCAGCGTGTCTCCGACGGGAAAAACTAGCTCTATCACTTCCGGTGATTTTTTTTTGAAAACGCCCCCCCCCCCCTTTGAAAAAAGTGTCTTACGGGCCTGTCTGCTACAGTAATAGCAAACTGGGTGATTGCCGTGCAGACTACCATTTAACCCAAACAATCTTGCACCACCAGCATTTGTGGCTTTTAGCACTGATAGGGTTGAAGCATGCAACATTCAGCAATCCATTCAATGAAGCTGCACGTCACAGACACCGAACTAGAATCAGCTCTGTTTCAGAAACTATAACTCCAAGTGACCAATTATGAAAGAGTGGTACCAAGGAAAAGGCTATAAAATCCACGGGAACGGAAAGAGTGGTACCAGGAGACGGGGCTATGAAATCCACGGGAACGGAAAGATTAGTACCAAGAGACAGGGCTACGAAATCCACGGGAACGTAAAGAATGGAACCAGGAGACAGGGCTACGACTAAATCCACGGGAACGGAAAGAGTGGTACAAGGAGACAGGGCTACGAAATCCACGGGAACGGAAAGAGTGGTACCAAGGGACAGGGCTATTATCAACTCTGTTTCAGAAACTACGGAAACTATAACTCCAAGTAACCCATTATTTGAAAGAGTGGTACCAGGAGACGGGGCTACGAAATCCACGGGAACGGCGTTCCCAAAGGAGTCATAGGTCACATAAAAAAAACCTTGCAAGACACAAACCAACTGTATCTTAAAATGTGTAGCTTCGCGGTATTATAAATGTCATATTAAGCATAATCACCATTTATGAACATTTGTAAATAAAGTGTCATAAATTGACGATCTTAACTCTCAAAAAGGCTGTAACCCATCAACTTCACCGGGCTTCTCCCCTTGAATCGTGTCAAGAGCTGTCAAGGGGCTTTCTCTGGGTGTCACCATCAAGCAGTCTATGGTATGAGCTGGAAGTGAATTACAAGATTAGTCAATCCATTCCTGCGAGAAATTCTCAATTCGTTAATGCCGTTAACTCCTAAAAAGACATGATCATTTTAATATAAGGAAAAAACAACAACATCGTTTTAAGAGTGTAGGAGATTGTAGCATGTCTGTGTGAAATCAACTTTACCTTGTAATGAATTGCCTGACCCAAGGGCAAAACTGGTTTTTATAGACTTTAGGCACAATGCCTATATAGTGAAATCAACCTTACCCTGACGGTAATTCATTGTAATAAAGCTTAACCTAAATTCAACCAGTCACGGTAAAAGCACAATTGCAACTATCATATCTATTAAACAGAATGGAAAACAAATTCCATTGGCAAACTGAACAAGGAGATTCTTAAATATCTCAATTGCGTAGTTTAGATTGTGACACTTTTATAGTACAGAATCGGATGATAATGCTCGATGTCGACTTGGAGCAAATTCAAGCACTTAAAGGTAGATGACCCGATCACATTCCGATTTTAAACTTGAAGTTTACTATTCTACATGAAAGGTCATCCTTAAAAAAGTCGTATTCCAAAGTTTGAGATGCATAACTCTAATGGTTCTTATTTTAGACGCAAAAGTTGCCGTGAAATGTACCCATTGAGTTGTACACAAACGATATTGGTGGTATACCACCTTTCGCGGTAATTCGGCGTTATTTCATCGATTTCTCCGTAATTATACCGATTTAGGCCGTCAAATTTCAGTATGATGATGAGAAAAATACGAGCTTTCATATGATATGAAAATCTCCGTATGTTTGAAATAATTCTGTGTTACGAAAATGTGATCGGGTCATCTACCTTTAACAAAATGTTTGGAAAGGCGGGAGACATAATATTTAAAACTTGTTATTCTGTCATAAATAAAAGTGTCACCCCCCCCCCCCCAATGTGCATAAATCTGATCCCGTCCGCAACATGTGTCCCAGGACCACAAGCTCGTCGATAAAGAGAATAACTCATGATTAGATTTATTCCGTCTTGGCACCCTCAACGGAATAAACACAACAACACTGACAATGTCGTATTAAGCATAATCACTATTTATGAACATTTGTAAATAAGGTGTCATAGATTGACGATCTTAACTCTCAATAAAAATTCCTTTAAAAAGGAAAAGAGGCGGTCATATAAATTTAAAGAAACAGACAGCAGAGTGTGATATAGGTAACAAAAAGAGTGGTTATGTCATAAGTTTTATTTATCAATATAACATGAATGGAAATCACTAACTAATGTTGATAATACTATAAAAAGTCAGGACAATGTTGACGAGTAAAAACTTTAAAGGCTTTTGGAATCAAGTATGATACATCATATCTTAGAGCTGGTTTATCACGTTGGCATTTTACCACAGATAAATTGGTCATAACCTATTACTTGGTGACTGACAGTCTAATGGAGAAATTGTAACTTTGTCAATTCCCCAAGAGAACTGGCTAGAAACCCAAAGTGGTAGCTTGCTTTTAAAAGGTACTTTATTTCTGATATGCTTAAAAGGTTTAGTATATTGATCTTGTAAGCATATTTTGTTTTTAAAGAAAGTAGATTTTCTTGCAGATTTACATTTCTGATCATAAAGCGTGAATAAAATTATTCTAGACAAGTTTTATGAATTTATATGAGCATTATACTTGAAATTATGTGTTTTTATAAGTGTTAAGGCTTGAAAACAGATTGGTTGCACGAACAGTTGAAATGTTGTCTAACAAATATGATTTTGATTATGATTGTTTCAATCTGTAACTCGGAACGTCAAGTGAAGTGGCTTTCTTAAAGATTGTCTACAACCAATAAATTTGCGTATTTCTATTTAGTTCTGTATATAAAAATGTTATTGTTTACACCCTTAAGCATTATTTTAACAGTAACAATAAGTACATATCGTCAGCCTGCTTCGATAATTGCCTAACTCATTTTTTCTAGTTCTTAGAAAACAACAAAAGTATGAAACCCGCTACCTGTGTACCTGTTACTCATTTTGCATTATTGAATGGATGGCTACTCATTATGTGGAATGTTGATTGTATTGTTGATGCCTCAATTGGCGTGCATGGATGCACTAATCCAAGTCATATAGAAACAGATGAACAGAGCCATACAATAATTTGATTAATTCCATGGATTTGTCAATGCAAATTCAATAATGCAAAATGAGTAACATGTTGGAGTGGTCTGGTGGTCCTTTTGCAACAAAACTCTTCACTAATCAACACTTTTGATTGGTCAATGACTTAGGTATTATAACAGCATTTGCATAATGTAATGAAGTCATGATTTATGCAAAAAAACTCAATTTTGCTGAAAAGTGAGTTAGGCAATTATCGAAGCAGGCTGACGATATTACAGATATTTTTTTGTTGTTAATTAACAAAAAAAGCCATCACTTTTTAAATTCAAATGAATATTTGAATACAGTCCAATGAATATTTGATACACAGTGAATTCGTACAACAATATTTACTTGGGACAAAATCGTGAACAAATAATGTCGCAAAATATACCCTTTGCACGTAATTGATTCAATATCTTTTAACATCGGAATTCTGTAATTTTATTAATCCCCAACCGATTTCCACCGTTCAAACGGGAAACTATATCAATAAAGACACGTTATTTTCATATTTTGTCTTTAAACTTTCCTAAAACAATAAAAACGTTGATTTTTTTAAAGCACTTTATGTTAAGCACTCAATCAAGATGTAATTATTGCTGGTCCTACACAGTCCATGAATTGCCCGCAGCTGTGTAAACAGACACCCTGGTGTAAACAACTTTTATTTGATCAGATATGCAGTGTTGCCAGACAACATCACAAATGTCGCCTAAAATATCTGATCCAAAGCCAAAAGGTAGCCCAATACATGTTTAACGTGTGCTTAAACAGGTTTAATTGAAAAAGGTCAGTAAAACTCATTGGTGATAGTAATGCGCTACAACAGAGAGGATCTGTTTTTATGTAGTGTGACATACGTAAAACATAAGGGGTTTATTGTAGCATGTAAACCGTAGGTAAGATGTCGTTTTCCCATATGTCAAAACCTACCCATAAAGGAGGCGAAGGCCGTTGCCCCGCCTCCAAAAAGGCTGTAACCCATCAATTTCCCCGGTCTTCTCCCCTTGAATAGTGTCAAGAGCTGTCAAGGGGCTTTCTCTTGGTGTCACCATCAAGCAATCTATGGTATAAGCTGGAAGTGGATAACAAGATTAGTCAATCCATTCCTGCGAGAAATTCTCAATTCGTTAATGCCGAACTCCTAAAACGACATGGTCATTTTAATATAAAGAAGAAAAAACATCGTTTTAAGAGTGTAGGAGATTGTAGGGCAATGCGTTTCCAAATAATATACTATGAACTTCCTTTGGTCGATGCTTAAAGGCGCTGGAACTGACAATTGCGCAAATAGCACATAATAGCAAACTTACTGCAATTATTATTACGGCTGCAATTATTGTGCAAAATAGCGCAATTATCATGTCATCTCGTTTTTAGAAGGGCTATTGACATGCTATATAGCGCAATTGTCAACGGTAGTTGTAAATTGCAGGTACGTGCTATTTTAAAACTCTGCTGACAATTGCGCAAATAGCAAATAATAGCAAACTTATTGCAGGTATTATTATTGATGCAATTCTTGTGCAAAATAGCGCAATTATCATGTAATAGTGTTTTTAGAATTGCAATTGACATGCTATATAGCGCAATTTTCAACAGAAATTCGGAATTGCAGATAGGTGCTATTTTAAAAAATGGGTTTGTAGCGTCAATTGCATAAAATAGCAGGATTTAGATAGACATCGCAATTGAAGTGCAAAATAGCGCAATTGTCATATATTCATGCTTACAGGTGCGCGCTATTTGCGCAATTATGCAATTATCAAAATTTCACTGTGGGCCGCCTTAGTGTTGCAAGAGCGTGCTACTTGCGCAATTATGCTATTATGAAAACTGGGCTCTTTCCAAATAGGCAAACAAAATCTGTGGTTATCTCAGTATATACTCATTTTTAAAGTTATCGCTGGCAGAGGGGTTTCATACGTTCGCGTTGTTGCATAATATTCCAATTATTGTCCGCCGTTTTTGACAATTTTTATACCGAAGAAATATTTGTTTCGTTTTACGCGCTGCCATCTTGGTTATATCCCCACTAGTTTTCATGAACGTACGTAAATATTACCGTTCGTTCATGACAAAATGTAGAGGGCGGCAGAGTCTTAGTCAATTCTTTCAGACGACGGTGGACACGAACGGTCGTTAATTTTGAATTTCCGTACTCTTTATATACACTCTAAGAAAAAAGGGGCTTCAGGGGTTCTCGGCTGTTCCGTATGAACCCTTTATAGAACTTTAAAAGGTTCCAAAGTCCAAAAAGAACCTACTTGATTATAATAAAAGATGTTCAAATATTATGATGGGTCGTTCTTTAAAAGCGGCAAAGGAAATTATGCCCAATGATGATGGCTCGTTATTTGATTGCGGTCCGAAGTGAAGGGGACCCTCTTACGCGTAACCTCCCAGAGTGGAGGATGTTTATATTGAGCCCCGCAGGGCTCCGGAAGACACACTAATCAAAATCATACTATTACGTTACAAACTATTTAAAGGCAAGCATTTATTAATAAATCGGCTTCTTTTTTGCCACTTTTTACTTCAAATCATACTATTAATACGTTATAAACTATTTACACGCAATCATTTATTACTAAATCGGCTTCTTTTTGCCCACTTTTATATAATGAATTTCAATGCCCAAATGATGGGTCGTTCTTTATAATCAAAGACAAAATGATGGGTCGTTAATATAAGATGTCCCAATATTATGATGGGTCGTTCTTTAAAAGCGGCAACAGAAATTATGCCCAATGATGATGGCTCGTTATTTGATTGCGGTCCGAAGTGAATACACTCTAAGAAAAAAGGGGCTTCAGGGGTTCTTGGCTGTTCCTTATGAACCCTTTATAGAACTTTAAAAGGTTCCAAAGTCCAAAAAGAACCTAATTGATTATAATAAAAGATGTCCAAATATTATGATAGGTCGTTCTTTAAAAGCGGCAATGGAAATTATGCCCAATGATGATGGCTCGTTATTTGATTGCGGTCCGAAGTGAAGGGGACCCTTTTACGCGTAACCTCCCAGAGTGGAGGATGTTTATATAGAGCCCCGCAGGGCTCCGGAAGACACACTAATCAAAATCATACTATTACGTTACAAACTATTTAAAGGCAAGCATTTATTAATAAATCGGCTTCTTTTTTGCCACTTTTTACTTCAAATCATACTATTAATACGTTATAAACTATTTACACGCAATCATTTATTACTAAATCGGCTTCTTTTTGCCCACTTTTATATAATGAATTTCAATACCCAAATGATGGGTCGTTCTTTATAATCAAAGACAAAATGATGGGTCGTTAATATAAGATGTCCAAATATTATGATGGGTCGTTCTTTAAAAGCGGCAAAAGAAATTTGCGGTCCAAGGTGAAGGGGATCCTCTTATACGCGTAACCTCACAGAGTGGATGGAGGACACACTAATCAAAATCAAAATCGTTCCGATTAGCGACAAACTTTGTGAACCTGAAAGAGGAGGAGACCTCTTTAAATTGTTTTTAAGCCATAGTAGAGTCATTATCTTGGATTCCGTGACCATTTTCTTCCTACCTTAGTTTCTTAGTGAATTTGTCAACTAGAACCATTTTAAGAGAAAATGAGCTCCCATGCACCTCTCAAAAGTGACGGGAATGTTCTTTTATAGCGCAAATTCCAAAATGGCCGCCATACAGGGGCCCAAAAATTCAAATGGCTTTAATTAAGCTAAAAAGCACACCAAAGTGTTCGGCTGAGCACAAGGATTCCGAAAAAGTATAGTTTGCCATACTTCCGATGTTTGGTTAACGAGTTATCGGGTAAAACGTAAAAAGGTCGTTGACCTTTGCATATGGGGTCAAAATTTAAACTTGCTCCGATTTTGAAAAACAATATCTCATATTGTTCGTATGATCACAAGGATTCCAGAAATAGTTGTTTTTTTACCACCAGGAATATTTTGTGAAGGTCAAAAGGTCAAGGTACACTGACCTATATAGAATCTGACCTTTTGACCCCTTTATGAGGTACAACAGACACTCTAGGTGGTATAAACTATCATTTCTGGAATCCTTGCAATCAGACGAACAATTTGAGATATTGTTTTTCAAAATCGGAGCAAGTTTAAATTTTGATCCCATATGCAAAGGTCAACGACCTTTTTACGTTTTACCCGATAACTCGTTAACCAAACATCAGAAGTAGGGCAAACTATACTTTTTCAGAATCCTTGTGCTCAGCCGAACAATTTGGTGTGCTTTTTAGCTTAATTAAAGCCAATTGAATTTGTGGGTCCCTGTATGGCGGCCATTTTGGAATTTGCGCTTTAAAAGAACATTCCCGTCACTTTTGAGAGGTGCATGGGAGCTCATTTTCTCTTAAAATGGTTCTAGTTGACAAATTCACTAAGAAACTAAGGTAGGGAGAAAATGGTCACGGAATCCAAGATAATGACTCTACTATGATGGGTTGGTCACAAGACAACTTATTTGAAATGCATTTTGGAGCAACAAAGCTGTTACGAACATCTTTTAAATCTCTGAAATACCTGAACAAAAAGTTATGACAGAAATAATGAAAAAAGAAAAGAAATTTGAAGCTGACCCCCAAAAGGAAGCGTGAGGGGATGTTAAACATGTATAGGCCTAGTTATTTTTATTTCGCCTTATGTGTATGTCTTTATATATACAAATATTGTAGAAAGGAGGGGGACGTCTAGTTTCCCTGTGACAATGATTTTAATAACACGTGTATCTGATATAATGAAGAAGGAAAGAAATTTGAAGCAGACCATAAAAGGATTTTTCCCTGGGGGATTTTTAAATAAAAGCAAATAAAACCAGTCGATCCAATGTGAAACGTTATAAAACAAAATGGTTAATTTCAATGCGATAGCAATGACAACAATGATGACATTGTTTTACATAAGAAGTTCATGATCTCATGGGTTCTCGTCAATTGTTTTCTTTTACTGTATACGTAGCCTTATTGCATTGCCCCCAAAGGTGTTGGACTGCCCCCCAAATGGACTGCCCCCAAAATAGATTATGGGTCGTTCTTTAAAAGTCCCGTCCAAATTGTTGAGGTGTTGGACTGCCCCTTAATATTGCACTACCCCTTAATATTGCATTGCCCCCAAAGGTGTTGGACTGCCCCCAAAATGGATTGCCCCCAAAATAGATTATGGATCGTTCTTTAAAAGTCCCGTCCAAATTGTTGAGGTGTTGGACTGCCCCTTAATATTGCATTGACCCCAAAGGTGTTGGACTGCCCCCACAATGGACTGCCCCCAAAATAGATTATGGGTCATTCTTTAAAAGTCCCGTCCAAATTGTTGAGGTGTTGGACTGCCCCTTAATATTGCATTGGGACGTGTTGGACTGCCCCCAAAATAGATTGTGGGTCGTTCTTTAAAAGTCCCGTTCAAATTGTTGAGGTGTTGGACTGCCCCTTAATATTGCATTGCCCCCAAAGGTGTTGGACTGCCCCAATAGCATAATTGCGCTAGTAGCACGCCCTTTGCAACGGCAGAGTTCAATAGCGGAATTGCGCAAGTAGCACGCTCTTGCAACACTCACGGTATTTAGTGAAACTTTTCATAATAGCATAATTGCGCTAGTAGCACGCTCTTGCAACGCGTACGGGGTTTAATGAAACTTTCATAATAGCATAATTGCGCAAGTAGCACGCCCTTTGCAGCGGCAGAGTTCAATAGCGGAATTGCGCAAGTAGCACGCCCGTTGCAGCGGCAGAGTTCAATAGCGGAATTGCGCAAGTAGCACGCTCTTGCAACACTTACGGTATTTAGTAAAACTTTCATAATAGCATAATTGCGCTAGTAGCACGCCCGTTGCAGCGGCAGAGTTCAATAGCGGAATTGCGCAAGTAGCACGCTCTTGCAACACTTACGGTATTTAGTGAAACTTTCATAATAGCATAATTGCGCTAGTAGCACGCCTGTTGCAGCGGCAGAGTTCAATAACGGAATTGCGCAAGTAGCACGCTCTTGCAACACGGATTTAGTGAAACTTTCATAATAGCATAATTGCGCTAGTAGCACGCCTGTTGCAGCGGCAGAGTTCAATAGCGGAATTGCGCTAGTAGCACGCTCTTATAACGCGTACGGGGATTCATGAAATTTTTCTAAGTTTAGTTCTTGGTAATTGCGCTTATAGCACGGTCCTAGCAATTGCGCGCTATTAATGCTATTAACAATGTACTTCAATAGGATAATTGCGCTACTAGCCCCCTTGCTATTAAAAGCGCTATTTAAGCTATAATCAGTTATAGCGCCTTTCTCGGTCGATGGAAAATACAAGGGCATGTTATAAACAGTCAAGTCAAGCCGATATTTTTGTATAGGGCAAGGTTGGTTTTCACACTTAACCCTAACACTACCATATACCCCAAAATACCACGACTGGGCACGTTGGTACCACCCGGCGTGGAAGTTTTTTGATGAAAAAATGGACCCACTCCATACAGTCGGCTTGACAGCCGTGGTGAAGTGTGGAATCCCTCGCCTCTGGTGCGAGAGGTCCCTGGATCAAATCCCGGGGGAATGGGGGTGATATTTTGGTCGATTTTCCGCGTTGAAAAAATTCTGAAAAAAGTGGGGGGGGGGGGGGGGGTAGAGTTAGGGTTAAGGTCAAAATGTCTGTGCGAAATCAACCTTACCACCTTACCTTGTAATGAATTGCCTGACCCCAGGGCAACATTGTGTTTTATAGACTTAGGTACAATGCCTATGTTTATAAGTATTGAACGTATTGAGACGTTAACCATGTTATTAACTGGTCTGTACATGTAGATCAATTGTCAAACCAGTAAATGACATGGTTTATACGAAAAGTATGCTAGTTTTCTTACTTTTCATCGGATTGATCTCATATTTTCAGGATATCATAATAATTAATTGGGCTTTACATTGAGACTAAATTGGTCATGATCCAATGATTATACCAAGAACAGTGGCGTACCGACCGGGGGCAGGGGGTATGCCCCCCCCCCCCCCCCCCCCCCGGCTCCAAATACCGGGACGCTAAAATCGTAATACCGGGATGCTAAATCTCATAAGGAAAAAAAATAATACCTAGGCCGAAAAGACTAAGGATTGGGCATTATTTGTTGACTGTATTTTCTTTTTGGACTGCGAAATTTTGCGACCGTGCGAAATTTTGTGACCATGCGACATTTTTTTGACCGTGCGAATTTTTTGACACTACCCCCCCCCCCCCCCCCCCCCCCCCCACCCCCCACACTTACGTGAAATTCACGAGGTGACTGGCTGGAAAAAAATTGGGGCAACCTTTTACGAAAATTACTGTCGGGACGACATTACTTCTGCCCCCCCCCCCCCCCCCCGGCTCACATGCCGCGGTACGCGCCTGACCAAGAATGACACCGTCTATACAGTCAACACAATACTACGGTATGCCACTTATCTTTTTCGAGTCCCCAAGAACCCAGACACCGTTTAATACGTTCACCATCCCATTATACTGTCTAACCACAGGGTTAAGGCTTTTGTTATCCACAGATAGTCAAAATTGACTATCTGTGTGTTATCATATTGCACCACATTGCGCGCAATTCATATCGCGTGCAATATGCCAATAAATCATAGCTTGCCAAATATTTCTGTTGAGTACGCACCAAAAAAACACCAAGGATTTGTAACCTGACCTTGATATTATATTGAAAAAAGAAAGGACGTGCATAACTTACAGGATGTCAATAAACTGGCATTATTTCTCGACACTCGAAAATATATGATAAATGAGTGTTATACCCTTGATTATGAATGAATCAAATCTACCGATCTTATGTTTAGATCTTGAAAATCTCTTCATCTGTTCATAGCCTATAATTATACTTTATCTGTAGCAATAATAAACTTAAGAAACCAAACGAAAATGTTCCATAATTAAAAGAGTGATTTGTTTTACCGCATACATAGATTCCTGTCATTTGATTGGTTAAAAGTGAGGGGATAATCAAGCTATGCATTCAATTAAAATATGACGTCATGAAAAATGACTATGCCCGGGCATAGTCTTTTTTGATGACGTCACACCCCATGGTTCACGAGTCAAGCGATTCGCATTCCGTGACCGGGTCCGCAACCCGTAACATCCGAATCGCCCCGATTGAAGAAACATAATAATACGGCGAACAATTTCGTTTTGAACACCCTGTATACGTATTTACGCGGTGACTGACAGCTGACCTTTGACATTTCGCATTTATTCATCTGAATTCGTCTGCTGCAAGTTTTGTTTACAATTTTCCATGATCAGTTTCGCATTGCTGCGTTTTAAGATGACTAAAAACAAACAGCGCTGGTTGCCTTTGTTAATGAAGAAGGTACAGGTATCAAAGATGATGGATTCCGCTATAGTCTTAATGCAAATGTCAAGTAAAATCCTGTTAAAATCGCTACGGTAAGAATATTATCAATGACAAACCTTCCAAATTCGGAAATCTATATATATGTCAGATTCTACTTTGTCAGATGCAACAGAACGGTGAAGGTTTGGTCTCGTGTACCTTCATTTCATGAAACTTTGGTTGGCCTAAGGTGAATAAGTTGATAGAAAATGTTCTTTTAACCAATCAAATGACAACAATCTATATATTTGGTATATAAATCAAATATTGACTGCTTTCATTCGGGTCACGGTTCAAATGATAGGCCTTCGGTGATCTCGAAACCAGACTATGCCCCTCGGCTAACGCCTCGGGGCTTAGTCTGGTTTCGAGATCACCTTGGGCCAATAATTTGAACCTTGCCCATCATTGCAGTCAATATTTGTATACTATTCATATAAAGATCAAAATCAAAATCACAATGCTTACACGGGGCTTACACATTTCAAAAAGTACGCGTGTCTGCCCATCAGCACACCCCAACGCAATCTCACAGAGGCGCAATAGCATGGTCATCACGCATGCTTCCTCGTTTCTAGTTTCTGTATATCATTATACAGTCATCAAGAAAAGTAACTTAAAAGGATACATACACACCCATGACCTTTTGTAGGCCTATACATACATATTATACATATCATACAAAAGGCTTATTTAAGGGGGGACTCAAGGAAGTTTTTGATTTGATTTTTTGATTTTTGTGAGTGCTGTAATTATTAAACTATTAATCAAATGCATATAAAAGCATACATTTTAGGAAAGGAAATAGATCAGAGAATCCAAATGTGGCGTCAATTTTGACAAAAAATGTTGATTTTTTTGTTGTTGTTGAGAAAATCACAAAAAGTGAGAGAAAAAAATGGATTTTTTTTTTTTTTGGGGGGGGGGGGCACTTTTAGTGAAAATTTCAAAAAATATTAAATTAGGTTAAAAATTTAAAAAGTAGCCCCTAAGTTAGTGTCCTAACATCATCATCAAGCGATTTGAGCATTTTTGGGTGGCGGGCCAAAGCCCGCCAACCTATAGCATGGAATTGCGAAATGTTGCACATTTCAGTCTTTCTACATACATGGAGGCTGCCATTTTGTTTTTAGTATATTGGAAAATTGTCTAAATTATCTTTTATAAACAAATAAATTCTACTTCAACCGTAGTTTTACTAAAGAATATTGGCCATATTAAATTGAATATAATTCTAATCGTAATTTAAAGAAATCGCAATTAGTCGGGGATCTACGGAGGGTTAGTGTGCACCCCCCCCCCCCCCCCCCCAGGACTCCCCCAAACCAACTTTTTTTACTTCCTATTATGATCATAAGACATAATCAGAATGTTACCAAAAATATTTTCATATTGCTAAGGGGATATGCAAGATGGCGTCCAAAATGGCCGCCATAACTGGTCAAATCTCATAAAATGACATATAGCAATCAAATTGTAAGGTGAAAGTATAGTTTTAATAGTGGGATGTATGTATTAGACCACTAGACACTCATTTCCAGAACTTTTGCTTTGTTAACACACCTAAATCCAAGATGGCCGCCAAAATGTCCGCCAAAATTGGTAAAATGTTGACAAAAAAATGTTAAAAAAAATTAAAAATCCATTTTTTCACGTTTTTGGCACTTTTTGGTCAAAATTTTCAAAAATATTAGATTAGGTTTTTAAAAAATCGTCCCTTCATTAGTGTCTTAACATCATTATAAAGTGATTTGGCCATTTTTTACTCAAAATTATTTTTTGTTAGCTTTGTTCAAAAAAAATTGGGTCAAAAAAGTGAATTTTGTGATTTTCTCAAAAAAATCTACTTTTTTGGTCAAAATTTACGCCAAATTTGGATTTTCTGATCCATTTCCTTTCCAAAATGTATACTTTTATATACATTTGATTAATAGTTCAATAATTACAGCACTCACAAAATTCAAAAAATCAAATCAAAAACTTCCTTAAGTCCCCCCTTATTGAATGTTAAATTTATTTCTAAATTTATTTCTATATTTATTTATTTATTTATTTATTTATAATATTACTTATTTGCATAATTATTCATTTTTATTTATTTATCTATTTGCTTTGTTTATTTGTTTCAGTATTTTGTTTATTAACTTTATTTATGCTGCCAAAACCGTGTTTACTAAACTATGGTTGTAATTTATATTGCTTTCCAGTAATGCCATTCAAGAATCTTGCACAATTATCACATATACGTTTGCTTCTTCTGCCACATAACTTTAGCAACTAAAAGCCGTATTTACAAATGTTGCTATTTTTGCTCTTTCTATTTGCCTTATATCGCAATTTCCTTTTGACCGCCACCTTTCCATTTTAATGGAATTTTTATTGAGTCATAGTTCAATAAGTCCTTGATAATTGGGATTTAGTCCGAAGCGCAGATTCCTCAGACACAGACCATAGAAAAAAGTATCTACTACACACAAAGGCGGAAATCCCGGGGGGATATATCTCTCCCAATCCCCCCCCCCCCCCCCCCCCCCCCACACACACACACACTTTTTGACCTGGGGGATGGTCAATGTAATCATCCCCCCCCCCCCCCTGATTTTTCACATCTACCAAACAAAAAAAAGGAAAAAAGGGGGAAAAAAGGAAAAAAAAGGGGAAAAGGAGAAAAAAAGAAAGAAAGGCGGGCAGGAGGCATGCGAGGGACATAAGAACGTTTGGAGTTTATTGTACGTTGGTCAGGATACATACGCGTACGTACGTTGACTGGAATCCATCTTTTGGAGGTAACTAATAACAAAAAGTAGATTCATAAACTCTGGCGCACCAGTATCGATTTTGGACCTCGTACATTGGGCGTTAGAGGAACCCATTTTGACCAATGATGAAACAGCGGTACTTTTAAAGATGTTATTATCATGATTATTTGCGCTCCATAATAAAATGCTGTTCATGATAGTGTGGCTTTATGAATAGGGCTGATCAAATAGCTTTACAATCACGACAACCAAAAACTTAATCCAGCAGCTTCAAATGTGTTATCCCTTTGGAAGCGATTACCACAATAAAAACAAATCGACCATCATCGACCGTTACAGGATTCGAAAGAAAAATAGTATGTATGTCATTTTACCTATTCATAATTTAGTGGATACTTTTTATTATTTTACGTTTTTATTATGCACGAGGAATAAAGGCAACATTAAAATGAAAATAACAGTTCTACGTATTTTTTTGCGAGAATAAACCGGAAAATAATTCAATAATCATTTTTTTTATATGTACAAAACCATTTGTCCTAATTAAATGGAAAAACAGTTATATCAACCAAGATACGGATTATAAACGTTACGTTAAGTATTTCTGGCTATGAGACCACCTGAATACCTTTATCAATTTATCTGAATAACAATACATTTTCTTTATCGTTATGCCGATAATCCAACCGCAAGTTCCCTGTCACTAGGTACATAGTGGTGACTACATCACCATGATCACAGTAGTACATGCACACGAAGCCACGGTATTACCCTTGCATATTACGATTAAATTCGAGTGCCTCCCCATCTTTTGCTTCTGTTACCTCTTTACTGAAATGGTATATCGCTAAAATCGGCCAATGTCTGCGAATCGACTATAATTAACTTCTTTCTGGCATGCCTATCTGCCTATTTAAAAAGCCAATATTGATCAGAAATAAAGTGATTGCTTTTTAATAAAATATTGGTCAAAAGTACACACCAAATCGCACCAAATGGGTTCGAAAATTAAAAAAAAATCGGGAGGCACATCCCCCCCCCCCCCCCCTCAGAATCCCCCTGTTCGAGCTTTTAAACCATCTATACTAAAATCAAGAATATATCAGTATAAAAAATGCTCAACTTCTTTCGTGCATTGATAAAAACAAAATATTTATTGAAAATGAAGCGATGGCTTTTCAATTGGTCAAAAGTATACACCAGATCACACCAAATGAGTTTGAAAATTGAAATTTTTACTACTTCTGAGGGGGGCATATCCCCCCTCAGACTCCCCCCTGTTGGAGCTTTTAAACCATCTATACTAAAATCAAGAATATATCAGTATAAAAAAATGCTCAACTTCTTTCGTGCATTGATAAAAAACCAAAATATTTATTGAAAATGAAGCGATGGCTTTTCAATACAATATTGGTCAAAAGTATACACCAGATCGCACCAAATGAGTTTGAAAATTGAATTTTTTTCTACTTCTGGTCAGAAACCCCCTGTCCAAGCATAGCTCGGAGTGCGGTGCTGCGCACCGCATAGATGGTACCAGCTCAATTTCAGTTTTTGGGGGCCATACAGTGGCGTAACCAGCGGTGGGGGGCAGGGGGCGGGAGCCCCCCCCCCCACTTGGAACCCTTGCCCCCCCCCCCCCCCGCTTGCCCCCCCCCCCAAATGAAATCAAGTACGGCTGTAAATGAAATTTACAAACAAAGTACACACCAAATCCCCCCAATAATGACATCGTGTCGGTTGAGATTGGCACTGTCGGTTCATTTGACGAAAGGAATCATGGAATTATGATGGTCAAAAGTACACATATGAAAAAATGTCTTCCCAAAATGAAATATTCTTTGGTACAAGCTTGTTTAGAGCCAAAATGTAGCTCAATCGTCCAAAAAATAGCTGTAAAGTTGAAGCTCTTTACTCAAAAAATCGAACTATTAATCAAATGTATATAAAAGAATCAAATAAAACACTTTTTATTTGGCAGTTTGCTACCTTGGGTTTCTCGCTTACGCGATCGTCAGGCAAACTAAATGTTTTCCTTCCATACAACGAAGTCAATGAGAAAAATATTCGCAGTATTATTGATATTCACGTTGTATATAAAAGTATATATTTTTGGAAAGGAAATGGATCAGAGAATCTAAATTTGGCATCAATTTTGACCAAAAATGATGTTTTTTTGAGAAAATCACAAAATTCACTTTTTTGACCCAATTTTTTTGCCAAAGCTAACAAAAATAATGTTACATGCTTTAATGCCCAAAACCTAATTGAATATTTTTATTTTGACTTTGGAAATTCGTTCAATACAAAGGCCTAAACACCTTGAAAAATACAGAACCGAAACTTGTGTTCAAATGTTTCGATAATTTGGATTAAGTGAACACGACCCGACTATGATCATGATCAGACCGACAATTGCGTACAACTGTTTTGTAGATGTATCTATATACATCCTCGTGACATTATCCATGCATTATCCACCAAGACTTTGTATTATTACTACTAATGTATCATGACTAATGGACCACTGTGTTATTGGGCTTGTACCGAATACACGCGTACTCACATTTTTATCGTATTTTGGGGAAATTCGTTCAATACAAAAGGCCTAAACACCTTGAAAAATACAGAACCCCTTTAAGGGTCAAACAAAAGAAATGTATTTCTGTTATTTCCCAAATTACTTTTTTAGGGGTTGAAGTTGAAATTTGTCGATATTGATAATGTGGCATCAAGATACGTAAAAAGGGCGGAGCATGAGTTTTGCGGCGTGGGGTCCAGAAGCCCTTCGGTCCTTTGTTGGGTGTCTCCTGCGGAGACCCCGGAAGCTCTTGGCATTTACACAATTTCAAGTGCAGAAATGGAGCCATAATCAACGTTTGATTGACTCATCATAGATGTTGAAAGAAATTCAGTGTCCACGATTGACTTGGAAAATTAATGGGTCTATGTATAACATGCAAGTATTACACCTTTTGTTCAAAAAACCATCAGAAATCAGACAGTGGCGAACCAGCTTCTCCAGTGGCGTAAATTTGTTGTTGACATTGGGTAGGGGGTGGATAGACTAGTGGTTGCACCAGCGAACACATCTTAGGGGTAAAACGGAGGCAAGAAAAAAAAATTGAGGTGAAAACCGCGCGACAAATTTGTGGGGGTAAAATGTGCGCGAAGCGCGTGAACATTTTGGCTTTATTTTCAAAATTGCCTGAAATTAGCTTAATTTGTCCTGAATTAAACATTGGGCATTTTCTAATAACATTCGGAGGGATGATTGCATAGGCCACCCCCATGGTCCAATATTGGGAGATATATCCCCCCCCCCCCCCAACCCCTGGATTTACCCCTGGAGATGCTCATATATGAGCATCTCAGTGGCGCGGTTTTTTCAGATTGTGATTTTTCAAATTGGGGGTGGCAAGAAATAAAAGTTAACTGATACAGGATTTAAAAAGAATTGATTTAACACTAATTTTTCTATGATTGAGGTACATTTTGGCTTTAAACGAGCTTTTAAAAACTTAAATTAATGATTTCACAGCGCGCAAAAAAAACAACTGTGTAATATGAACGTCATAATTTCCATGATTCCCCTTTGGAAAACATGGGGGAGGGGCATTTGATATAGTGTCCCCGCCCTTTAAAAAGTGTGGGGTGCGTGTCCCCTCCCCCTCCATGAATGACGCCCATGCGATGGGCCCGAACCCCCAACACCATGAACACCGAGAGGTTTGTGGGTGGAGTTCGGGGCTATTTTTTCATTTCATCGAACGGCAAATGCCAGTATGAAGACCTAACATTATGGTACACACCCCCAAACCAATGTTGCTCGAAGTCAGAAGATAGTCAATAGTCAAGCTCTACAGAAGAGCTCGTTGCAAAAAAGCGCTTAAAAATCGTTACCAAAATGGGAAATATCACCTGAAAAATTAGCTTAGTGTACCAACATCATCAATTAAGAAATGTGTAATATGTATTATGGTAATGGCAGAGTTATGTCATATTGTAATTTGATGTGGCTTTTTCTTTTCTTTTTCTTTATGAAATGTAATTTCTCACTTCGCTTTGTTGGTTATCCATATGAACTTGCCTTATATTTAATGAATACAGAATTATAAAAAAAAAAATAAAAAAAAATCAAATACAAAAAAGAAAGAAGATTCTTACCTCATTTGGACGATCCGGTATTGGCTCCCACGTAATAAAGCCACCACGAAAATTCGAGGCAAATGCTCCGGGCGGGTAGAAGACGATGTACAGCCAAACAATAAGCTGACACCACATTGCCATCTGTTTGGTGTAAAGAATACAGACTGCGCTATTAGCTTATAGGCATACACTTTGCTTCGTTCAAATCAGATATAAATGGTGGAGATGCCTGAATCCTGGAGGTATCTGGTAGCCGACCACATTAACCCTAAAACTCCCCGGTGTGTTTTTCTGAATTAAACTATCAGGGGAGAAAAACGGGTCAAATTTAAAGGGGAAATCAGTCTCCGCACGCGCCGCGGATCGAACCCGGGCCGCGTGCATGCAATCTGATGCTCTACCGACTTAGCTACACGGGTGATGTTCAACAACTAAAGTTTTTTTAACAAGTTAAACCACACGCTGAGCGTGGCACGAGATTGATGGGGCCGCCGCGCGGTACAAGATTGTAGCACTGCAGGGTTTTGTAAGGTCCACGAAGAAAGTTAGGGTCTTAGCAGCACATGAAAAGGTGCTTCTTAACCCTAACTCCCCGGGTGTGTTTTTTTTCAAAATTAAACTATCAGGGGAGAAAAACGGGTCAAACTTGAGCGGGAAATCATTCTCCGCACGCGCCGCGGATCGAACCCGGGCCGCGTGCATGCAATCTGATGCTCTACCGACTTAGCTACACGGGTGATGTTCAACAACTAAAGTTGTTTTAATAAGTTGAACCACACGCTGAGCGTGGCACGAGATTGATGGGGCCGCCGCGCGGTACAAGATTGTAGCACTGCAGGGTTTTGTAAGGTCCACGAAGAAAGTTAGGGTCTTAGCAGCACATGAAAAGGTGCTTCTTAACCCTAACTCCCCGGGTGTTTTTTTTCTAAATTAAACTATCAGGGGAGAAAAAGGGTCAAACTTGAACGGGAAATCATTCTCCGCACGCGCCGCGGATCGAACCCGGGCCGCGTGCATGCAATCTGATGCTCTACCGACTTAGCTACACGGGTGATGTTCAACAACTAAAGTTTTTTTAACAAGTTGAACCACACGCTGAGCGTGGCACGAGATTGATGGGGCCGCCGCGCGGTACAAGATTGTAGCACTGCAGGGTTTTGTAAGTTCCACGAAGAAAGTTAGGGTCTTAGCAGCACATGAAAAGGTGCTTCTTATCCCTAACTCCCCGGGTGTGTTTTTTTCTAAATTAAACTATCAGGGGAGAAAAACGGGTCAAATTTGAGGGGGAAATCATTCTCCGCACGCGCCGCGGATCGAACCCGGGCCGCGTCCATGCGATATTGATGCTCTACCGACTGAGCTACATGACGGGTGATGTTAACAAAAAATCTTTCATTGTCTTTTAACAATTTGAACCACGCGTGGCACTGTAAGGTTTTTAAGGTCCAGGAATGTTAGGGTTAAGTGGAAAAGCACTATACAGGGTGGTTCAATAAAACGTTGACAGTTTTTTGAAGCCATGGGTTTTTTTTTAATTCTGTAGATTTAAAAAAGATATTTTTCAATATTTATCAACTATATGATCTTGACCATCTATGTTGCAAAATAACAGCTATTTGAACAAAGTCTGTCCCATTTCACTCTGTCCACGGGTACTGATTTCGCGACGTTACATTGAATACTGAATGATGAATTGCATGCAAGTAATCTAAGATTTGAAGATCCCGCCAGGTGAAACCAGTGTAATTATTAAGAACCATATTCAGTAAGAATCAAGGAAATGTTGAAAAATGTGGCAGACTGAAAAATATGAATTTTCTTCATACCTTGTGCATGGATGGACCTATGGTCAAAGTCAACAAATATGGAAAAAAAATTGGTGTCACATGTAGGCCTATGTTACCATGGTAACGGGCAATTCCATTAATTTGATGATTTTTCTCATTTTTTGCTGTTTTATATGCTAATTTTAGCTCAACTTGGATCTCACATTTGTAGCATACAAAATACTTTTAACAAATTCTTGTTTTTATATATGAAAAGGGCAGTCCACAGTCAAACTAATCCATATTTTAAAAAAAATCTTGGAATTTGCAATTGCACTATACCATGTTTCCAAATAGGGGTGTTTTCTAAATTCCATGTTAAGCTGTTAGAGGATTACTTTCTGCTTATTTTGATATACAATTATATATGGTCACGCGTTATGAACTCGCCTCCCAATAGGGTGGTGCTGTTACATTTTTTAGTTTCATGCTGTCATTTTCCTCAAATATTTTTAAAACCACAAAAGCTATCTCAACAAAGTTGGTATCATTTTAAAGCCCTAATAACAAGCTATCTGCCTGCAAAATGGCATTGGTATAGCTAATACAGAATGGGAGATACATCTGTTTGATGTTTGGGGACCAGGGGTGGTGCTGGAAGGGATGCCGCCGGAAGGGGTGCCGCCTGTAGGCCCTACAAACTCAATGGGGATAATCCCATGTTTTGTTCTTTTTACAATAACTAGTCATCTCCTAATGTTACAAACACAATTCTGGTCCCATTTTAAAGGATAATTAGTAGTCTTTAAGTATGTGGTTCAACAGACTTGTCAACTATTTGTAACAACTAATTAATTATGGATAAGACCATGAACATCAGCTTTCTTCCTATTCGCTACACAGTCAACATGAATAATCAGCCTCAATTTACCGGATTTAAAAAAATGACTATAACAGAAAAAGTTTTCAACCTATGAAAGCAAAAGTATACATTTTTGAAATGCAGTTTATATCAGGGAAGGGTTCATCCTTAAACAAATTATTTCTGAAAATTCTAAAAATATATAAAATAAAAATTGGAGATATTCACTAGCCGGTATAATTACCATACCGACGTAGTAACTTTGACAATTATATATCATCTAATGGGTAATTTCATGAGAATTTCAAATATGTAAAGTAAATAATGATAGGGGTAGGTAGGCCTATAACAAAAATATATGGATCTCAAATTAAATATTAAAAACTCTGATATTTTTCCGAGCATTTCCGATCATACCATTTTAGTTCTTGGTCGTACTATAATTTCAATGGCATATTTAGTTTCCTCATGCAATTTCCCTTCAGAAAATGTATACTTTTACTACCTCAGGGGAGGTATACAAGCAAATATAAATGTGTAAAGTTAAAATCATGTCGCGAAAGCCAAAATCCGTGTGTAACGCGAAAGGAGGCGAGCTTAAAACACATGACCATATATATCTATTAAATATTAATTTGAAATATTTGGACTTTACTAAGTGGCAAGGAACTTCTTTGGACGAGTGTATATTTAGTACGAAATCAGCCGAAAAGAATGGAGCGTGCATATTCTTTGCATATGCCATAGAGAACTATGTATTACAAATAATATTCTACATGAAACCATGCACTTCATAATACAGTCAACACAAGAAGTAACTGACCAGGTAATAAATGTGCTGATAACTCTAAGAGTATAACTCCTATACCTAAATATATCAAATTATACAGTTGTTGAGAAATTTCCATTCTTGAATTTGAGATATTACACGCTATAAGAATGGTTGATTATTGAGTTAGTTACAATCCCAAATGTACGGTCAAGTCTGATTTTCATTTTCACATTTTCATTTTCAACACGGGGACTCAGACCGATAATTGAATACTGGTAGTGGTAGTGCCAATTCACCGGTCGATGCCCAGGTCTTTCGATAGTCGACCGCGGCATTGTAACGGTTGATCAATACCGCACACGTACACGATTTACCTGTCATACTCTCCCGTGTTGAAAACGAAAATGTGAAAATGAAAATCAGACTTGACCATATACGTTTGGGATTGTAACTTCCTTCTAAATTAATCATTCCTAGCGTGCAATATATCAAATTAAAGGGGAGAAATTTCTCAACAACTTTATAATGTAATATATGTTTATGTAAAAGGCGGGTATTTCGATTCAAATCTCGGCAACGGCATGTATGTGATTCATAATATGGTGATGAAATACAACCATTTTGGAACTGCCGTCTGCAGACGACTGCCACGTGGACGTCATGATCGAACCCCCTAAAATGTTGCCCCATCAAATGGTGAGGGAAAGAGAAAGTGATTAATGTGGCCCAAAAGGAAAGAAAAAGAGATCTAGGAAGTTTAAAAAGATTAAAAAAAGAAGTAAGAAAGAGAAGAAAAAAACATCACCACAATCCCCAGGACTATTCCAAACCCCTCGTTAGCCACCCGATGCCGAGGACTCTGTCCCCCACCGCCTTGTCCGTCCACCATTGCATACAGTTTTGCCAGCAATCAACGCGGATCTAGGGATGCCCCGGATCTAGGGATGCCCCGCATCTCCTGAGCTTTAAGGCGGCAGTCACGTGGTTTGAGAGAGTGTTGATGAAAACAAGATCGCAGCGGCGTAACCAGAAGGGGGAGGCGAATAGTGACGTCGTGTCGGTTAAGACATAGACGGTATTTTACCGTCTGTGGTTAAGATTTGGCACTATCGGTTCATTTGACCAGAGGAATCATGGTATTATGATTGTCAACGGTACACAGATGAAAAATTTGATGAGGACATTATTTCTAAATGGAAAGACCTATATTTAATTGTATAACCCCGTGTATAACTTTTACTTCATTCTGCACTATCGTACGTACTAAAACGAAAGAGTGTGAAATTCATTTGAGTATAATATAAGAAGTCGATTCCCACTATTCTAATCGTACTGCAAGTATTAAGACACAAAAGTATGTAATACTTACGGTTTACGGCTGTATGACCGCCAAAGCAGTAAAATATTAATAACTATCTCTGTCAGCCAAATATCCTGGACGAAAATCGCAATGAAGAAGATCTGCTTGCAGGTGTGTTACCTTGTAGGCATAAATCCACCTGACTGACTTTTACAATTCAATACCACTATGATATTAGTATTATATTAGTACTCATTTGGGTCAATGCTGTACACTTGGTTAACAAAGAAAATTGTATATTATTATCAGAATGAAACGGGGAAATTATTTCGTTACTGTAGGGGCCTACAGCGTGTCCCAAACAGTAGGTCCTACATGTGTTTTCAACATTTATATAAGTTCATGATTTGTTTTTGTAACTAAGTTAAAAGTGAACAAAGAGGTGTTTGTTTGCAGAACCCCATATTAAATTTTAATTTTGTATTACATTACAGTGTTATTGTTTGATATTTAAGATTTGTATTACTATATGGTATATTTAGAACGCTAGGGTGTGAAAAGAATAACAGTTGGTGTCGCAAGGGTTTTTTCCCACTTTCTGTTGTTCTCTATTGCTTTTACTATTCTGCAATAGCATAACTGGGGTTTTCAATTCAGGGGGGTTGGTCATAACTGACAATTTTTGGTTAATATACATAGATTTTGTCCTTTCGTTGGGGCATCGGCAGGGGGGGGGGGGGGGGGCAAGCCATCTGGCAGCGGCTCCTCCCCCTTCCCATCCTCTAGTTACGCCCCTGCTGTTCTCTCAAATCTGTCAAAGGGAATAGGTTCGTTTACAATTCACCAAGTGAGAAATGTCAAAAACGATTTGATTAATTATATCATAACCTATATTTCTTTTTAGCTCCTCCCCCTTTGGATTGTTTTGAGAATAATATGTCACGTCCAGGGTTAAGGGGGGACTTAAGGAAGTTTTTTGTTGAATTTTGTTAGTGCTATAATTATTGAACCATGACTCAAATGTGTATAAAAGTATACCTTTTTGGAAAGGAAATAGATCAGAGAATCCAAATTTGGCATCAATTTTGACCAAAAATGTTGATTTTTTGAGAAAATCACAAAACAAATCACTTTTTTGACCCAATTTTTTTGAACAAAGCTAACAAACATAACTTTGAGTTGAAAATGCCCAAATCACTTGATGATGATGTTAAGACACTACTGGAGGGACGATTTTTTTTTTTTAAATCTAATCCAATATTTTTTGAAATTTTGACAAAAAAGTGTTTAAAAAAATTAAAAATCCATTTTTCACGTTTTTTAAAAAAAAATATTAGATTAGGTTAAAAAAAAAATTGGGGTCAAAAAAGTGAATTTTGTGATTTTCTCAAAAAATCTACTTTTTTGTCAAAATTGACGCTAAATTTGGATTCTCTAATCTATTTCCTTTCCAAAAATGTATACTTTTATATACATTTGATAAATAGTTCAATAATTACAGCACTCGGTCACAGGTCACTAATAGGTATATCAAATAAGACCTAAAAAAAAAGGTTTGATTGGCGTAACATGACCAAAACAAATAGGGTAGGTCGGTCGGGATTTTTTTTTTTTAATATTTTTTTAAATTTTAAATCATCTACTTTTGAACACTTAAAGACAGCAGTACACACAAATGAAGAGACGTCAAAAATTCCCTTTTCTTTAAACATTTTTATTTTTATTTATAGAAACCAATAGACTCTATGAGTACAAGTTTCTGAAGTTTTAAACAATAACAAACGTCAGATTTCAGTTTTTTTTTGTTTTTTGGTGTGTTTTTTGTTTTTTTTTCCCTCAAAATAATAAAAAAATATTCAGGGTCGGCGATGTTTTTAGGGTCGGTCGGGTTACGCCAATCAAACATTTTTTTTTTTTAGGCCTAAGGTGGGATCGTTTCAAAAAATCCTTAAAATCGTGATACGTGTCTCTATTTTAAATAGAAGTTGTCAAAAAAACATAACATTTTTGGTATCATATTAAAGACAATTTATCCAGCTACCGAATAAAAAAGAATTAAAGCCACATGTTTAGCAACAGTGAAGTTATCAATCTAAACGTCGAGTGAGTCAAGGGTGGGAGCGGTGGATGAGGAGCCGGTGGATGAGGCGCCCATAGGTTTGTACACAAAATAGCGGAAAACTAGAACTTTTGAAATTGATGCCATTTTAAAAGTATACATAGGAAAGTGTTCAAACTTCTCATATGTGTTAATAACATGTGCCTGCTACTATGAATACTAATATCGAATTGTTATCTAGACATTCTCTACTAGAATATGATGTTCAATTCAGGGAGTGTATTAATGTAAAAAATACACAGTTTTATTCATTTTATTGATTAAACAATGGCCAAATCGCAGTCTCTCTATTTCATTTGTGTGACTCTTCAGTCCTTTTCTACCCTGGGTAGTAAAACATTTAACTAAAAAAACCAGAAGTGTTTCTTCACAGAATTGTTCATAGATTTATGAAAAATTTGCTATTTAGACCTATTTTGGACCACCCTGTATTCAAAATAAAAGGAACTTTAACGATATTCATGTAGTTCATTTTGATAACCATTTTCTTTTAAATTAAATGGTCCATGCTAACTAAATTTCATAGAATATTATATACAAACATTCATTTTATGCATTATTTCATCATAATTTTAGACACCCTGTACTTTTCCTGTGTACATTTTGGGCAAATGATTCTTAGCAAATTTGGTAGCACCTTCTGCGGTTGTTCTGATTTTGGTGACTATTTTCAGCTAAACCCTAATTGTACAAACTATCAAACTATTTTGTGAGGAGCAAAAACGATCAAATTTTTTATGTTCCACCCTGTAAAAATTGTACACACCCTGTATAATTTGATTCTTTTTTGCAAAAATAAAAAACCTTGAATCTTAAGCTTTCCAACCATATATAGTTTGTGGGTCATTAAGTATGTAAAACTTAAGTTTTGTCCCGTTTAATCAGAATTGGTGCATTTCTCAACATTATTAGAAGTGAAACTTTTTTTTGGACCAGTTTGTGACTTCTGACCACTCACAAAATTCAAAAAATCAAATCAAAAACTTCCTTAAGTCCCCCTTAAGTGTTAAAGCTGCTCTTTGTTGACTTTTTTTTCAAGGGCCATCATGTTTCGTGTAGTGTTAAATAAGTATAATACATAGCGGCTTACTACACAGATAGGACGACCTGTGCAAACGTCTTTGGCTCAAACAATAGACTGGAGACAATTCTGCAATAGCTGCTCTGAGTTACATTTAGTTTATATCTATACTCAGCTTTATAGGTAGACGGGAAAGTCTGATCCCGTCTGCAACTTGTGTCCCAGGACCACAAGCTCATGGAAAGTGTTTATATTTTGACACCGCTGAAATGATATTCATGAACAAGCGTATGTCAAAACACTCAGAGTTGGTGGTCGGGGAGGTCAAATCAAAGATGACCACTAGCTTAAACAATAAATGTGGGATATCCTACATTCTTAAACTATTTTGTCAGTGTTATTGCGCTTTATTCCGTTGAGGGCGCCAAGACGGAATAAAACTAATCATGAGTATTTCTCTGTATCGATGAGCTTGTGGTCCTGGGACACAAGTTGCGGACGGGATCAGATTTATATAAAATCGACTACCGAATAAATACCCGGCAGCTGTTTATGGAAGTCTTAATGGCTATAAAACTCTCCAAATCGGTAAGTCATTAATACCCGGATATCACCGATTGCAAAGTTGTCGTCTATAAACTGCATGCTCTGATGCCGTTCGTTAGATATTGAGATGACGACACAATTAACAATTGAAAGAACTCATGCGTAACTATAATTATTATATCGGTTCAGTATAACCGTTCTAATCTAGATATCTCTTAAACTGACTAATAACACAGTTGGCAAACAAACAATATGGGCCTATATTTCACACGAAAAACAGTCTGCTTATGCAAATGTCTTTTCAATTCAATTCAATTTATTATAAAATAACATCGTGGCCAAAGGCCAAATTGCGCATTTTTTACAATATAAAAACATATAATATTATCATCAAAAATACATATAAATACATGATAAAACAGCGATAACATATAAAATACATAATTATGATTGCAAATCCCCACACAAAAATTATTTAAGAATCCAAACACACACATTTACAAGCAAATGAAACAAACATCCTCACCCCACAAGTGTACACTCACCCCTCCACACATAAACCCCCTATACCACACACCCCGACAACACATTTATCCACTAAGCATGCACTCATACACAAACTCACAAGCCCACCTCCCAAACAACATTGCACATGAAAAGTACTAATAGCGCCGCCCCCCCCCCCCCCCCCCCCCCCTAAAGACCTAGAAAATTGCACATTATCACATAATCACAACATGTAAATGTTAACAGTACATCAAATCTCAATACATGTAACTGGGCAGTAAAAATGAATTGTACAAAAATTGACCAAAAAAAAGAAGAAAAAAAAGAGGCACACATAAACCCCCTTTACCACACAATTTTACACCACATGTATCCACTAAGCATGCACTCATACACAAACTCACAAGCCCACCTTCCAAACAACATTGCACATGAAAAGAACTAATAGCCACCCCCGCCACCCCCCCCCCCCCCCCCCCCCCCCCCCCCCCCAATATGATATTGACCTAATATTGCACATTATCAAATAATCACAAAATGTAAATGTAAACAGTACATAAAATCACAATACATGTATACTGGGCAGTCACCTAAAATGAATTGTTCAAAAGATTGACAAAATAAGGCACAGGGCTGTTCTGAAAGCGGGATGTTCTAAATGATAATTGTGAAACTGAATCTGCATTACGTAGTCTTCTGCCATGAACTTCAAATCTGGTGTTGGGAAGGATATGTTTTGTTCTGATATTGTCGGCCAGGCCTGATGCAAATTTAAGACACTGTTTTGTTCTTCTTGCATATACAAATTGTATTTAAAAACAATTTTGATAAGTTTTCTGATTCTTCCATGCTTTAACCAATGGATTCATTCTTCACTGCACTTGACTGCGATCAAGATCGTAGTGCAGTCGTGCTTGTGTTTGCGCTGTTGTAATATTTATCCCGATTTAGAATTCTAAAGCACAACAGCGCCATTGACTACACTGCAAAAAGGTTGCTTAAAATACGTTGCTAAAAGTACTTTTATCATCCGTTGGTTGACGTGTTGATTAAAATTCATTCAATATATGTAGAAAGTTAGGCGTTGTATAAAAGTAAAAAATCCCAAGCGTTGAGCAATTCGTCGAAAACAATGTCCTTAAAATGTTGGTGGAAACTGTTTCTGTTGCTTAAATATGTTGCGTAAAATATTCCACTTTGGCAACTGTTGCATGAGCATTGAGAACAAGCACGCAACAGTTGATGCAAGTTACGCACATGTGCATTTTAGGCAACTGTTGTCCAAAAAAGCCAATGTCGTGAGCTGTTGCATACTTGAACAACTGTTGAGTGTATATAATTGCCTAACTTTTGAGTAACTAGAATTGTTCAACTGTTGGTGAAAACATCTAACGGTGTTGGGCAAATTTTACTTAACAGTTGAGCGGTTGCATACTTGAACAACGTTGTGTAAAATGTTGAGTAAATATTTAAGCAACCTTTTTGCAGCGCAGGACCACAATTAGATTTATTCTGTCTTGTGCATCCAAAACGGAATACACTGACAAATAGTTTAACATTGCCATCCTTGTTTGACATATAGTTGTTTATGAATATCATTTCAACGGTGTTATAGCGACGTTTCTAGCGATGAATATTGAATAGTCGATTTTTATAGCCAAAAAATACACGACATGGACATATACTGAATAGTTCATGTCATGTGATCTATTTTCCACCAAAAGAATCACATAAATGTGTTTATGTATTATATAATATGGACTCTTTATACCTTCATACCCAGATAGCAAGAATACGTTTGGCAAACGTTTACTAAATAACACCATTGATAAGAGATGTAAGATATCATATACATGAATATAGGCCTAGTTAAATAACATGTTAAAATAAATTACAAATTCACTACCGAAAGGGAATATTTTTTTATTTTTTTATTTATTTATTTATTCGGACATACACTTTTGGAACAGTGGCAAAAGTCTTCTCGACTAATGCGTCCATAAACATAACACAATGTTTAATACAAAAAGGGAAATATTATATACAAATATTTACATGGTAACATAGATCCATGCAAGGTTAATGCTACGTGCGGTCCATGCACGTTTCAAATATGATTTACAAAACACATCAAATATATGAAGTAAGGGAGCACATCAAAACTCGACCGCGCGGCAACCGACGGTTCCGCCCGGTTGGACCGCATATCATTTGTTTAGAACAATAGAAACCGACTGCAACCGCACGGAACCCCACGGAACCGGCGGTTGCCGGGCGGTCGAGTTTTGATGTGATCCCTAAGTGAAAATCATCACTTGCAGTAAGAACATCATTTGAAAGACCTAGCATAAGACACAATTTTATTGTTAGACTACCCGATATAAAGATTCTCCAAAATTCTTCTAAATTATGTAGTAACAGTTGATGTTCAAGCTTGCGATATTCATCAACTCTGATATGATTTAAGCCGCTACATAGAAATAGGAAATGTCTCAAATCCTCAATATCATTATTGCATAATGGACAGTATATATTTATATCGGGTTTCCATGAATGAGCACGGCCATTGAGTGGTAGTGTATTTGACCGTGCTCTGAATTTCATTGATGCACCATAGAAATCTAATTTACATATTAAATAATCTTCTAAACCAGATTTACTTTTGAATAATACATAGTCCTTCAAGGATGATTTTGTCAAAGCTGAATTGAGCCACTTAACATTATAATTATCAATACTGGTATTACTAAAATTATTGATCCAAAATCGGCTGTTATGAAGATTGTCTTTAAATATATAATCTATACCACAATCAGCCATAGCCTTTTCAATATGTACAAACCACTTCCATCTTAGATTATTACAATTGTTCTTATAATACTTTTTAATATAAACAGTATGCATAGCGTTAAAAATAAGATTCGGCCATCGATTGGATTGCATTTGTCGAAGTCTATTAAAATATTTAATACGCAGCTTATTTTGGATTAAAACAATCGGTTGCCATCCCAAATCACCTATCAAACATTCCAGTGGGGTGTTCCTGGGGGCTTTCAGAATTGACCTTGCCATTTGGTATTGTAATGATTCAATACGTTTGATGTCATTAGCGCTTCCAGGGACCCATATAGCTGAAGCATAGTTGATGGAGGAAAGTACCAGATTTTTCCATAATAAATTTCCATAATAAACCCTTTGAAAATCATCCTGACCATCAATAATAGATTTAACATATCCAATTAAACGGTTACCCTTCTTTATAACATCATTAATATGATTATGATCAGATAAATTTCTAGAAAAAGTAACACCAGATATTTATAAGTATTGACTTCCGATATATAATTATCCCCTAATTGCCATAGTCTGTGTGCATTCATACGTTTACCCACTATCAAAACATTAGACTTGTCGTTGTTAAAGCTTAGTTTCCACCTATGAGCAAATGTTGCGGCTAGGTCTAACATTCGTTGGAGCTCGTGCTCGTCATTAGCTAATAAAACTATATCATCTGCCCAAAAAAGGCTTCCAATACGGACATTGGAAAATTCAACACCTAGGTCATGTAATTTAAGTAATTTAGTGAATTCATGTATATAAATGGAGAAGAGGATTGGGGATAACACACAGCCTTGTTTTACGCCTTCCTCCACATTAAAAAAATCAGTTTCAATACAGCCGAATTTATCCTTTGATTGCACATTAGTATACATATTATCAATTAATTTCCACAGGGTACCTCTAATACCAATATCCCATGCAGCGTGCAGGAGTCCGTCTCTCCATACAGTATCGAATGCTTTTCGGAAGTCCAGGAAGGCCATATAAGTAGCTTTGCCTTGATCCAACCTACTTGCTGTGATATTCTTTAATGTAAATATGTGATCTTCGCATCGATAGTTTTTTTCTAAAACCACCCTGGACTTCCGAAAGCGCATTGTTTATATTGAGGAAGTCTGAGATGGTATTTGCCACAATTCTATTAAAAATCTTTGAGATACAACATGTAAGAGTAATACCTCTATAATTATTAAGATCTTTCCGATCCCCTTTCTTAAAGATTGGAATAATGACACCTTCATTCCACTGAGATGGGGTTTGTTGCATTTCAATGAGTTTCTGAAATAAGTGTAAAATTGATAAATTAAGGCACTCGCCCCCATTTTTCAGAAGTTCATTAGAGATGTCATCTAGTCCTGGTGATTTGTTATTCTTACACTTCAGTAATGCATCATTAATAATATCTATGTTAAGATCAATATCACCTATACAATTTTCATCAATAGCATTATGAGTAAACTCCCTAATATCTACCACTGATCTCTTTACATCTATTGAATTATAATCCTCTTTAAGATTCATATTCATTTTACCAATTGTACTCCAATATTGCATGACAGATTGGTTCATTTTGTGTCTGTCAAGTATAATCTCATTTGAGCTAGGGTCTTTGAGACAAAGCACATCCTGTTTACGCTTCTTGCCTTTGAGATGTTGCCAGAAATTACGGCATTGTGCACCACCCTCTTGAGCTATTTGAATAGACCTATTCACACGTTTTTCCATAATCTTATCCTTAATGAGGGATTTAACTCTATGACGATGTACTTGATAATCGCTCCATAGATTATCTCCTTTATCATGATCCCTCTTATCACCTTTAGACCATTTTCTATGTAGCTTACAAGCTGCTTTACGTTTTTTAATGCTTTCATCAATATCTTTGTCCCACCAATTACGATGTCTTGAATTAATTTCCTTAGTACCAATAGGGTGAATAGTGCATAGTGTTAATTAATAATACCCAACTGTTGTGTAATTAAAATTGTGCAACTGCTGAGTAACTGGAATTGTTCAACTGTTGGTGAAAACATGTTATCCAACGGTGTTGGGTACATTTTACGCAACTGTTGAACGGTTGCATATACTTCAACAACGTTGTGTAAAATGTTGAGTAAATATTTAAGCAACCTTTTTGCAGTGTATGTATAGCACCGCACTGGCATGACTGGTTATGGTGTGGATAGGTTGACCAACTTTAGACAATCAGAAGCGCAGTGCCCCCGGGGCAATACCATTACCAAGTGTGACTGATGGGTTTTTCAAATCTGATACTACCATTTTGTTTATACAGGGTGTCTCAACCAAAAAAAATAGTGTTTCAGGTGAACATGATTTTTTGGCCACGAAAATTATAAATATTGTTCGCGAAATACTAGTAATAATGTTCGGAAATCTTGAATGTGCCATAGATTATGTTCTATCCATTTTGGAGCTTCCGTTATCAAATTGTGGCAAAACTACTCGGGCATGTTCAAAACAAGGAGTTATGTTCAAATACAGCTTAGGCCACTTTCATGTGGAGAGCCGCTCTTTTATTAGAATCGTCATTCAGTGTGTAATTGAACATAATCAATAAAATCAATAATAGTGTAAGAGGTAGGAATCTGTATAAGGGGTTGCACTATGGATCATGTTACTACGTCCTATATACCATGATATACATTCCAAAGTCACTGTAACCAGTGACTTAGACACGTGATCAGTAGTGTACCTTGCCCCTCCCATATACTAGTTGTCTTGGTAGCAAAGCTCTATTAAGTCTAGAGAGGGGGATGACTCTCATATCTGTCCATTGTTGAGATTTGGTTCACAGTATAGCGTACTCTATGAGTTCTTCACCCGGAAGTTAAGCGTAAACTGTCAATCATTCCATTCGTTGTGAATGAATATTCAGCCATGACTAATCATGACCTCACACGATGTGATCGTCGCGATCCGGCGTCCTTCCCAACTGATCTCATTACAATATTCATAAAATGCAAATAACGCCACGCCCCTCCTCTGTCACTGCCAGACGAAGCCATCCACAATTTAAATTCGTATTTTGTGAAGTCAAAAAATTTCGCACGGACACAAAATTTCGCAGTCCAAACAATGTTTTATGAGTAGTTTTACTATCATTGATATTTGAAACTAAGAATAACGCAATTTTTACCTTAAAAAAAAAAAAAGAAAAAAAGAGTTTTTCAAGGGGGGGGGGGGGGGGGGGGGGGGGGGGGCGATCGCCACCGTCGCCCCCCCCCCCCATCTGACGGGCCTGTACGGGCCTGCATTTGCTACGACCATGATAGTGCGCCCCCTATAAAACCTTCACCCGTGAATTTGGTTTAGTAGGCGAAATTTTGTCTGAGGAGTTACCTATCCCATAATTATATAATCCCTAGTCTAGAGGCAGTTGCGTCCAGCTACTCAACGAGGCAGCATCTCCTCGACTCCTAGCAGAGTTAGAGTTATGGTACCAAGAGTATGATTTATTCTATACCATCACAGACCAAAGCGCCCAATTGGCATAAATTGGGTTTATTTTGAGGCCTTTTTTTGTAAAAAGCACCCAATTAATGCAAAATTGGGTGCTTTTCTGACAAAAATTGGTATATTGATGGGTGGGAAATTGGCCCGAAAATAGGTATAGAGAAAGTCAAATTTTCAAAGTCCGGCAGGCACATCCATGTACGATTTTAGCAAAAGTAACCCGCCCACCGGGCGGCATTGTTTATGCACGACTATTTAATATACAACAACCTTCCTCCAAACTTCGCAAACTATTACACCACAAACCGACAGATTCACGCAGCACACAAATTTCACCTTCTCCTCCCAAAGACCACCGCTAAAAACATCAGGTCCTATACCACGGTGCTAAGCTTTGGAACGATCTTTGGAATGCTTTTTAGCATGTTTGGGGTCCTGTCCTTAAACACATGTGGGATGTTAACAATGAAAAAACAATCAAAAATGGTACAATCTGAGAAAAGTCATATAGGCTATGAGTTAAATAATATGATAAAAGCATAAATAAAATGACTAGATACATGTTTTTGACCATTGTAAATTCATTTCTTCCAGCATTTCTATGCTGTTAATGTTCATCAATTTAAAGATGGCGGACAAAAAGGCCGCCAAAAGGGGTCAAATTGATAAAATGCATCGGCTAAAATATAAGATAAAAGCATACACAATGACTAAATATGTGTTTTGACCATTACATATTCATTTCAAGCATTTTTTTTTATGTTGCTAATTTACATCACATTCAAGATGGCGGATAAATGAGAGACACAATGGCTGCCAAAAGTGGTCAAATTGATCAAATTCATATTATAAGATACTAAGCATATATAAAATGACTAGATATATATTTTTGACCATTGCAAATTCATTTCCAGCATTTTTAGTTGCTAATGTACATCACATTCAAGATCAAGTTGGCGGACAAAATGGCCGCCAAAAGTGGTCAAATTGAAAAAAAAATCATATAGGCCTATATCTAAAAAATAAGGTAAGCACACAAAACAGCAACCTCAGCTGCTGGCATGCTTGATGATATAAAGGGTTCAACAAAACCAAGTATACCACTTTGTTTATGTCATTTTGAGTAACTTTTAATTTGTTTTTGACCAAACAGGCTAGATAGGCATTTAGATAAAAAATTTAGGCATCATTTGATACCAAATTCGCCCCCTAACAACAAAGATAAACCATGATTAGCACCATTTAAAGGAAAATATCCCATTTTCAAAAGTCGCATTTCCAATACACAGCACGAGAAGATTTGGTTAATCTGTCCATGTTCTCCCCATCCATAACATTCCTTTACATTCAAATCCTTCACCCATGCATCAGTTTACATTTGAATTAGCCCGCGCATTGAGGGATATGCGCGGTGATCAGTACGGGATAAACACGGCATATGTGTGTGTTAACAATTGGCCTATTCTTCTCGTGCTGTGTATTGGAAATGCGACTTTTGAAAATGGGATATTTTCCTTTAAATGGTGCTAATCATGGTTTATCTTTGTTGTTAGGGGGCAAATTTGGTATCAAATTATGCCTAAAAGATTCATCTAAATGCCTATCTAGCCTGTTTGGACAAAAACAAATTGAAAGTTACTCAAAATGACATAAACAAAGTGGTATGTTTTAAAACATGTTGGCGTAAAATTGATTACGTCACAGGCGTGTTTGAATAATGTTTCATATCGACAAAGTGCTACGTCATTTGTTGGGGCAAGTGGTCCGAAGGGGTATGGGGCAACTGGTCCGCCTGAAAAAACTTAATCAAAATTGTAAAATTCATTTTGAAAATTAGTTGTTAGTGTCAATAAAGCATGACTCGGTATTGAAATGTGAATAGAATATGAAATAATTCACATTCTTTCTAGTTCTTAGACATTTTGGGGCATTTTGGGTCTAATACCACTATTTCTGATATTGAAGGAATACAATATGACATGAAATTGCTTTAGAATGGTTTAAAACCTTGGTATTATGAATTACATCTTTATTATATTTTGAATGGTGTCTGTAAAGGTATTTGCTATGACGAAATCTCATGATTATCCACTGCTTTTTGTGTATATTAACCGTTGGGTCATCATTGTCACTAAGCACTAATTTTATAACAAATTGAAGTTAAAAGCTAGAAATTCGTTATACAACCTCACAAATTTGGTGTAGGGTGAATTTTCAACTAGCAATTGCCTGACCTACCACTCACGGACAACGTGTTCTACTAGAGCGGTGCAAACTCAACCACATGCTGTGAAATCATCAAGCTCTGCCCCGTTGTACAAACCTATACAGTCAACATTATATAGTTTCCCTTTCATATCTTCCAAACAACCGAAATTGCCCGTTGAAACTTTAATTTGTGGCTATATTATCTCAATTGTTCATTTTTGTAACTTTAATAACGAAAATCAGCCAAATCTGCATTTATTAATCATCACAAGAACCCCCACTAGTGTCAAAGCCTTTCAACCAAAATACCAGTCGCCCCTGCTCCAACGGCCGATCCGGATTTTACTGCGAAGCGCCGTAGGCAATCCACGGGGTGTCGCAGTAACTCGGAGAGTGTCCGAGTTGGGAGAGTAAATTTGAAATTTATAACTGCGAAATAAAATAACTGTTCATATTACATTGGATGTATATAACAGAATTTGATCATTCGAAAACCAATTTGTGGGTATATTATGTAATTTTATTCATTTCTGTCCCTAAAATCACGAAAAATTAACAAAATCTGCATTGAGTAAATTTAACAATGACCCCACTCTAGTGTAAAGGCCTGGCTACAAAAACTCTAGTCAAAACCAGGGTCGAAACGGCCGGAGCAGGTGCAATAAATCAAAGAGTTGGGAGGGACACATTATTTGATGTGTAACCCCGGATACTACCCCTAAAGCGTGGTTACAAAAATCTCACAATATAAAGGGGACGGAACCGTAATGATGAAAAGCTGGCTAAATATCAAGATGGTTTATTATAAGTACTAAATGATGGTTATATGAAGTAAATAAAATGATTAAAGAAAGGGGTATATATAAACAAATGTATGGGGCGTCTGAATATCATAACCATGTAACCATTTAAAACCAGGTTCATACCGTTTTATCTAATAAACGTGCAGTCGAAAATTGCGCTTGCTTTGTACACCATTAGTATTACTGCTTTTTACACGTTAACCACGAAAACTGTATAAAACATGGGTTCATGAGACCCAGTCAGTAGGGAGGTCACGCTGCATGTCATATTTTGTTATACGCAAGAAACAATGGAGTATCAATGACTGCAATATTTTCTAGATATAGCTTCGGAAAATGGTCTATTTGGGCATCTCAAAAACTGAGAAACGTGCTAAAAATCAGGTAGAATTTTAGAGGAGGGTCAATAACATCTGCAGATCGGTAAAATGTATAGTATTAAACACGTTTTGTGACCAAATTTATGTCGTAAAATGTTGGAAAATTCACGTTTTGAAAATCTGTGGTCTTCGAAATTACAGGAATCCTAACTCATTCTAAACCTCACCAAATCATGAAATGAACCCTCGTCTACAAGAAATTCCGTGTACGTATTGCTCTATCTGCTTGGAGATAGCTTCATACCACGGAAACTTCGCCATTAGGCGCCATAGACATTACATGGCGAACATCGTACAGATTTGCACTGCAGTCCTCTGTGTAGGGAGTTTTGACAATAGCAAGGTCGTTCGACTATTGTGTTTGTGCATGTTTGTGACTACTGACCCCGTTTAACAATCTTCATAGCTTTCATATAGGGCTTTGATGACCTAACTATTGACTGGACCTGTATCCTTTTTACACGTTAAATAATATGGAAATGAGTTTGTAAAGAAAATACTGCCTAGTTACCGTGTTGTCAATCAATGATTTCTGTGTATTCTAACCGTTGGAACATATACCAGTTGCCCCAATGATGGGGTAACTCAAAAAACTGGTCCGTGCCAAGTAAAGTTTTTAGTTAGTGGTAATTGGCCTTACATTGATTATATGTTATATGTAAACAGGTACATGGGTGATATTTTCATAGCAATTCCATAAATATTTACACGAGCTTTAAGCTTTTATATCATGAAATATGCTTAACCGGACCAGTTGCCCCATCCTCCCCTACATGTATGCCTGGGTTTCATCACTAGTTCCGGTATTTTAAAATATTACCAACTTAACTACAATAGGAGCTGAGAGTCCTTCAGCTGTCCTTTATTTATTTATTTTTTAATCTTTTATTGTTTATTACTATCAATTATATTTATACATGTTCACATAATTTTCACAGTTCACATTATATAGTTTCATCATCATGTTTACATTGCATATCATTACATTTATAACACATTTTTATATGCTTTTCAGCATGTTTACATTCATCATTACACGGTACCGTATAGGATACAAGTGCATAATTATATTGTTTTTTACCTTGATTTTTTCTTTTCTTGTGTTATATCGTTATATTTTTATTCCATATCTATAGTAGAGAAAAACGACGTAACGGTGAACCGAATAATAGAGTTAGTTTAGAATTATGATCCCCCGGGGATGTGATAAACATGTGTGTCCTTTCAGCTGACCTTTGAACTGTCATGGCCAATACTTGACTATGACTGAGTACGGGCTTTAGTATGTAAATACACACAAATCGAACCAGCAATTGCCCTTGATGTAATAGAACTACACCGGGAGACAGAATTGGTTTTTATTGCAGACTACACGGTTGACTCTTTTATATTTAGAAATTACACATTTTGCAGCGTTCAACATTGAGAATTTGATGTGAACCTAAACAATACGGGTAAATGTTAGACGAGTATTGACTGAATCTAAGGTATGTGCAGTGTTGTTGAACATGTTGAATGAATGTTGATATTAACTTGATACAACATTATTTCTGGAATTGTAAAAATATTTTGCTTCAAATAATAAGAAATATTAATTTGTGTTTACGTTATACTTTAACCCGAAAAAAAGGTTCTAATTGGTCGTTAATAGGAGAAATCTCCAAAATTCCAAACATATCCTGAAGATATTTTAATCAATAAAATCCCTTAGAATGACTTTTGATTATTGATCACACATGTACATACTTGAACAATGGGGCGGATACTTGCTGAAATCATTGAAACGAATTGAACGTCTATTGTTATAACATAATTTAAGCATCCAGTTTAGCTTTGATGAAAAACGTTCAATTATTGTGCAAAACGACTTGATATTGGGTTATAATCCATCTTTGAATAAATAGGCTACAAAGGCAATAATAACAACAAGAAATATCTTTAAAAAAGACAACGCCTCAGCTTAAACAAACACATATTTCTGTTTCAATGGGGTTGGGTGTAGTGTATGGTATTCACAAATTATTCAAAGGAAATATTAAAGGTGTTAGAGTGTAAACATAAATTTGTCTTGGCATGTGTGAAGCTTTCTTTTTATCCCCCCCCCCCCCCCCCCCGCCCAAATAAATGTGTGTGTGTAAGTAAAGTAATGTAACGTAACGTTAAGTAACTTTACGTAAAGTAACTAAAGTAATGTAACTTAAAGAAACGTAAAGTAACGTAATGTAAAGTACCGTAACGTAACGTAAACTACCTAAGGTAAAGTAACTTAACGTAAACTAACGTAATGTAAACTAACGTAATGTAATGTAAAGTAACGTAAGTTCTGTAACATAAAGTTCCCCTACCCCTATGGATTGCATAAGCAATTCAGATTTTATGCAAATTCGATTATGAAATTTGGATTTCAAGACATTGTTTAAAATATTTAAAGTAAAGAACCCATCTGTAAACATTTTCATTGAACAGTTATTTTCTCCATAAAACACATTTCTTTCTCTTTTCTACTTGAAAAGGTCTTTATTCTACCACCCTGTATAACAAGACATTATTTTATCACCCTGTATAACTAGACACTAAAGAAATCCACTGGAAATTACTATACTACATTCATTCCAATAATAAATGAGAAGTCTTTAAAACACATATCTTTCTCTTTTCTACTTGAAAAGGTCTTTATTCTTCCACCCTGTATAACAAGACATTATGTTATCACCCTGTATAGACACTGTAATAAAATTACACTGGAAATTATCGATGATCAATAATCGATAATCGATAGATAGATAGTTTAATATCAACTGAATCGGCACAACTTTTGGTCAACCCTTCATTTAGTATGAATGGAATTTCCCAGATATCCACCACTGTTCCGTCAATGGAACCACTACCTGCTTCATACGCATTTTATGGTAATGAAGTAAATGTGTGAGTAAATCTCATTATGACTAGCCCGAGTGAACGTGTGAAGCCGATCTGTGTCATACAAAACACCCACTTTCGCGTCATACAAGCCGGCCAATTTCCCTATATGAACATGACACTTTCTAATCATGACTTTCAGGCCTACAGTGCCCTAGACAGCTTCATCTTTTTTAGGTATCGTATACATTGTACTTATATTCCATTAAAACAAGTCATAAGTATAATATGAAGTTAAACTTTCGATCTCAACACAAGAATTAATTACCTGGAGTTTAACTTCATATTATTTATCACCAACACAGATGAACTTTCATTCTAAGTCATAAGTATGTTTTTGGCAGTTTAAACCTATTGTTGTCAATGTACTAGCACGCACAATATACCGCCAAAATGCGCCTTCCTGACAACGCAATTCGAAATTCGAATTCGGCGGAAAAACATAAAATCCCTGTTTCATTGATAATAATAATAATAATAATAAATAATAATCAGTATTTATATGGCGCCTTTTCCAAAAGGGTTCAAAGCGCTGTAATTTCGCTGCTGGTGAATCATCAGAATCAGATCGCATCATCTAGGGTGCAGCCAATTCAGGCGCAAACCACTATTACTTAGCAAATGAGTGTGCTTTTCCAATTCATCTTGACTGATGATGCGTTTAACATGTTCATGATCATCTGTGATATAATAATATTCACATGACTAATAAATGGGATTGAAATATTTCCTACTGATCTTTTTTAACATGCGCTGTTCTGAAATGTATCGCCCCCCCCCCCCCCCCCCCCACGCGCCGAAAGAATAACAGAAGGCAGAATGAAACTCAATATCAACTTATATAAAAGCTGGCCTACCACATTGGCCGTTCACCACAGACGAACTGGTCATACACCAGTTCACTTGGTGACAGACAGTACAGAGTTATCATGGAGAAAGTGTAACCTTGTCAAATCCCCAAGAGAGCTGGATGTGGCTAGAAACCCAGATTGGTGTAGATCGCATTTGATCAAGCATCACGGCAATCTTAGACGTGGGTTAAGGTTGTAAACGCACATCATTGTGTAAACATGCCAATCGATGCCCAGGGTTGTCTAGCAACAAACAGCATGAAATGTTATAGTACTCTTTACAGGGGACACAGAGAGATTTCTCCAAAAATGAAATTCAATTTTTTTCACCTTGTTAGATATATGATACATCACATGAAAACCCTCTCATGTAAGATTTCTTCAAAGAAAATCAGTAACAATGAAAAATAAAGACATTTTCTCAGCATTTCCGAAAGTATATTAGTGCTTTCACTTTTTTCGTATTTTGGTTAAAAATCGCTCAACAATTGAATCAGGAAGGTCATGACTACGCATCGCAACAAGCCACCGGTGGTCTTCAAGGTTATTTTGAATAAACATGAAACAAATAAGTAAGAAGCCACACAGTTAAAAAGGGTGGTAATTTTTCGAGCGGTAAAGTGAATGGGGTGAAATATTGTGCATTTTTTACCCCAAAATGAGTGAATAAACAATTTTTGATTCACAACACACACCGGTAAACTTTTACCGTGGCAGATGAGTGACGGTTTCCCCGGCAACGGGGTAAAAGCAACCATGATGACACCGCGCGCGGCATTTATTGCCAAAATGATGTGCGAAACTTGACTATACGAACGACACATGCTGCAATGATGTCGTCGAAGACGGTCACGGTGTTCCTGATGGAAAACGACATGAGCTTTTATTGCCATTATTTCAAGGTATGTGTTTCTATTGATATCCTAAATATGTCATTATCAAATTTAAAGGTGTACGCTGACGCAAAAACATATACAGGCTGGTAAAGCACGGTACATGACGATAAAAAAATGACCTGCATGCATGCATTGCATGTGTTTATAAAAGTTTAAGCTTACTTCAATCAAACATATGAACAATGTAAACTGCTCACAAAAAGTATCGTAACACTTGGAAATGATCCAATATATAACGGGTCGAAAGGGTATGCATTAATCATGTTAATCGAAGCAAATAACCAAGTGCATAATTTTGTTCTGCGTATTTTGACACCTCGATCGATGAGATACGATGTTGCGGAGCGGAGTTATTGTCATTTCAATGATCGTGGGTGCAGTTTCCAAGGTGACACTCTGTCACATTAGGATGTAAAATGGGAGCATTATTTCTTATTATGCAGTATTATAAAGGGGGAACCCACTTTTTTGTTCCATTGTATAGTGTAATTCAACTAGGCAACACATCCAGGGTTCAATAATCTAGGTCACCAGCTGGAGAACACCTGTATTTGTAACATTCCAATGTTTAGAAAACATCCTAGAAAGTCTATTGAGAGATTGCACCTGGGTCCCACTTTATGAATAAATGCATAAATTAAAATTCCAGCAAGCTGGGTTTTTTCCACAAGTCCCATGTGCTCTCTAGGCACTTTTGATTCCAGCACTGGGCGGACAACAAGTCATATTATTTTACTCAGCACTACCAAAGGGGTTTCGTCCCTTATTTTCTTCACAAGTTTCGCAAGGCGTGGGTTGAATTCTTGAGATATAGAAGCCCATATAAGCCGGGTGCCAGAATATTTATTCAATGGAATAAGAACAATTTGGCTAGACATATTGTGTGTGAAGTTATACTGATCCAGGAAACGGCATGTCTGTGGAAGTTTAAAAGCTTACCAAGATTTTGACGAGGGCAGCAAATTGCAGGCGTGAACCGCTTTGATCCACGACACTGCAGCTGTAATGACGATGTTGGTTAGTTGGCAAGAAAAGTAACTATTGTAAGTACAAGAATAATTTGTGTTTTAAATGTGTATTTTAAACTACCATTTTGTGCAAATTTTGGACAAGTTCACAAGAACATTTGTATGGTATTTTCACACACAAAAAAGTGTATCTATTTGGAATTACTTTTGGGATTTTCATTGAGAGAAAATGTATAGTTGGAGATAAGCTTTGTTTATACAAATGTATGGACATTTCACCCAAGTTTTCTAATTGAAAAATACCAGTTGCATACAGACTAATTTCATAATCAAAAATGTTTTGCTTTGATGTGTACCATAACAGTTTGATAAAGTTTTGAAGATCAAAACTTCCATCAGTTTAAATTGATTCATCAACACTATGAATTTGAGTATTTTAAAGATTTGAAACATTGAAAAGGTATCATTTTCAAACAAGACAGAGTCTATGTAAATGTTGGTTAATTTTGTATTAAGGTTCATGTTTGTACCACTATCAAAAGTAATGTAATTTTGTACACAAATGCTGGGTGATGAAAACCTGCTTCCCTCAAGTTGTTATTGTAAGAAAAACAAACAAATACAAAAAGGGGATATATTTTGGAATCTGACACTTTATGAAGAAATTTCAATAGTCAGGATATTAAGATTCAAAATTCTGTAATGTTTTGGGTCACTCATTTCTATTCAATGCAGTGTCACCTTTTTCTTTGGGTTTTGACGAGAGAGCGGATACAAGGACCGAAAAGACGAGTGCCATAATTCGCCACACTCGATGTCGGACGAACCATGACGAGCGAGAGACGCTGATGAAGCCAGGGATACAAAAATGAAAGAGTCGCTTGTATAGACAGTATTAACATTTACCCTTTGTGTTAAAAACACAATTGCTTTGACTCTTATAAGATATTGTGGAAAGTAAGAAATCATCCACAGGTAGATGTAACAAAATTGTTTGACAACCTCTCTGGTATGTACCAACCTTTTGTATAACAATCCAGGCACATCGAGATTCAAGGAAAATCAGCATAGAGAAACTTTGTAATATTATTTTCTCTTTTCTACTATATTGTAAATGTGGAATATTATGTTATGTGTGATAACGACAAGAAAACTGCACAGAATAAATTTATTTATATTATATTACACCTTTTTGAGATATTGTGAATCACTTGATTGGTAATAATTTATTGTATATCTGGATAGTACTAGGCTAATTAAGCTAAATTGTTAAACGCCACGTGCACTTGACACACTCATCCCTATTGAAAATCACGAATCTGATCATTCTAAACAGTAATGCAAACCTCTTTCTATAGGGTGATTGTCACTTTTGAAACTGGACCCACGACCATTGAAATGACAATAACTCCGCTCCGCAACATCGTATCTCATCGATCGAGGTGTCAAAATACGCAGAACAAAATTATGCACTTGATTATTTGCTTCGATTAATGCATACCCTTTCGAGCCGTTATATATTGGATCATTTCTAAGTGTTACGATACTTTTTGTGAGCAGTTTACTTGGTTGGTATCCTCCGTATAGTACTCAGACCGTTTGAAAGTTTTCACATGATGCATGCAATGATTTGATAATGACATATTTAGGATATCAATAGAAACACATACCTTGAAATAATGGCAATAAAAAGCTCATGTGTAACGTTGAAAGAAACATGTTCAGAATAAAGGCTTTTGCAAAAATTGAATAAATGTATTCAGTGATGTTCATTTCATTGTGATGTGTAATTTATTTCCTGCAGGTTTCATCATGTTTACACAAAATTGTGTAAATATCTACAACAAATGTACACAAACAGTTGTAAAAATATTACACAACTCTATGGGGTAAGAATATTTAACCCCATTTATGTGTAAAATAATACACAATTGAGGGGTAAAACTACTACCGCTGTTGAATTTGGTAAAGTTTACCCCATTCAGCGGTTCTGGGGAAACATGCGAGCAATTGTGTAAAAGTTACCCCATTTTCAGTAAAATGTTACTCCGAACTGGTGTAAATTTGTTACTCCCCTTTGCTGTGTAAAGCTTACTCCAGTGACGACCATGTTTCCCCAGAACCGCTGAGATGTGTAATATTTTACACCATACTGGGTAATTATTTTTTACAGTGCATCTGTGGCGTTTTAGATCAATTTGGGTAGTTTCGATGTGATCTCATCGAAACTCAAAACGCTATAAAATCCATGAATTTCACATGAAATACTGCAAATTAAGCTCTATAATTTTGGGTGGTAGTTAGTACGTGTATACATACGCATTACGTATGTGAAAAACCTAACTTCTGAAAAGAGTGAGGGCTCCCTCCATGAAGGATCTGTTAGTGCCCCTTTAAGTAACAAAAAGCAGTACACATCATATCATTCACGAGGCGCCCAACTCGAGATGTGATTTAATGTAAACCATACATGCATAAACGTCGCTGCGTTGTGTAATATTTTGAGCACCAATTTCCATTAATATCCACGCGAGGATCGAACGCAAGGATACGACAAAGCGAGTAGGTAAGTAAATGAATAAATATCATTATATAATAAAATTTTCAGACGGTTTAGCCATGGAAGTGGTTTTTTAGCCTCGTTTAGCTAAACGCAATCGGATTGACGCAAATATGCGTGATACAGAATGCGACGGAAATGTTTACTGGAGTCATCAAAAAGGGTAATAAATGTGCTGATAACTCTGTTTTGGAGATGTTTCCTCTTTAATTTGAGATATTGCACCCTAAGAAGGTTGATTATTGATAAAGTTACAATCCCAAATGTAAGGTCAAGTACGATTTTCATTTTCACATTTTTCTTTTCAACACGGGGCGAGTCTGACAGGTATTAAGGTGTGTGCTGTATTGATTCACCGGAACAATGCAGCCGGCCGACTATCCAACAACCTGAGCATCGGCCGGTGAATTAGCCCTTCAACTACAAGTAGGCCTAATCAATAATTTGCCCGTAACTGAGTCCGCGTATGGAAAAGCGAAATGCGAAAATCGTACCTATTTAGCGTGCAATATCTCAAATTCTTTCCGGATTGGCCATTCACCGCTGTTTCTTTTTTGAAAAGTTTAAGCAGGGAGGTGTTAACATCTCTCTGGTTTAAGCAAACTAGCTTTAACATTATTTGGACAATTCATTTATTAGTATTAGAGTCATGAATGCTAAAAAGTAATACATTATAAAGCTGTATGCTTAGCTTGCAAGAAATTACACTCGAGCTAGTATTATTCATTTATTTATATGTTAACAAATCACTTGACCAGTTAGCACAACGGCTTTGTTACTAATACTCATGGACCTAGCCCTTATCTACACTCCCGATCTACACTACTCAAACAATCAAAGGAACTGTGTTATGACATACAGGGTGTATCAAAAAAATTAGGACTCTGTTTCATGACGGTGTTATTCTTATTATAATCATTGGACCATGACCAATTTAGTAAAGCCCAATTAATTATTATGATATCCTGAAAACAAAAGATCTACATGTACAGATCAGTAAATAACATGGTTTACGTTTTAATACGTTATAATATTTGTCAACATAGTAAATAAACTATCTGTCAATAGCAAACTTTAGTTTGGTAATCCATTTAATTCTGGCACAAATCAATACTGGCTAAAAAAAACCGCAAAACAGATGCATGCATATTCTGTGCAAATTAAAAAAGGGTTGTTAAACAGTTCTCGAACCCACTGTGGATGGTTCATTGAGTTAAAAATCGAGCACTTTCATGTTACTCGACTGTTACTGTGTGAATTTCCATTGTACAAACCAGTAAATGATAATTATGGTTTACACAAAGTACGCTAGTTTTCTTATTTTTCATCGGATTGATCTCATATTTTCAGAATATCATAATAATTGATTGGGCATTACATTGAGACTAAATTGGTCATGGTCCAATGATTATAATAAGAATTACACCGTCATGAAACAGAGTCCTTTTTGTTTTTGTTTTTTGATACACCCTGTATAATAGGCACCAGTACTTTAAAAGGTTTTAAAATTACATATAAATTTGTTACAGATATAGCCAAATGTTAATACCCAGGGGTTAATACCCAAACAATATTCAGTAGTGTAAGATGAAATCATGAATATCTTCTAACACTTGGACTCAAGAGTGGCCACACAGCCCTATAAGGACAATAAATAACTGATTTTGCCAGGCATTGTAAGGTGTCTGTAAACACTTACAGTTTAAGAAAGAGTCACAAAAACTAGCGTCTAGTAACTGGTATGACCTCCACGTGCTTGGTTACACTCCTCAGAGCGTCGAGGAATGTTTAGAATAAGCAGTCTTAGAGAGCCCTGAGGAATGTTCCTACACTCTTCAACCAAAGCATCATTCTTTCTTTCTGTTTTTGTATATAAAGAGCAAATGTGAACAATAGTCCAACACACATTATCAAGGTTAATGAACTCAGTGGTTAGAAATCAAACTGGTAACTCTCTACAAAGAGCTCTAAAAGGCCAATCAATTGGTTCACTGCAACTCAGAAAATATGCATACTAAAAGAAACACAAATGGGCAGGGGTAAAAATTGCCACATAGGAATAAAACCCAAATATAGAGGATCACAGGACTACATCAAAATATAAATTAAAGAAAATTAATATATGGAGGTTTTGAGCATCAAGAGAACCTGCACAACACACTATTGGTGACCAAGATTGGTGACAAAGAGGGTGCCAATGGCATTGGCACTCAATTGGTCACCAATATTGGTTGCCAACAATGATGCCAATTAACGAGCGCCAATGTAAAGCCAATACTGGTCCAATATTGGTGACCAATAAAATGCCAATGCCAATATTGCCAATGGGCCCAATATTGGTCAACAAGATAATGCCAATGCCAATATTGCCAATATTGGGCCAATATTGTGCCAATATATGTATGTTGTCTGGGATGTTTGGTAAAAAAACAATCAAAAGTTACTTTAATTGACCTAAACAAAGTGTACGACTTTCTTTTGTTGAGCACTTTAGAGAACAAGAAGAGTCTGAAAATAGACAAACAGCGCTTAGGAGGGGTTGAGTTTGAATGCAAGCAGAGGTTCCATGAAGATTGCATTTTGTACACCCCTATATCGTTGATAGTGATAGCAGGCCAAGTGACCATACTGCCATGCCATGACATAAACATGCATATAGCTGTCACTATATTAAACCCTGATAACATTTAACCTGGTTAACCCCGTCCCCATACCAGGCTAGTTCACTTTGTTCATCATTAACTCTCTCTAGTGCATGGTGTAATAAGTGTGGTACAGACAATACAGAGTAGACATGATACATGCTGTCTTCGATATTATCGGGGAAGTATGACTATTGTTCAGATGTGTATATTTACTGCAAATAAATATTTAAGATAGTATTTCTAATGCTATATGTACTACGTGGTGACAAATGTGAGCTACGGAAGTATCATTCATAGTAGAACTATTTTACTTTATATAGAAGGAGGAATAAGTACACTTCTAGCATACAAATGGTTTTAACCGAATAAGGACAGTATCGTTTTAACCCGATACAGGGATATACAATCCCAAAATTAAAAGTTGATGATTGATGATGGACTTGATGATATAAAGGTACTAATACATAGTGAGTACTTCGGCCTAGTGCAGTCTAAGGATGCCTGTAAAAAGCATATATATCGTCGCTATTCTGACATACCGGCACATCACAACAGAATTAAGTAAAGTGATGTGCCGGTATGTCAGAACAGCGACGATATTATATACCAAAATCAGCCATGTCTGTCTACTGATGTGATTGGCTGCGACAGGCTTCTGTTATAAGAGTTCATTGACTAAAGGTGAACCAACCGAAACCAAGTTTATATGGACGTTTGGCTGGCTTAATCTCACACTGTACTTGGATAGCGCAGTTCACATCAGGGATACAGTGACCTTGCTAGAAATTAAGTTGATCTCTGCACAGAGCGTAATGGACATAAACTGCTCACAAAAAGTATCGTAACACTTAGAAATGATCCAATATATAACGGCTCGAAAAGGTATGCATTAATCGAAGCAAATAACCAAGTGCATAATTTTGTTCTGCGCATTTTGACACCTCAATCGTTGAGATACGATGTTGCGGAGCGGAGTTATTGTCATTTCAATGATCGTGGGTCCAGTTTCCAAGGTGACACTCATCCCTATTGAAAATCACGAATCTGATCATTCTAAACAGTAATGCAAACCTCTTTCTATAGGGTGATTGTCACTTTTGAAACTGGACCCACGACCATTGAAATGACAATAACTCCGCTCCGCAACATCGTATCTCATCGATCGAGGTGTCAAAATACGCAGAACAAAATTATGCACTTGGTTATTTGCTTCGATTAATGCATACCCTTTCTAGCCGTTATATATTGGATCATTTCTAAGTGTTACGATACTTTTTGTGAGCAGTTTATATACCAGTACAGGCTTCACAAGTGGTTACAGTACAGCGCCCAAAGGCGCTGAAAAACGACGTAACGGTGAACCGAATAATAGAGTTAGTTTAGAACTTATGATGTGATAAACATATGTGTGTCCTTTAGCTTCCTTTCAGCTGACCTTTGAACTGTCATGGCCAATACTTGCGTATGACTTTAGTACGGGCTTTAGTTTGTATGTAAATACACACAAATCGAAACCAGCAATTGCCCTTGATGTAATAGAACTAGGGAGACAGAATTGTTTTTTGCAGACTGCACGGCTTTACACATGTTGCAGCGTTCAACAGAATTTAATGCGAACCTAAACAATACGGGTAAACGTTAGACGAGTATTGACTGAATCTAAGGTATGTGCAGTGTTGTTGAACATGTTGAATGAATGTTGATACAACATATTTCTGGAATTGTAAAAATATTAAGTTGTGTTTACGTTATACTTTAACCCGAAAAAAGGTTTTCTAATAAGTCGTTAATAGGAGAAATCTCCCAAATTCCAAACATATCCTGAAGATATTTTAATCAATAAAATCCCTTAGAATGACTTTTGATTATTGAATTGATCACACATGTACATACGTCGTACTTGAACAATGGGATACTTGCTGAAATCATTGAAAAGAATTGAACGTCTATTGTTATTGCATTAATTTAAGCATCCAGTTATAGCTTTGATGAAAAACGTTCAATAATTGTGCAAAATGACTTGATATTTGGTTATCCATCTTTGAATAAATAGGCTACATAGGCAATAATAACAATAAGAAATATCTTTAAAAAAGACAACGCCTCAGCTTAAACAAACACAGATTTCTGTTTCAATGGGGTTGGGTGAAGTGTATGGTTTTCACAAATTATTCAAAGGAAATATTAAAGGTGTTAAAGTGTTAACATAAATGTCTTGTCTTGGCATGTGTGAAGCTTTCTTTTTATCCCCCCACCCCCCCCCCCCCCCCCCCCCGCCCAAATAAATGTGTGTGTAAGTAAAGTAATGTAACGTAACGTAAAGTAACCTAAAGTAATGTAACTTAAAGAAACGTAAAGTAACGTAACGTAAAGTAACGTAACGTAAATTACCTAAGGTAAAGTAACGTAACGTAATGTAATGTAAAGTAACGTAAATTCGATTGTGAAATTTGGATTAAGACATTGTTTAAAATATTTAAAGTAAAGAACCCATTTGTAAACATTTTCGTTGGCCAGTTATTTTCTCCATAAAACACATTTCCTTCTCTTTTCTTCTTGAAAAGTTCTTTATTCTACCACCCTGTATAACCAGACATTATTTTATCACCCTGTTTAACTAGACACTGTAAACAAATTAATTATAATACATTCATTCCAATAATAAATGAGAAGTCTTTAAAAATTACTATCCCACATTCATTCCAATAATAAATGAGAAGTCTTTAAACACATTTCTTTCTCTTTTCTACTTGAAAAGGGGTCTTTATTCTACCACCCTGTATAACAAGACATTATGTTATCACCCTGTATAGACACTGTAATAAATTCCACTGGAAATTATCGATAATCGATGATCGATAATCGATAATCAATAATCGATAGATAGATAGATAGTTTAATATCGACTGAATCGGCACAATTTTTGCTCAACCCTTCATTTAGTATGAATGGAATTTCCGTCAATGGAACCACTACCTGCTTCGTACGCATGTTATGGTAATGAAGTAAATGTGTGAGTAATTCTCATTTTGACTAGCCCGAGTGAACGTGTGAAGCCGATCTGTGTCATACAAAACACCCACTTTCGCGTCATACAAGCCGCCCAGTTTCCCTATATGAACATGAAACTTTCTAATCATGACTTTCAGGCCTACAGAGCCCTAGACAGCTTCACCTTTTCAGGTATCGTATATATTGTACTTATATTCCATTAAAACAAGTCATAAGTATGTTTTTGGCAGTTTAAATCTATTGTTGTCAATGTAGCACGCACAATATACCGCCAAAATGCGCCTTCCTGACAACGCAATTCGAAATTCGAATTCGGCGAAAAACCATAAAATCCCTGTTTCATTAATAATAATAATAATAATAATCATCATCCTAATAGTGGAATAAGGCGAATTTCTTTTGACAAAAATTCGCCTTAACGTCATTTTAAACCATTCATATCGCCCTAACGAACAAAAGACGGAATAAAACGCATTGTTCTCTGTCGCCTTAATGACGGTTTTAGGCGTATAATAATGATGATGATGATGATGATGATGATGATGATGATGATGATGATGATGATGATGATGATGATGATGATGATGATGATGATGATGATGATGATGATGATGATGATGATGATGATGATGATGATGATGATGATGATGATGATGATGATGATGATGATGATGATGATGATGATGATGATGATGATGATGATGATGATGATGATGATGATGATGATGATGATGATGATAATATTAATAATAATAAAAAAATAAATCAGGGTTGTCTAGCAACAAACAGCATGAAATGTTATAGTACTTTTTACAGGGGGCACAGAGAGATTTCTCCAAAAATGAAATTCAATACTTTCACCTTGTTAGATAGATGATACATAGAAACCCTCTCATGTAAGATTTCAAAGAAAATCAGTAACAATAAAAAATAAAGACATTTTCTCAGCATTTCCGAAAGTATCTTAGTACTTTTCACTTTTTTCGTATTTTGGTTAAAAATCGCACAACAATTGAATCAGGAAGGTCATCGCATCACGCAACAAGCCATGGGTGGTTTTCAATGTTATTTTGAATAAACATGAAACAAATAAGTAAGAAGCCATCTGTGGCCTTTTATATCAATTTGGGTAGTTTCGATGTGATCTCATCGAAACTCAAAACGCTATCAAATCCATGAATTTCACATGAAATAGGCCTACTGCAAATTAAGTTCTATAATTTTGGGTGGTAGTTAGTATGTGTATAAGCGTGTATGTGAAAAACCCAACTTCTGAAAAGAGTGAGGGCTCCCTCCGTGAAGGATCTCTTAACTCGAGATGTGATTTAATGTAAACCATATTGTACATGCATAAACGTCGCTGCGTTGTGTAATATTTTGAGCACCAATTTCCATTAATATCCATGCGAGGATCGAACGTAAGGATACGACGAAGCGAGTAGGTAAGTAAATGAATAAATATAATTATATAATAAAACTGTCAGACGGTTTAGCCATGGAAGTGGTTTAGCCTCGTTGACGCAAATATGTTGCGTGATACAGAATGCGACGGCAATGTTTACTGCAGTCATCAAAAAAGGTAATTCATGTGCTGATAACTCTGTTTTGGAGATATGTCTCTTTAATTTGAAATATTGCACACTAAGAAGGTTGATTATTGATAAAGTTACAATCCCAAATGTAAGGTCAAGTACGATTTTCATTTTCACATTTTTCTTTTCAACACGGGGCGAGTTTGACAGGTATTAAGGTGTGTGCCGTATTGATCCACCGGAACAATGCAGCCGGCCGACTATCCAACAACCTGAGCATCGGCCGGTGAATTAGCCTTTCAACTACAAGTAATCAATTATTTGCCCGTAACTGAGTCCGTGTGTGGAAATGCGAAAATCGTACCTTCTTTAGCGTGCAATATCTCAAAATCTTTCCGGAATGGCATTTACCGCTGTTTCTTTTGAACAATTTAAGTAGGGAGGTGTTTCAGGTGTTAAAACATCTCTCTGGTTTAAGCAAACTAGCTTTAACATTATTTGGACAATTCATTTATTAGTACTAGCGGGCTTCCGCGCTTCGCGCGGACCCGCTAGAAGATTTCACGGGGAGGTAAGTAAACAAAGCGTAAGCAAATTTGATACAATATCAAGAACATGTCCTACATGTATACATAATCCAGACGGGCCCTAAATAATCCGAATATCGTAGGTGCTTTTGATAATCCAGGTATACATGTGCCTTAAAGTAGGTAGGCCTACCTTTATCTTTTCAGATACCCATGGAGGCCTCCCATGTGACCTGAAATGCAGGTCCCGTTGTCCCATTATATCCAGGGACCCCATAGGCCTAAGCCCTACCCCTAATCCAGTTACCACAGGTGCCCTTAATGGCACCGGATACCACATAATCCAGGTACTGCAGTGTGCCGTTATATCGAGATGCCCAGGTGCCTTACTGTATCATTCAAGTAACTTGAATTAATCGCGGGTGCCGAAGATAGCGGACAGTAATAGTCATACCACAATAGGCAGAGGTGAGTAATATCAAAGCGTTATAAATGTTTATATAAATATCAAGAGTATGTCCTTATTCAGGTACCCAGGCAGGTACCTAAAGAGCCCTTGATATGTAAGTGACATGGTCCCTGCGCCTAGGCCCAATGTGCTCTTAAATAATACAGATACCCATGTTCCTAATCCAAGTACTCCACGTGTTCTTAATACACCGGTTGCCCATGATAGGTCTAGGCCCTACCCCTCACAGATGGCCTTAATAACCCAGGTACCGCATTTTCCGGCATTATATCCATACCAATGTACCCGTATTATATCCAGTTTATAATGGAAAGCGCAGGTACAGGTGCCGAAGCTATAATAGCGGGTGGTTAGTCACATCAAAACGTATAAAGATGAGGGTATTGTAAAACAGCAAGAGTATGTCGTTGATACTCTATGATCCTAGGTGCCCTTAATACTGACATTGGTACCACAGTGCCCTTAATAATCCATATATACCATGTGCCCTTAATAAATCTATGTATGCCATGCATGTATAACACATGGTGCCTTTGATTATTCAGGTACCACCCCATGTACTTTAATAATCAAGATTGTGTATTCGTGATCCAATATAGGATCTCCATGGACTACCGTATGTGGTTTATCTTGAATCGAATATTAAGGGCACCCGTGATAACTGTGTATGCGGCTATTAGGGCCTACGTGGATTGATAAGGACACCTGAATGGTTATTCAGGTGTAATATTCAGAGTATCTGGATTGCCTTAATATCCCCTCCCCCAGTTACCCCCTGTCAGCTCATGTCCCTACCCTTTTTGTAACCCAAATAATACAAAAGTTGTATTTTAATGTCAAAACTGAAAGTAACTTAAAATTAGCTTTAAAATGTCTCCCCCGATTCTTTTATTGCCCCCGCCACCCCGTTTTCCTCCTTTAAAATGTTGATATGTGTGCCATCCGGGTTTTGTTTGGCCTATACTTAAATACATTATTCCTCCAATAGGCATGTAGGGCCTAAACGTATGTAGTTCCTTTGTCATGTTTGTTGTGTTCTAAATAAGGCCTTCCGAGATACTACCGATACACCCAATCCAGTTATCACAGGTGGCACACCTGCGCATAGTATATCCAGGTAATTTGATACTATCTGCGTTTTATAGATCCAGATACCACTGGTGCCCTTACTAATCCAGACACTCTATAATAATCATGATAATATACTACACGTTCCGTTTATCCAGATGCCCATGTGCCCTTATATCCAGATTATCAAGTAGTAAGGAGGAGGTGGCTTTAGGGTATGATGCGGCAATACCGCACGTTCCGTTTATCCATACCCATGTGGCCTTAGTAAGGCCGCCTTACTATATCCATATTATCAAGTAAGGGAAGTGCGGGGGAAGGGGGCGTTAGTCCTTAGGGTATGATGTGACAATCCCGTAATTTACGTGCTATATAAGCCGCACGGCGAATAAGCCGCAGCACCTCAAATTAAGATTCAGACCTCATCGTATACAGTAAGCCGCACCGCTGTATAATAAGTCGCACAAAGAAAATGAAAGGGTGTATGTGGGGGATGGGTGTGTGTGTGGGGGGGGGGGGGGGGGGGGGGTGGGCTCGACCATGATCCAGCACCAGCCCATAGCTTCATGACCAGCCATGGGGGTTACAACTGCATGAGTGATTTTAGTCACTTTAAATATGTTATCCTGGATACGGTTTGCGCCTTGCTCCCTGCCTGCTTTCACTGCATGCCCCGTTTACAATGTACAGTTTGCGCCACAAACGCGTACACACTTTGTCTGCGTCATTACGTGTGCGCCGATTCGCGTGCGCTATGTTAAACGCCGCCGCGCAGCAACAACAACGGTTGGTATGGTACCGCCAGTTTCTTTATCGTTAGCAAACTTCGCGTTCATCTATGTTATTAATGTGAAAGTGTCACTTTAAGATCTGCGTAAGAGTTATTGTTTACATTTAGAAAATGTCGTAAAATATTTTAATTTGTTGGACGTACAGTCCCGTATAAATGCTTGTTACTATGCGTTCTTTAAGAATAACAAACAGCCGCATATATAGAAATGTAGCTATATCCCCGAAGAAAATATTTTGGGTGAAGACCATATGTCATCACACATTCCGAAAACCACAATTTGTGTCCGAACAGTAACTACCCGAGTAAAAGAAATTCAACATTTCGGATTTTCACATGTGATCCTTTCTGCGCATGTCTGAAAACGGGAAAAAACGGGCATTGAACTATCTAATTAGCTCGTGCATTAGAGGCGCAATTACCACGCTTTTTCAGTTGAAGAGGGACGCGAGTGTAAAATTATATTGAACTATCTAATAAAGCCATGTTCCGAAAATTAGTATATAGATTAGAAGTCTTGAATGCTAAAAAGTAATACATTAAAAAGCTGTATGCTTAGCTTGCAAAAAATTACACTCGAGCTATTATTATTTATTTATTTAATATGTTAACAAATCACTTGACCAGTTAGCACAACGGCTTTGTTACTTAATACTCATGGACCCAGCCCTTATCTACACTACTCAAACAATCAAAGGAACTGTTTTATGACATACAGGGTGTATCAAAAAAAAATAGGACTCTGTTTCATGACGGTGTTATTCTTATTATAATCATTGGACCATGACCAATTTAGTAAAGCCCAATTAATTATTATGATATCCTGAAAATAAAAGATCAATCCGATGCAAAATAAGAAAACTAGCGTACTTTGCGTAAACCATGTCATTAACTGGTTTGTAAAATGGGATCTACATGTACAGATCAGTAAATAACATGGTTTACGTTTCAATACTAATTATTATTATTATTTTATTATTATTTATAATACGTTATAATAATTGTCAACATAGTAAATAATCTATTAGTCAATAGCAAACTTTAGTTTGGTAATCCATTTAATTCTGGCACAAATCAATACTGGCTCAAAGAAAACCGCAAAACAGATGCATGCATATTCTGTGCAAATTAAAAAAGCGTAAAAAATCGAGCACTTTCATGTTACTCGACTGTTACTGTGTGAATTTCCATTGTACAAACCAGTAAATGATAATTATGGTTTACACAAAGTACGCTAGTTTTCTTTTTTTTCATCGGATTGATCTCATATTTTCAGAATATCATAATAATTGATTGGGCATTACATTGAGACTAAATTGGTCATGGTCCAATGATTATAATAAGAATTACACCGTCATGAAACAGAGTCCTTTTTGTTTTTGTTTTTTGATACACCCTGTATATTAGGCACCAGTACTTTAAAAGGTTTTAAAATTACATATAAATTTGTTACAGATATAGCCAAATGTTAATACCCAGGGGTTAATACCCAAACAATATTCAGTAGTGTAAGATGAAATCATGAATATCTTCTAACACTTGGACTCAAGAGTGGCCACACAGCCCTATAAGGACAATAAATAACTGATTTTGCCAGGCATTGTAAGGTGTCTGTAAACACTTACAGTTTAAGAAAGAGTCACAAAAACTAGCGTCTAGTAACTGGTATGACCTCCACGTGCTTGGTTACACTCCTCAGAGCGTCAGCGTCTAGTAACTGGTATGACCTCCACGTGCTTGGATACACTCCTCAGAGCGTCAGCGTCTAGTAACTGGTATGACCTCCACGTGCTTGGATACACTCCTCAGAGCGTCGAGAAATGTTTAGAATGAACAGTCTAATAGAGAGCCCTGAGGAATGTTCCTACACTCTTCAACCAAAGCATCATTCTTTCTTTCTGTTTTTGTATATAAAGAGCAAATGTGAACAATAGTCCAACACACATTAGGCTCATGAAAGTCAATTGCGAGTTTCCCGTTACTTTTTTTTCTTCAAAGTGATGAGGCGACTTTTTCATTATTCATTATTCATTATTTGATCACATTTCATTATTGACATGTAAATGCATGTTTGATCAACCAACCTTGCTACGTCGAATATAATTGTTCATCTGCACGATGAAATGGTGGTATCATTTATTGAGTGAGTTCCGTTTTTTCAAGCATTTATGATCCCCCAGTTAAAAACTGGTAGCAGAGAGTCGGGGGAAACCCCGATGTTTTTTTACAGAAATGAATAAATGCATCAAAATAATGTTCACGGAAGGTAGGTTTACGATTAAAAAAGCCTTGCTTATGAGCCTAGTTCTCAAAATTCATATTTTAAGAAAGTGAAAAATGTGTTCAAATTGATCAAACTGGCAACAAATTATGTTTAAAAATAAATAATGAATTTTTTGGGAAATCTTAAAATTTTGACGCGGGTGAAAAAAAAGTGATGCGGGCGGGTAACGGGAAATTCGATATCGACTTTCATGCGCCTTATCAAGGTTAATGAACTCAGTGATTAGCAATCAAACTGGTAACTCTCTACAAAGAGCTCTAAAAGGCCAATCAATTGGTTCACTGCAACTCAGAAAATATGCATACTAAAAGAAACACAAATGGGCAGGGGTAAAAATTGCCACATAGGATTAAAACTTAAAAGCCCAAACATAGAGGACTACATCAAAATATAAATTAAAGAAAATTAATATATGGAGGTCATGAGCATCAGGAGAACCTGCACAACACACTTGTGAATTAAATCTACCAGGAGCTGCCTGTCGTCACCTGTTGGGGCGTGGCCGTATCACAAGCCCATACTGGCTACATGCTTTACAGGACTATCCACCATCTCCCCAACCAAGCATATACCTACACTTGAACCTTGACCACCATGCTAATGTACCAGTCAGTTGTTGAAAGGACTTGAATGAAGGGTGCCATGAAAGAGTATGTAGGCTACGCCAAGTTATGAGTTGTAGAGAAGGTGTCTGTGCACGCGGTACCTATGATATGTTGCCAACAACGTCTTCTGGAAAATTGTTCCATAAGGGAATGGCTGTGTGAAGGAAGATCATGAATTAGAATTGATATTATTGAACATATGGTGCCGGAAGCAACGCTGTTAAATCCCTTGGACAGTGGTTGGTGTGCATCTTGTACAATACCGTAGCTGCTGCGACCTGTCGCCTGTGAAGCAGGCTGGTGATGTTGAGCTGTGACAGAGCAGTAACTTCGTGAGCTCCAATAATTTTGAGTGCCTTCTTTTGGATGTTGTCAAGATGGCTTAGAATAGTACTTTTATAGTGAGGCATACTCCATTATGCTGCGGACAGTGGATCTACCTTCAGCCTTCAATTTATTTGCAACATTGCGAAGAGCGCCCTGCTTCTGGCCAGCTTTAGTTGTGATAGCCGAAATGTGTTTTGACCAAGTCAGCTTGCTGTCAATGGTAACACCCAGCATCTAAAATCATTCTGCAGATGGTAGTTTGCAGTCTCCAAAGTAGATATTAAGTCTGGAAGGGGTTCTCTTTCTTGAAATTACCATGGTCTTGCATTTGGTATAGGCTCAAAGTTCACTTTCCATTCACTTTCACTTTCACTTTCAATTTCACTTTCAAAGTTCACTTTCAGCCAATGCTTTCATGTGCTAAGATCTCTGTTGAGGCTGGCAACTACTGCGTTGGCATCAGTTGATGACTTTTAAAATGGGTGCGAGGAGTGTTGAGTCGTCAGCGTTTAGATAGAGCTCGTTATCATAACCATCTACAAGGTCATCAATAAAGACAGAAAACAGTAGTGGACCAAGAATAGATCCTTGTGGAACAGAAGCATTTATGGGAGCAGTGTTGGATACTTGACCTGGCATGACGACATTGATGGATCTATCGGATAAGTGGATACGTAGTTGTGTATCCATGAGAGCAGTCTTCCGGTAACACCCTTTGCCATCAGTTTGAGCAGAATCCGTTGTGCCATACTTTGTCGAAAGCTCCTTTTATGTCTAGGGCTATGACACAGACCTCGTCACTTTGGTCTAGAGAGTTGTTCCATTTCTGTGACAGGATATTGAGGAGATCGGCTGTGCTATGGCCTGCTCTAAATCCAGCAGAGATCAGGTTGTTGCTGAGAAGAAAGCATTGAAGTTGTTTCTGCACGACAGCTTCCAGGATCTTGCTGATATTGCTTAGCAGTGAAATGGGACGATACTTTATTGGGTCAGCCTGGAACTTCTCTTGTGAATTGTGGTGACAGAGGTTGTTTTCCATACGTTTAGGGAACACACCATGAGTGAAGCAGAGGTCAAAAGCCTGCAGAGTGGACTGGCAAGTTCAGCGCAGCATTCTTTGAGAACCTTGGTTGGAATCAGGTCTGGTCCAGTGGCTTTATCTGGGTTGTGATGATGTAGCAGTTGTAGAACATCCATGGGATTGAAAACTATTTTGTCAAAGTATTTGGAGGTTGAAGGATGGATATATGGGGCCTTTAGCACTTTGGAGTCTACATTTTCCCGCAAATGTCTGAAAAAAGCTTCTGCCTTGTCCCTTGCTGTATGGGTGACGTTTTGATGTTCAATCACAGGGATCTCAGAGCGAGCTGTTCTACCCGACAGGGTATTGAGATTCTCCACCATTTCTTGCTGCTCAGCGATTTATCTGCCAGGTCTTGTCTCAATTTAGTGTTGTAATTTCTCCGGGCTTGCTTCTCAGCTTGGTTGTAGGAGTGTTTAGCTTCAGCGAACTTTGCCTTGCTGACTTCAGTTTGGTCTTTTTTCTTGGCTTTCATAAAGAGACGACGCTTCTTCCTAGATGCACTACGGCATTTGTCGTTGAACCATACCAGGTCCTCTTCGTAACTGTCTTACTAGGAATGAACTAGATAGTGCCTGTACGGTATCTGCAATCCGTCGGTGTGTGTCCCATGCATGCTCTATAGGTTTAAGGTCTGGAGACCTTGCCGACCAGGGAATGGTGTTGATTCCCTCATCCTCGAGTAAGTCCACAGCTACAATTTATGGACGAGCCTTATCATGCACCAGAATGACATTTTCTCATACAGCACCGGAAATGGCCTCACCACAGGGTACATCTCATCTCGGTACCTCACACCTGTTATTGCACTACGAGCCACCACGATAAGGTCCCGGCTACACCCTTCCAGACAGATACCTACCCAGACCATAACGACCCAATTATCAACTTCAACAATGGTACAGTCTCAGTCTACATATCCTTCTCATGAATGTCGCAAGACCCTAATCATTGGTTGAAACTGAGAACCTGCTTTCATTGGTGAATTGACGCCCAGTCTCCCACCTGCCAATCTTGATGATCTTGGGCAAACTCCAACCGGATTCTGCGATGCTATGGGGTCAAAATGGGACCGGCAAACGGTTTCTCACTGTTATGCACGGACAACAGTTGCCCTCTAAAAGTCTCTAGCTAAGGATCTGGAGACGGTACTTTGATGGTTTCTGCGCGCCAGTGTCCTCAAGTATTGGTCATGAAGAGTGGTAGCCTTGATCAGGCTTCTAAAATTATTTAAAATAAGGCAGTCGGAGATTTTCCATAGCCATCTGGGAAATCCCACCCTTCCACCCTTCCACGGTAGAGCTGAATACAGCGTGCTAAACACAAATGACGCAGGATTTACATGTAGCAGAAAATTGACTATACACCTGTGATGAATTTCACTTGATTTTAATAACTTTTAAAGTAGGGGAGATGCGGGAGAGTTGAGCCACCGGGAGAGTTGAGCCACCCCCTATAACTCGAAAAGTAGTAACTTACTAAAATTTATATTGGCATATATTGTTATATAGCATCAATCAGACATTCTTAGTGTTAAACTCTACTGTCATGTGTGCTCAGTATCAAAGATAACCTAAAATAATCTCTCTCTTTTCACTTTTGAGTGAAAAATAGAAAAATAAATGTTTTGTCTTTTTTCCCATAGCAAGACTTAGACTATAATGGCGGTAATTGTGTATTGAAGGGGGTATATATGACCATTATTTTAGAGAACTATTGTAAACTACCAAAAGTTCTACACCGCACAGGATTGGGTTATTTATAAAAATGGTCACCATGAGAAGAGTTGAGCCATTGGTCATGGGGAGAGTTGAGCATAGGGAAAACATGTAGTAACATTTTGATTTTTGGACTAAAGGTGAAAAATGAATAATAAATGAGAGAAAATGTTATTTTGTGCCATGATAATAATAATTGAGCACCATATTTACTATAAGGATTAATAAATCAAAAGTTGAACAAATATGATTTTGTTTTTTTCACCAGCCATTGACTTATCATGCTGGCTCAACTCTCCTGAAATGGTGGCTCATCTCTCCCATACTGTAGGGAGAGTTGAGCCACTTTACCAAAACAAATTCAAACCTTTTATATAAAAGAATCGAAAAAAATGCGTTGAAAAGAACAAAGAAGAGATTAACTGATGTGTGTGTGTGACTTAATCATGTTGCTTCTTGCTTCGTGCATTTTAAAAGCTTTACTTTCATACTGAGAGGATTGGACCAAGCCGATTTTGCTTCCTCATGTTTGCTGAAGCATATCTCCCGTTCTAAATAACCAATTGGAACGCAATCAAATGCAAATGAAAGCTTATTTACTCAGCTTTCAAAATACATCAGGATTAGACCCGTATGTTCCTGTCCTTTTAAGATATCTTATGTGCCCGGAGTGTTAACATTTTTTTGGGACACCCTGTATATATTTTTAGAGTTAAAAGTCCATTCATTACCTGTATAGTTACTTTTTTGATGACTGAATAATGTTGACGTCGTTGAAACCTAAAGGTCGCTTTTCTGTCCACTTGATTATTGATATTCCTTTTCTTGGAATTAAATTCCAGATGCCAACAACTATGTTCCCTGCGATTTTTCTAATTGTGATTGTCGGCAGCGCCCTACCACAAATAGCTGCTCACGAAGGAGAACACGGTAAACTACTGTTGCTTATGATAGACGGGATGAGATGGGACTTAGACGGACAGGATTTACCATACCTGAAAAAAGTAGAAGAAAATGGTGTTAAAGCTGAGTGGATGGATGGTGTGTATATATCTAACACCATACCAAGTGCATTCAGTATAGCCACAGGTAAGTATGCCATATCTAACACCATACCAAGTACATTCAGTATAGCCACAAGTAAGAATGCCAGCTAAGTACCGACCGGGATGCGACTTTATGTCCCTAATACAGATTTGTAAAAACTAGATTTAGCTTTATTCCGTAATATGGGTTTGGCTTTGTTTTGCCATTCTATCCGTGTTTGTTTGGCCATCCCATCAACCCCCGGATTTCTGTAATTTAAAGGAAATCCGTGCCATGGAACTTTAGCGCACAGATATGTAGCATTAATATTATACAGACCACTTCTGTAGGTTAAAGTTTTAAAAGTACCACGTTAAGACAAAATCGGCTTTAGAAAGAAAAACAAACATTTGTATGGACGTCGCCATATTGATCAAAGCTATGACGAAACAGTCACGAGATGTCTAAACGATGCCGAATCGTCGTGATTGGTTGATTGTGGTTCCTTTTATGTTAAACGGAATACAAGTCCAAATTAATAACCGATTGGCCAATATTAATAGCAATACAGGTATTTTCAAATACGATAAATTAGGCTCGTACGCGTTGCCAGCGCGTATTTTTAAATAATATTGCAATATTACAGTCGGAAAATGGATTTTCGGTCTCAGCCATACACGAAGTCTTTTAGATTACACGAGGGACTAGTCTAATGTATATTGACTATTTTTATTGAACCCAGAACTATAATGTTTAATTAAACGAATCTGTTTCATATATTGATATTATCGATTTAAGCATTGAATTCCTACGTAGTACCGTCCAGCGACCTGTTGCTGATGAGGCGGTTTTAGTTACGATGACATCACAATATTGGGTATGGCTATCCCATCAGCACTTTCGACACAGACAACCGGGCGCGAATTAAAAATAATCACAGGTTGGGGATATGCAGTTTAAATTCGTTTAATTGAACATTATAGTTCTGTGTTCAATTAAAATTAACTCCCGTTGCCATATTGGGTCGTCCGAGGCCCGTGGCATCGTCGTCTGGCTCCGTCAAGTGTTCTGTATTTGGCCCTCTAGCGATGTAACCATAATTGAAGTACTGCAGGAGTTTTGATCATAGCAATTAACACATTTTTATATTTATATATTCCAGTCGAGGGTAAGGCCTTTATAATATATATTATATTATTATATTATTTAATAGTGACTCTTATTTTGAAGCAGTTCAAGAAAGATTTGAACCCTTATGCTTGGAACACCTCTACTTGTTGTTATAAATCCGGTTAACCATACCAAGGTGTCACTGCAGAAGGGCATTCACGTCTTGGAAAACGTTTGACAAAGACGTATTTCATATCCTTCAGGTGTCCTACTATGTAGTTCTAATAATCATGATGATAACAGAAAGAAATGCAGCATTTTCATCCATGAGACAAATAAATCAGTGAGATACTGACATTTACGTATTGCTACTATGGCTTCACGTTCAAAGTTATTCCGTGCGGGTAAATCCGAAGTGAATTTGTATATATACGTATATTAGTTTTCCAATAATCTATTCATTATTTCTTCTAGGACTTTATGTAGAATCACATGGTGCTATGCAAAATGTTTACTGGGATCCCGTAACCATGGAAAGAACATATGCATATGCAGATACACTCAATGTCACGGAATGGTTTAATCAAGGAGCCGAACCGATATGGGTTCGAGCCATTAATGAAGGTCATAAAGCCGGGACGATCATGTATCCTGGCTGCAATGTTGAAATCCAAGGCGTTGAACCAACCAAAAGAGTTATGAACACACCGTGGCATTGGTTCAACTACCCGTTGACACAAAGGGTTGATGATGCCCTCTCTTGGCTGAAGGAAGATAACTTTGACCTGGTGCTGCTATACTGGGGTCAACCAGACTCCGCCCATCATGAATGGGGAGTAGGGGATCCTCGAACTCTCAATGTCACACGTTATGTTGACCGTGATGTTGGGTATCTGTTTGAAAAGTTGAAAAGTGAAGGTTTGACGGATATCACAGACGTCATAATTGTAAGTGATCATGGTCACGTGAACCTTGACCCGGATAAGCATATATCTATTTATGACTATGTTGATCCCGATGATGTGCACATGCTCGTTGCTGATGATGGGCCATCGTTCCAGTTAGAACCTAAAGAAGGGAAACTGGATAAGGTAAATAAAAATTATTTACTATTTATTTGAGACAAATGTGCACCTACCTTCCGTATAATCCCCCATCCATCCTTCTACGAATACGAAATAGTTTTGTAAAATACCAAATGCTTACAGTAATTATATCTTGATGCGTCATTGTAATTGATTAGTAGTACAAACAAGCATTTACTGCATGAAAGATGTTAGTCTGCGCATTTAAAGGATAAATGCCTCGATATCATATTCTTTCATCATACTGTTTACGTTGACCGCCATTTTGTAAGTTTTGTATGTGTCGTTTTCTCCATCAAATACATTACTCTCTTTGTATATACATCAAGCGAGCCTCATTGTCACATGCGTAATGTCATGAATGTACATGTAGTTCCCAGATTTCTGGAGTAAACGACAATCGTAACCTATAAGGCATTAGCGTCAGAATATACATGTATAGCTATAGCTATAGCGACATAGCGGGAAATTCACATTCATTTAAATAGAACAAAAACACATGGCATGCATGGGGTTAGCTTCGACTTAGCTAAAGATCTTTAATACAGTATAAACCTTCTTTCTGTTCTACTACATTTATTACACAGGTTTTCAAAGCTTTAGACGGAGCACATCCCGCTCTGCATGTCTTTAAACGTGAGGAGTTTCCTGAACGTTTTCACTATGGAGATAACTTAAGGAATTTGCAAATAGTTGGATACGCAGATGCTAATTGGGATATTTACAGTGTAAGTTTCCTAAACATGTTAAAGTGGTTTCAACATCTCAGACTTGCATGCATAGTTGCTTGTGGATATTTACAAAAGTCTTGACTCCTGAATTCCTATCCTCATTCCGGGACGTCGCAGTAAATATGGAGTATTAGGGGAACGTGATCATTTTGATACATAAATTCGCTAAATGTTGGTATTTAAGTATATGCGCCAGAGTAAATAGTTTATTAAAATAATTAATGTTTCCCTCGTGGTGGTCGAAAAATTGAAAAAAACCGGTTCCAATTCCCATATTTCTCTCGTTTCTCTAGCAACTAGCACGATTGGGGTATAATATTATACTTTATTTGGATAAGTCGTTGTTTGAAACCTTATAACGCATTTGTGTTTTTCCAATCGAAAGATAATATTCACGCATCATTCTGTTAGTTTCTTAGAAGTAGTCACGTATCTACTTCTAAGAAACTAAATGGACTTAAGGATTTGTTATGTTTCTTTGATTTCTTAGTAAACCCAATTCATTTAAGAGCACTATTTTGCACACTTTGAGGTCCTACCATCATGATCTTGACATCAGAATCACAGCCATGTGTTATAAAACACGTGACAACGAGCAAAATGTTAAAATTAATCATCCAAGTATACGTACGTTTATCTATCAGAGAAATGTAAAATGTAAAAAAATGAATCCAACGGAACCAGGAACAAAACACACCAAGGATCAGAAAACTGATACAAGAAGATCGCGAAAATGTATCAGAGAAATGTTACCATGTTTATTTTATGTAATATTATTATGACAGAATTATTCTTCTGGTGAATTCCAAATCAAAGGAGCAGGCCACGGATTTGACAACAACGATATGATTATGAAATCAGTATTTTTCGCACAAGGACCAAGTTTCAAGAAGGGGTATCGAAAAGAACATTTTGAATCAGTAAGTTATCATATTAATTGTACACGCCTATGGATATGATGGACCGTACTTGGGTCTGGTCTGGTAAACCAGGAAAGGTGCATTTATTTAGCCATGAATACCATTGTCATCGATCAAATTGCTTATGATTTGAACATCTACATACATTAAGCTTTCCGAGGTATTTTGAATTTAAAAAAATCAGACGTTTCCGAATGTTTTCACCGATTTTCGATATGTCATACCATCCGAACGGATAAAGATACTTCGATGAAATTTCACGGAGTATAGAAACATGTTACCCATTATATCGCACGCATTCCACTTAGACTGCAATGATGTTTTAATTATTTTATTATTTTTTCAAACACGGTATAAGGTGTTCAAAACGATATCGTTCGCCGTATTGTATTTAAATGTTCCGCCAATTGGAGAGACTTTGGTGATTCAAATCGGGTCGCGGATCGTTTGACTCGTCAACGGTAGCATGTGACGTCAAACCCCGGAGCAAAGTCACGACTATGCCCGGAGCATAGTTATTTTTCATGACGTCATCTTGAAATAGCTTGATTATCCCCTCACTTTTAACGAATCTAATGACAGGAATCTATGTATGTCGTCATGCCCGTACCAGCCACCATGATTGAAGTCATTGATTCTGATTTTAACGGCCGTTTATATTGACAGATCTCCAAAAAACTACTCCGCCCATTTTCTTTGTAAGGATTTATGTCAATAAAACCAACGAGCGAAAAGTAAATACACCGAATGACCCAGAACATGGTGAAGTGGTATAGGCATGGTATGATGTAGGCCTATTATAAATTCGTATTGTTCCAGAACAAAATTACACCAGATCAGACCAGAAGACCAAATTAAGCTTGAATCTGCAATTTATAATTGTGCAATATGATTTATAAGTTCATGTTTGATGTTATCATCTCATTTTAAGGAGAAAAAAATTGTGTTATTATTATTGCATTTAAAAATCTAATTCTCTGCATGCGGTGTTTACGATAGCTCAACGTATGACAATACCAGACACGTTCTAAATCTAATAAATACTAGCAATATCTAGATTTGATTTGTTTGTTGGGATGTTTGTTTCTCAGGTAAATGTCTACATGATGATGTGTGAAATTCTAGGTCTCGACCCAGCTCCAAACAACGGATCCCGTGTAAACTATGCAGACATCATGGCATCAAACGGAAATCAACGTATGACATCTCCCAAGCCGCTGTTTTTATCAGGATTGGCTTTGATTTTACTAACGTTGGTCTAATTATCTAATGTTCTGATAATTTACACTTTTCTGAGACAATATCAACCAGATGACAGTGGAAAAGAGTTTATTTCTGGCATGGTTTAACACGCAATCGCGAATAACCATTATATAATTTCATAATGTCACATTTTACGTTGAAAAAATAAATAAAATCTTCATAAAGCTGGTGCCACTTGGGAAATCAACCCTAGTGTAAGTAAAATACAGGGTGAGCCCAAAAATAACCATATAGTAGTAATGGAAAGAAGCCATCTTGTTTTCAAAACAATGATGAATTTTAAACTTTTTAAACCTTGTAAGAATGACCGACTTGTACGTATGCAACTTTGTGTGAAAAAATAAAAATAAAGTCTATCGTATTTAGCGTTTATCATTGGTGAACCTACTTCAGAACCCAATGTCCATGTTTGTCAGATGTGTTTTCTCACATTCATTTGCCAAGTCTTCAGAACAGAAACTTGCAGATTAATATGTCACGCCTTTTTTGGTCAAATATTGTTGAAAACCCAACAAGATATAATTTGCAAAAACGCACCCCGTGCAAGCGGAGGGTTGAATTTTACACTCTACCATATGGACGATGGTTTGCAGTGTGGTTGAAAACAAACCCGCCAAATAAACAGCATCCACGATGTCCTTTATAAGCGATGTTCTTGGCTTTACATAAAACAGTTAAGAATGTCAAGCCTTTATCAGTGTTTATGATGGCGGTCACGATTTGCCTAAATTTGCAATTCGTATTGGTTTAACCATACCTGCCATGGTTTAACACGTAATCGTGAACGGTGAATACCCATCGAAAATATCACATTCCGATAGGTACAACTAAATTAAATAATCCCAAAAGCAATGGAGTTGGATAACCAACTTTACTCTAAGTGTCCTTTCTTTTCATTTTTGCAAGTTAAATAATGGTGGGTAATTTTAAATTAGTCACGTGTTTAGCTCGAAATTTCATATTATACACCTCAATTTTGATGCGAAATGGTAGAAAAGGGATAGTCATAGGCAATAATTTATAATAACAGTAGACATATTTTCTCTTGGTCTCATGGTATTAAAAAAGTCCTTGATACTATTGAGAGGTCTGATAGTGATATATGGGAGAAACCAAACACATGCTGTAAATCCAAAATTTCAACAATTGTTACTTCTGGCCTCGAAGATATTTATAACACTCAGTGGAAAGATAGTATTACAAATTCACAACCAAAACTTAGAACATATTGTCAATTCAAAGATAGTTTTGCAAAAGAAAATTATGTTATTATGTTTAATCGTAGTTTTAGAGTAGCCTTTAGTAAACTTAGAATTAGCTCTCACACCCTTATGGTTGCAAAAGGCCGTCATACTTCCCCTAAAACACCACTTGAAAATAGACTTTGTACAAAATGTGATCTTAATAACATTGAAAATGAATTCCATTTTATTATGGAATGCAGTCTCTACAATGATCATCGGACTAAATTATTTTCAGACTTAAAAGAAATTCTGTGTTTGGATAGCTTATCTGATTATAATAGGTTTATTTAAATTATGTGTGCTAATGATTATGATGTGCTCAAAATAGTTATTGACTATGTTAATATATGCTTCGCAACACGTGAGAGTAATTTGTAATATTTACTCACATGCATTGTATCACTTTTATATGAATGGTGCTTACATGTATTTTATTCTTGTTTATTATGTATCGTTACTTTGATTATACCATAATGTTTGGTGAATGTCAATAAAATATTCTATTCTATAATACTTGACGATATTCTGGCCTAATATTAAAGTTTTATGATTATTGGGGAAATAACGACAATTTAAATAAGTATTAGGTAGGCCTATTTGTTAATTCTTCGCCACCGTAATTGTTAACTTCCTCGGTTGCCGAATGGTTTGTTTGTTTGTTTGTTTACACGGTCGGTCCGTTTAAAGTCGTTGGCTTGTATTTAAAAGCAATGAACATTGTTTTCGCGTGAGCTTGAATCTCACTGGGGTCACTTTTATTTTTGTCTTTATTTTTGTAACATATGACGTTGTTTTATCAGTTAAACATTTGAAATTTGATTTATACGATACAAATGCTTTTGTTTCCCTCTGAAATATGACATTTGAATTAATTGCAATATAAAAGAAATGTACGGCTTTTCAAGAAGCACAGCGACGGCGGATCCCGACGGTTTATTTGTTTCTCGTGTTGCCGGTTTGATCTTACGATACCAGCACGTGACCAGGGGTCTTGCCACAATGATTTTTTCGTGACCGCCATCGTCTGCACTAACACATCATAAGAATGAAACCCTCTTGCGTTGTGATTTTTTTCAGTCCTTTTTTTGTTCTGAGTTTTGTAATGTGTAGAAAACAAGAATACAATTTGGGCTTCAATCTCTCAAAGGTTGAGTATTTCAATAAGACTCAAGGTTAGAACACAAATAACGGGTCCTATACAGGGTGCACTATAATACAAAACAAATTCGCACAGTATCTAATACATTATATCGGTATTTCAAATAGTCCATTTTCATTTATAAATGCCCAGTCAGTGAACTAATGCTGCGGGGGGGGGGGGGGGGGGGGGGGGAATAGGCAAAATCCAAGAAATTGACCAGTTTGGGAGATTCCATAGGATAGTTAACTAATTGTATGAGATTTATTCACATGAAACCTACACAAAATAATGTGCATGTGCAGACGGCAGATCATTTTGAACTGAGCCAAAAATGGCAAAAATCATGAAATCTACAAAATAAAAGCTTACTGTGATTTCAAAATCTAATCAGAAACATTGAAAAATCCTTAAAATAATGTGTATAATTATTTTGATAATGAAAATGAAGATATACATGAATGTATCAATTAAAGATGGCTGCCACAACCTCTCTTGTTACTGCTATCTTTACAGCTACTAGATGTGTATTGTTAAAAGTAATTGTCACATAATTTTAACGGTTTGAGGAAATTTTATGATCAGCTCCTTTTGAAATCCCCACTATTATTGCTTTACATCCCACAACAATTTACTCAATTATTACCCCTCCATTTTCTTTATCCTTTGTTGTTTTCAATAGTTTATTACTGCGGATTTTGCTTAATGTTGATATGGTTTCTTCTTTTTGGATTTCAGTTCTAAAAAAAAGAGTGTCAAACAGAGATTATTGTGTGTTCTAACTCTGCACCAAGTGTTATCTGTTTCTATGCTGGCATTGTCGAGATATACGCAAATGAATCAATCGACCCATATTCCAACCTATTACATATCCAGCCAAATATTGACAGATTTCAGGCAGTGTCCAAAGTGTTAAGCTAATGCTATGACGCCATAATGCATACTTAGAAATCCAAAAGTGTGTTGTTTGAAATACATATGTTCATACTTTGTATTGATCACAATATATCCCAATATAATCACTCATGCATCTCATACCATGATCACTTTCATTACTTATTGACCGACCCTCGTACATAGAGTTTGTCATTGATTTAGGGGACGCCCCTGCTCTGAAGAAAAAGGAACTGTACCAGTCTGCATGCATGGTTTGCGTTATTCCTTCCGCAATATTAACATTATTAACCTACATTACTGCCTATAACGCCTAATCTATTTTGACAATGTTTATGATTATGATTATAATATCTATTGACTTTAAAATATTTCCGTTTAGTCAATCGTGTGTAATTCCTCGAGAACTCCCCGTTCAATTTATTTACATATAGTAGAGTCATGTGATAGGATATTATGATTATACTCCACTACTCCAGATCGTCAATGTCCGAATAAAGCTTATTTATATGAACAATGTTTATAACATTAAACAGAGCATTCATCCCACATCCAAATGTAAGCAAATTATCACATATTCATTACTTCATGAATAATCGCGATAGCTGCGTACCAAATGCGTTCCAATAAAATAAATCGTTAGATGAGAACGCGCACGCCGAGCGCAGGTTACTAATAATTGCCCGAAAGTACTGCGCCAAAGTGTTCTTTTGTTTTGCTCATTGACCGACCAATCAAATTAAAGCCTCACGCCCCTAATCTGAATATTCAATGAGTTATGAGGAAACACGATTAAAGGTTATTTCTAATTGGTTGAACGATACAAATGTTAATGAGGGGTGACCCGATTTGGACTGTTTCAATCACTAAGAAGGGAGTGGACAAAATAAACAGAAAACTAATTAATTGTTAGCGCGATTATATCGGTACAAATCAAGGATTTAGATAAATATGTATCTTTTTCAGTAATGAATGAGAATAATGACTGCTTAACAACTGTTTTCGTGAATTTGTTTTGAAATCATCGGTTGTTGTTCTGGTCATTCGGAATTCAGATCAGAACAACAACCTCTGATTTCTGAACAAATTCACAAAAACAGTTGTTACGCAGTCATTATTCTCTAACCATATCATTAATGAGCAATTGCTGGCTTATTTCCTGATATAGCGCCCTCTGCTGTATTGCTAACTTGTGTTGCTACAGGGTGTCCCAAAAGTCTATGCACGACTTTGAAGCTTTGTATTTCACAAAATATAAGTCGTATTGAAAATATGAATACATATTTAGAAAGAGGAAATGTGGGAAATAATTTTGATACCAAACATTGGAGTAACATCTGTTTGTAATGCCACCCTAAGAGTAAAATATGTATTACTGCAAAAATGTAATTTTATACTTCGGAGGAATAAAGTTCATAAATCCATACTTATTGAGATTGAGATTAACAAAAAGACAGAGAGTTGATTACACAGAAACTGATCCGTCGATTGTATTATTTGAAATTTTACATTACAGTGATCCCATCATAATAACAAACTATATCACACATAATTTTCGTTTCTATATTATAGTGAGATCTAGTTTAAATGTTTTCCATTTATACAGAGAAGTGCGCTAATGCAAAAACACAGACCTAAACAATTGAATAACGTAACAGAAAAGTGAACGCACACATCACACAGCGAATAGATCTCTTTGGACTTTTGGCTACTGCATGTTTATGACATCAATGTGACTTGTTGATCTACCAGTATTTTTTCTACCACATCGAGACAAATCATGCACAGTTCCTGTGTTTAAAATATTTCACCAACTTCAGAATGGATATTCTTCCTGGTGCGCGTTTCACTTTGAAATGTTTTCTGAACTTTTGTTAAGTAAGTTGATCTGAATTTGTTTCAGCGTAGAACCATACACTTTGTATTCGCTTATCTATGCTGTAAACCATCTTGAAGACTTTTGCTGTGCAATGTTGTCTACTACGCCTATTTATGTTGTGAGTGACCGAGTTTGGTAATAACATTAATGTTACAAGGTAAGCAGTGAACTGTGACTGCGCAACGTTGCTTTCATACCGTTAATTTATGCGCATAGCAACAATGTGCGCACTTTGTATGGGTGGGTACGGCCAAAAACTTTCAACCAGTTTTATAATGTTGTGGGTTCACCAATAGGGTTGTGTTTGGTATCAAAATAATTTCCCAAATCTCGTCTATCAAAATATGGTTAAATTTATACCATGTGATTTATATTTTATGAGATATGACTCTTCAAAAAGATGCATAGACTTTTGGGACACCCTGTATAAGATGATCACACCAGAATCCACGTTTGAAAGTAAACACAAATAATAACGAATGCTGATGAGGATTTTTGAATCGGATTCTCACGTCCTTATAAACACGGATTTAAATTATAAGTTTAATGTTATACTTTGTTTATGGTTATAATGCTTGATTTTTTTTTAAATTGTTTTATTCATTGATACTGCATTTTTCTAA